>JAQJVL010000063.1:1054397-1681897 GCA_035578905.1 Stictocephala bisonia | reverse complement strand
CTATTAAAAAAAAGTTATTTTGCCATTTTTATCCGTAGAGGTCACGCATAAGTACATCATAATGGAAAATACGTATTCAAATTTTAGTTAAATATTGTTATAAACTACACCATAAGTAATCTTTGAAGGGCTTGCACGGTCAATTTTCAGTGCCGTTTGTTGGCGCTGCGCGTAGCAATGCTAGGCACCAGCACATTAAATTCTTTAAATTTCCCTCGCCATCTATACTTTCTTCCCACACGAGGATTCACCCTCGACGAGGAACCTTTGAGTAAAAATATTCGTTTGTTGGTTCACCAGACGGTCTAGCCGAGACGACAGTCACTCGCCGCCCAGGCTACTCGTCTGCCCACCTGTCGATTGTGTTATGGCGTGCTTGTTTTTATGTGCGTTATTGTTTCATGGCAAATAAACTAGATATTGACGCTGACTTAATTGAGCTGGATAATGACTTTAATTTAATTAATCGAGTATGTTTGGTGAAAAAGAAAAATGTAGGGAAAAAGTACGTGAAAAAATACGTACATGTATTCATATAAGATTATTTTTAATGAATTACAAATTAACTGTGTATATCATCATAAAAGCTATTTCAAAATGTTGAGTAGGGATATGATATTTCGTTAAAAAACTTTCTCCGTTGCTTGGCAAAAAATAATAATAATAATAATACAAACAAGAGTAAAGCAATTACTCCCAAATTATTTCTTTTGTATGTTTAATTCATTGTTAATTTGATTTTAAAATCTCCTCGTATTTTATTGTTTCATTTCTACTTCTTCATATTATGTAATTTTAAATATTTACTTCAAATTGATAGGGCCTATCAATGTCATATTTTACAGTTAATCTCATCCAATTGTAGGTCTCTAATTGCCATGCTTCCAAACATGTAAATAAAAATAAAAATTACAAATGTAGGAATCGTTATGGAGTAATGTGGGGCTTTTAGATCTAATCTCCAGGTTGCTATATTTTGCTAACTGCCACAGTATTTCAGTTATGAAGAGTCACATTGTACAGTTAGGTCCTAAATAAGTCCAATTTCTCAACATATAAAATTTAAAAAATTATAAAGAACACTACAGTAGGGCAGCAAATACTGTTCGCTACTATTCTCAGGAACTTAATACATAGGAATGTATTTCCTTATGTTTAGGAAAACTTTACCCAAAATATTAACCTTGGAATGGTAAGGTGGGACATACAATCGCCCCCGGGAAATTTTACTATCAAATGCCTTTGTAATGGTAGCACTAATTACTTTGTCCTTTCATCGCTTCTCCTCTTTTGTAAGTGGCTCTCAGTGTGTGGTTTGACCTTGACTTAGTACCCCAACTTACTGTTTAGTGTTGTGATTTGATTTTTGTTATAAGTTCGGTGATATAATACTTTTACAATTATATAATTATTTTTGAAGTGATTGACCTATTTTAAAATAAATTAAATTTTGTATTAAGAAGTTTTTAAAATGTTAGGCCTATCTATTTTTCTTGACATTTTAATTTTGTAAACAATGTCAGCAAGCGAGGGCTGTTTGGTAAAGATAACGTTATTTTACAAGAACTGTTGGCTCCTTCAAATCCTGAATATGGAGATCCTAAAGCTGAAAATGATTCAGAGAAAGAAATATAATAGAGGAGGATTTAATATGTGAAGTGAAGATATATTCACTCCAGATGGATCGGAAGACGAATATGTTCCAGAATCAGATACCGATTCTTCAGGGACTAATACCAAATTTAACTCTTCCAGAAATTATACACTTTTACAGTCAAACAAAGGGTGAAGTGGACACACTTGACCAATGATTTGTGCAGCAGGAAGACCAGAAGATGAATCTTTGTGTGTTTTACGGCATGCTAAATGCTGCAGGGTGTTATCTTTGGAGAGAACATTCATCGCCTAAATGGTGGCATCATGAGTCGGCAATATTTTAAAATAAAAATAAAATATTGTCAAGTGACTTGTGAGGATGAACTTGTACTGAAGACAAAATGTAATTATTTTTACCATATACAGGGACAACTGCATATAACTAAAAGATCAATTTGTTTGCCATCTGGACTCCAAAAGGAATGTCCGTGCAAAAAATTTAGGGGATGACAATTTCTGGCTAAACGAATTGGATAAGCAGTGGATTTTATTTTATAATAAGTGTATTTTACCTGAATTAATAGATCCTAGATATCCAGGGACATGCCAATAAGGGGCTAAACATCTGCTTGGCACTATAAGTACAAATGAAAATAATAATTTATAGACTTTTAGACTCATCAGAATATCAACCCATAAATTCGCGTGCCAAGCCCAACTCTCGCTGCGCTCGATACACCTCGGCTTTCGGCCTCAGCATGTGACTTTTAACCACAAATAATAGTAAATTAACTGTATAGCATAAAATCACAATATTACATTTATTTACAGTATCTCACTCACATTATTTACGTTGCTACCTATTTATTACTATAAATACCCAATGGTATCACCCTTATAAGATCAATGATGTTACTTGGCCTATTTTAACGTGTTCATTTCATTGTTTTTGTTTGACTGCTGAAGACTAAACTCTTAATGCATCAATAGGATAGTGTCAAACATACAAGTTAAACATGTTTAAAACACCTGTTATTATTTACTAAAATCAACCCAATGTTATTCTTATGGAAAAAAGGAAATTTTGAGGGGCTGTTTGTACTCTTAGGAATGATATTTAGAAAAATCTTTCTTAGTAGGTCCCTCCGATAGTAAAGCTAACTTCCTTTAAAATGTCGGGCAAATCCATTCTGTGGCTTTTGAGATTTCATGATGAGTGAGTGAGTCAGTGATATTTGGCTTTTATATAAATAGATTATGTATATTATCTTGATTAGTACAACCCCTTTTAGTAAGTTAGTTACAATTAATTTATTTTGATCATAGTATTTATCTTGTCAACATTATTGACAAAAACAGCCCACTATTAGAAAACATTATGTACATTAACTGTATTAGTATTATAATCGATCACGGGTATTCAAATTACATAGTTATTTTTTTACGGATTTTTCCAAACAAATTGCATTTGATCGAGAATGAAATTGCTCGTAAGAATTGCTTTGCGAATTCCTAATTAGTGAAAAAAAATATAAAAGTAGTTGTTGATGTTTTATTTTTACCTATTTTGCAAAACTAGGCGTATGCATTCAAAATATCAACAGCAAACCCAATGAGTAGTATGATAACGTTTACAATGACACCTCATACACAACTTTTGGTCAATATATAACGAATAAATATGGATTAGCAAATAACATTGTTCTTATGGGATGAAAACCAACATGGCCGACAGCCTCTGCAAACTCGTAAAGTTCGTCTTGAACATTTATCGCAACTCGATTATCCCTTTATTTGGACCTATGTAGTAATTTTCGCCAATCGAACACTCCCAATATTTTCACCTTTTTTACATTTTTTCGTTCTTTATGTTGATAATAAATAATATGCTGAAGAATGACGGCATATTATTTAATCGCCGTCCTAACATTCTAAGACTTGTAAAGATTAGAACTGTGGAACAAATGTATTGTCTGTGATCACGAGCAGTAATTATAACTGATTGGATTAGGAACTGGTGATTGTCGCCCAAGTGACAGGGCGCCAAGTGACACCGACAATAAAAGTGTCGGCGAAAATCAACTGAGCGCGTATTGGATTCTTCCAGTCGCACTTCTCACACGTTATTGGAATCGGTGCTCCCCATTTGCTTGCACACGTTTTATATTCCCAATTTCCTCTGTAATGTAAACGTACGAGTTTTTACTGATCGGAAATGGAATATTCCAGCGAAACTGATACAACAGCATCTAATACATTTACATAGTCTTACTTTTATGTCATCTATTTCAAGTTGTTTCGTGATTAACCACCATCGTATTGTGTTTAAAGGATTGAATTCTCCCCTTCCCCTCTAATCCCCCCCCCCACTTTAAGTAAGCACAATGCGCAATACTGACAAAAATGAATTGCCGTATAGTCGTGGGCTCAAATAAATCCAGTAATACAGTATACTGGTGTGTAACTAAACCTCTTTACTGCTCCCTAAATATCCATGTACTTCTAAGTGCAGCAATGCACTTCATAAAATGCATTATAGGTTAGTGCTTGAGTTGTCTTAAAATGGATAAAATCTTTAGGTAAGGTATTTTTTAATGGAAATACTCTATGTTTAATAAAATAGAGTTGAAAATTTTACAAAGTCGTTCCAATAAGAAAAGTTCATTTATATATAAATTAATATTTTTGAACTTTCAATTGATTAATTATAAAATTTTATTTTTAGAACTCCCACTAACGATATGCTTGTGTGGTTACGGCGGTTCTTTAACGTAATGCAACTTTACTGAGGATAACTCAATTAACGACAGGTATATTGACTTAGGGAAACTTGATTAACGATATACATCTTGGCTGCAAGTAACTCCATTAACGATAGGCATTTTGACAGCGGGAAACTCCATTAACGATATGCAACCATACTGAGGGTAAAACATTGACGATATGTACCTTAATTGTGGGTAACTTGATTAACGATAGGCATCTTGACTGTCGGTACCTCCATTTACGCCAGGTATCTTGGCTTAGGGAACTTTATTAATGCTAGGCATCTTGGCTGCAAGTAACTCCATTAACGATGGGCATTTTTCCTTAAAGATATACATTTTGACAGGGGTAAAAATATTAACGACGGGCATCTTGTCTGCGGGTAACAGCATTTACGACGGGCATCTTGTCTGTGATAGTTTACTTTCAAACAATCTATGAACAAAGTACGATAATTCAAGATCAAGCGATTATTGAGCATTTATTTAACCTTTCTTTTACATAGACTATGCAAGTTTTTTATTCCGAGAGCGTAGATTTATCTTGAGCCCAAGTAAAAATTGCTGGGAGAGTTAACAAAACATTTATTGACATGAATTTGATATGTATTTAAAAATAATGTATTATTACTTTCTCATAAGTTATAATGGTCCTAAATGGACATCAGATCACTAAATATCTGGTAGTTAATTTTTCGTTCATCTGTAAATTCAAAGTGTTTATTACAAGGGGCAAGGTAAAAGTTTATTATATGGAAGGAACATGTTATTGATATAAAATAATAATAATAATAATAATAAACTTTATTTATTCCTCAAAAAATATATAAAAACATTTTACATAAATTATAAAGGAATTACTAGCCACTGTTTCCAGTAATCGTGGCTAGCTCAACTTAAACATTCTAGTAAACAAAACAAAGGACAGTCAAAACTTATCAAAAGAAAATCAAGCGGTCCGCCGCAGTGTGCACAGTCCAAGGTTGAAGTTTCCTGTCAACTACTTGATAGGCTAGAATGTGTACAGTATTTGGGCTTACGTATTATTAATTAACTATTTAATATTAATTTTCTAAACTTGTTACTTAGGCTAATACTGTAAATAAATGATCAATTTCATCTAAATTAAATAACCACTTCTTCACTTTAATATAATACTTTTTTAAATTATTACAGTTTTTTATTTCTGATGGCAAATAATTTATAAATTTTGGTCCCAGAAAAGAAAAGCTTTTTTTGAAGATTGATTTATTCACCTTAGGTCTTACTATCAGTCCCATTGCATCGCCTCTTGTTCTTGGGTAAATTCTATCATTTCTGATGTTTCCGCTTTTTTTAAAGAACATTTTTAAAACTTTAAATACAAATAAATATTTCAGTGGTAGTATTTTTAAATCCTTATAAATTGGTGCTGCTGATTCAAATCTATTTTTTCTGGCAATAAGTCTAATAAAATGATTTTGAGTTACTTTTAACGGTTGAATGGTTACGTTGTCAGTACTTCCCCAGTTCTCTATTCCATAATTTAAGTTAGAGTGAATCAGTGCAAAATAAATAGTTTTTAATAATTTATCATCAATAAAATTTCTTAGGTAATAGAAGTTTCTGATACTTCTTCTTAAACCAGATTGTAGTTTGATTATATGCGACTTCCAACTTAATTTTTCGTCTATAATTAATCCCAGGTATTTTATTTCTCTCACTTGTTCAATAGTTTCACAGTCACATATAGGTGGTATATATTGGCAATTCAGTTTATGAAATTTTAGTGTGTTATTAAATTGAAAGCCTTTCAAATCAAAATTTATAAACTTAGTTTTTGAAGCATTTAGTACCATTCTATTATTTTCGCACCATTTCCTAATTGTTATTAAATCCTCTTTCATGTTGTTCCATATACTTTCCCACTGTTTTTCCGAGTATTTAATGGCAATATCATCCGCGAAACCTGTGATTTTTCCTTTCAATGGCAAACTTAACATATCATTTATAAACACAAGGAACAAAATTGCAGCCATAACTGAGCCCTGAGGCACTCCTATTGTAACAGTCTTAGATGTACTTAAAGTATTGGACACTTTTACTTTCTGCTGCCTATTTTTTAAATATGTTTCAAACCAATTTAAGGTGTTACCTCTTATTCCTGCATATTCCAATTTCTGTAACAATATTTTATGATTCACTAAATCGAATGCCTTACAAAAATCAATAAAAATACCGGCCACTTTGTAGTTGTTATTGAAGCTACTGTAGACTTGTTCTATAAAACCAGCAATTGCTCCTTCTGTATTTTTCCCTTTTATAAATCCAAACTGATTAGTGTTAAAGAATTTTTTACTATTTAAATATTCCAACAGCCTGATTTTCATGCATTTCTCAACAATCTTAGTTATTACCGACAGCAAAGTAATAGGTCTATATTGCTCCACCAAGTCTTTTCTATGAAATGAAAGGACTTAGGACAGTATAAAGGAGTTCATCTTGTAAAAAAGTCTTAACTTTGTAAAAAACATTTAATTTAGTAAAAGGACACTTGCTTTTACGGTCGGTGGAACTGTCATAATTATTTAACTTGAAAGCTTAGAAAAGTGATCCCGAACAAACCGTCATCATGCCTTGAACTTGTAGAAATAAAATAAAAAGTGTACATTATTTGATTAGCCACAACTGTCATGAGCGTGTTGTAAAACGTCGGTTTATTGAGGGCCATAAACCAAGTGAGCGGTGGTCAGACGGGATCCTCTCGCACGTACGGCGCACCTGTCGCGAGGGTGGACCTTTATTGGCATCCCTTCGATCGGTACGACTTTATCTCACTCGACCAGATATCTTGAGGTTGTCCTGTAAAAGGCTGTTCAACAACCCATGTTCATCCGTATCTACAACTCATACTGTCGGGTACTGTGTGTGTGTGTACCCGAGTTAGAAGGTTGTTTATTAACAAAATAAAAAGCTTATGACGAATCCAGTCACCTCAATGTTTTTCTCGTTTAGCTGAGTACATTGTGGCATGTGCATTTTTAAATGGCCTTATACGATTTTATAATTTTTATCATAGTTATAACGAAAAAAGTACCGGAATTTTAACTAGTTTTCACGGTTTATAAAATTTACACTTTTGTTACCAAAATACCGTTAATTTATCGCAATCATATTTTATTGCGTCTTTAACACGAATGTTTTCTATAAGTATTATACATTTCAGAATTTTAACTTTTCAAGAAGAAAAGTTTTTATCAATTTTCTGAAAGAACATTTCCTTAACTTCTAAGGATCGTGAAATTAATAACTTGGGCACGTTGCAATCGTTATAAAACGTATAATTACGATACATTACTTTTATATACGTGAGTAAAAGCAGTAATTTTGAATTGAGTTAAATACATTTAAAATCACAGCTTGTACATAATTATAAAGTTACAAAACTTATAATAAACAATTCTTTCTATCACGTAATAAAATATTACAAGTGATACATTCACAGAGCTTTTAGTAATAAAATCGTAAAGTTAATGTACAATGTAAACTAGTCAAAATTCCGGTACTATTTTTGTCCCTACTAGAATAACAATTATAATAAAATCTAATAGTGCATATGTCGAAACGTACAATTAAACGAGGAAAACAATGGTGAGATTGGATTTTTCATAGTTCTCTTAGTTTCTTAGTAAACAATTATCAAACTCGGGTACACATAATTTTTGAGCTGACATTAAGAGCTAGTTGTTGTCACTTATTTAAAATACTGACTTATCATTCATATTACATGTTAAAGTACCATTTTATAGACTGTTGGCCTTCTTGCATAAATGTAAAAAATGAAATAATAAGGAGTTTAAAATAAACCACTTAATATGAAAATTTAGTTATAAAATCTTATGAATAGTTATTATTTAATTTAACTCACAAACCTGCTGTAAATCAACACCAATATCAATAGACTATTATTTACTGTAGAACTGTGTAGGCCTTGGACATGTCATCGCACATATAGATTGATTACTATAAAACACCATACAAAAGTTATCTGAAATATATCACTCCATAAAATGTTATTTGGAATAAACTATCCCATTAATGACATTTATAGTACACTCATTAGATAATTAATGTATCTATAAATAAGAACCTCACATTATAATAATATTTAAATTCGTCGATACCAAAAAAAAACAAAGCGGACATTTATTAAAATTAAAATGTGGCAGAGACACGGTCGGGCACGGCGCGGGTGGTGCGGGCTGCGAGTCTAAGTCAATAGCTTGTCATCTTCTTGAATCAACGAGAGAATTTTGCGAATCTTTGTGTTAAGTTCCGTATGATGTTATTAATAAGTCAATAGTTTTGTTATTACTGAGTTAAACAGTTGTTGATTTATCAAGGTGTTGTCCAAGTGAATAATAATTAGGCTTGTAAAATATACGTATTTTATCATTAGATAAAAGGCACACAAACTACGAATTGTAACGGCAATGTCGAAAAATTAATGAATCAATTGAGTCCTCCGTAAAGTCATAAAACAGAAGCAGTAATGATTGCGATCGTAACATTTATAATTCTCGGCCCAGCTAATCCACCCAAACTCGCATTCGGATTATTTCGATCTATAATTCACTCTTTTCTTCCTATCCCACACGATATACTACTTGCTATTCAATGTGGATCGATTGTGTGAGTAGGGCTCCTTAAATACAGCAAATAAATTAATGGATCATTTAATATATTTTAATTACAAATGTTCCTAAAAATTTATTGGTAACATTACGTTTCTGACTAATGAGAACATAACTCTGAAGTTGTGTGTGACCATGCTAGGACGTATCTTTGAAGGTGTGTAAGACCGTGCTAGGACGTATCTTTGAAGGTGTGTAAGACCGTGCTAGGACGTATCTTTGAAGGTGTGTAAGACCGTGCTAGGACGTATCTTTGAAGGTGTGTAAGACCGTGCTAGGACGTATCTTTGAAGGTGTGTAAGACCGTGCTAGGGCGTATCTTTGAAGGTGTGTAAGACCGTGCTAGGACGTATCTTTGAAGGTGTGTAAGACCGTGCTAGGACGTATCTTTGAAGGTGTGTAAGACCGTGCTAGGACGTATCTTTGAAGGTGTGTAAGACCGTGCTAGGACGTATCTTTGAAGGTGTGTAAGACCGTGCTAGGACGTATCTTTGAAGGTGTGTAAGACCGTGCTAGGACGTATCTTTGAAGGTGTGTAAGACCGTGCTAGGACGTATCTTTGAAGGTGTGTAAGACCGTGCTAGGACGTATCTTTGAAGGTGTGTAAGACCGTGCTAGGACGTATCTTTGAAGGTGTGTAAGACCGTGCTAGGACGTATCTTTGAAGGTGTGTAAGACCGTGCTAGGACGTATCTTTGAAGGTGTGTAAGACCGTGCTAGGACGTATCTTTGAAGGTGTGTAAGACCGTGCTAGGACCGTGCTAGGACGAAGGTTGGCAGTCCTGCGCCAAGTTAAGTGTACACAAAACTATATCACTCCTCAAAATTTTCTAATTACAAGTGTTTTATACTAGTGAAATATACTATATAGTGCGGTAGACATTGGTACTTACACAATTGAACTCATTGCTGTAGTAAAACTTCGCTACCCACGTAAGTCTGTTGCAGGAAACAAGGTTATAATACACTAGTTTACTACTTGTGGAATCTTGACTGATAACGGAGGGACAGGGTCACAGTCGCAATCTACCTGATTCGCGCATGCGCATTAGCCTGCAAGCGTGCCTCTCCAGCCAGAAAATTCCCGGTGACCCACACCCCAGTCCGGACCATATAAACTATTATCGAATTAAGTGAGTGCCTTCAATTGCCAAGCGGCTATACAGACACTGTTGACCACCACGTTCACATAATAGACTCATAGAAGGCACTCTAATATCTAATCTACAATACCCCTATCTACTAACTAGTCAACATTCTTACATTTTATCTGTTTCTTTTTAAATTATTGTAACTTGTCTTATGTGTTGTATTTGCGTGTATTTATTTATTTATTCGTTTTAAATTATTCATTTTGTGTACAGAACTATTTATTTATATCAATAATATTTAATATATTTGAGAAGAATGTCTTTCGTCCTAGAAGTTTTTAAAAACAGCAAAGACATCATTCAATACGAGAACTATAAATACCGAGAATCCTACCCGGTAAAAAATGGAGATGTGGTATGGCGTTGCCTGGGGAGAAACTGTAAGGCTTCCCTCAAGACCAATACAGAGAAGACGGTCATCTATTCTTCCAATGGAGCCCACAGTGGACCCCATCCCGTGACAATGAGGACCCATCAGTCCCCTGCACATACTCGTGGAGAGCCACGCCCATCGTCTCCAAAGGCTGATGGCACCGCCTGCTCTGTTACACCAGACACTCGCATCGCTTCCTTGGCTTCACCACCACCACCACAGCCTAGTGAACACACCAGTCTTAACCTAGATCCTCAGGATAGCGTGTCTCTAGCGGATCAACCGGATGCCCCGTCTACCTTACAAATGGAGAACGCCGCTCTGAGAAGGGAGGTATCGGAACTTCGCGGGGAAAGGCAAGCTATACTGGACCACTCAATCGAGTCTGACCAACGACTCCTCCAGTATACTGAAGAAATATTTACGCCCCCACCCTCCTTGTCTTCTAGATTACCAGTCCCTGACGCCATACGGGCTGATGAAGTGTCATGTCTTAAGAGAAAAATTCAAGAACTGGAAGAAACGATACAGCTCCTTAGACAGCCTTGTGAGCTGTGCACCCAGCTGAAAGAAGATACCAAGAATATAATACAAACCCTAAAGATTCTTGAAGCTGAAAATAAAGAGCTAAAATCTGCCCTATCTTCGCAAAAGCCGGCTGTCAAGCAAACTCCATTTTCAGTATTTCTGCCTACAAAGAGTACAAGCAAGAGTATTGGTTTGGATGAAGCTGAGGAGGGCGGTGCCTTTGTGACCGTTGTTAAAAGGAGAAGAAGACCCAATAAGATCAAGATAAATAACAACGAGAGTCGGCAAACAGTGTCGAAAAAAACAAAAAAACAGCGCCCTGCTTCTGAGGAGCTATCAACACCGTTCTCAGCAGTTACTGTGGTAGGTGACAGCCATGTCCGCAATCTCGCCTCACTTCTAAGATCAACAGTGAAGTCCAACACAGAGATAAGTGGGGTGTGCAAGCCTGGAGCCGGTCTGCTGGGGGTTAGGCCTTCATCTACCCCGCTTCGAGGTCACTGCTACGTGCTAATGGCGGGGACCAATGATGTTGACGCTGGGAGAGAGGACGTAATCTACAAACATATGGAGGATACCATCAAGACAATAAAGAAGACTTCCTCAATTATTTTAATACCGTTGACTACCAGATACGACCTCGACCCCAGGAGCTCCATCCATAAAACTGTCAACGCAGTGAACAATTACATACAGGAGCTGTGCTCCCGCCATCGCGGGGTGGAGGTCCTGGACATCAGCAGCATCGGTCGCTACCACCACACCGCTCATGGCCTTCATCTGCGAGCGAGGGGAAAGCGAGTCCTAGCTAAACTAATAGCAGAAAAATTGTCCACTATGACATGCGCACTACCTTCTACCAAATCTCAACTAAGATCTGCGGCATCTAGGACTACAAGACAGTCTGTACATGAGTCACACAGGACAAGAGGCCCTCAAGCTTCGACCCCTTTCGAACTTCCACACGAGACCTATGCTGACGCAGCCAAGACAGTGCCTCAAATCAAGCCAAAGACTGTCAACTCAGTAGTTAGGCCATTTGAAAACGGAAGTTTGATTTTTTTAGGGACTCCAAACCTAGCCTCGTTCAAAAAATAAACGACAAAAAAAACAGGAAACAAAATTTTAATCAGGTAACAAATTTTGGAAACAAAATTACGCTGTTGCACCAAAACGCTCAGGTAGCAACGAACAAAGGAGATGAGTTCACTCTCTTGTGTGAGGAACTCAATCCCGATATTTTGGTCGTCTCGGAACACGGTTTCAATAACAACAATATCGAACACTTCAACATTCTAAATTATCAATTAGCTAATTCTCACTGCAGAACTTCCACTAAAGGAGGAGGTGTAGCAATCTTCACGAAAGGTTCATTTCTCTTTACCCCATACAGACTGACTGATTCAACTGACAAAATCTTTGAGACAACTGGGGTGAAAGTAACGACTAAAACCTCACAACTCATAATCATTGGGTTATATAGATCCCCCAGCGGAAATGAAGATCTGTTTTTTCAAAATTTCGAACAATTGCTGTCTGATGTGACGGATAGGCGGAACGACTTTGTTATCGTCGGGGACTTTAATATCGATATTCTCGATGTTAACAGTGCCACGACTAGACGACTAGATAACTTATTGAAGTCGTTCGGCTTGGTCTGGTCGATCGATTCTCCCACGAGGGTGACGGATCGTTCAGCGACAGCCATCGACAACGTTGTGACAAACCTAATTGACGCGAGGGTGTCTGTGGTCGACACAGCTATATCAGACCACTGCGGCCAGTTGGTTGTCATTGACAGTCACGCACCTCAACGAAATCCTATTACACAAAAAACAGTCAGAGTCACGAGGCCCGATAACATAGCACTCCTTAACTCTATGCTTTCGAGAGAGAGATGGAGTTTTCTAAACCTCATTGACCCAGTTGAGCAGCAATTTTCAACATTCTTGAACACATTCAATTTTCACCTAAACGTGAGCTGTCCCTTAATTAAAAAACAACAAAAAAAGAAGCACAGTAAATGCACATGGATTACCAAAGGTATTCTAGTGTCAAAAGAAAAATTGTTGTTCCTCTATGAAATAAAAAAACACACATCAAATGAAAGATTCAAACAATATTTTCTAAATTATAAACGGATCTATAGGAAAGTCATAAGAGCCGCAAAGGCGTATGACGTAAATAAAAGATTGCTCACTTCAAAAAATGTGTCGAAAACCGCTTGGGCCATCATAAACAATAAGAAACCACTGACAGACAAACAGATAGAACTACAAATTGGAAACGAACACGTCAATGATCCCTTAAAGGTCGCTGGTGTGTTCAATAGTTTTTTTGCTTCAGTTGGTTCAGACCATGGACTAAGTACCTCAGTAAACCAGCCATCCCTTTTTTTAAAACACAGCCCGATAGCCTCCATGGCTCTGAGCCCAGTTAATGAGGAGGAAGTTGCCAGAGTGATAAGAGACCTTCCAACTAAGAAGTCAAATGACTCAAGCTATGTGTCAACGTGGCTCCTCAAACAGTGCTCGAAGCATTTATTAGGACCACTAACACACTTGATTAATATTTCATTTCACTCTGGGACTTTTCCCACCCCCCTCAAAACTGCAAAAGTTATCCCAATTTTCAAAAAGGGTGATCCTTTGTCCCCTCAAAATTACCGACCAATTTCAATGCTGCCTGTTCTTAGTAAGGTTTTTGAGAAAGCTTTTCTTACACGTTGTTTACATTTTTTGGAAAGCCACGATTTACTGTCTGACAACCAATTCGGCTTCCGAAGTGGTAGATCGACAACAGACGGGGTGGTGCGTCTGGTCGATATGATAGTGGAGGGCATTGAGAGCGGAGAGATGACACTAAGTGTATTTCTAGACTTATCAAAGGCCTTCGACTGTGTGGACCACAACATCCTTATTCGTAAATTGGAACATTACGGGATACGAGGAGTGCCACTTAGATGGCTTGAATCGTTTCTTAGTGACAGAAGGCAATTTGTAAAAATCTCAGATGTTAGTTCGAGGGAGGAGCTGCTGAGATACGGGGTACCTCAGGGCGCTATTCTCAGCCCACTCCTCTTCTTGGTCTACGTCAATGACGTTGGCTTATCGGTGCACAACGGGCGACTCGTTCAGTACGCCGATGACACGACTCTCTGGTTCAAAGCAAATTCAAAAAACGAACTGGAACAATTGTCCTTCTTAGAGCTCAATAGCACAATTCAACAGTATAATCAGCTCAACCTCAAAACAAATCCTGCAAAATCCACATTCATCCAGTTCCGGTTACGACAAGTCGACTCGGATCATAGTCTTGCAGTAATGATAGATGAGGCCGAGATCGAAGAAGTTTATTCGACGAAATTCCTTGGGATACACCTTGATCGAGGTTTGACCTGGGAATGTCACGTCGATAGCATATGCTCAAGATTGTCTTCAGGCATTTTTGTGCTGAGGCAACTAGCAAAATATTGCCCTACTCAGATACTGATGACGGCATATTATGGAGTAATCTACCCGCATATTTCCTACGGGATAGTTTTGTGGGGGGCTTGCTCAAACTCTCTTTTGACAAGAATTTTTGTCCTTCAAAAAAAAGCAATTCGAATAATTGCAAAGTTAAATCCCAGAGAGTCGTGCAAAGAAACGTTTAAACAACTAAAACTGCTGACACTTCCTTGTCTCTATATTTTAGAAACGTGCATGTTCTTCAGGACCAAATGCCAACAAGTAAGAGGTAGCGACCTACACTCATACCCAACTAGAGGCAGGGAGGACTACCGAACTGGGAGACACAGAACGGTGGTCCATGAACGACTGCCTTCCCAGGCGGGAGTTCATTTTGTCAACAGGTTGCCTAACGCAATCAAAAGTGCCACAATGCCCAAGGTATTCAAAACTCGTCTGAAAACGTTTCTGATTGATAACGCTTTCTACAGTACCGACGAGTTCATGGCACATGAATGGGGGATCTAATTGGCTGACTGACTAGGGGCTAGACTGGGATAATCCGAATAAAAGGGAGCCTGTATGAAAAATAAATTGTATGTTTGAATGAGATTTTCATGTTAGTATGAATGGAAAATTTTAGCTATAAATATTAACTATGACGATTGCCATACAATTATATATTGTTTTAAGCAATAAACCTATTTATTATTATTTATTATTATTTATTATCTTTGAAGGTGTGTAAGACCGTGCTAGGACGTATCTTTGAAGGTGTGTAAGACCGTGCTAGGACTAACTTTGAAGGTGTATAAGACCGTGCTAGGACGTATCTTTGAAGGTGTGTAAGACCGTGCTAGGACGTATCTTTGAAGGTGTGTAAGACCGTGCTAGGACGTATCTTTGAAGGTGTGTAAGACCGTGCTAGGACGTATCTTTGAAGGTGTGTAAGACCGTGCTAGGACGTATCTTTGAAGGTGTGTAAGACCGTGCTAGGACGTATCTTTGAAGGTGTGTAAGACCGTGCTAGGACGTATCTTTGAAGGTGTGTAAGACCGTGCTAGGACGTATCTTTGAAGGTGTGTAAGACCGTGCTAGGACGTATCTTTGAAGGTGTGTAAGACCGTGCTAGGACGTATCTTTGAAGGTGTGTAAGACCGTGCTAGGACGTATCTTTGAAGGTGTGTAAGACCGTGCTAGGACGTATCTTTGAAGGTGTGTAAGACCGTGCTAGGACGTATCTTTGAAGGTGTGTAAGACCGTGCTAGGACGTATCTTTGAAGGTGTGTAAGACCGTGCTAGGACTAACTTTGAAGGTGTATAAGACCGTGCTAGGACGTATCTTTGAAGGTGTGTAAGACCATGCTAGGACGTATCTTTGAAGGTGTGTAAGACCGTACTAGGACGTAACTTTGAAGGTGTGTAAGACCGTGCTAGTACGTATCTTTGAAGGTGTGTAAGACCGTGCTAGGACGTATCTTTGAAGGTGTGTAAGACCGTGCTAGGACTAACTTTGAAGGTGTATAAGACCGTGCTAAGACGTATCTTTGAAGGTGTGTAAGACCATGCTAGGACGTATCTTTGAAGGTGTGTAAGACCGTACTAGGACGTAACTTTGAAGGTGTGTAAGACCGTGCTAGGACGTATCTTTGAAGGTGTATAAGACCATGCTAGGACGTAACTTTGAAGGTGTGTAAGACCGTGCTAGGACTAACTTTGAAGGTGTGTAAGACCGTGCTAGGACGTATCTTTGAAGGTGTGTAAGACCGTGCTAGGACGTATCTTTGAAGGTGTATAAGACCGTACTAGGACGTAACTTTGAAGGTGTGTAAGACCGTGCTAGGACGTATCTTTGAAGGTGTATAAGACCATGCTAGGACGTATCTTTGATGGTGTGTAAGACCGTACTAGGACGTAACTTTGAAGGTGTGTAAGACCGTGCTAGGACGTATCTTTGAAGGTGTGTAAGACCGTGCTAGGACGTATCTTTGAAGGTGTGTAAGACCGTGCTAGGACTAACTTTGAAGGTGTGTAAGACCATGCTAGGACGTATCTTTGAAGGTGAAGGTGTATAAGACCATGCTAGGACGTATCTTTGAAGGTGTGTAAGACCGTACTAGGACGTAACTTTGAAGGTGTGTAAGACCGTGCTAGGACGTATCTTTGAAGGTGTGTAAGACCGTGCTAGGACTAACTTTGAAGGTGTGTAAGACCATGCTAGGACGTAACTTTGAAGGTGTATAGGACCGTGCTAGGACTAACTTTGAAGGTGTGTACGACCATGCTAGGACGTAACTTTGAAGGTGTGTAAGACCATGCTAGGACGTATCTTTGAAGGTGTGTAAGACCGTACTAGGACGTATCGTTGAAGGTGTGTAAGACCGTACTAGGACGTAACTTTGAAGGTGTGTAAGACCGTGCTAGGACATAACTTTGAAGGTGTGTAAGACCATGGTAGGACGTAACTTTGAAGCTGTGTAAGACCAAGCTAGGACAATAGGACAATTAGAGAATATAACAAATTATCCTTGTTATATTCTGTAATTTTTCTATTGTCACGGTGTTTTATTTTACTTGTGAGCTATTTAGTTACCTTTTTTACTGTTTCACTAGAATTTTATTTTGACAATAAGTAGTGAATTATTTGCATATTGTATTGCTTACTGTATTAATATAAGCCATGTATTTAATTGTAAAAAAAACGTATGTGACCATCGTTATAGAAATATGAAACCACGACATCCTTAATTGTTAACTTGTTATTTATCTATATCATTGATCAGAAATCATAATTAATTATACAAAATAAGATAACCTTTTTGTATTTCTCCTTTTTACATACAGATGTCAACGTTGCCCTGTGGAATAAGACTTGTGGACTAATTTTCACAATAAATTAATATTGGTCTTTACATCTTAAAAAAAACCACAAAGTGAATACTTTAATTGAAAGTGAATATTGGTTATTACCATAATAATTTTTTCCTCTCGGTGAGATGACGGATTAAAACGAATTAAACACATTGATTTACAATTGTTTTAGTATTTTTTCTTGTATATAAGGATATATAGTCCTTTTGTTCTTAAGATTACATACAATATTCAAGTGGGTAAATGAGTGAGAGAAGTGTAAAGTGTGTGATCGGTAGGTGATGTATACTGTAGGCAAGTAGCTGGACGGTAGTTGAATGAAGGAAGAAGGGAGGGGGTGTGTCAACGAGATTTGACTACAGTAGACCCCGGGGACAGCAGTCCTCCCCTCACCACAGATAACAGATATAGGCAGGAGTTTGTTTGGGCAAATCCACTCTGTTATTTGGGTCAGTAAGGGCTGATTGCCTGCAAAAAGAAGGCACTGTTTTCTTAATTTGTAATATAGTAGGACTGTGTAGATTACCTTACAATGTAAGTTGGGTGGGAGTTAGATTCTCACATTTTATCTTATTAAAGTCTATTCTTTATGACTTACACCCACTCGCTTGTAAACGATCACACGACTCCTCATGCCATGTATTACGCCTATTTTCCATGATGTCCGTTCCCAATGAGTCTTACCTGTTTCCCAGTGAGCCATGTATGTTCCCATTGAATTAAACTCGTTCCCTAATGACGTATGCGCCTTCCCAAATGAGACGTTCCAGTTCTTCAAGGAGCCATGCACGTTCCCAATGGGTCACGCACGTTCCCTAATGACGTATGCACCTTCCCAAATGATACGTTCCAGTTCTTCAAGGATTCATGCACGTTCCCAATGGGTCACGCACATTCCCTAATGAGTCATGCCAGTTCTTAAATGGGTCATGCACGTTCCCTATTTGGTCGTGCTCTTTCCTCAATGAGCCATGTATGTTCCTCCATGAGTCGTGCCCGGTTCCCTGTGAGTGTTGTTCTATCCCCTAAGACTTGTGTCACTTTCTTCATCAGTTAATATCGTAAATCACATAAAGATAATGTTGCCTTTGTCAGCAGTCTCAGAAGGTGAAGGCAAGGTCATGTCCAGACACTAAACTTTAGGGTCAGTCAGTCTTCCTCAGAACTAAATAAAACAATCATCTCATGTCAGTTAGTGTGTTAACTTTAATATTCTAACAGTCTCACATATATAACTTGTACATTTATACTTGGTGTTTTACTTCAGGTGTACACTGAATTCATGTAGGCTTCAGACATGTCAGTAATATATTTTTTTAGATTGACTGTACATTTAAATTAATGATTGTTAATTCTTTTTACGAAAAGTAGAATGTAGTTAAGAATAACGTTTTGAAAAAGTATTTAGTGTCTCTATTTGTGTGGTTTATTTTTAATAATATTATTTAAAAAGTAATATCTAAACAAATATACCTCATATGAAGTCAATCACTTTATATAATTTTGTTTCATACAGTTTTTTATTCTAAAAAACCCATTGCAGTTTATTTTATTTTAGATAAAAGTATCCTCCACATATAATACTAATCATTATTATTTTCACTATTTTTATGGTATCCCTTGTGTACAATTCTCGTAAACTTAATTCTTCATATTTTAGAGCAAGTTAGGTCTTTGACATTTTTGTAAAATTGGTAAAAATATGAAAATTGTTAAATAATGTTAAAAAAGATTTTTTAGCAGTTCACTACATCAAACAAAAACACATACTCATGCATGTAGGACGTTTTGTTTCTTCAGAGTAGCAGGAACCTTCGTTTTGGCAACGCCTCGCTGTTTGTGAGGAGCATGTTGTTCAATACCAGGACTGGCGGCAGTCGGAACACTGATTCAGGTGCACTCGTGCAGACAGCCCTTCCCGCCGATTTGCAGGATGGGAAAGGGGAATCTGAAACAATATGCATGCATTGGTGCCGCTAATATTTACACTTAAATTGTGGAAATAAGTGTTTTCAAAACAGCATCTTAGATTCCTCGCCAAACACACTGGTGTCAAGTGTTGAGGCATTGCCACTAAACACACTGGTGTCAAGTGTCGAGGCATTGCCACTAAACACACTGGTGTCAAGTGTCGAGGCATTGCCACTAAACACACTGGTGTCAAGTGTCGAGGCATTGCCACTAAACACACTGGTGTCAAGTGTCGAGGCATTGCAACTAAACACACTGGTGTCAAGTGTCGAGGCATTGCCGCTAAACACACTGGTGTCAAGTGTCGAGGCATTGCAACTAAACACTCTGGTGTCAAGTGTCGAGGCATTGCAACTAAACACACTGGTGTCAAGTGTCGAGGCATTGCCACTAAACACACTGGTGTCAAGTGTCGAGGCATTGCCACTAAACACACTGGTGTCAAGTGTCGAGGCATTGCCACTAAACACACTGGTGTCAAGTGTCGAGGCATTGCCACTAAACACACTGGTGTCAAGTGTCGAGGCATTGCCACTAAACACACTGGTGTCAAGTGTCGAGGCATTGCCACTAAACACACTGGTGTCAAGTGTCGAGGCATTGCAACTAAACACACTGGTGTCAAGTGTCGAGGCATTGCCACTAAACACACTGGTGTCAAGTGTCGAGGCATTGCCACTAAACACACTGGTGTCAAGTGTCGAGGCATTGCCACTAAACACACTGGTGTCAAGTGTCGAGGCATTGCAACTAAACACACTGGTGTCAAGTGTCGAGGCATTGCCACTAAACACACTGGTGTCAAGTGTCGAGGCATTGCCACTAAACACACTGGTGTCAAGTGTCGAGGCATTGCCACTAAACACACTGGTGTCAAGTGTCGAGGCATTGCCACTAAACACACTGGTGTCAAGTGTCGAGGCATTGCCACTAAACACACTGGTGTCAAGTGTCGAGGCATTGCAACTAAACACACTGGTGTCAAGTGTCGAGGCATTGCCACTAAACACACTGGTGTCAAGTGTCGAGGCATTGCCACTAAACACACTGGTGTCAAGTGTCGAGGCATTGCCACTAAACACACTGGTGTCAAGTGTCGAGGCATTGCAACTAAACACACTGGTGTCAAGTGTCGAGGCATTGCCACTAAACACACTGGTGTCAAGTGTCGAGGCATTGCCACTAAACACACTGGTGTCAAGTGTCGAGGCATTGCAACTAAACACTCTGGTGTCAAGTGTCGAGGCATTGCAACTAAACACACTGGTGTCAAGTGTCGAGGCATTGCCACTAAACACACTGGTGTCAAGTGTCGAGGCATTGCCACTAAACACACTGGTGTCAAGTGTCGAGGCATTGCCACTAAACACACTGGTGTCAAGTGTCGAGGCATTGCCACTAAACACACTGGTGTCAAGTGTCGAGGCATTGCCACTAAACACACTGGTGTCAAGTGTCGAGGCATTGCCACTAAACACACTGGTGTCAAGTGTCGAGGCATTGCCACTAAACACACTGGTGTCAAGTGTCGAGGCATTGCCACTAAACACACTGGTGTCAAGTGTCGAGGCATTGCCACTAAACACACTGGTGTCAAGTGTCGAGGCATTGCAACTAAACACACTGGTGTCAAGTGTCGAGGCATTGCCACTAAACACACTGGTGTCAAGTGTCGAGGCATTGCCACTAAACCACAGAGCAAAGAATATCTAGAGCGGACACCCCAGCCTTAACAGTAGTAAGTCAGTGAAGCACATTTTCCGCCATCTTGTGGGGTGCTAGTGACCAAACCAAGGCCTCGGGCGCTCTCGTTTTTAATTCGCACCGCTTCACTAAAACTGCGTTTTAAATAAGAAAACGTTGGCCTAATACGTTCAAATTTGTATATAAGGTAAAGAAAGAGTTATTTCAGCTTATAAAAGTGTTTTTATAATTTTTCAATGACTAAGTTTTTTGTAAATTAGGTTTAATTGAAATTATTTTTTAATCCGAGGAAGTCTTGACATGAAAAAAGTACATTGCGAGGAAGTTTTTCATTTATTGGTCAGAGACTTTTTGTCAGCGGGAAAGTTGTAGATGAATAAACAAATTTCAATTTTATTAAAACCTTTTTTTTATTAAATGTTTTGTTTCGCCAGAAATCGAGGTATAGTAAAGCGACAAAACTGTCTTTCGCGCAACCCGCTGCCGTGCCGCGCCCGACCATAGCTGTGTAGTGTTTTTGTTTCTAAACCGCAGCTTTTCCAATTCTACAATTCTTGTATACCTATTAGAAATTTAGTTAATGTAATTCAAATATTTTGTCAATAGATAAATTAAATAATGTTATGGAATTATTAGTAATTATTCTAAAATTGTTTTAATTATTCTTTGATGTTTTAATTATTCTTTAATGTTTTATTGAAAATTGACAAATGTAACAATTTCTTAGCTTGTAAGCAAAAAACACTGCAAATTATTAGAGTTGTAAAGTTTGGCCTCAAATATGGTTACAATATGAATTATTTGCCAATAAAATGCAAATTTATATATAATAACATAAACCATGAAGTTAGCCTTTGACTTAATCTGATCAATATAAGAAAGATTACTTAAAAGTTATGTTGTATCTTGGGCTTGTGATGTTACTATGAGGTGATTAATAATAACTAAACAAATAAAATTTTAAAAGAAAGCAATCTTTTATTAATTTTATTTACAGTGGTGTTTTACATAAAATTAAATTTATATGAATACAAATTGCTGTTGAAAAATAGAATCAAACAACGTATATATGAAAAATGTTAGTCATTGTTAAACGTTTTATTACTTCACTGACCCAAAAACAAAACTTTTTTAGTTAAGTCATTCCTAACCCTATTAAAATGGTTTTTTTCATTCACTTTCTTCGAGTAATAATTTAACCTTATGTTGAAATACTTTTTGCAGAGTGCTCGTATGAGTAGTACATAGTGACACTGTTCTGGATCTGTTTCATACATATGGTCACTAATAAAAACATTTCTCCCAACACAACTGTTTATTACATCCACTGTCATTTGTTCCAAAATATTTTTTTATATACATTGTCAGTTTTTATTTTAGTACGAAGAACTGTCTCACTCATCCTACACACTGTTGTTACTCCTACTGAAGGTTGAATAAGACCACCCCTATTTTTACACGTTATTAAGTTGGTCTCTTTGCTTTTGTCGGTCGAAAGTAGTGATATGCATTGTTCGCATATAATACTAGCAGCTGTTGATCTGGATACGTATCCGGCGATGTATTCAACAATATCAGAGGCAATGTCAGATCTCATGTTGTCATTTGTAACGCAGTTCAAAAAGTTACTATCTGTTTCATCCAAATTACAAAATTTACTTTGTTCGTCTTCTGACATTGTTTTCCATAGGGGAACGGAGGTATTTATTTCTTCAACTTCAGACTTTTTTTGCCTGATTTTGAACATTACTGACCTGTCCAAAGCGAAAGTATTGCCAGTGTTGCTGTCTTGTAGCTCACTATGTAGTAAGAGCCTTTTAAAAGTTCCAGTGAATTGCCTACAGGTAGGATTATTATTGGAACCTCCTCGGGAACTTATGTACCCAAATAACCTTTCAAGGTGATCCTGGCTAACTTTGTATAGAGGTAAGTATTTTAATGGTGGATCTGGCTTACCAACTAGCTCTTCATATAGACCCAAGGAACTTTTGATGCAAGTTAAAAACCCATGGAAGCCAGTTTTTCTTTTGCTCTGTAGAATGTCCTCACCATTAGAAGTCTTTAAGCTACAAATGTAATCATACGTCTCATTTAAACATTTTGATTGTTGAACTATGTTTGAAGCACACAGTGCCTTTTTTTTACAAAAACTTCTTATACTCTGACTGTTCAATACATCAAACAAATCATTAAATGTTCTTTGTTTTAACTTTCTTTCTTGCCTGAAAAAGTTTATCTTTAGTTACAGTCAATTCTTTTTTTAAGGCCTGCTTTCTTGGTGAATCATTAAGTTTATTAGAGAGAGATTTTTTCAACCTTTTTCTAGGCGGTTGTCTGAAGCATTCAGAATCACTAATGCTTATGCATTGCTGAGTTTCATCGGTACTAAGGCTTGAGCATTGCTCAGTTTCCTTGGTAATTTCCTTTGTTACTGTCTCATTGAAGAGTCTTTTTGCTGGAAGCCTATGGGTAGTAGTTACCTTAGGAATACTCGGAAACACACTCGGCACAACACCTTCCCTCAGCCTGACGTAACACAATGATGTTCTGTCGAAGTCTGCTTCAGTGAAGTGGTCAGAACATACACGGGATTCATCTGAAGGCTGCCAATTTTTACGTCTTACTGCAACTGTCCATTTTTTGCGTAGAACAGGTTCCTTTGGAAACCTAAAAAAATAAGTTTATGTCAAACAAGTCATAGGAATGCAAAAGCTTCAAACTGGTACAAAATCCATGACCAAATGCTGTATGGTATTCTCAAACTAAGGCCGAGTTCCTTTAAATCATATATCACAATATTCTCCCTTTTAAATAAAGTAACGATTTTTAAATGTCAATATTTCTAACATTAAAGCGGTATTTTTGAGTTTTACAATAAATCTAAAGTGTCTAGAAATAAATCAAAAGCTATTGGCCCGAAGCCCTAAACAAAATATCCTTTTTAATTGCCTTTTGCATATACGCTAGATCATAAGCTTTAAATAACACCTCATTCGTAAAAATCGGTTGAGAAGGTCGGATGAAAAAGGGACGTGACAGCAAAAATCCTTATAGAAATAAGTTTACAACTTCATCACATCTTTTGAGCACTATCAGGCAACATGTAAGTTTTTAAAAATTAAATTAATCATGTATAAATCTCAGCGGATAAATTTCCGATTTCGTCAAACCTCGACTGATAATAAAAATCATACCAAACCGGAAATTAGGAAAACATATTCAGACGGAGGGCTCATGATTGTCCTGCTGAACTGGGGTTACAATCCTGATAGAGTGTCAAAATTGCTCAAATTAGATTACTTAAATGCTTAGACGAAGTACTACAGTTATTTTTAATTTTAGTAAAATCCATTGAACATAAATGAAATGGAAATTTAAATAGGTTATAAAAATCATAATTTCTAAACAAACTCTAAACAAGGAATAATATATGGCTTACCTGTGAAATGTTAAACCTTCCTTTTTCTTTTTGGTGCTATTGCTACAACCAAAACAAACACAGTGTGGCATTTTGGAATCAAAGTAAACAGTAATAACATTACATAATGCTTGCCGTGATACAGAAACACGTGGAAATCAAAGAGTGAATGCGAATGACGCTCGGGCCGTGGGAGTACTGGGTCGAGAAGTGGAGGGGGAGACGCCATCTTGTGGGGTGCTTGGCTTCAACGCCAAACCACTGAGTGTCCGCTCTAGATATTCTTTGCTCTGTGCACTAAACACACTGGTGTCAAGTGTCGAGGCATTGCCACTAAACACACTGGTGTCAAGTGTCGAGGCATTGCCACTAAACACACTGGTGTCAAGTGTCGAGGCATTGCCACTAAACACACTGGTGTCAAGTGTCGAGTCATTGCCACTAAACACACTGCGTCGTACTGTTGCTCAAACTGTACAACGATGAAACAAACCATGTAAGATTTTATATTGAAGTAAACGTACTTTGGGGTAATGCCTCCTTACCAAGGATAACAGAACATTCCTTTAGCTGTTATAACTGTATAACATTTTGAAAGCTTTTTAAAACGTCGAAAGAGTTGGAGAAAAACTTGCACATATTATGTCGTAAATTGATCTGTCGGCGCAGAAATTATGTGTACCATAGTTGAAAGGTTCTTTACTAAGAAACTAAAATGCCTATGAAAAATCCAGTCACATTATTGTTTTCCTTGTTTAATTGTTTACAAATAAAATTTAAAATTTTACTATACGTTTTAATAATTTGTATCCTAGTTGGAACAATTAATTTGATCAATTTAAAGTGATTTAAATCAATGTAAAACCACTAAATTTACTCACACATAAAAAAGTAATGTATAATAACTATAAATTTCATAAGGATCACGTGACCAAGTAATTAATTTTACAACCTCAAGAAGGTGAGAAAACGTTGTTTCAGGAAATTGATGAGAACGATTTTCCTGAAAAGTTAAGATTATGTAATGTATAAAATGTATAGAAAACATTAATCTCAACCACGTATAAAAATATAAATGCGGCACGGAATTAAAGGGGTTTTGAGTGATAGAAATGTAAAATTGACGCACATTGAAAAGTAGTTAAAATTCCGGTACTAACCCAAGGACAGGGAAGACAGAGAACATCAGGGGCTAGGTTCCACAAGAATGGAAAACTTCAACGTTGTATGTCGGATAGTATATACAGTTCACTAGTGGTTTTAGACAGGACAAATTTGGAGTGGTAATGAAAGGTCTAATGAAGCAGTTTATTATACTGCACTTTACCATAAAGGATTCACACTAATAAATATGTCGTAGACATAGATAAAAGGTAAGCTGAGGATTAGCTTTACACGTTCAAAGATAGGACGAAGTAGTTCTCTATACCATTAAATCAGGACCATTGGCTAAATGACGATACTGGCCAAGGGACGATATCACCTGCG
Organism: Stictocephala bisonia; assembly: GCA_035578905.1. Taxonomy (NCBI): domain Eukaryota; kingdom Metazoa; phylum Arthropoda; class Insecta; order Hemiptera; family Membracidae; genus Stictocephala; species Stictocephala bisonia. The sequence continues at coordinate 1,655,910 of JAQJVL010000063.1, read as the reverse complement.
ACGCCTCCTCCTGCGTACATACAGTACATATATATTATATTTCATTATGACACAAAAATTTGGTTTTTTCTGACCATAAAAGGGTATTATCAAAATATGAACAATACAACGGAAATTTAATTACGTACAGCTGTAATATACAAAAGAATCAACTAAGAAACATTCAAGAAATAAAAATATAGTAGTAATAATCTATGAAAAATTAAATAAAACAATAACATGTTGGGTAACGTAAAAATATTATTAGAATAAAACAGTTTAGTAAATAAGTTATTGTACTTATTGTTAGTGTACTTATTGGATACCCCGTATGTATTGTACATAATTGTAACCCTATATGTACTGTACTTATTGGATACTCCGTATGTATTGTACATAATTGTAACCCTATGTGTACTGTACTTATTGGATACTCCGTATGTATTGTACATAGTTCTAACCCTATATGTACTGTACTTATTGGATACTCCGTATGTATTGTACATAGTTGTAACCCTATATGTACTGTACTTATTGGATACCCCGTATATATTGAACATAGTTGTAACACTACATGTACTGTACTTATTGGATACTCCGTATGTATTGTACATAATTGTAACCCTATGTGTACTGTACTTATTGGATACTCCGTATGTATTGTACATAGTTGTAACCCTATATGACCTGTACTTATTGGATACCCCGTATGAATTATACATAGTTGTAACCCTATATGTACTGTACTTATTGGATACTCCGTATGTATTGTACATAATTGTAACCCTATATGTACTGTACTTATTGGATACTCCGTATGTATTGTACATAGTTGTAACCCTATATGACCTGTACTTATTGGATACCCCGTATGAATTATACATAGTTGTAACCCTATATGTACTGTACTTATTGGATACTCCGTATGTATTGTACATAATTGTAACCCTATATGTACTGTACTTATTGGATACTCCGTATGTATTGTACATAATTGTAACCCTATATGTACTGTACTTATTGGATACTCCGTATGTATTGTACATAGTTGTAACCCTATATGTACTGTACTTATTGGATACCCCGTATGAATTATACATAGTTGTAACCCTATATGTACTGTACTTATTGGATACTCCGTATGTATTGTACATAATTGTAACCCTATATGTACTGTACTTATTGGATACTCCGTATGTATTGTACATAATTGTAACCCTATATGTACTGTACTTATTGGATACTCCGTATGTATTGTACATAGTTCTAACCCTATATGTACTGTACTTATTGGATACTCCGTATGTATTGTACATAGTTGTAACCCTATATGTACTGTACTTATTGGATACCCCGTATGAATTATACATAGTTGTAACCCTATATGTACTGTACTTATTGGATACTCCGTATGTATTGTACATAGTTGTAACCCTATATGTACTGTACTTATTGGATACTCCGTATGTATTGTACATAATTGTAACCCTATATGTACTGTACTTATTGGATACTCCGTATGTATTGTACATAGTTGTAACCCTATATGACCTGTACTTATTGGAAACCCCGTATGTATTGTACGGAGTCAACGCAATTTTGACTCTAACTGGACGCACAATTAATACCCATGCCGACACAATATCGAGCCATTAGGCCGAGAGTGAAAATAGACCAAGGACAACTTAGTGTCAATATTAATGTATGCTCCAGAAGTGTATTTGGGAACTGTGTCCTACTCTAACTACCGACCAAATGATCTTCTGACCAGTTTTTAAGAAATGAAATCGCACGTGTACTCCATGTCGTAATCCCTGAGAGGTTGAGCGATAGTGTGATCTATCTTTTTTCCTAGAACTGTGCTTGCATTAGTCCGGATTCTGAAATGTTCGTACAGAACAACAACATCTAACTATTCATCGTGAAATATGTTATTTGCTACTATAAATTTATAACAACATTAAGATTGAGTCCACGACAATTGGCAACGCCCCTGTAATTATTAATGATGGATGCCGTGTTTTGAAGAATCCGTAAAATGTTAATAGTTTTCTGCTCGGGCGTTTTAACCTAAATGTCAGCCACACTATTCATTCTAGTTTGTTTCACATTTAGAAGGTCGTAAAGATTATATACTGTTTATTTGCTTAGAGTTGAATCTGTTTATTTTAAATAAAATTTAAGAACAGACTATTAAATAAATGTAACAATCATCAATAGGTAGTCAAAGGAATTCTATTTTCACTTATAAATTTTGCTGCTTGAATAGACAACTAAAGAGAAACTTCGTTGGTATAACATTTAAAAAACAAATAAAAATAACTCTCATTCGTTCAACACTTAAGGTACGGCGAACAACTTTTATGTCCCTTTCTTTCTCTCTTGTTTTTTTATGCAGTTGATGACCCGTGTTCTTGAATTCTCCTAAGTTCAAATGTTTTCGGTTTTCTTGTATTTTTTACTTAATTGCAACTTGCTGTTGGCATTGAAGAACTTGTTAGGACTTGTCTTATCACTGCCACAAACGTTCTGTATGTTCATTTGTAGGTTTATGATTTGGTTTCGTTATAATTTGGGGTTTTCCTCTTGTTTTGGTTGTAGTTTTGTTGATTGATTTGTACATTGCAGAGAAGGTGTATAGTATTGCGATTATTAATTTATCTCTGTCTCTGTCGTAAGATAAATGTAGTTTTGTGAGTTGGATTGCTTTTTAAATTGGCATGAAAGTGTATAATTATAATATTTTAGTTTTTTGGCTTCTGCACTTACCGGAAGATGTTCAATATTGTGATAAGTTGTTTTCTTAAATGTGTAGTGAGTTTTGAGGGCTGTTATTTGTTTACACATTTCCAATCCAGATTATTTACATTCTATTCAGCGAGAGTTGAGAGTGAGGCTCCACCTTGACTGACCCTGTCTCAAGGGCGCTGGACAATAAAGAAAGGGTGTTCACGTGGACACTTGTTTTACAAAAAGACTAATTCATTGGCATCCCCATTCCCGGAGTCAGTCAGTCAGTCAGATTATGGTAATCAGTTTGCTCATTCGCTCTGCTTTGTATGGTGAACATGTGAACGCCTGTGAATCGGCCTAGCGCCAACGTCACACAGCAGAGGGCGGAGCTCCACTCTCAACTTTCCCTGAATATTATATATAATGAGCTGAAATTATTGCAAGAATGTAATTGTGCTATTGTTGTTTTTCATTTTTATCGAGTCTGTAAATTATCTCTCTTCAATTATAAACCTTAAAATGTTTGTTTCTCGTACCAGTGTCTCGTTTCTCCATTGTGTTAGCGTTGGAGAACAACATTAATTAACTACCCGGAATAAAGTAAGGTGGCTCGACAGCCGAGCTCTTAAACCTGATGAAAAGGTGGACACAAAAAGTGGCCTGCTTCTACGCTCCCTTCGGCGAAGTAAATTTGCTTAAATTACCTCCTTTATTGCAAATTGTCGGGACCTCTTCCTGCAAAAACAAACAATTGGCCAGTTATACTTTCCCCCACTCTCTAGCCGCCAGTGTGCACATCCCGAGACACCTTCCTGCCATGTGATCGATAAATAAGCGGCACTTAAAAAATAAAACACGCGCTAATTGTCTGCATTCCTATTGACAAGTAAATAAGCAGAACGTTGTTATCATGGCCTTATTATAAACTGTCGGCGCAGACATTATGTGCACCCGAATGTAAAGGTTATTTGTTAAGGAACTAGGAGGCCTACAAAAATCTAATCACGTCATTGTTTTCCTCGTTTAATTTCACGATACGAAATAAATTTTGTTATGAAATTTAGTAATTTTTATTCTAGTTTGAACAAAAATAGTACCGAAATTTTAATCAGTTTTCACTGTACTTCAGATTTACACAGTTATAACTAAAAAAACCGTCAATGTATCGCATTTGTATTTACATACCTGGTTGGTAGGGAGATGTCCTATAAGTTTTACGATTTTTAGAATTTTTACTTATCGAGAAAAAAAGTTCTTATCAATTACCTGAAACACTGTTTTCTTGGCTTCTAGAGGTCGTAAAATCAATAAATGGGCCTTGTTGTAATTGTTATGACATGTATAGTTTCGATACATTACCTTCATACGTGTAAATAAACGAAGTTATTTCAAATCGATTTAATGTAATCTAAAATAACTCTAAATTAATGAAATTAAATAGATTTAAATCGTTATAAAACCTCCACATTTACTTAAACATAAGACAGTGATTTATCGCAAATATGCATGTCATAAGGATTACAACAAGACCATGTAATTAATATTACAACCTCTAGAAGCCAAGAAAACAGGGAATCTTTTCTTTCAGGGAATCTTTTCTCAATAAGTTAAAATTCTAATATTAATAAAACTTCCTACCAACCAGGAATATAAATACAAATGCGATACATTGACGGTTTTTTTATTTATAACTGTGTAAATCTGAAGTACAGTGAAAACTGATTAAAATTCCGATACTTTCTTTGTTCAAACTAGAATAAAAATTATTAAAACTCATGATAAAATTTAAAAATTCATATTTCATGTTGTGAAATTAAACGAGGAAAACAATTATGTGATTAGATTTTTCGTAGGCCTCTTAGTTCCTTAGAAAAGAACCTTTTAAACCTTGGGTGCACATAATTTGTGCGCCGACGGAAGTGGAATCTGCTTTCACACTCATATTTAACAAAACAGCATTATTTACCTTAGCATTCTCATTCCCCCCCCCCCCCCTAAAATTACAGTAAAAGTTAAACGAATGTTTAGTCCTAATATCGAATTAATTTTTATAAATAATTGTTGGCAATTGTTATCATTGACTGATCCATAGATATACCTGTAATAAAATGCATTGAGTATTCATTGTAATTTTTATACATCGCAATGTTTGTTTTCTATTTATAGTAATTAATTTTGTAGCAGTAACCTGTGAAAGTCAATTGGTTTTTAGTTTAGTAGTTCACATTGTTTTTTATACCATCAATAAATAACACTGTATTTTTTTTTATTTCCATCTAGAGGTGAAAAAATTAAAAATATATTTAATACGACTTTTTTTAGCCATACAATGTATTTTTCAACACTTGCATTGAGGAGTAATTACGAGAGACAGTAAGAGAGTTCGGTATCATAAGGCAACGTACACAGTTAACACAGTGACTGAAGAACTCTGTGCGTAAGTCTGAGCAGGATCACAGAGAAAAACAGAGGTCGCCTCAGTGGCTGTTATATAGAGATTACAACTAATGTACTTCTTTATATGTGTGTAGCATAGTTACTGCAATTTATCCTGCGTATTTGGGGGAGTAAGGATGGGACTGACAAGGTCCTGGCTCTGCCATGGCCTGGCAAACTGGAGAACTAACTATTCGCCACACATTTAGCGCACTATTGAATGCGACTTCTTTTGGTTTTATTTAAAGACCAACTTATTTACTTTATTCAAAACTTACTTTTACATAGATTTTAAAAGTTTGTAGACTCAATTAGTTTAATTAATTTTAATATAAATGCTAAAGTAGCATTTTTTTTGGCTATCCTTTTTTTATTAGCTTTAGTTCCCGTAATTTTATGAATTAGTTACCGTAACTTCTTAGAAAAACAAAACATAAACAATAAACCAATTATTTAATAAGACCAAACGATAAAGTTCAATAGCAAAAAGTCACTGGAAGTTTGTCCATTCGACGAATTGCTGTCCAAAGTTAGACCCTATCCCGTTTCTGACACAATCGATTTGAAATCCATGTACTGTAACTTTCTCTACCGGAATACTAATACAATGTCTGGCCTGGTGCGGACTGGCGTCCGGGCCGGCGATCTTGGGTCCTTCCTCTGTCACTCGCAGATTCCAGTATGATGGATGTGGTTAGGTACACCAGTGGTCCTTTTTATTTATTTTTAAATAACAGTCTCAGGACGTATATTGGACAAAGATTCCCAAACATTTAGCAAGTTAACTCATGCTATAAACTGTATATATATATATATATATATATATATATATATGCACAATTAATATGACATCGCTCTATTTTCGGAATATATTTTATTAAAGTTTCCATCAACTTCTTTACCGATTTTTAAAGTACACCATTTTATATAACCGCAATGTCTAGTAATGTACAACTGTAGTCTAAATAATAGTCAGATGATAAAAAAAGTGAGGGCTTTGCAGCTCTAACTTCCCCTGGGGGTTTTCATTTCGTTCAATTTTTATAAAAGCATAATTTTTTTAATTTTTATAGAGATAATTTTTAATTTACATTACTTTTTGATTAACAAGATCCTTTTAGAAAAAACCTAGATAAGAAATTAATTTTATAGTACCAGGAGATCGAGCTTCGCTCAGTTGAATTTTCACACTGAAGAGGTAGCATCCCAGAGGATCCTGAGCATCGTTTGTTGTATATTTATTAATGTAGGTTATTAATGATATTTCGTTTCGGGGGCCTTCCGCGTTTACCTTTAGCCTCTTGGTGAAACTCGGCTTGCGGCCTCGTCGCGGGCACAGCCTACGGCCTCGCCAAACGCTCTGCTACAGGTTCCTTTGAGGTACTCGGCCTGCGGCCTCGCGGTGGAAAGTTCGGCCTGTGGCCTCACATTCTGCATTTGGGAATCTAGGCATGTTGCCTCGTGAGGAAGATCGGCCTACGGCCTCGCCAGGATTTTAAAGCAGTATGAGCATGAATTTTTGTTTTTGGTGCAGTGGAGCTCATAAACATAGTCTTTTCTAAAATCTGATGGAATATTAGTAAGTAAGAGAAGAATACTTTTAATTTGATACCCCTCTTGGGTGTGTTAGATAAACATTACTTAAGTTTTGGGTTTTGTTAACCTTAATAACGAAGGTGAAAAGAAGACGGTAGGTATGACGCGCATCTCCCATGACGTCACATGTATTAAATGGCGAAAATTAATACAAAAATACTATTCTACTTCCCGTAATTACAATTCCAGCCGATAAGTGATACATAACTTGCCTACTATTTAGCTGAATGCTTCCATGCGATTGGTAGATTTAGTTACCAGTATTTAATAGAATAAACAAATCAGCTGATTTCGCCTATATGACGTCACAGTCTACTGCGCAGCCTTGTCGTGATACACGGGAAATCTAGGAGCCTCTAGGGCAGAAATAAGAATTTTCCCAGGGTTGAAACCGGTGTCAATCGATTTCTCGTGGTCGAAACCCTCTATATAAATTTAAAAATTAAAAATCTTTGGAGCAAAAAAGTTTGTACGAATGTGGCTTGTTTTAGATAATAAGATTTGTTGTTCAAAATTAAGTCAAAGGTATTATAAAAATTTAATAGCAAATAAATAAAAGAAAATGTTATATTTTATTAATCGTCATGAATTACTGACACGACTAGAGGATACAAAAACAGATTGACTACATTGTATGTCTGGCTCCTTCCAGTCCTACTGACGCAAAATGGGAGCTGTATCTAAATTGCCAATCGACTCCTTGAGGACAACTTGATAATTTCCTCGTCCTTTGGTAGGTCCGGCAACTGACCCACGTACACGGTCAGAAACATTTTATTTGTTTCATATTGTTTGCAAATTCAATTAAAAAAGTTTTTTTTATGTATTAATGCTAATGCAATGTAACAGTTATCGGGTTCTTTTAAAGAAAAGAAAAACCAATAAACAAATAATTTTTGACTAAAACTCTCTATACATTTGTACCTAAATTATTAATCACTTACGATATATATTATTATCATGTAATAGGAATATTTTGAGCAGGTAATTTTGTTAGTTAGTGAGGCCCGCAACTACAGCTGGTTTAAACTGCATTACATTTACATGGGACTACACTAGCGCTCTATTCTGGACCTCAAAACCATTTATAATTAGAGACATACAATTTACCATTGAATGAATAATCATTTTTGGTGTAAACAAAATCAATGGTGCATAGTCTAATAAATGTAAAACAGTGTTGTAGGGAAAAAATCAACTATCAGCTGCTTCCGATTTCAATCAAATTTAGAACAAAAATATGTATATCAACTGTGTTTATCAAGTTAATAAATATGCTCAAAACTTACAAAAAATGCGGAATAAAATATTGGAATGAAAAATATCTCTAAAAGTATCCCAAATAATCAACTATCTATGTAAATTATGTCATTTGATCAATAATAAGTGAACAAATTATCAATAAATCAACAGATAATGTAAAATATGTGAATTTAATGTTTGTTTTCAACCTACGGCAATAATTGTATCTCTACTCTCTCAACACGACTTGGGCTGTCTACCCAACCACGTAACATAAAAATAAAATTGTTGTATTTAGATGACGGTGTGTGAACATAGTGACTGAGTGCTGGTAGACCACTTGGTACACGTCGTATTTAGATGACGATGTGTAAACATAGTGACTGAGTGCTGGTAGACCACTTGGTACACGTCGTATTTAGATGACGGTGTGTGAACATAGTGACTGAGTGCTGGTAGACCACTTGGTAGCACGTCGTATTTAGATGACGATGAGTGAACATAGTGACTGAGTGCTGGTAGACCACTTGGTACACGTCGTATTTAGATGACGGTGTGTGAACATAGTGACTGAGTGCTGGTAGACCACTTGGTAGCACGTCGTATTTAGATGACGGTGTGTGAACATAGTGACTGAGTGCTGGTAGACCACTTGGTACACGTCGTATTTAGATGACGGTGTGTGAACATAGTGACTGAGTGCTGGTAGACCACTTGGTACACGTCGTATTTAGATGACGGTGTGTGAACATAGTGACTGAGTGCTGGTAGACCACTTGGTACACGTCGTATTTAGATGACGGTGTGTGAACATAGTGACTGAGTGCTGGTATACCACTTGGTAGCACGTCGTATTTAGATGACGGTGTGTGAACATAGTGACTGAGTGCTGATAGAGCACTTGGTAGCACGTCGTATTTAGATGACGATGAGTGAACATAGTGACTGAGTGCTGGTAGACCACTTGGTACACGTCGTATTTAGATGACGGTGTGTGAACATAGTGACTGAGTGCTGGTAGACCACTTGGTAGCACGTCGTATTTAGATGACGGTGTGTGAACATAGTGACTGAGTGCTGATAGACCACTTGGTACACGTCGTATTTAGATGACGGTGTGTGAACATAGTGACTGAGTGCTGGTAGACCACTTGGTAGCACGTCGTATTTAGATGACGATGAGTGAACATAGTGACTGAGTGCTGGTAGACCACTTGGTACACGTCGTATTTAGATGACGGTGTGTGAACATAGTGACTGAGTGCTGGTAGACCACTTGGTAGCACGTCGTATTTAGATGACGATGAGTGAACATAGTGACTGAGTGCTGGTAGACCACTTGGTAGCACGTCGTATTTAGATGACGATGAGTGAACATAGTGACTGAGTGCTGGTAGACCACTTGGTACACGTCGTATTTAGATGACGGTGTGTGAACATAGTGACTGAGTGCTGGTAGACCACTTGGTAGCACGTCGTATTTAGATGACGGTGTGTGAACATAGTGACTGAGTGCTGATAGACCACTTGGTACACGTCGTATTTAGATGACGGTGTGTGAACATAGTGACTGAGTGCTGGTAGACCACTTGGTAGCACGTCGTATTTAGATGACGATGAGTGAACATAGTGACTGAGTGCTGGTAGACCACTTGGTACACGTCGTATTTAGATGACGGTGTGTGAACATAGTGACTGAGTGCTGGTAGACCACTTGGTAGCATGTCGTATTTAGATGACGATGAGTGAACATAGTGACTGAGTGCTGGTAGACCACTTGGTAGCACGTCGTATTTAGATGACGATGAGTGAACATAGTGACTGAGAGCTGGTAGACCACTTGGTACACGTCGTATTTAGATGACGGTGTGTGAACATAGTGACTGAGTGCTGGTAGACCACTTGGTAGCACGTCGTATTTAGATGACGGTGTGTGAACATAGTGACTGAGTGCTGGTAGACCACTTGGTACACGTCGTATTTAGATGACGATGAGTGAACATAGTGACTGAGTGCTGGTAGACCACTTGGTTCACGTCGTATTTAGATGACGGTGTGTGAACATAGTGACTGAGTGCTGGTAGACCACTTGGTAGCACGTCGTATTTAGATGACGGTGTGTGAACATAGTGACTGAGTGCTGATAGAGCACTTGGTAGCACGTCGTATTTAGATGACGGTGTGCGAACATAGTGACTGAGTGCTGGTAGACCACTTGGTAGCACGTCGTATTTAGATGACGATGGGTAAACAAAGTGACTGGGTGCTGGTAGACCACTTGGTAGCACGTCGTATTTAGATGATGGTGTGTGAACATAGTGACTGTGTGCTGGTAGACCACTTGGTAGCACTTCGTATTTAGATGACGATGAGTGAGCATAGTGTCTGGGTGCTGGTAGACCACTTGGTAGCACGTCGTATTTAGATGACGATGAGTGAACATAGTTACTGGGTGCTGGTAGACCACTTGGTAGCACGTCGTATTTAGATGACGATGAGTGAACAGAGTGACTGGGTGCTGGTAGACCACTTGGTAGCACGTCGTATTTAGATGACGATCAGTGAACATAGTGACTGGGTGCTGGTAGACCACTTGGTAGCACGTCGTATTTAGATGACGATGAGTGAACATAGTAACTGGGTGATGGTGGACCACTAGGTAGCCCGTCGTATTTAGATGACGATGGGTGAACAGTGACTGGGTGCTGGTAGACCACTAGGTAGCCCGTCGTATTTAGATGACGATGGGTGAACAGAGTGACTGAGTGATGGTAGACCACTTGGTAGTGCGTTGGATAATGTGGTAGTTATATGACGGTGGGCGACCATAGTGGTTATCTGGCGGTGAACCACTGAGTGACGCTGCCTGGAAGCCGTAGTTGTCAACAGCACAGTGACTGTCAGCCGAGCGATTGAGCAGAGTTCCGCCTGTCAGCCTTGTGATGGACGAGCGACGAGCCACCGCTACGCACTACATGCTGCCATTGTCGGGATCCACTCCCGCTCATAACATTAAACCGTTACTTATGATCACTCGAATGTAACCAAATATTTACGTTCTCAGTCTAATAGGTTATATTCCTCAAAAATTATGTTTTGGGCCTTTTTTAGTAGCACTAAAGGTATTGACCGAAGGAGACGTACTTTCTGGGTGTGTAAGGTGGTCATTGTAAGCTATAGGCATAAATTATATTTTCCTAGGGGAGTAAGATAACCATTACTAATCATACTTTTTTAGTAACTACAGTTTAATAATATGTGGACAGTTAGTAGAATGCTTTTCAGGATGATAGATGTTCCATAATGTTACTGGTTTGCCATATTAATCCTAGCGACTAAACACGGCCTTGTGACATCTAGGTGTATCGTTTTCAGATTAAAAGTTATGTTTGGATATTAGTAGTTTTGTCCAATGATACAGTTTGGTACTAAGCAAAACTATTTGTTGTCGCCTGACAGGAGAGTCGATGGATACAAGAGGATGCGGAGAAGCACAGCGGGACTGTTAGTATTGTTCCCCTGAGGGAGGTTGAATCGCCGCGGGATATTTTCGGAGGACCTCCCGAGATAAGATAGCCCCCTAAAGATAAAGTGTCTTTTATCATATGTCTTTTTTTCTTTAAAAACTCCTTGCTTTATCCACCCACGACAGTTGGCATCAAGGGTCGAATCAGTGAGAGTGAGTGCATGTCCACAAGAGCCAAACTTAAAACATTTGTTTGTTTCTAAACCTGTATACCTAATATAAAACCAAAGTATACAATTCTGTTACTTTAGGTGAAAGACTGGTCTCAGAAACAGTTTATGATTATTTTGCACATTTTCGTTGTAAAATGACACCTAAAATATTTTTTTAAAGAAAACTACTTATATTCTTCATATTCTATATTCAAAGTATTATAAAATGGCAAATAAATTTGGAAAAATTGAAATTAAAGAGAAATTGTTTGTTAAGTTTTACTTATGTTTTTAAATGTGAATACAAATAAGTGCACATCATGTTCTAATGGTAAAATTATTCTCTTTAGGCACAGTCAGAAGTAGAATCAATACAAACTTTACGACTGGACTCAAGGCATGTCGGGCTTGAACATTTAGCGTAAGCAATCTTTCTCTATTTTTTTATTTGGGCACTTGCTGCAAGTTTTCCTCTTTTGGATTTTGTCATAAGGAACTGCCCGCCTTAGTTCTTCTTTGCTGTTTTCCATGTAGACGGCTCTCTTGATTACTCCTTTGTCATCTTGAGGAAGACTTTGTATGATGAGACGACGCCTTAGATGAGGCTCAATCATATCTTTGGCTGACTTTAAATATTGAATTCTGCTCGTCACTAGTGACTCTCTGTAGCATAAGTAAAGACTGGATGCATTTACACTGAAAATACTTACTGGTCTACAAAACATTGCAGGGGGCCAACACTGTTCTTCTACTGTCTAAATGGAACATTTCATATCGAGCACGTATACGCCACATAAAATGTCATTGTAAAATCAGATATTTTCAGGTTTTTTCATCATCAGTTTGCACAGTGTGGTGCATAGTCAATATCAATACCACCGCTCCATTTTTCTTAGGCACGAAAGATTCTAGAATGTTGGGTCCATTAAATGCATAACATGCTGGACCAACAGGTCTGTTCCTGTGTCGTAGAAACTCATTTGGAATCGCTAGTTTATTTTTCCTCATGGCCCCGTTTGCTCAGTTCCTCAGTGGTCTCAATCGATGTAGAGTTCCTTAATCCGCTCTGACGTTCATGTAGTTTTTTTTTTTTTTTTTTTAAATTGGTAAATAATCGTACTAAGCATTGAGTTGGTTTCATCAAAATATTTTGTTCTTCATTAAAAATGTATTCATCCTCAAGCAGGGTTAGTTCGATAAGTGATCGGTAGATCATGCGGAGCGTCTTTTCCTTCAAGTCAATGAGTGTGAGAGAGAACTCATAAACTAAATTTGTCTTAATCGCACCGTCTGTTGACTATCTCTGTCTCTCTCGCACTATATTTACTCATTATTTCTGTTTTTATCGCACTGCCTTTCCTCAGAGCAGAGCACTCTCTCGACGTCTTATTAAATGTAAAGAAAACAGGCTGACTCTTCACCACGAGCTGTGTTCTTCTTGTAGAGTTTAATTTAGGCCTATTGATAAAACGATATTTAGTGAACCTTCCCAACTACCTTCCTTGCAGATACGATTTTAAGCCAATCTCCTTTCACAAACTACGTTGACTCATCATCATCTTTCATACTCATTGTTATGTATCTTAAACACTAGGGTTGGAACAGTCAAAAAGCCTACTATTTGGGTTGCGTAGGGTGGATAGAGGGTCTGCATAGAGTAAACAGTGTGTAACATGATACTGGAAGGGTTAGTTAAAATAAAATAACACTTGCAGACTTGAACAAGAAAAACGGGCAAAGTTAGGAAGATAAAATACCCGCCCCTCCCACGATCGTGGAAACATTCATGGGAAAGTACTTGGTTATTGGCTGTGTCAATTAAATTTGTAGTTTCAAATTAAATTTAGCTTCAATAGAGTTTATGAGTTTAATAACAGTTTGAATTCTAATTTAGTTTTTACAACTTGCGGAGATTTCACCTTTATTTCTCGTAACTTTGGCACAACTGCGCCTAACGTTCCCTGAGCCATTCTGTTTCACACAGTTGCAGTCTAATTGGTGTCATTATGTATTCTGTGGCTGGAGTTGGAACTTGAAATAATATTTTTTTATATAGTGTTTGTTATTGTCACATAAAATAAATGTATTATAAAATAGCATTCGAATTTCAATGTTAGACGATGCAGCTTTTATCATTTATGTAGCTTAGGGAATTATATGGAACTAATACAATAATAACAAATACCATAACACTGCTTTACCTATTCAAATCAAATCGTCTTAATATGGGTTAAATAAAAATACAAACAATCCGTATGTAGAGTTAAATAACATTAAGACAGTGTTTCGCTCCAGATTGATAAAAGAATTGAATTTTGAGCATAAAATCAAATATGAGACCGCGTTTATTAATTTTATAAATATCTGGTAAGTTTTACTTATTTTTATCCGTTCGTTAAAAAAAAACCACTTGTTCATAGCTCTACACAGTATGGTCTGTTTTATCTTACTTGTATTTGGTAATTATTAAGAGAATTGGACAACTATTCCTCCAAGGACATCAAAACTACAACGAATGTGTTCTTCCCCGAGATTGCTCATTTTGTGCGTAGTCAAATGTTGGTCTTTGATGCCCTTTGACAAATACCCTTTTAACAAAGTTTGTTATATATTGCCAATTTTAGTAAAGCGTTACTTTGGTAGCGACTCTTACACCGTTAACGACCCACCGACCAAACCTTAACACACGCTGATAACGACCGTCACTCACACAACTCTTACACCGTTAACGACCCACCAACCAAACCAAAACACACGCTGATAACGACCGTCACTCACACAACTCTTACACCGTTAACGACCCACCAACCAAACCAAAACACACCCTGATAACGACCGTCACTCACACAACTCTTACACCGTTAACGACCCACCAACCAAACCAAAACACACCCTGATAACGACCGTCACTCACACAACTCTTACACCGTTAACGACCCACCAACCAAACCTAAACACACGCTGATAACGACCGTCACTCACACAACTCTTACACCGTTAACGTCCCACCAACCAAACCTAAACACACGCTGATAAAGGCCGTCACCCACACAACTCTTACACCGTTAACGTCCCACCAACCAAACCTAAACACACGCTGATAAAGGCCGTCACTCACACAACTGTTACACCGTTAACGTCCCACCAACCAAACCTAAACATACGCTGATAACGGCCGTCACTCACACAACTCTTACACCGTTAATGACCCACCAACCAAACCAAAAACACACGCTGATAACGGCCGTAACACACAAATCTTACACCGCTAACGACCCAACACATAAAAAGGGATGATAACAGCCATTTCGTATTAATTTATTATACATTTAAGTTAACAATATGATCCAACCCGATTTACTTATACCAATGATAACAGCGCTCACTCTTAAAATACACAATCACAGTGATATACATCGTTAGCCACCCAACCTTTAGCTCCCCCGGCTCTCCCACACGTAAATATACTGGCCTCTCACACCGTTAACAGCCAGTGATATGTGGAAATAGTTGTCATCAACTGTGTATTATTTAGAACTTCCAAATATTGGAATCCGCTTTTACAAATAGCACGCGAAATCTGCAAACATACTCAGCGCTGTGTTTATGGTGCGTAAACAAGTGTGACTGACTGTGCGAATGACAACAAATGCAGCATGACCATTGTAATTAGATTTGGCGTGATTGTGATAGGTTCATTTCATAGGACTGGTGGCAAACAAGCCTAGTCGACAAACACAAATTCGGCCAGTATCTACTTCAATGTACATTATCTACAAGTATAAACTTCGCAATTCAATACACATTTTAATAATGTTTATTTAGATATCTAAGGTTTGAATTACTGTATGGTTTTGCTGCAGGAAAATGTTTACTTAGATAAGTAAAAATGCGATTTTGACTGCAAGAAAACACGTACTTAAGTAAGCGTACTTCAAATCCAATTGAAATAATTACAAGAAATCGCTTATTTCTATAACTAAACATTGTAATAGAATGTAGATCTATTTGCTTTTAATAATTTTTATTCTAAAATTATCAAAAAATTACCAATTATTTGTCTAACAACATGAATTTATTCACTCTATTTTTAGTTTTAATATTTGGTAAATTGTGTATTTTGTTGAAAATAATTCTGAAAACCACGCTTAGCACATTATATTGAAACTACTACAGTTAAATTTCAAAATAAAATTAATTAATTAGGTGTTATGATGTAATACATTTCATTATGAAGTTCTATATCTTAAAGTCAGTTAATTTTGACATTATAAAATTTTTAATATTAATTATATTATAATTTAGAACCTAAAAACATTGTTATTACATAATTAATTTCTTTCAAAATCAATATATTAAATTAATTTGGCGTAGATAGCCTGTAGTATGAAATAGGCAGATCGGATAAAGGAGGTTTATGTCGGATAAAGCTCTTTGGATGTTTTATAGAGAATTATTTTTCTTATTTTATGACTAGAATGAATAAATACCAAAATATATTGAAGTAGTTTTTAGCAAGATGTATAAAAATGTCAAAATATTTACCTGTGTAATAAAATAAATGATAAAATCTATGAATAAGTAACATCTCTGAAACACAACAAAATTCAATTAATTGTTCCCAAATTAATCTCACAACCACTAACTAGATGTTCGGAGAAGGTCTATTAATGTCAAAAGAGGAGAATGTAACGTAGTTCTATAATGAATATTTTCTTCTACAGGATCGTGTTTTGGTTAACACATTGTGAAGTCAATAATTGATACACTCAGTCAGTTGGTAGTCAGTTAGGCCGTGCAGGGGGCAACTACTGCCACCTAACCGACCGTGGTAATTGCATTGTTGCTCCACACGATGTTGCACGATGTTGCATTCATGTCCGCAGTTCCGTCGCCTGCATGTGTGTTACTCCTGTCTCTTGCTTGTTTTCATGGATTCAGATATATTACTTCTAGCCGTCTGTTGGCAT
Source organism: Stictocephala bisonia (assembly GCA_035578905.1). Taxonomy (NCBI): domain Eukaryota; kingdom Metazoa; phylum Arthropoda; class Insecta; order Hemiptera; family Membracidae; genus Stictocephala; species Stictocephala bisonia. The sequence continues at coordinate 1,639,276 of JAQJVL010000063.1, read as the reverse complement.
AAATTATTAATGTACAAAAATTGTGTTTTTTTTTTACAAACCTTTATACTGTTCGTGTTCTTAGTGAAACAAGTATAATAAATTCCGTTTCACAAACTCTATGTGTTTTAATAATCACAAACGATAACCCACCTGCCCACCCATACACGTAAAGTGGTAATGACCCACCCGCCCACCCATACACATACAGTGGTATTGACCCACCGGCCCACCCATACACGTACAGTGGTAATGACCCACCCGCCCACACATACACATACAGTGGTAATGACCCACCCGTCCACCCGTACACGTACAGTGGTAATGACCCACTAGCCCACTCATACACATACAGTGGTATTGACCTACCTGCCCACCCATACACGTACAGTGGTATTGACCCACCTTCCCACCCATACACGTACAGTGGTATTGACCCACCTTCCCACCCATACACGTACAGTGGTATTGACCCACCTTCCCACCCGTACACGTACAGTGGTATTGACCCACCTTCCCACCCATACACGTACAGTGGTATTGACCCACCTTCCCACCCATACACGTATTAATCCACCCACCCACCTATACACGAACAGTGATAGTGATACAATTAATTCACTGTATCTACTTCACTACATTTATACCCACTAGATCAACCCATCCGCCCGCCCATACACGTACATTGGTAATAACCCACCCGCCCGCCCATACATATACAGTGGTATTAACCCACCCGCCCGCCCATACACGTACAGTGGCATTGACCCACCCGCCCGCCCATACACGTACAGTGGCATTGACCCATCCGCCCACCCATACACGTACAGTGGTATTGACCCACCCGCCCGGCCATACACGTACAGTGGTAACATATTGACCCACCCATACACGTACAGTGGTATTGACCCACCTTCCCACCCATACACGTACAGTGGTATTGACCCACCTGCCCACCCATACACGTACTGTGGTATTGACCCACCAGCCCACCCATACACGTACAGTGGTATTGACCCACCAGCCCACCAATACACGTACAGTGGTATTGACCCACCAGCCCACCCATACTCGTACAGTGGTATTGACCCACCTGCCCACCCATACACGTACAGTGGTATTGACCCACCAGCCCACGCATACATGTACAGTGGTATTGACCCACCAGCCCACCTATACACGTACAGTGGTATTGACCCACCAGCCCACCCATACACGTACAGTGGTATTGACCCAGCAGCCCACCCATACACGTACAGTGGTATTTACCCACCTGCCCACCCATACACGTACAGTGGTATTGACCCACCTTCACACCCATACACGTACAGTAGTATTGACCCACCTGCCCACCTATACACGTACAGTAGTATTGACCCACCTGCCCACCCATACACGTACAGTGGTATTGACCCACCTTCCCACCCATACACGTACAGTGGTATTGACCCACCTTCCCACCCATACATGTACAGTGGTATTGACCCACCTTCCCACCCATACACGTACAGTAGTATTGACCCACCTTCCCACCCATACACGTACAGTGGTATTGACCCTCCTTCCCACCCATACACAGTGGTATTAACCCACCTGCCCACTCATACACGTACAGTAGTATTGACCCACCTTCCCACCCATACACGTACAGTAGTATTGACCCACCTTCCCACCCATACACGTACAGTAATATTGACCCACCTTCCCACCCATACACGTACAGTAGTATTGACCCACCTTCCCACCCATACACGTACAGTGGTATTGACCCTCCTTCCCACCCATACACAGTGGTATTAACCCACCTGCCCACCCATACACGTACAGTGGTATTGAACCACCTTCCCACCCATACACGTACAGTAGTATTGACCCACCTTCCCACCCATACACGTACAGTAGTATTGACCCACCTTCCCACCCATACACGTACAGTAGTATTGACCCACCTTCCCACCCATACACGTACAGTAGTATTGACCCACCTTCCCACCCATACACGTACAGTAGTATTGACCCACCTTCCCACCCATACACGTACAGTGGTATTGACCCACCTTCCCACCCATACACGTACAGTGGTATTGACCCTCCTTCCCACCCATACACAGTGGTATTAACCCACCTGCCCACCCATACACGTACAGTGGTAATGACCCACCTTCCCACCCATACACGTACAGTAGTATTGACCCACCTTCCCACCCATACACGTACAGTGGTATTGACCCTCCTTCCCACCCATACACAGTGGTATTAACCCACCTGCCCACCCATACACGTACAGTAGTATTGACCCACCTTCCCACCCATACACAGTGGTATTGACCCACCTTCCCACCCATACACGTACAGTAGTATTGACCCACCTTCCCACCCATACACGTACAGTAGTGTTGACCCCCCTTTCCACCCATACATGTACAGTAGTATTGACCCACCTTCCCACCCATACACGTACAGTGGTATTGACCCTCCTTCCCACCCATACACAGTGGTATTAACCCACCTGCCCACCCATACACGTACAGTAGTATTGACCCACCTTCCCACCTATACACAGTGGTATTAACCCACCTGCACACCCATACACGTACAGTAGTATTGACCCACCTTCCCACCCATACACAGTGGTATTGACCCACCTTCCCACCCATACACGTACAGTAGTATTGACCCACCTTCCCACCCATACACGTACAGTAGTATTGACCCACCTTCCCACCCATACACGTACAGTGGTATTGACCCTCCTTCCCACCCATACACAGTGGTATTGACCCACCTGCCCACCCATACACGTACAGTGGTATTGACCCACCTTCCCACCCATACACGTACAGTGGTATTGACCCACCTTCCCACCCATACACGTACAGTAGTATTGACTCACCTTCCCATCCATACACGTACAGTAGTATTGACCCACCTTCCCACCCATACACGTACAGTGGTATTGACCCACCTTCCCACCCATACACGTACAGTGGTATTGTCCCACCTTCCCACCCATACACGTACAGTGGTATTGACCCACCAGCCCACTCATACACGTACAGTGGTATTGACAGTAGTTTGTGATATATAAAAAGTATATAAAAAGACAATGAATATATAAACACAGAGATTAAGGATGCAGAGGTCGCATCGAATAGAGCGCTAATTGTGTGTCGAGTAGTTATTCTTTACTCAATTGATTACAGGGCCAGCACCTTGTCAGTTCCAAAACGCTCGATGATTAACGTGGTAATTATTTCTACAGATGTATAAAGTTATAATCTAAGTCTAACTACTGTTCCCGAGGTGTTCGCTTTGCCTATAAGATAGTATCTTTTTATCTATGATATATATTTATGATATTTTTATATATTTATATTTATGGTAGTTGGAAAGTATTGAATAACTATTTATAGGCGTAGTTTCATTGCCAATATTTGACAAATTTAGAGTGTCCTGTCAATGCAGTGGTCTGCAGAGGCTGGCGGCCATATTGGTTTTAATCCATAAGAACAATGTTATTTGTGAATCCAAATTTTTTTCGTTATCCATTGATCAAAAGTTGTATATGAGGTGTCATTTTAAACGTTATCCTATTCCACGTTGAGTTATTTTTTTTATGGTTTGAATGCACACGCTTAGTTTACAAAAATAGATGAAAATAAAAACTTGAGTCTAAATATTTTGTATATTTCTTCTATAAAACTAATAAGGAGTTCACAAAGCAATTCCAACGCGCAATTTCATTCTTGATCAAATTTATGGGGAAAATCCGTTTAAAAATAACTGTTTAGTTTGGATACGCGTGATCGTATGTCCGGTTAGAAAATAAAATTGTTCTTATGGGATTAAAACCAACATGGCCGACATCCTCCAACAACTTCTGCAGACACTTAACATTATAAAGTTACGATTGTTTTAAACTTAAAGGGGTGTTCATGATCGTTTCACACAGATATTTTTGTGTTCTTAATCGTATAATGCTTGAAGTAATTAAAATTGATTTTACATATTTAGTGGGCTATAATAAATGACTAATGATAAAAACAAAACTGTTTGTAAATTATTTCAATAAAATCATATTTATTAACAAGTTATATGGAAAAGGTTTGATTTAGATCTAAGCATGTTGAGAGCGTATGTGGGCTAATAACATGTTAAGAGCGAGGCTGAGGGGTGCGATACGTCCCTGGGCAAATCAATACAAATAAACTGTTCCATCAGAAATCAAATTACATACTCATTTGCCCAGGAAAGTTATTTAGCAAATGCAAAGGAGTCGACAATATTTGCGCTGGCAACCACGGACGAAATGTGATGGATTCTCCCCCACTTCCCTTCTCAAGTCCTTTTCCGGGAAATCTTTATCTTCCCTAAATAATTTTAGGTTTTATCACAGTGTTAGGTTTTGGCTAGATAGATATTTTCGTTGGGGATTACTGATTTATGACGTATAATATTTCGTAATTTTTTTAATGTTGTCATTTATTTTAAATTAGTTGTGAACAGTCGGTATTGAGTTGATGTTTGATATGATGGCAGTTGGTGAGTTGATGAAATGATCAAGCCAAGATAACGTGTCACTGCCATATCTGCGGTAACAGTTACCACTGTAGAAGTATAACATAATTGGCACTTCGTGAACGTGACGTATCAACTAAGAGTGGACTATGTTAGCATTGTAAAGAGTAACTTGGTGCTGAATCTAAGAGTGATTGACAACATTAACAGTTGAATGAGCGTGACGTATCAACTAAGAGTGGACTATGTTAGCATTGTACAGAGTAACTTGGTGCTGAACCTAAGAGTGATTGACAACATTAACAGTTTAATGAGCGTGACGTATCAACTAAGAGTGGTCTATGGTAGCATTGTACAGAGTAACTTGCTGCTGAATCTAAGAGTGATTGACAACATTAACAGTTTAATGAGCGTGACGTATCAACTAAGAGTGGTCTATGGTAGCATTATACAGAGTAACTTGCTGCCGAATCTAAGAGTGATTGACAACATTAACAGTTTAATGAGCGTGACGTATAAACTAAGAGTGGTCTATGGTAGCATTATACAGAGTAACTTGCTGCCGAATCTAAGAGTGATTGACAACATTAACAGTTTAATGAACGTGACGTATCAACTAAGAGTGGTCTATGGTAGCATTATACAGAGTAACTTGCTGACGAATCTAAGAGTGATTGACAACATTAACAGTTTAATGAACGTGACGTATCAACTAAGAGTGGTCTATGGTAGCATTATACAGAGTAACTTGCTGCCGAATCTAAGAGTGATTGACAACATTAACAGTTTAATGAGCGTGACGTATCAACTAAGAGTGGTCTATGGTAGCATTATACAGAGTAACTTGCTGCTGAATCTAAGAGTGATTGACAACATTAACAGTTTAATGAACGTGACGTATCAACTAAGAGTGGTCTATGGTAGCATTATACAGAGTAACTTGCTGACGAATCTAAGAGTGATTGACAACATTAACATTTTAATGAGCGTGACGTATCAACTAAGAGTGGTCTATGGTAGCATTATACAGAGTAACTTGCTGACGAATCTAAGAAGGATTGACAACATTAACAGATTATTGAGCGTGACGTATCAACTAAGAGTGGTATATGGTAGCATTGTACAGAGTAACTTGCTGCCGTATCTGAGAGTGATTGACAACATTCATAGAATAATGAAATGACGTATGAACTAAAAGTGGACTATGTTAGCATTGTACAAGGTAACTTGTTGCCGTAACTAATAGTGGATTGACAACATTGTACACAGTAGTTTGCTTACCTATCACCGCTACTTTACAACGGCACGGTGTAATGAGCGTGACGTATCAACTAAGAGTGGACTATGTTAGCATTGTACAAGGTAACTTGTTGCCGTAACTAATAGTGGATTGACAACATTGTACAGGGTAGTTTGGTTACCTATCACCGCTACTTTACAACGGCACGGTGTAATGAGCGTGACGTATCAACTAAGAGTGGACTATGTTAGCATTGTACAAGGTAACTTATTGCCGTAACTAATAGTGGATTGACAACATTGTACAGAGTAGTTTGCTTACCTATCACCGCTACTTTACAACGTCACGGTGTAATGAGCGTGACGTATCAACTAAGAGTGGACTATGTTAGCATTGTACAAGGTAACTTGTTGCCGTAACTAATAGTGGATTGACAACATTGTACAGAGTAGTTTGCTTACCTATCACCGCTACTTTACAACGTCACGGTGTAATGAGCGTGACGTATCAACTAAGAGTGGACTATGTTAGCATTGTACAGGGTAACTTGTTGCCGTAACTAATAGTGGATTGACAACATTGTACAGGGTAGTTTGGTTACCTATCACCGCTACTTTACAACGGCACGGTGTAATGAGCGTGACGTATCAACTAATAGTGGACTATGTTAGCATTGTACAAGGTAACTTGTTGCCGTAACTAATAGTGGATTGACAACATTGTACAGGGTAGTTTGGTTACCTATCACCGCTACTTTACAACGTCACGGTGTAATGAGTGTGACGTATCAACTAAGAGTGGACTATGTTAGCTTTGTACAAGGTAACTTGTTGCCGTAACTAATAGTGGATTGACAACATTGTACAGGGTAGTTTGGTTACCTATCACTGCTACTTTACAACGGCACGGTGTAATGAGCGGTGACAATCACAGCTGAGGTCTCGCAACATTTACTATGAAACCCGGTGGCCAATGAAATTGTGTCCTACCATCTGCTAATTGGCAAGGTGCAGTTTTGTGTTTTAGAGAACCAAATGACAAAGACTTTTTGTTAATACATTTCTTAAAGTAGATGAGATTCAACATCCAAATAATCTAATTTAATCTCATTATATCGAAGCAATTTGCGTTTACCACCACATTCTAGGAAATTGTATGTCAAATAAATAAGCAACTTAGTATAATATATAATTACATTTATATTTTCCTATCTGCGTTTGCTTTAAACATGTTTTTACCTTACGATTAGACTATCATTTGCTTGTTTAGTTAGTTTGGACTTAACATTGTCTACATTTTAGGGACCTAAAATATTGTTCTTAAAGTTTTTAGTTCTTTTAGATTTTTAGTCATGAAACATTTTTAATATTCACCATTTTGAAACGTCCTATGTTTATAGGTATAATAGCGTGACTATGCTGACTGACGGTAGGGATAAACTGAGAAGAGGGGGCGACTTTGTGTGTATCTTGGATACATGATTACCACATTTTATTAGATATGCACTCGTATTTGTATTGTGCAGGTATTTGAAGAAAATCGAGTAATACGGAACGAGAACTACTTCAAGTCACTAACCTACTGCGATTTTATTTGACTGTGATGCTTTTTTGCTATGGAAAAAACTGATTCCCTGAACGTAAATTGTTTCAATCACCAAGGACAAAATAACACAATATACAGAACAAGCTATACTTGGTACAAAAACTGATTCCATGAACGTAAATCGTTTCAATCACCAAGGACAAAAACACAAACAAAACAACACAATATACAGAACAAGCTATACTTGGTACAAAAACTGATTCCATGAACGTAAATCGTTTCAATCACCAAGGACAAAAACACAAACAAAACAACACAATATACAGAACAAGCTATACTTGGTACAAAAACTGATTCCCTGAACGTAAATTTTTTCAATCATCAAGGACAAAAACACAAACAAAACAACACAATATACAGAACAAGCTATACTTGGTACAAAAACTGATTCCCTGAACGTAAATTTTTCAATCACCAAGGACAAAAACACAAACAAAACAACACAATATACAGAAAAAGCTATACTTGGTACAAAAACTGATTCCCTGAACGTAAATTTTTTCAATCACCAAGGACAAAAACACAAACAAAACAACACAATATGCAGAACAAGCTATGCTTAGTACAAAACCTCATTTCCTGAACGTAAGTTGTGTGAATCACTAAGGGTAAAAACACAAACAAAACAACAAAATATACAGAAGAAACTTTATTTGGTACAAAACATATTAATTGGTTAGTAATAAGTCTATTTTTGACCTTCCAGATTTTCCAATGAAGTTTGATTTTGGCATTTTCTAAATACCTCTTATTACACAGCGTTTAATTTCCTTTTGTTATTTCAATATTTTGAGGTCACTGTAAAATATACAAGTCTTTGACAAAAGTATTAACCAAAAATCTTGGGTTGGATTAGTGTTTAAAATTATTTTATTTTATCATTATAAAAGACCTAGAGGTTAATTGTATTACATATATGTTAGTGGGCCCGACTGAATTATTATTATATGTCAGTGTTTACAGTCAAAAATGATAATTGGTTATTTTTATTTTAGTGTAAACTTAATGTTTATCCCCTCATTTATATCCAATTGATTTCCATTTGTTTTGACAGATATAAATTGTAAAATTTAAATTTAACATTTGTAATTTTACTGTCTCTAATTTAACATGATAATTCCACCTCTTTTTAATGTGACAGATCAGTGTAATTATTAAAACTGATTGATACTAGAAGGTCAGTGGACACACCTCGCCTCAGATTGTTTAGTTGCGCCACATCGAGTGGCAGAAGAACCTATAAGACAGATGACGTAAATACAATACTAAAACATAAATGTACTTGGTGTATTGTTTATCATCAAACTTAATTAAAGTTTATTTATTCTTAGACAACATTTTGAGATGAAGATAAACTTCAATATTGTGTATGTTTGTGTGTGTACTTATGTGTTGGTGCGAGCGTGTGTAACTTATAGGTAGTTTTGACTAAGTGTGTAGTATATACGTGCGAAATGACAATACAATATGTCTACGTGTTTGTCTGTAATCGTGACACAAACAAACACATAGACGTAACACAAGGTAGTAACAGAGGCTCGCTTCAGTTGGTCAATCAGCATGCCACATTGTGTATTATTCAATTTTCTCTCGTTGATATACTTTAACAACAGTTGTGTAACACCAGATCAGGCCGTGTTGTTATTTACATCGATTTCATCCCAAATTAAATGCTTAGGATTTAATTATTAAATAATGTAAATTCAATTTTTTATTACAATGAAATACAATTTAAAAACAAAAATAGTTATTGGGTATTGTATCTAAACAATCCTACGGTTTTTTAATTTGTCCGTTTAGCTACAAAAGCGCTGATGATCCATTAATACAGCGATAATAGATAGGCCTAATGTTTACAAAAAGCATCATTGAATCACAACTACTTGAAATTCAAGTCGTTCTTTCAACAATAGAAATGTTCAATGCCTTTTCCACGTACATGGAAAGAATCCAATAAAAGTTCTTTACCTCCGAAAATCTCAAAATCCCGCTTCTCGCCCTCGCGCTGGATTGTTTCTGGTTTGTATATAGCAGTGGGAGAGGGGATTCGCACGACTGACTGAATATAACACCTTTTCGTATTTTGTATGATTACGAAGTTACGCACATAGTTTATAAAAAAAATAAGTTAATAACGAACTCTACAAATATTGATGTACAAATAAATTTCCAATGCAATCAAGATGCGCTAATAATAGGTAAATGTATGAACTTTTTGATACGCCATTAGATGTAAAAATTGTATTGCCCCCATGGCAATAACAATGGTAAACACAACGTTACAAGATACGTTCCCTGTATAATAATAAAAGAACCGAGCATAGAATCTATCACCTATACAATCTCCGCAACACAATAAAAACATAAAACACACCTTACTAAATACTTTATCTGTGAGTGAAGTTTCCAACTTGTATAGATTAAGAAAAAAAAAAAAAAAAAAAAATGGTTTAACAGGTATAAAAACTCAATCGATCTCATCTGTTACGAACTATTTTCATTTCAGCTATCACAAGAAAAAAGTCATTTTTAATATTCATTTTACTTTATTAATATACAGTATAATAATTCAATAACTACTGTATAATCATGATAGATGTATTACATTTTTTACAGTGTTTAAATTTTTTATAATACAATTTATTAATTTTTATGTTTTAGCCATTTAAGACTTAAATACTTCTTGAATTTTCACTTTTTATAGAATAATACAGTATACCAATACTTTAAAAGAATGTGTATATTTTTAAACGCAAAGTTCGTTTCGCTTCTTATAGTTTCTATTGCTGTTGTATTATCTAGGTAGTAGTTTTCTTTTAAAACATTTCTAGTACCTATATGATGTTCCTTTACTCTCCCATTTCAAAAGATAACTTTCATAGGTATGGTCGTTTCTTCGTTGGATTGTTAAGTGTTTGCATATATAAAAAAATACTGTGCAATAGAAGTTCAATTTGTAACTAATTATGGTACATATAATGTATTACTTTAAAAATCGATCTTAAGGAGCGTTAGATCTGTACTATTGCGGCTATATTGTACTTCAACTAACAGCTATAATTCAAGCAGTTACTAAAGAAGCCGCTAGAGAGTGCTAGGAGCACCGTACTCGCTCCAATGGCGACTGTCATTACCACAATTTTGTTCATTTTGCTGAACAGCTGATTATCCTAAAACTTTTATGCATTGCCATATTCTATGGTTGAATTAAATCATAACCTACATCTTACAATAAAAGAACATTCTCCTGTTTGCGTGAGTCATATTCTTATATCCATAATTGACTACCGTACTTATAATTAGTAATAATTATTAATATAACTGAACTATCTAATTAATTATAATTTTACTCCAACGTTTAAGTTGTACCATTGATTTTAGGTGTATATAATCAAGGGTTGTACCTACTAAAGTAACTGACTAACTGTCATCAAATATATTAATTGTGTTAGTTCGGAGGAATCGATTGTTTTAATTAAAATATGTGATTCATTATTGGTTATGTACTTATATAATAACTAGGATCTATTTCATTCTTCGGAAACAATATTTTATTGAAATGTAAGTCTTATTTGATAATTGATTTTAAATTTCCATTTATTTTAGCCTCCCAATATAGTCAGTATAGGCCTAACCTAAAACACTCAACAGCCACATTTTAATGTTGGCAGTTCTTAACACAATATCTATTGTTTCGCCTAACATAGTTTAATATCATTCATACAGGCACAGAATATAGTAGACAGATACAGGTACTCACAACGTGTTTTTAACGTTCCGTTGTTTTATTGGTTTTATACTTTTTACACTTTATAAAATTGAATTAAACAAATGTTTATATTTAAACAAATGTTAGTTTTTGAACTGTCCAATTTTTGATACAGTTCGTTTTTGCCCAAGAATTTTAAATATCCTTAAAAACTCTTAATAAAAAACAGAGATATAATGGTTTTATAAAGACGAAAAATCATATTTGCTGACAAATGATAGGCGTGCGCGAAAAAGGCATTTATTTACAAAGACTATTTATAATATTTTCAGGTGTAACAAATAAAATAATGTTAGAAGGTTAAATAAATAAAAATTAAGTGGAGGAAACACTTCAAAATAATTGTTTTAATTTAATTTAAGTTCCACCATACTAGGCCTACTAATTATACACAACGCAGACTATGAGCAAACAATATTTACTTTCCATTACTACAAACTCAACATTATTAACGTGTTAGCGACGGAAATGTGCATGATTTAGTTTATTAGGTTATGTTAGGTTTGGTTCGGTTATGTTAGGTTACGCAATTTTCCAGCGCTAACATGCTTAATAATGGTTATGTTGCAATCCCCTTTCCAGATTAGTGACCGGGACAAAATTCCGCACAATCTGAGTACCCACAAAGCTATATTTACCAATTATCTACGTAATTACCGATTAAATGGTCGAATTTTGAATGATCAAAAGACAGTATAAGTTTTGGGTGGAAATTGAGTTCCCCCACCCAAAAAATTTGTATTCCTTCAGAATTAATGGGGTTTTTGAGAAAATCTTTTAAAATCCAGAAGAAGTCTTTGAAAACTTTATCGAGAGAAAATATTACTTCTCTTTTCCTAAGAAATGTAAAAATGTACTTAATGTCCTGAGAACAAATAAAATGCCAAAATTAGCCTTAAGGGAGTTTACACGTAACGTCTTATTGTACGTCTTATCGTTCATATAAAACGTGCATCAAAACGTCCCTTTTCTTCTGTGTTCACACGGCAACGTCTTTTGTTATGTTTTAGCTGAGCTCAGTTCACTCAACGTTTAGGTTATGTTTACATTATATCTTTACAGTAGAATAGAAGAAGCGCTTATATTACTCTCAATTATTTAGACTCTCGTTCGTGTTTTTTATTACGGTCACTATAATCCTTGTTTTTGATTTATCAGAAACAAGGAAACCCCTTATACAACTCAGTAAAATATGTAAGAAATTAACGAGTATAAATAAACAAATAAACTTGTTCATTTGTATAAATAAACAAATGGGTCGTAGGTATTATGACATAAATTTGCGAGATAATTTTTTTAATAAAGGAAACTTTTTTTGATCGGAAATCTTAGCAACTATATATAACAGGACAAGAAAGTTAGTACTGTGTATAGTAATTCCTATTTCTTGATATGACAAACAAGGACAAGTGTTCACACTCTCTGGATTCAATGCTGGTACCTGCACGTTTGAACAAGAATGCAATGTAAATTTACAAAACAATGTTCAAACTTAAAAATGAGGTAGCCTACCTACCTTTCATCTTAGAATAAATATTATGGCATCATAGGGTTTATCAGGAAAGTATAATTGTTTTATATGTTTTTTATTTTTTTACCATCTGAACATTGTGTTATCTTATAGTGCTTATTGTTATATTGTTTAAAACCTTGTAACACTAAGGTCTAACACCATGTCGTTTCTAAGTTAAAGTAGCTCTTTAGTAAAGTAGTAGACTATGTTATTGTTCAAAGATTGAAAAAAAAATCATTTTCATATAAATTCGAGGTTATAACTTGCAATATGACTACGAATGTTTAGCTAATTTTACATTGTTCATTTATAGTTTACAGTGAAATAGATTATACTAAATAATATTCTATTTCAAACTATGTTCATAATACATGTAAATAAGGGACCACTTGTAAATATATAAAATGTAAGGTCTATTACGTAGGCTAGTTTTGGCTATGGATTGATGAGTTATTTAGGCATGCTGTAATATCGACACAATTTATCCGAATCACAAGACACACAGCATTCATAAAATACGTAACACTATAATAGCTGTCATGGGGGGGGGGGGGGGGGCGGCTGCCCCAGGCTGTTGTACGATATTTGCATCCAGTCTAACACGTGTGTTTGAGTTGATCGAACTCTCCGAGGGCCTGCTACAGAGTTGGAAACAATCCGGCAAGGGATTACAACTTATCCCCGAGTACCGCCAGGGCCAGTCCACCATTATCTATATGTGTTTCTCAGTAACATGATTAGTAGTAACAGTAGAATAGAATTTCTTTCAACCGATCATTTTAAAACGGTTTTAAGGGGATTTACCACTGAAAATACCAATTTCTTTAATATTACAAAAACTGACCTGATTTGTTTTTTTACTATGTTACTGTGATTAAAAAGAAGCTAAAACCTTATCTTGCTAAAAAAAGTTTACATCTATGATTTTCTGAATTTTTATTTAAAAATTCTGACTTACATAAAAATTTAAATATCTCAAGTTCTAACAGACAGAAATTCATAAAAATAGTGTCATTCTAAAGAAATTACAATGTGAAACCTTTCACATTGTACACCTTTTAAGACTGCATGACAACCACTGGATCCTGGACGGTTCTGTATCGACTCTCGGCCCAGTGGCCTACTAGAATACTAAGCGCAGAAATTGTGTATCTTAATATGAAGGTTGCTTACTAATAAACTAAGAGGCCTACGAAACCCCCAATCACACTGTTGTTTTCCTCATTTAATTATACGTTATGAAATATGCATTTTTAAACTGTTCTTTATAAGTATTAATAATTTACTTTAATCCTAGTTGGAACAAAATAAGTAACGGAATTTTAACTAGTTTTCACTGTACATAAACTTCATACTTTTATTAATAAAAAGTCAAATGATGTATCGTAATTATATTTTAATACGTGGTTAATAGGAGTGTTTTATATAAGTTTTATAAATTTTAGAATCTAGTTTTCCAAGAAAAACAGTTCTTATCGATTTCCTGAAACAACGTTTACTGAGTTTCTAGAAGTCGTGTAATTACCACTACTTTTATTTGTGGATTTACCACCATTTTTAATCCATGTTTTTCCAAATACGTTTCAGAAAACTTGTGTTTAAATAATTCCTGATTTAAAGCTTTTCTCCTTTTTATCATAGGAAGAATCATAAGTTATAAAGACGTGTGGTGCTATCGGCAAATAAACATATATCAGAATTTGTAGCAGATTTTACAACGCCAGTAATGAAAATAATAACAAGAACTTGTCCTAAAACAGAGCTCTGAGGTACTCCCAAGGTCACTTCCATTTATTTTGATGTTCGATAATCTAGAAAACCTATCTATGACTATTTATCTATGTCAAGTATGACTACACATGAGTTTTATGAGTTATACGTAAATAGGGTTTAAACAACTTAATTGATATCCCTTGAATTCCGATATAATTTAATTTTTCTAATAATTTACATTTTCAGATATAAAATTAGTCACAGTTTATTTTTTACAAGCCTTTTCTAAAATTGTATTTAAAAAACTATATATGAAAGGAAAACAAAGTTTGTTTGAAAAGTTGTAAGATATTGTATACTTAATACAACTCCAAACTCGTAAAGAAAAGTTCTTCAAGCTTAAAAAATAATGCAATTTTATCACGATCCATATTAAACTAGTATCTGTAAAAAGAACAACAATGATTTATTGATTAAATGAACAATTAAAAATCGCCCAATCTATATACAGTACGTAAATGTCAAAATCAAATTCGTAGGAGTTTTTATCGAACGTGCAAAATTGTATATAATCTTGCATTGGAAACTAAAGTTTAAAAAATCTGCTAGTATTCTTTAAATATAGATTGCTCATAATACATACAAAATAACTTCTACTCTTCGTGTTTTTTTTTTCTTCTTTTTTTTAGTTCAGCTTGTAAGTCAAGTATAACACTTTCTGATTTTATTTTTCAAGCTCGCGACACTTTTGTTTTGATAATGGAGTTGTTAATAAACGATTTCTTACTACCTTAAAACTAAAACGTTGGTCTCCATTTTTATTTATTTTTGAGGAGCATTTTTAAATTAAAAAAATGTAACTAATTTTATACGATCTCTGTATTAATTATTATGAAAATATTTAGATTTGATTAATTGACTCTGTCCAGAAAGTCATTATATCGTAGAAACATAAATTATGAAAACTCGGGCAGAGCCCTCAACGAGTGAAAACAGTATACCTTTCCCCTAGTATATTAATCAGTTAATAAAAAAAACAAGATGAACAAGTTTATTTGTTTATTTATTATTTAATATGAGATAAAGATTATTTACGTACATATTACTCTATATCAATTTTTTAAGCGATCGTCAATATATGGTCGAATATTCAATTCCCACCTATTGTGCCAAAAATAATTCTTGTTCTGTAATTTGTCGATGTATCGTTTGAAATTTAAGTTTCATCAATATCTATAAATTTTATTAAATTTTTCATTCACTTTTCATAGTGAAAGGTGAATGTATATTTATTGGATTATGTATTATTTGTTGGAAATAAAATATTATTTATTTAAGGATGATTCGCAAGTATTTTTTATGTAAAGGGTCTAATCTTTCCCTATTCTTTTTCTTTCTTTTTCTTTCTTTTAATAGTTAGTTAGCCTTTATCTTAGAACTTAGGCTTAAGCGGCCGGTGCCATAACTAGAATCTACAGTTTCCGGTGACAACCGCGTCAAGGTACTATTTACAATATTTACAAGATGACCAGACGTTTCTAGTCTCAGAGAAACCACTGAGGATGCCACATTACAGTATGGGCGAAACGTCTGGTCATCTTGTAAATATTGTAGATAGTACCTTGACGCGGTTGTCACCGGAAACTGTAGATTCTAGTTATTAGTCTTTGTTTGTTTAGGTGAAAGTTTAAGTTTAATTGGCTATTAGACGTACCGGTAATTTGTTTTACCAAAAGGCTGAAACCTTGTATGATATTGAATTAAAACTATTCAATGCAATAAAGTACTAGGTTTAACCTATAAATTGCAATTAAATAAGGTTCTGTCCCTATTACTATATTTTAAGGTTTGTTTGCTTTTGTTAAATTTTAATTTCCATTGACTTTTGGACGTGTGAGATATTTTTGTACTAAACGCTAAAGATCAATCTCAGAGAATAAATAAATAGATGTCGCATCCAATAGTGCGCTAAATGAGTGTCGAGTAGTTATTTCTCCAGTTTGCTATGCGATAACAGGGCCAACGTCTTGTCAGACCATCCCTTATTCCCCAAATCCTCAGGGATAAATAAATAAGGTCTTTATTGAGCAAGCGTTCATCAGGACTATATCTGTTTTTCATGACAACTTTTGTCAGACAACAATTCAAAAAGGATGAAATAACAAAATGAACATAAAACAATAACCTACAAAAACTTATATTGTTACAAATGTATAAAGAAGTATATTAGTTGTAATCTATTTATATTTGCCGAAGTGGTGTTCGCTGCGGCCGTAACAAAGCGACCTCTGTTTATTTTTTTCTCTGTGGATCAATAAAACTTTAATATTTGAAAATAAATGTAAACAAAGCAGAAACGCAAAATTAAGGGTTTAAAGTATCCTCTTGTGATATATCAATTATAATTTAATTGGCAAACATTTAGATTATTAAACATACAATGATAGAAGTATTATTAAGTTATTTTGGTATAAACAATAAAAACCCATTGAAATCACCAATACTTCAATAGTTAAGTTGTAAAGTCACTCGAACAGGATAATAATCATATTGAAAATAACTAAGATGCCAGTATTATTAACCAATCTCTTGCAAACTTTAATTTAGTTTTTAACTTTGAAATTATTTCCCTTACAACCCGTTGAGTTGATTTGACTGTCGGGTAATTACTCATCGCTAAAGGAAGGGTGAAGAAGGTGGATGTTGGTATGAATAATGAAGGCGATAAGGCACGGCCTACATCAAGACAAATAGGCCCGCACTGAGCCTCCGACCTAGGGAGGTCACGCAGTTCGACTCAAGGATGGTGGGAGACATATTTTATTTGTATCAAAATAGTCGCATGTTCACTCCACATAACACAACATAAGGTCAATCCTTCGATAATTTGATGAAAAAATGTGTTAAAGAAAATGTCATGATTGGCGTACAGTACATTATGAGGACGAGAGGGTATTAAGGATGCCAGAAACAGTCCTAGGAAACACACGATACCTTTACTCTGATTTAAACCATAGAAGTGTAGTAGATGAGAAAGTGAGTGGGACACCGTAAGTTATAACATTAGGAAAAGTGGGTAGGAACCTGGAAGGTGTAGTAACAGAAAAGTGAGTGGGACACCGGAAGTTATGACATTAGGGAAAGTGGTTAGGAACCTGGGAGATGTAGCAGCAGAAAAGTGAGTGGGACACCGGAAGTTATAACATTAGGGAAAGTGGGTAGGAACCTGGGAGGTGTAGTAGCAGAAAAAGTGAGTGAGACACCGGATGTTATAACATTAAGGAAAGTGGGTAGGAACCTGGGTGGTGTAGTAGCAGAAAAGTGAGTGGGACACCGGAAGTTATAACATTAAAGAAAGTGGTTAGGAACCTGGGACACCGGAAGTTATAACATTAGGGAAAGTGGGTAGGAACCTGGGAGGTGTAGTAGCAGAAAAAGTGAGTGAGACTCCGGATGTTATAACATTAGGGAAAGTGGGTAGGAACCTGGGATCTTAGTAGCAGGGAAAGTGAGTGGGACACCGGAAGTTATCACAGCTGTCATTGTTTATATTTCTAGTTATATGTAGTTATTATTGAATTGATTATTGCACTCATGATCACAATAATACATGTCATCAAACTGTCTCTGTTTCTTGCACTACAAATTCGTTTCGTTTGAAAAATGAGTTTTCATGTTGGCACATTTCTTCGTCTGAAAATGTGCCAATAGGCACACGTCTCTACTTGTACACACATACGACGTGATGTATTGACAACAAAAAACTTGTTATCGTTTTATTTTTTAATTTATTTTCCCACACTGTTGAAGTGGTTGAAGTTGTGGGCCGGTGATGGGTGCATTAGGCACCTCTCAAGGACCAGAGCCGGGGTGGCGTGAGAAACTGATCCTTTCCTCCCCTGTGTGCCGTGTGCGAGTATGAGTGTTGTCACTAACACGACCACCTTCTATTGGGATCTTAAACTGTAATTTAAACTTAGTGTTATTCAAATAATTAACTTCCAAATTAATTCTGTCAGAAGGGTTACTGCAGTTAACCCTAATTTTGCATGCAACTGGTTTGCACCCTTTAAATGTACATTAAGTTCATGTTACTACGTACAATGTAAGTATATGATTTGTAATGCAGATTAGAGCTAAAGTCATCCACTTGGGGGAGGGCGTTTTTTGATAGTAACAATAATTCAGTGCCTACCTTAGAATTTGATGAAAATATTTGTTCGAAATATATTATTTTAGATATTTTTCGAGATTTCAGAACAGTATCTGTTTTTTAAAGTGTGTGTAACCAAATCATGGCTATCTATATACAATTGTAAGTTCAAGGCATGTGTTTTACTTGTATTTTTTATATCAACGTACAGAAAATTCGTTTTCTAACTTATGAATAGCCCGAACTATATGAAGGGTTTGTGTAAATATTAGTTTCGCGATATTATTAGAAAAATTTTTAATTTTAAGTATTATAAAAAACATTTTATTTCATCATTCTGTATAGTAAAAAATGGCAGCAACTTTAAGAAACAATAATTTTTCGACAATGATACAATAATACTATTTTAGCACTATATTTAATGGGATTCTAGTTATTGAATGTGGTGGTTTTATTACATAACAATTACATTTATTTGTTTAGCATGATACTTAATTAGTTTATGAATTAATGAATCGTGGGAAACAGATGTCGGTGGTGTGAGCGTGTGTGTCAGTGGCAGCGACGTCCACCTAGCAATAACCGGCCCCATCTGTCACCCAAGGTAATAAGCAGCCACTACTCCGCTCCGTGACGTGAGAAATGTGCTCTCCAACTCAACTAGTGATTTTCTCATTATTTTCTGCCGCCGCGCCGGGAAACGATACTCAACACAGATGGAAGACTGCCCGCTACTGTCTCGTTCCTTCCTTAGTTTATTGGTTCCCTGGCCAACTGCTCAATATTCACCTTGGCAGCCTGTGGTAGGCCTACCCAAGTAACACCCGATGGTTCAGTTTTCAGCAGTTCATTGTTGTTGAGCAATGTCAATTGGGTACTTATGCACTTTCTAGCCACTACTGAAAATACGATTTCTTGTTGAAAAGGTGGTAAAATATGAATTTTTATTTGTTGAGGAGGTTGAATTCAACTGCAAAAAATAGTTTTTTACTGAACAATCGATAAACTACTTTTTATCTGATAGTAAAAAACTGATAGTAAACTTTTTTTAAATCGTTATTTTTCAGCATTTTTCTCATTTAACGTGGTTTTTTACGCTGAACACAGTTATATAAAATTATTTCTGCCGTCCGAAGAATACGCCTTTACCAAACCAAACATAGCCTAACTTATCTTAATTGTCTATTTAATCAATAAAAATGCGTAATTTGCGTTAAATTCACCCATACTCCGGCGAGAATACCGGCGAATTCGGTTTTTTTTTTGTGGTTAATAGTCAGTGTTCATAATGGTAGCATAATGGCCGCTAATCGCAATTCACCGCAAAAGTAGTTTATCCGTTATATCTCGAGAAATAATTGTTATAGACCAAAATAGTTTTCAAATTCGTACTAACCGCAAAAAAGTACATCAAATTAAAAATTGGAATAAAATATCACTAAAATTAATAATATCTAAAATACTAAAAGTTGTGACATTGGGGTTTTCGAATTGTTCAGTAAAATTCATAATTTCCTCAGATTAAAAAGTATATCTTGTGAAAATATTGCCAACTTTTTACTCATTTCAGGCAAAGGTTTTAAATGTTGTTAATTAGCAAGGAGCTGCTAAAGAATAGTTAATTACGCTGTAATTTCAACAAGTACCTATGTTAATGCCTCGTTTCATCATTTAACGAAATTTGAATTTGCATTTCTTGATTCCTGCCATAAAAATCAATCTACATTCAATGTTATTATCACTATGTTAAATTTTTATTAAATTGAGAACTGTTATATACCCATTCAGAAGTAACACTAATTAAGAGCAATTGTAAGAAAGGAGTTATCAGTCCTATGTATGCTACTTTCACTGTAACTGTACAATAGAGCCATTATTAACTGAATCGCAGTTGGTTTTACGTTTTTTGTGAACATTTCTAGCAGATATATATCGATTGTTAGAGAATATTTGGAGTTTTCCAATGCTTACCAAATGCTCAGCATTGGAAATCTCCAAATATTTTCTAACCATCATGTACAGGCCAATGCTAACAAATAACTGTCAAACAAAGGTATATCTGATTTCATGTTTAGGCCTCCGGATTACTGAATTAACACTATATAGTAGGTTATTTACCTTTGTGATCCGTCAAGTAATCCAACATTTGTAGCTTTGCTACGCGCGTTTCAACCTGCCATCTTGCAGGTCATCATCAGGCTGAACGTGAAACTAAAAAAAAACTACATTTTTCATTGGCGAACACTTATCGCCGTGAAGGTCGTCAAAGTTAAAAACGAATAAATAAAACACAAATTAAAAACGAATAAATAAAACACAAAACATGAAGACACGAACTCGAATATCGGACATACACTGTCTGTCCTTGGTCATACCACCCATACACGAACAATGGTACTGATAGTGGCTGGGTGACCACTATCAATACCATTACAATTGGAGTTATACCACACTGTGAAGTTATAAATAAAAACGTACAATGGCATTGACCCACCCACCCGCCCCAACACGTACAGTGGTATTGACCCACCCACCCGCCCCAACAGGTACAGTGGCATTGATTGACATACAGTGGTACTGACCCACCCACCCACCCCCATACACATACATTGGTACTGGCCCACCCGCCCACCCATACACATACAGTGGTACTGACCCACCCGACCACCCATACACATACAGTGGTACTGTATGTGTATGGGCGGGCTCCAACTTCTGTGCGTGTCGGTACGGCTGGTACTACCTTGGCCAAGGACAGACAGTGTATGTCCGATATTCGAGTTCGTGTCTTCATGTTTTGTGTTTTATTTATTCGTTTTTAATTTGTGTTTTATTTATTCGTTTTTAACTTTGACGACCTTCACGGCGATAAGTGTTCACCAATGAAAAATGTAGTTTTATTTTAGTTTCACGTTCAGCCTGATGATGACCTGCAAGATGGCAGGTTGAAACGCGCGTAGCAAAGCTACAAATGTTGGATTACTTGACGGATCACAAAGGTAAATAACCTACTATATAGTATATCTGATTGTTGAATGAATGACTGTTAAATCTGTATTTAAGAATTTGAAGCTATTTTTTAATGATTAGATTTATAAAAGTTTTATTCATCCATTCACAAGACCAAACCCGTATATAGCCTGGGGATTGTTGGCGATAGTTCTGTTTTCAGACCTCTCAATGGTTACTGTCGGCGTAGATTTTCTAGAGAAGTTTGGGATGTCTGTTTTTTGTGATGGCCATGGTTCAATTTTATCTAGAGGAGGGAAATGAGAGTCAAACTAGTCCGGGATTCCGGATTCCGGGATACGCTGTAGATCCTTAGTTTTCCTGACTAATAATAAATGGCCCTTTTTAAGGATCAGTCACCTGAAGTGGTAAAAAGACTATATTCTCTCATCTAAACAGCACACATTCAGTCCCAACCTATATTCGCCCACACATTTGTGATCGGACTCTGAAGAATAATTAGACAACTGTAAAAAGTTTTCGAAACGTTATTTTCTCCAACCTTAATAGTTTTGCATTTTTATACTATATTTCCAGTTTAGTTCCAATTAGTTTTCTAATGGACGCTGGTCCTAAAATTACCTCTTTAGTTTCTCTTCTCTTCATGAAATAGCTAATGTAAGCTTTTCCTTATTTTGTTTAACATGCAAATAGTCAATATATAAAAAAAACATGCACACAAAATAAACAGTCTCGTTTGATTTCTGTGTTAATATGCATATGTGACGCATATTTCACACTGTAGTTTAAAAATAGTTATGTTAAAGTTATAAATTGAGTTTGAATGTAGATACAGTCGTATCGATACTCTTTTAAAGGTATTTATATATTTACATTGAACTCTCGTTGCCAAGTACATATCGTGCAGTGACTTTACTACAGGCCATGTTTATGTACTAGAGTTGTGTATATGTTGTAATAGTAAAGGTATTTATATATTTACATTGAACTCTCGTTGCCAAGTACATATCGTGCAGTGACTTTACTACAGGCCATGTTTATGTACTAGAGTTGTGTATATGTTGTAATAGTATAGGTATTTATGTATTTACATTGAACTCTCGTTGCCAAGTACATATCGTGCAGTGACTTTACTACAGGCCATGTTTATGTACTAGAGTTGTGTATATGTTGTAATAGTAAAGGTATTTATATATTTACATTGAACTCTCGTTGCCAAGTACATATCGTGCAGTGACTTTACTACAGGCCATGTTTATGTACTAGAGTTGTGTATATGTTGTAATAGTAAAGGTATTTATATATTTACATTGAACTCTCGTTGCCAAGTACATATCGTGCAGTGACTTTACTACAGGCCATGTTTATGTACTAGAGTTGTGTATATGTTGTAATAGTAAAGGTATTTATATATTTACATTGAACTCTCGTTGCCAAGTACATATCGTGCAGTGACTTTACTACAGGCCATGTTTATGTACTAGAGTTGTGTATATGTTGTAATAGTAAAGGTATTTATATATTTACATTGAACTCTCGTTGCCAAGTACATATCGTGCAGTGACTTTACTACAGGCCATGTTTATGTACTAGAGTTGTGTATATGTTGTAATAGTAAAGGTATTTATATATTTACATTGAACTCTCGTTGCCAAGTACATATCGTGCAGTGACTTTACTACAGGCCATGTTTATGTACTAGAGTTGTGTATATGTTGTAATAGTAAAGGTATTTATATATTTACATTGAACTCTCGTTGCCAAGTACATATCGTGCAGTGACTTTACTACAGGCCATGTTTATGTACTAGAGTTGTGTATATGTTGTAATAGTAAAGGTATTTATATATTTACATTGAACTCTTGTTGCCACGTACATATCGTGCAGTGACTTTACTACAGGCCATGTTTATGTACTAGAGTTGTGTATATGTTGTAATAGTAAAGGTATTTATATATTTACATTGAACTCTCGTTGCCAAGTACATCTCGTGCAGTGACTTTACTACAGGCCATGTTTATGTACTAGAGTTGTGTATATGTTGTAATAGTAAAGGTATTTATATATTTACATTGAACTCTCGTTGCCAAGTACATCTCGTGCAGTGACTTTACTACAGGCCATGTTTATGTACTAGAGTTGTGTATATGTTGTAATAGTAAAGGTATTTATGTATTTACATTGAACTCTCGTTGCCAAGTACATATCGTGCAGTGACTTTACTACAGGCCATGTTTATGTACTAGAGTTGTGTATATGTTGTAATAGTAAAGGTATTTATATATTTACATTGAACTCTCGTTGCCAAGTACATATCGTGCAGTGACTTTACTACAGGCCATGTTTATGTACTAGAGTTGTGTATATGTTGTAATAGTAAAGGTATTTATATATTTACATTGAACTCTCGTTGCCAAGTACATATCGTGCAGTGACTTTACTACAGGCCATGTTTATGTACTAGAGTTGTGTATATGTTGTAATAGTAAAGGTATTTATATATTTACATTGAACTCTCGTTGCCAAGTACATATCGTGCAGTGACTTTACTACAGGCCATGTTTATGTACTAGAGTTGTGTATATGTTGTAATAGTAAAGGTATTTATATATTTACATTGAACTCTCGTTGCCAAGTACATA
Source organism: Stictocephala bisonia (assembly GCA_035578905.1). Lineage (NCBI taxonomy): Eukaryota > Metazoa > Arthropoda > Insecta > Hemiptera > Membracidae > Stictocephala > Stictocephala bisonia. The sequence continues at coordinate 1,615,173 of JAQJVL010000063.1, read as the reverse complement.
TCGTGCGGTGACTTTACTACAGGCCATGTTTATGTACTAGAGTTGTGTATATGTTGTAATAGTAAAGGTATTTATATATTTACATTGAACTCTCGTTGCCAAGTACATCTCGTGCAGTGACTTTACTACAGGCCATGTTTATGTACTAGAGTTGTGTATATGTTGTAATAGTAAAGGTATTTATGTATTTACATTGAACTCTCGTTGCCAAGTACATATCGTGCAGTGACTTTACTACAGGCCATGTTTATGTACTAGAGTTGTGTATATGTTGTAATAGTAAAGGTATTTATATATTTACATTGAACTCTCGTTGCCAAGTACATATCGTGCAGTGACTTTACTACAGGCCATGTTTATGTACTAGAGTTGTGTATATGTTGTAATAGTAAAGGTATTTATATATTTACATTGAACTCTCGTTGCCAAGTACATATCGTGCAGTGACTTTACTACAGGCCATGTTTATGTACTAGAGTTGTGTATATGTTGTAATAGTAAAGGTATTTATATATTTACATTGAACTCTCGTTGCCAAGTACATATCGTGCAGTGACTTTACTACAGGCCATGTTTATGTACTAGAGTTGTGTATATGTTGTAATAGTAAAGGTATTTATATATTTACATTGAACTCTCGTTGCCAAGTACATATCGTGCGGTGACTTTACTACAGGCCATGTTTATGTACTAGAGTTGTGTATATGTTGTAATAGTAAAGGTATTTATATATTTACATTGAACTCTCGTTGCCAAGTACATATCGTGCGGTGACTTTACTACAGGCCATGTTCATGTACTAGAATTGTGTATGTTGTAATAGTAAAGGTATATTTTTGACCTTTAGCACTATAGAAATAGCCATTGTCCCTACTCAACTGCAATGAATACAAATCTCTATAAGAAGTGCAGACCCTATGTTAAAAATTCAGCCTGGTGCAGAGCTTAAAAATGCTAGTTCCATAACTGGCCGGTAGATCGTATCTTCTCCTTGAAGTTAGTGAGTGTGAGAGAGTTTACATCAACTAAATCTTTCTTTTTCTCACCATCTGCAAACTATCTCTGTCTCTTTCGCACTCTTTGCTCAAAACAGAGCACTTTCCGGCTTTGTATATGACAATTATATCTCTAGATATGACGGAAAAACTACTTTCGCGGCAGGTCGCGATTAGCAGCCATTACGCGATCAATATATACACCAACTATTAACCCCCAAAACTGAATTACCCATATTCCCGCCGTAGGCCAGGCAGGTGAATTTAACGCAAATTACGCCTTTTTTCATTAAATAAATAATTAATATAAGTTAGGCTATGTTTGGTTAGTTATAAGTGTACTTTTGGGCCGTACAAAATAATTTCCTTAAATCGAAAAAAAGGACACTGATTTTTCGCTATGAGCTATGCTCTTCTTATAAATAAATATTTGTGTTCCTTGCTACAGTGGTACTCGAGGATTGTTCATGCATACTCTATCTGTGCGCTGAAAGTCCGAGGAAGTCTATTATTCATTCTCTGGTTGCTTGGTTTATGCCACTTATTATAGTAAATACTATGTTAAAATCTAGTAAATTTTCGTATTTGGTGCTAATTTATACTGTAAGTTTTGAAAGAGGACGAAGGTATTTATCAGATCGAAGTTCCTTTCCTGACAATACGGTACACCTATCTGAGCTGAAAATGTTGATCCGATCGAGAATATTTATTTTGTTATGCTTTTGTAGCATAAGTAAGGAAAGTGAGTATATTGGAAGAAGTCTTAAGATCGTGATGATTGATTATGCATTTACTTCTAGGGGGGTGGGAAACGAGGTATGAGAAGGGAAGTGTAGGTCGAGTATGCAGAGTTTGAACAAACACTGCAAATAACCACTAGGCTTACACAATTAAAATAACATACAATGTATTTATTGTCTTTTAAATTTCATTGTAAACGAATTAAAGCTAATTTTTATGACGTTTAACTTGTTCGTAATTAATTAACTTATAAAATGTAGAACCGAACAATTTGTTTGTTGCATTTTGCTCTGATCACGAGATTCAAGTGAAAGACGAGAATCAAACAAAGTCAGTAAGAGGTCGACATTTATATGTTGACGTTAACTCAAATCTCTTGTAAACAAATGAAATTTGAATTCCGTTTGGAATTCAGCCAGCGAAAGAAACAGGAAGTCTGCGAATGTGACATGCGCTCATACTACGCTCTATTAATTAACGGATTAGCATAAACACAACAGCTGGAGACCGGAAGTGAACGTAATAAAACTATAAAGCCGCAGGAGTGGAAGGCGCCGGCCTGGTATGCTAATGAGGCCGTGATTAGCGTAGGGTAATGAGGTGTGAATCTGTCACCTAGGGTGTCTCACACCATTCAGCCCGGAAACTAAGTTTTTAAAATAACTTTTTGTTTCGGAAGTAATCGTAAGTTTTTGTACAATTTGTATAGCAAGAAATGGTTGGTAATATCATTATTATATGCGCAAACTGTGAACATCTATCATTATGACTAGTTCTTTACTAGTCTATTGTTATTTTTTCACAAGAAGTTTCTTCAAAAACCTATCCCATCGTGTACACGGTACTTCTTCTATGTGTATAATGGTAATTGGTCAATGATTTTTTTTATCACTATGGTGATTAACTTCGTCAATTCCTCTGTCACCCTTTCAGATCTGAAGATGGTAAAAGTCCTTTTTCGATGTCGATTACCATAATGTTTCTCGGCTTGTTCTTATAATGCATTAATATTGGTAAATTTGTTTGAGATTTTCAATACTTTTATGTGTTTGGACATTGTCGACAGTGTGTGTACATATGACTCACTGGCTTACGTAACTTTAGTGTTGCTGTGTTTGTACGGTGTACTTATGTACGTACATCGATCTACTCGTCATTTGGCAGCTGTAGGAAGCCCCTCAAACAGCTGTTGTGTTCAACTCGACCAATTAAGTCTGGGGCTTCTGCACGTGGCTCATTGTTGCCGTGCTTTCCCGTGCACGTCATCCCCTTCATCAATATATTACCTTCGCTCGTACAATATATATTAAGGATATCAATAATTTTTTAAGGAGGTTTTGTGTGTTGTCTTGTTATAGCTTGCCACTTAGTTCTCAAATTGAGGTCTTTTTTACAATAGTGCCACCTCAAAAAAAAAAAAAAAAAAAAAAAAAAAAATTGTAAAGAAACCGGGCATTGGCAAATGAGTGTGCCCGGATAAACATGTTTTGGTAGCTGTCGGGGAGCTACGCTCTCGCTTATTAGTTTTTTCGGCAATTTTTTTAAAGTTACAAAACAATCCAAAGGTGTGAAATATTGATACTTTTTTTACTCAAACAAAGATTTAAAAATTGTAATAGATGATTCAAAATATAAACCTACATAGGTTAACGTAAACATAACAATTTTATTTTTATGTTTTACGCCCAGTGGTTATTGCGCAGTGTTTTTTCCTACTCGGGTATCCATAACTTAGTCTTAAAGTTTTAAGTTTTATTCACATTAAAAATTATCTTTTCATCATTGTAAGTTATTTACATGACAAGTGCTAAGAACAGTATTATAACTACATTATGTATACTAAAAGATTTATATGTCTTCTTAAAAATAAATACATATTGAACACATTATAAATTTATGTTACAAGTTACGTTATAAAATAGTAAAAGTCCACATGATTACTTTTTACAAACATATGATTGTTCTAAACCAAGAAAAGATATAAGAAAAGACAAATATTTACATCCAGGTTATAACACATGTGATTTTAAATAATTTTGAATTCTCAAAATTCTTCGATTGAATATGAAGATGATGTTGAAAAATAGTTCTTTAGTAACTTTTTAAAAATATCAAAACTTTGTTCTTGTAAAATATTAGTCGGTAACCTAAACAAAAACTTAGTGCCAATGAAACTAGCTTTCCTTTAACAAAATTTTAATTTATGTTGTTCAACATATCGATTATTTCTGGTGTTATAGTTTTATTCTAGTTATACAAGTATATTAAAGCCCCCAAGCCAATTGATTGATATCTTTAAGACGTTATTAGACCTACAAAATTGATATTTGTCATTAATGTGCTGATTGATAGACTAGCCACAGGAGTGTAATGCACTGGCCGGCGCGGGTAAGCCGGCGGAAGGCAGTCCACACCACTCACCTTGAGAGCCTCAAGTGGCAATGCTCGCGCTGCACTGGTTCATATCACATAGTTTTTATGAATATCAAACCTTTCTCACGTCCACTATCGGCCATTCAAGTGTTTCCTCCCGCGCGGTCAGGCGGGCGCCGCCCCATTGCCATTAGACGTCGAGTCGTAGCCCTACTGTGCATTACAGACTAGGACGAACGCGAGTAGCATAAGTAAGGAAAGTGAGTATATTGGAAGAAGTCTTAAGTTCGTGATGATTCATTATGCATTTACTTCTAGGGGGGTGGGAAACGAGGTGTGAGAAGGGAAGTGTAGGCAAGAACCACCGGTATCTTGCAGGCGCTCGAGCGACCATATTCTGTAGGACATACGTAGTCAAATGGTTTTACAAAATCATTATAAAGTAAATAATCAAGAATATTTTACATATTAAACGTGTATAAAATTGTTACAACTCAGTTACACTATAATTAGTCAATGTATTACAAAAATATATGAGTTCAGCGAGAGACGATGTATCTCGTAGAGGCAGTAACGTGCCTTAAAGTGTGCCCATACTACACTGAACGCACGGCTGTGAGCCGGAAAATTATTCCCCAATGCTCCCCATCCAATAACTGCACAGGCCTATACAGTTCTCCAAATTGTAGATAGGCCTACCCCATCACGTGTAACACTTTTAGTTAAACAGTTCCATAACTTATAAAACTTATGGGTTTTGATTCGTGTATGGTTCCAAAATAATTGTTCAGTATAACCATTAAAAAGAAAAGAAGGCTGTCAACTCATATGGGTCCCGTCTCCGTAACTCCGGTTTTCATGTTTGGTAAATTTAGTTTATGTTAGGTTTTCAGAGGTAGTGGCAAAGGTCTTCTCTCTATCTCTCTTCATCCCTCTCTTTGTTACTATCCAGCAATCGCTGAACTGACTGTTATCTGTGCATTAGCCTTATGTACATTTACTAAAACTATATAGTTCAAATTGTCGTCCAAGTACTTATTTGAAACAAACACCGTTCTATAACAGCAAATGCATTAGCTTGGTCATTCTATATCTATAGTCAATGGTGTAATGTAACCAGCCATAGTTTTTTTCTTTGGATTTTCGAAGTACATAAATTTAACCTAAAAACTGTATGTACATTTATTTGTCAAATAAATAACAATTCCTAAACACTCGTTTTCTGAATCTGTAGCAGAAAAATCTTATCTTGGACGTTTGCTTTTGGAAACACCAGCTGGTTTTTACCATGATAATAAGGTTACAGTGTATAAAATAGCATGTTAACTGAGCGACACAAGTGTCACCTAGTTCCAAAATGTTGTCGACCAGTGGAGGTAGATGGTGCCGGCAAATTTTCAGAGACAAAATCATCAATTTAAGAGTCTGCAGAGGCTGTCGGCCATGTTGATTTTAATCCCATAAGAATAATGTTATTTGCGAATCCATATTTCTTCGTTATTTATTGACCAAAAGTTATGTATGAGGTGTCATTTTAAACGTTATTATATTGTGCATTGGGTTTGCTTTTCATATTTTGAGTACATACGCCTAGTTTTGAAAAATATGTGAAAATAAAATCTTCAAATTAAATATTTGTTGTATTTTTTCCTATCAAACTAATTAGGAATTCGCAAAGCAACGTGTAATTTCATTATTGATCAAATGCAATTTGTTTGGTAAAAATCCGTTTGAAAATAAGTGTTTAGTTTGGATTCGCATGATCGTATGTTCGGGTCGAAAATAACATTGTACTTATGGGATTAAAACCAACAAGTCCGACATCCTCCGACAGCCTCTGCAGACTCTTAAGTGATGTTTTTCAATATTGAAAATTTGGCCTCCACCTGTATTATTCTTTTTAATCTTTGTAAAAAGTACAAACAAATGATTCTTTAAAGTTATATATAATTAACTAGTTACTTTATTGTGTTCAAGGTCAAGTATGTATAGTGTAGTACACATACATATACACTTAGCAGTCAATGCAGTGGAGTGTGTAACGTGCGGGTGGTTGTGGCAAACAAAATGTAATACAGTAAAAAGTACAAACAAATGATTCGTTAAAGTTATATATAATTAACTAGTTACTTTATTGTGTTCAAGGTCAAGTATGTATAGTGTAGTACACATATACATACACTTAGCAGTCAATGCAGTGGAGTGTGTAACGTGCGGGTGGTTGTGGCAAACAAAATGTAATACAGTAAAAAGTACAAACAAATGATTCGTTAAAGTTATATATAATTAACTAGTTACTTTATTGTGTTCAAGGTCAAGTATGTATAGTGTAGTACACATATACATACACTTAGCAGTCAATGCAGTGGAGTGTGTAACGTGCGGGTGGTTGTGGCAAACAAAATGTAATACAGTAAAAAGTACAAACAAATGATTCGTTAAAGTTATATATAATTAACTAGTTACTTTATTGTGTTCAAGGTCACGTATGTATAGTGTAGTACACATATACATACACTTAGCAGTCAATGCAGTGGAGTGTGTAACGTGCGGGTGGTTGTGGCAAACAAAATGTAATACAGTAAAAAGTACAAACAAATGATTCGTTAAAGTTATATATAATTAACTAGTTACTTTATTGTGTTCAAGGTCAAGTATGTATAGTGTAGTACACATATACATACACTTAGCAGTCAATGCAGTGGAGTGTGTAACGTGCGGGTGGTTGTGGCAAACAAAATGTAATACAGTAAAAAGTACAAACAAATGATTCGTTAAAGTTATATATAATTAACTAGTTACTTTATTGTGTTCAAGGTCAAGTATGTATAGTGTAGTACACATACATATACACATAGCAGTCAATGCAGTAGAGTGTGTAACGTGCGGGTGGTTGTGGCAAACAAAATGTAATACAGTAAAATCGTTCTTAGACTATTATGTCATAGAACTATTTACTGTGGTCCATAGTAGCTCATTTTTTGTTTAGTTGGCATTAAAAAGGTTAAGACACTTAGTAATCACGGGAAGGGTCTATAGTAGGCGAGGAAACGCAAGGATGTGCTTAAAACAGAATTAGACAAATATTCAAATTTATGTTACCTTCTTTATACCAAGACAGACAAGATATACGTGAATTTGGTGAATACGAATTAAATGAGTCATACCCGATTTGCATTTTACAAAAAACTAGTCAATATTAATCCTATGAACTCACATGAAAATGTCCCCCAAAAATACACATTTTTGACAAAAACATTTGAAAAATATAAAAAAATGTTTACCCAAAAAATGATGTATATCAAAGAAGTCTTATGTAGTTTTCTTCCTGGACACGAATAAGTAGAATCAGGTTAGTTTATTTTAGGTTGGCAACATGTATTCACGGGTTGACCCTAAAAGTTATGTTAGGGTACAATAGGTTTGTACCCTAACATAACTTTTTTGTTAAATATCTCAGTCATTATTTATTGTCGGACGAAAAAGATGTCATATACGAGTTCAGGATAAAAAACGACAAAACGTTGTTCAATAAAATGGTTTCGGTAATTTTCCCCTGACATTCTTTTTTGTTGAAAATCGGTATTTACGGGGAAAGATCCTGTAGTTCCGTGTATATGGTGTTAATATTACTGGTTAAAAAACTGTGAAAATCAAGTGGGACCCGTATATTCCATTTTTAACGAAAATGTATATGACCTTACATAACATTTTCTTTTCAGAATTAATAATGACTCTGATGTAATCAAATAGGTGAAGCAAATTAAATAGTCATAGCTTATACATGTTGATGAAAAATGTACTGAAGGCTGCAAGAAATATTTCAGATACCTTACTGTGAGAGGAAGAGCTTTGACAGCCATAATATTTATAATATGTTGCCAAGAATCTCTGAATAATAAAAGTACTTCAAGCTAAATTAAGATTTATTAAACCTTTCAAATCTAGAAAGGAGATATTAAAACAAAACTGATGATATTGATAGTAATTATAACAAATGTTAAATTAATTTTGAATTTTTCGTTATGAAAATTCATTTAAAATATGAACAAATTTAAAGTTATGGACTGTAGTAGCTACTAAAATATAGTATCCTGTATGTACTACAAGAAACTGAAAATTAGGCATCAATGAAACATCATTTTATCTCTATCTTTAATGCGTTATCAAATACAAACTTTTCCATACGATAACAGTTAATTAAAATAAACAAGGTGCACCAACTGTCAATCATCATCATAAAAACACAATAAATGCATGTTTAAACGCACAAACATTTATCTACGCTCCAGTGGTCAGATTCAAAATCCGCTTTGAAAACTTAGGCGGTAGATGGATGGGCCTGTAGTTGTTTTGTCCGGACTTATCCCACCTGGCCTGCCCGCATCAGTTCACCTCAATGTTACCGGGATTAGCTAGCGGCGAGGGAAGCTAAGAGGGGGTCCAACTGAAAGAGCCGAATTATTTTATTGTTAACCAATTTTCAACTCCCCTACGTAACATAAACCGTACGGCCGATTAGTACGGTGGTTGGACGGGATGATTTTAAAAACGTTACGGCCCCCTCACCGTATATGCTCTGAACTAAACGTATTCTTTTAATTAATTACAATATTAGAACAAAATGTACAAATATTATGGCGATCTATTTCGGTAAACCACATTTACCATCTTCAGACTAGAGAGATTCACAAAGGGAAGTGAATTCTTTGCTATTCTTAGGTTCCTGTATGAGTCCCTCCGGTCTGAGGATGGTAAACGTGATTTAACCAAATTAAATCACCATAATTTTGTATATTTTTGCAGCGACTACATCTTATGGCGAGCTATAGATGTATGTTCTGCACGGGGAAATCTTCCGTTTCGTTTCACGGAATGCTTACATCTATACTATTTTAAGTGTGGCCTTCACTTGTATTGTATTCCTACCAACACTTATTATACTATCTACGATATTACTATTAATTAACTAACGATATTCATTGGTGTAGTAAGTTGTAAGTTTGTGCCAAGATGAATTGTTATAGCACTTAGGTAGGTAGGTAGGTAGGTTGTTCCAACGTTTAAGGTCGTACGCGTCGTAAATAGCCCTATTGAGTTTGTTGTTAAAACTGTAAATACGTCATATTTGTATAGAACTGGGCATAGTCGGTTTTACATAAAGTTTTAAATAATTTTGCCATTTAGGTCAATAAAAAATACGGTCAGCTTCGTAAATGTAAAGAAAGTACATCTCCTGATCTCCGTCGTAGCCAAAGAGTATGAAAATAATACATTTTACGTTCTTCAACTGTACATAGAATACAATTTAATATCTCATGGAATACTAATAATTACTTTCACCTAGTTTTACGTTTATTAAAATAATTATTGTTTATAGTAAAAGCAATGTTTTGTGGTTTGATATAAAAAGTTTAGGTTAAGGAGCAAGATTGCCATCTTTATTTTTATTTTTCCCTTAGAAAGTGTTTATATGTGTTATCTGTATACATTTTAATATTGTTGACCCGTGCCATAAGAAAATACACATCAAATTTATTTTCATGTATAATATTAATTTATTTTGAGAAATTTTCAAAATATCTAAAATAGGTGAATTGTTATTCAGTATATAAAGTTATATTAAAATCAACTATTGGTACTAAGAATTCATTTGTTTCTTCTCATTTAGTTATTATTTAATTTTAATAAATAAACTCTATAAGGGGTTTGTTACAAAATGAAAAATAAACCGAAATTAAAACAATATTTCACGCAGGTGAAGTTGGAAACCAGAATGAGTTCACAGATGACCCAAATAAATGTAACCTCTACAAGAGTTCAACGGCTTTCCTTCGACTACGACGAGTTAGCGCACAACCCAGAACTTTTACATAATCTGGTTAGAAACATTAAATCGGATCCCAACTAGGAGCCGATAAGCTCAAAACTTCTGCAGAGATCTGGTAAGCTCTCGGGCCCCGATAATGCACGAGGCGCGGGCCCCGGTGTTCCCGAAGGTATCTTATTGTCCTTATTATAGTCATGTAATTAACTAGAGTTCGGTGTTTGGTAGTGACATCTGTTGTCTCATTATCTGCCTATTACCCCCTTCCCCCGCACCGCGAAGGGGAGTTAATAACACACAAGACAGTGGTAGCAACTTGCTTACAACTTCTGTATTATACCACCAACAACACTGCAATTATCTTCCCAGTGTCGTGGTGTGATTAATTTGTTGTTGACACCTTTCGGAAATCTTTCAAAACAGATTATCTCCACACTTGGTAGAGGAGCTCCATTAATTTGTTTTATTTTGCAAACTAATTTCGTCTCTTAGACAAAATACTTATGATTCAAATTTTGTAGTAGGCTACGTCTTTCTTTCATTTTACTGTTAAAATCCAAAAAGAAGCGTATCAAAATATCATAATATGAACACGTGATGAATAAAATCGCTTTTTACGTTTTCTTAAAAGTATATTTAAAAAATAAATGTTAATAGTAATTCCAAAATTTGGGTAGGGGCCTACCTATATACACTTTATTAAATGCAGGTTTCTAAGAACTGTGCACAATTAGGGCCTTTTCTTATATGTCCCCGCATTTTCAATTTATTTTCTTAGCACTGTGATACTAGTGCTAATTTTCATTCAGTATCACAGAACGTGACTCCTGTAGGTATTAATGCAGGCAGTAAAGTATTTGTGATAAGTTTACGTGATCAGCTTGGGTAGCAACCGTGATCAGCTTGGGTAGCAACCGTGATCAGCTTGGGTAGCAACCGTGATCAGCTTGGGTAGCAACCGTTATCAGCTTGGGTAGCAACCGTGATCAGCTTGGGTAGCAACCGTGATCAGCTTGGGTAGCAACCGTGATCAGCTTGGGTAGCAACCGTGATCAGCTTGGGCTATATTAGGTTATGATAAAATGTTTCTCGATATAGATGGCTATAGAAAAAAAACAAATTGGGTGTGCGTCGGACCACACGGTGGAAGTTATACTTCTTTGGCCATTCTCATACACCCACTCACGCACACAAACAGACAGGATATATAAATGAAATATAAGACATTTTTCAATATTATTCAATATATTTATCTTCAATATACTATACGTGACTTCATTATTATATTATACACCTATATTATCATTATCAGTAATTTCTTCGATTAAATTTCTTCCATTAACAATCGATTAATCGATAGTTCTTAAAAATTTGTTCTTACTTTTCAGCGTGACGCGGTTTCTCGACCAACATCCCATCCCAAAGTGTCTAACGGGCGCAAAGAAGTATAACTTCAATAAATTGAAAATGGGGGGACATAAAAGAAAAGACTCCACTCCACTAAATTATAATTTAAAGAAATCGTTAAATTATTTGTTGAGAAAGAAACAAAGTGTATTGGGGCCAAGAAAATGCAGTCATATGTTTCAGAATGAATCACTCCATAATATAGCTTAGAATATGTAATACAGTAATTTACTAGAAAATGTGGTAAAAGTGTGACAACATCAAACAACAAACCTGCTATGGCGATAAATACTAATTCTGTTGGTAAAAAGGTCCCCATTCATCTCCATTACAACATTGTAAATAACCCACCTCTTTAAACGCATTGTCGCGAAACAATAAACAAGAGGAGGCAACAATCGGACGAAGCCAGTGACACCTTCCTCCTCTGAGCAACAATGGAAGACGGAAACAAAGCGTCTTATCTCTCTAGAGATAAATAGTCCTCATAAATAATTATTTTTCATTGTTCCTCCAAGAAACAGTTCATTAATCAACAAAAATGTCGGACTTTTCGTTAAATTAATTAACGCGAGAGACGGTACAAAGCGGAAAGATTTAACAAAAGGGTGAAGATAAGGCGATGAATAAGGTTTAGGTGATGGAACATCGACGCCTTTTGTCTCGTCTTTCTCCGCTCCTCGTAGTCGTAGCTCGGCGTTGAGGTGAATTAAGATGATGAAACAGGCGCAGCCGAAATGGAACCAATTTAGCTAAGTCACATCCAGACTGAAGATTGTTATTGTTTACCCGAACTCATCCTTTGCACTTTTGTTTATTCCACAATTGATAATTTCGGCGCAATTATTTTGCACCCCTCCCCCCTTCGCGCAACCTTCTCCCGCTTCAGTTCATTACGCCTCGAGAGACGCAGAATTAAACCCTTTTCTTGGCAGTAAACTTGTTTATTTGATTTCAAACTGGATGATTTCTCAATTCCTCAAATTAAAGAAAACATTTAATTACAGCGTAAACCTAATTTCCAAAGTAAAATATCAGTAAGAGCATTTAAAGTAAAACTAAAGTAATTACTGCTTATTTTGTCTACGTAAGTTTGTGTCGTCTCTCAATCAAAATGATTGCATAGAAAGTTTTATTTATGAGATGTATGTCGGCAGAACATTTTAAGATTTGTTTTACTAAAAGTTACTGCACAAATGAATTGAAGTGCGTTGAATTTGAGTAGAAACACAAACGTAAATCAACTTTATAATCCAATGATATACATGTAAAGTTATTATACATCTAATATATCCAACGTGATACATTCTACTTGATAATGTTTCCAACTTGATACGTCCAGTATCATACATCTGACACGATACATTCAACGTGATATATTCTACTTAGTAATATTTAAGTAGAATTTACGTAATATTTATGATGCGTCCAGTTTGATACATCTAATATGATATATCCAACGTGATACATTCTACTTGATAATGTTTCCAACTTGATACGTCCAGTATCATACATCTGACACGATACATTCAACGTGATATATTCTACTTAGTAATATTTAAGTAGAATTTACGTAATATTTATGATGCATCCAGTTTGATACATCTAATATGATATATCCAACGTGGTACATTCTACTTGATAATGTTTCCAACTTGATACGTCCAGTATCATACATCTGACACGATACATTCAACGTGATATATTCTACTTAGTAATATTTAAGTAGAATTTACGTAATATTTATGATGCGTCCAGTTTGATACATCTAATATGATATATACAGTGTGGTACATTCTACTTTTTATGAATATAACTTGATACGTCGTACGTGATACATACAAAAATTAGTGTTGCCCAAACAACATTTTACACACGAAAGAAAAATATTATATCAAAGGATGAAAAACTGAAATAAATTGTCTGACATGTAAATACCAAATTTTATTTATTTATGAATTTCGTATCATAATACACAAAAGTTTGTTGTTTTCAAACAAGATGCACATTTACAAGTAATGACAATGTAATAGTAGATCAATTAGTTCTAAAGTGTTAAGGGGTTGATATACGAGGGAAGTGTTACACAGTGTATAAAGTATCGACCCATTGCACTAAAGACACTAATCCCAAAATCCAGAGTTTCCTGGTCAAGTGAATTATGGTGAAGAGGTTAAGCCCCCACCTGGACACGGGACTAGTGGATTCAAGCCTAAGGGATGATAAACCCCTCACTACCGTCCATCTCACTTTGTTTTATATGCCGTATACACATATGTATACTTATGATACCACAATTTAACATAGTTTCAACAGGTAAATTGTCCCAAATAACACGTCAAATATAATTGTATATTTTACAAGATTGAATGTAATTTTTTCATGTGTTTTGTCACATTACAATAAAAACCATGAGCAGGCTAAACGTAGAGCAATATAAATGAATTAAATGTTTTATTTAGTTTCGGTGTTTAATGTTACATTGTGAACAAATGCCATGTTTTATTCAGGCTCTGAAACCTCTAAAAAATTATGGCTTGACCTCTGGAATACAAAAATAGTGAACATACCCCAACTGTTGTGTATTCACTATAAAAATCATGTTACTAATTGCGTACAAATAAAATACAAAAAAAAAAAAAAAAAAAAAAATAGCCACTAAATTATGTTATACAGGGTGTCACAAAAAAGGTGTTGTGGCCATTAATTCTCGCAATGTATACTTAATTTAGCTTAAAAAAATTAAAGAAAATTTGTTTAGAATTCCACTCTGTTTAGTGTCTGTCTGTCTTTTTGTGTTTTTACAACAACAAAAATTAATAATAATAATAATAATAACTGAAAAATGTTTTGACTGAATGACTTTACATTTAGCACACTTCTTTAGATTAATGTTGTTCAACTTAAAAATAACCATTGAGTTTTCTTAAACCTTTTCAAAACTGTGTCCATTTAAAATGTTTAACTGTGTTTAAATTTCTTGCAAACCGTTAGGTTTACAATTTAACACAAAACAAAATATTTTGAATAGTTTGAATAAAAAAAATCAAGTCATTCGGTCATACCGTTCTTGAGCTATTAGTTATTTTTTTATACATCAAAAAGACAGATTTAAACAGATCTGTTTAAAATGCAATCATTCGAATATTAAACTTAACCGCCACTAAAAGGAGTGGAAACAAACTATTTACATTTGTTGCTCTAAATTAGGTGTGGAATCCGATAATTAACAGCCAGGACACATTTTTTGAGACACCCTAATTGTGTAGATTTTTAAAATATGCTATTGTAAATTTTATATTTTCTTACGTGTGGTGCCCAAGTAGTAATATAATACACATATTTATAATTTTTTAAACCATGACTACACATTACATTAATTGATCACACAAATTCGGAATATGTTTTTAACCATCGAAATATTTAATAAAATGTTAAAGATTGGTCAAACAATCATATTTAATGCTGATTTGTGCGAGATTCGTGTAAAATGAACCCCGCTGGAATAAATCTGACAAAGACATTAAAATTTCCATATTCAGCTTGGTGTAAAAATATTGGCCTAATACGTTTGTCATATTAAACAAGTCGACCAAGAAAGAGGAGTACTGGCCAAGAAAGAAATCTTAGGAAGTGCCCAGATAACAAATGACAGGAAAACAA
This sequence comes from Stictocephala bisonia, assembly GCA_035578905.1. Classification (NCBI taxonomy): domain Eukaryota; kingdom Metazoa; phylum Arthropoda; class Insecta; order Hemiptera; family Membracidae; genus Stictocephala; species Stictocephala bisonia. The sequence goes on along the minus strand of JAQJVL010000063.1, from coordinate 1,600,167 downwards.
AAAGCGCCTTTCCCTTGTGTTTTGAAGGGAGGGGGAGTCCCAATTGGCCCAGTCGGGCTAGCCTTTAGACCATTCTCCCCAAAATGTAAATCTCTAAGGTTTTACAAGTTACACGTGTCAGTTTTTGTGTTATATGTTAGTCATGTCCTGTTACCCTACTTTCAAAAGAGTTTATATTCATTGATATTGAGTATTTTATATATAAAGAGTTCAAATTGATTAACGTCTCTCAAATAAATTACTAATCTTTGTTTTACCTAAAAAAGGTGAAATTGTTTTATAATTTTATGTGGATATAATTTTAATCAGTTAAGGTGGACTTGCTATCAAACCTAATAATTGTTTACCGACTAAGGTGAACTTGTTATCAAACCTAATAACTGTTTACCAATTAAGGTGAACCTGTTATCAAACCTAATAACTGTTTACCAACTAAGGTGAACTTGTTATCAAACCTAATAACTGTTTACCAACTAAGGTGAACCTGTTATCAAACCTAATAACTGTTTACCAACTAAGGTGAACCTGTTATCAAACCTAATAACTGTTTACCAACTAAGGTGAAATTGTTATCAAACCTAATAACTGTTTACCAACTAAGGTGAACCTGTTATCAAACCCAATAACTGTTTACCAACTAAGGTGAACCTGTTATCAAACCTAATAACTGTTTACCAACTAAGGTGAACCTGTTATCAAACCTAATAACTGTTTACCAACTAAGGTGAACTTGTTATCAAACCCAATAATTGTTTACCAATTAATGTGAACTTTTTATCATACCTAATAATTGTTTACCAACTAAGGTGAACTTGTTATCATACCTAATAATTGTTTACCAACTAAGGTGAACTTGTTATCAAACCCAATAATTGTTTACCAATTAATGTGAACTTTTTATCATACCTAATCATTGTTTACCAACTAAGGTGAACTTGTTATCAAACCTAATAATTGTTTACCAACTAAGGTGAACTTGTTCTCAAACCTAATAACTGTTTACCAAATAAGGTGGACTTGCTATCAAACCTAATAATTGTTTACCGACTAAGGTGAACTTGTTATCAAACCTAATAACTGTTTACCAATTAAGGTGAACCTGTTATCAAACCTAATAACTGTTTACCAACTAAGGTGAAATTGTTATCAAACCTAATAACTGTTTACCAACTAAGGTGAACCTGTTATCAAACCTAATAACTGTTTACCAACTAAGGTGAACCTGTTATCAAACCTAATAACTGTTTACCAACTAAGGTGAACCTGTTATCAAACCTAATAACTGTTTACCAACTAAGGTGAACCTGTTATCAAACCTAATAACTGTTTACCAACTAAGGTGAACCTGTTATCAAACCTAATAACTATTTACCAACTAAGGTGAACCTGTTATCAAACCCAATAACTGTTTACCAACTAAGGTGAACCTGTTATCAAACCCAATAACTGTTTACCAACTAAGGTGAACCTGTTATCAAACCTAATAACTGTTTACCAACTAAGGTGAAATTGTTATCAAACCTAATAACTGTTTACCAACTAAGGTGAACCTGTTATCAAACCTAATAACTGTTTACCAACTAAGGTGAACCTGTTATCAAACCTAATAACTGTTTACCAACTAAGGTGAACCTGTTATCAAACCTAATAACTGTTTACCAACTAAGGTGAAATTGTTATCAAACCTAATAACTGTTTACCAACTAAGGTGAACCTGTTATCAAACCTAATAACTGTTTACCAACTAAGGTGAACCTGTTATCAAACCTAATAACTGTTTACCAATTAAGGTGAACCTGTTATCAAACCTAATAACTGTTTACCAACTAAGGTGAACTTGTTATCAAACCTAATAACTGTTTACCAACTAAGGTGAACCTGTTATCAAACCTAATAACTGTTTACCAACTAAGGTGAACCTGTTATCAAACCCAATAATTGTTTACCAATTAATGTGAACTTTTTATCATACCTAATAATTGTTTACCAACTAAGGTGAACTTGTTATCATACCTAATAATTGTTTACCAACTAAGGTGAACTTGTTATCAAACCCAATAATTGTTTACCAATTAATGTGAACTTTTTATCATACCTAATCATTGTTTACCAACTAAGGTGAACTTGTTATCAAACCTAATAATTGTTTACCAACTAAGGTGAACTTGTTCTCAAACCTAATAACTGTTTACCAAATAAGGTGAACTTGTTATCAAACCCAATAATTGTTTACCAATTAAGGTGAACTTTTTATCATACCTAATAATTGTTTACCAACTAAGGTGAACTTGTTATCAAACCCAATAATTGTTTACCAATTAAGTTGAACTTTTTATCATACCTAATAATTGTTTACCAACTAAGGTGAACTTGTTATCAAACCTAATAATTGTTTACCAACTAAGGTGAGATTATTATCAGACCTAATATTTGTTTACCAGCTAAGGTGTTCTTATAATTTTTTACCAGGTAAGGCGAGCTTGTTATCAGACCTAATAATCGTTTGCATACTAAGGTGAGGATATTATCAGACCTAATAATTGTTTACCAGCTAAGGTGAGCTTGTTATCAGGGCCGTTAACGAGTTGCGCGCAATCCTACCTGCGTTAATTTCAGTGTCCCAGAGAGACCCCAAACCAGTGCTCGAGTGCGCGCAATGCCGATCTCAGGTAGGCCGTTCAGTCTTGGCCGCTCAAAAATGCAACTTTGGGCTGTGTAACAAACATTTCCGTAAATATCACAACCCACCGCAAATACATTGAATTGTCGTTGGTAAGATTCCGAATAGCAATATACTTATATCTCAGATATCTGCTTATTCTGTGATTACACCTTCTTGGTTATTGGTGTGTGTGACACATAGGACTACAGTGTTTAGTATTAAGCGGTAAGTTCTGTTATATGCTTTTTACTGTAACAGAAAACACTGTTAAATAAACTAAAATGTAACCTATTAATGTACATTATTTCAATTTATTTAACAAATACAATAGAAACAAATTAATATTTTTTTGTAGTTTTTTATAGACACTTAAATCTTTTTTGCAATAATTATTATACTATCTTGCTTATACTTACTGGAGGATTAAACGTTATCCTCGAATGTTCACACATATTAAAAAATTATATTGATGAGACAATGATTTGTTATCTTTTATAAGACACCTGAAAACAAAACATTTGTTTACAGAAGCATTAAAATTTTTCTGTTGTGTTGAATGGTTTTGCACTATTAAACTAATTCAATTTGACTGATATGTATTGATTATAAAGCTCATTAAAACAGTATAACATCCTCTAAAATGTCCTTAGAACAATATACTCATTAAATAAAACTAATATTAGTTTATAATTTGATTTATGTTTCACAGAGAAACGTCAAGTACAAAGGATACAATAATAGGCGATACATTTGTTGAATGCTATACTTTATTGATGTCAATAACCAAGATTAAATTGCACATTTCAAATGTAGTTAATTGTTTTATATTTACTATTTATATTTAATTAATGTATATAATATTTAGTATTTGTATTTAATTCATGATATAGAAAGTTAGTTTTACTATGAAAATTTATTATTAGAGCATTGTAAACTTTAGTCATTTCGTTGATGGTACGGCTGCAGGTAGTTGCGCGCAACTCGAGCACAAGTATTATGGCCCTCTTGGGCACTGCGCGCAACTCGAGCATCCCTTTACGGTCCCTAGGTCATAATATTGGTTTTGGTCTAAGGAAGTAGTGAATAATTACTAAACACAATAATTAATTGAAACTGTTTATGTTTAATGTCTTTTGCATATATTTTTACCTTAATTAATAAACATGAGTTGCCTAACTATAATGTTATTATATATCTTTATTGTGTCATAGATACATAATTGTAGAAAAACACTTGTCAATAAATAATTGCAATGAGGTAATTAAATATATAAAATAATTAATTTTGTTTTATTGTTTGTTTCCGGAATGAGTCAATGGAATGCTAACCTATCATCATTATATTATTTTTAATATATTTTTGTTGTTTATCTTTATCAAATGTATTAGACAAATTAATTTAATTGGACATAACTAATGTGTACAAACAGAGATATAAACCATGGAACATCCTACAGTAGTGTAATGTAAATAAGTTTAAAACGAATTAATTATAAAATTAGACTGTTTTAATTTATGGTACAAATTTAGGACAAGGCAAATGTCCTACGTGTACTTGCACGTACACGTTGTCAGAGTATAGTATTGAAAGAATAAAAAGTACAATTTTTGAAAGACGTAAACCGTTTACAGAGTTGCTATTATGCGGATAATTACCCAAAGTGTGGGTATTTTCAGTGAGTGTGGGTAAAGTTGTGGGTATTATAATTTGTGGGTAAAAGTGGGTAATTTTCCATGAAATCCTCAAAAGACTCTTGTGGTATATTGATCATGTTCGAAACTGTTCTTCCTCTATGGTTCAGAGATTTATACTTACTCTTTGAATTTTAAATTAAGCAATAGACGAACAGACTAAACACAGAAAATATTGTAAGTCTTATTCTGTGACACAAGTTGCCACGTGAGTGTGTTACAAATTCAGGAGGAGTTGTTACGTTTGAACTGTCCCAGGAAATGTTGAGGAAGAACATCTGGGATTCAACACATAAGAAAGATTAGATCCCAATAAAATACATAATGTAAATAGAAAAATATTTTTTGTATAATTAGGTGTAAACGTATTAATTTTGTTTAGTAAATAACAGATGTATGAATTATTTAATAGCACACTGTACAAATTAGTAGAAACCCTCTGGCACTGGCAGAGAGCAACTTTTAGAATTCCTCTGGCACTAAAAGAGCTAAATGCTCAGATTTTTGCACGTTTCTGTATAGTAGTGTATGCTTTAATGGCCAGATTTTCCCATCAACTGAAGATGAAGAGTTTCCTAAGTGTAATTTAAAATATTAAATATGTACAATAATTAATTAGCAAAACTTACATACATTATTTATATTATTGATTAGGAAGTATTTTAATATCGCGTTACAGTATATGTGAGATTGTGGGTAATTTTATAGCTTCATGTGGGTAAATCAGTAAACTCTGATAAGCAACCCTGACCGTTTATGTCATTCCCAGTGACTTCCACCGGGCGTGTCTGCCTTCGGTCTATTCCCACGGTGAGGTTAGTAGTCTGTTTATATACACGTGCTTTACTCCACGACTTCACGAGATATCAGATTTGTTTTGCCGTATGTGTCTTGTGTACAATTATTTATTACACCGACAAGTTTTGAAACTTGGTGAGGCCAAGTTAAGTGATTAATTTTAAGGGGTTTATTGTTTAATGGTGTTAGTATGTGAAAATAGTTATAATAAGTCTAGGCTTATGTTTTATTACTTTGTGCAATCAAATATAGTAGGCCTGCTTGCTATTGTACTGACATATTTCCAACTCACTTATTTCTGGACCGATTCTTACAAAATTTGAACGTGTTATATATATTTATGTAATAATTAGAATTTTTATTTTAATTATGTGATAGCTCTACTTTTTAAAACTGTTGCAACGCTCGGTTGATGTGGCAGGGGAGTGCTTGGTGGTGGTAGAGGGGATAACGTGTCCTGACCTTGAGCCGCCGATTTAATATGAATGCACTCTAGCACACCTAACACTGTTGCCTGAAACCCATTAATTTAATGGCCCCAATGAACATCCCATTACTTGACCACTAAAACATTAATACAATTAAGAACAAAAAAAATAAAATAATTTAAAATATCTTCAAACAAATGTTTAAAAAATGTAAACTAACAATGGAAGCCTCTTTGGCCTATTACTTTTTACAGTACAAGTAGACGTCACACAACACAAATATATTACAGCATAAGCACAAAATGATTTTTAATTCTTTTGTGAATCCCTCTGGTCTGAGTAAGGTGAGCGTGGTTCACCGAAATCGATCACCATAATATTTGTGCATTTTGTACTTGTATTGTAATATATTTGTACATTTTCTGCTTATATTGTAATATATTTGTGTTGTGTGACGCTTACTTTATATGTACCAAAACGTATTATGCTAATTAAAAAACTTTCTATTACTTTTTGGCCAATATTAATAATTACTCGTCGTAGTATTGCATACCTTCAACGTTGTACATTAATTTTTCCAACATATACGTTCTGGTTAGGTATCATAATTCTTGGTTATCAAAATATGGTTATGTAACTTACATATTTTGCAACTTTTGAGTTACAGACACTTTCCGAATAAAAAAATATTTTCTCTTATGAGTAGGAATTAGGGTTAGGAAAGATAATATTCCATCCTTAAGTTAATTGTTTTCAACTCAAATTTGTTGGACGTCAAATGAAAAGCTCAGCAGCAAGAGTGTATATTGTTTATTTTTATGGAATGTCCAACACGTAGTCTGTAAGCCAAAAAACGTATTTCTTATAGCAAATACTGTCACTATGTTTTTTATTCTATCACGTTTAATATATCGACAGACACGAGCCATGTAGTCTACTTTAGACATGTTACTGTAGCATTTTGTAAGGTTTTCTTTGCTCGTTAACTATCTATGTACTTCTAAAAATATCGATTCATGGTTCCTCAGCTCGTTTACAAACTAAATATCGATTCAAGGTTCCTTTAAATATCGATTCAAGGTTCATCTCTCGCTTACCTTGAATCGATATTTACTGTCTATGAATCGATATTTACCTTGAACACTGCGTATGTACTTCTAAAAATATCGATTCAAGGTTCCTCAGCTCGTTTACAAACTAAATATCGATTCCATATTCCTCTGTTCCTTTACAAACTAAATATCGATTCAAGGTTCCTCTACTCGTTTATACACTAAATTATATCGATACAAGGTTCCTTTGCTCGTTTACAAACTAAATATCGATTCAAAGTTCCTCTGCTCGTTTATAAACTAAATATCCTTTCAAGGTTCTTCTGCTCGTTTACAAATTGAATATAGATTCGATGTCCCTTTGCTGGTTTACAAACTAAATATCGATTGAAGGGTCCTATGCTGGTTTACAAAGTATCGGTTCAAGGTTCCTTTGCTCGTTTATAAACTAAAATATCGATTCAAAGATCCTCTGCTCGTTGACAAACTAAATATCCTTTCAAGGTTCTTCTGCTCGTTTACAAATTGAATATAGATTCGATGTCCCTTTGCTGGTTTACAAATTAAATATCGATTGAAGGTACCTATGCTGGTTTACAAAGTATCGGTTTAAGTTTCCTATGCTCGTTTATAAACTAAATGTCGATTCAAGGTTCCTCTGCTCTTTTAAAAACTAAATATTGATTCGAGGTTTATCTCTCGTTTACAAACTAAATATCGATCAAGGTTCTTCTGATCGTTTACAAACTAAATATCGATTCAGGGTTCCAATGCTCTTTTATAAACTAAAATATAATTGTGTACTTGGTTAACATTTTTTTAACCCATTTATTTGATGGTTAGTTTTGTTTTGTTGTTTTTTTTTTTTCTTTAATCTACGACATTGACTATTTATAGGTCATTAATTGTTCAACAGAAATTATGCACATAGGCTTAATTACTGCGAACGAATCGGTAAACCTTATTTGCGAGTAATACGAAAAAAGACTATAGAAATTTTAAACAGCAAAATATAAATCTAGTGGAATTATAGTCATAAGCTCAATAGGATTATTTAAAAATAAAAGGAGGGAAAGTAAGTTAAGTTATACGTGACAGCTGTTAGATTAGGTTTATAAGACGAAAGGGTTTGTTACATTCAAGTTGAGGGGCAAGTGTTTCAAAGTGTCTTAGGCCCCTCGCAAGGTAATTTTACAACTCATTAAGGACATTACGAGGCCCTCCGGTTGTTTTTAATTCTCACGGAACCCTCCTTTCTGAGTTTGTGGCCTTAAATAACCCTAAACACCGCAATTTACAAACGGCAACACATATTTGTTAAATGGGTCTTTATGAAAAACTTCTTGATGTAATTTCTTTCTATATTTTTATTGTAGTTTTGCGTACGTCTCTCCTGGACCCTTACATTACATCCATTGCAATTATAGTTCTGCAACAGACTCAAGGACCTCCTGACTCCTGAGGACCTTTATTACATCTTTTGATGTAGTTACAGGGCCTAGAACAAACTGTTAACCCTTAGAAACACTTTTAATAAAACTACCGGATTTGCACATCTCAACATAAACGTCTTGTTAATTACAAACTCAATGAACGTAATGGCATTCTATTTTGGCGATTATAAATTATTCTAATTTGCAAATAATCCAATCCTCTATTTCGCGGCGTAACTACTAGTAGTGACATTCTAAGGGATTGTGGGAGCAGATGGCTGGGCGTCAAAAAGACCAAAGAGAGGCCAACAGTGGACCGCAAAAGCGGGCAGTCCAAAGACCTCGGATGAGTCTGACGGAAAATGTAAACTAACTTTTTACCTTGGGGCGATGCGGGCTGTATCAAAACTCGAGCCTCCCGCCCCCGCGGCACGGGTTTTTGGACACTTTAAGTAGATTATACGGGCCCCGTATCCACTAATGGCCAGTGCGGACACTCAAACAGAATGTCAAATCACCACGTACGTTGTGAAATATTAAACACGCGTTTACCGTCCCTTTAAAAGGACTTTGATCGTCTATTATAACGTCAAAAGGTAGATCGACAAATGTATCCCTTTAAAATACAGTTTAAATTATTATTTCAAGTAAATTATCCCTTACCGAATATACATTTATATGTATTACCATAAATGTTTTTGATAGGTAGATTTTCAATGCTTCAAGTGTTTCAAGGAACAAACACCACATTGCGACAGGTGGTATGTAGGGCCTAAAGTCATCTTTATAGTTCGAGGTGAAATCATCTGGTGAGTGAAGTGGTTCGAGGTAGGCTTACCCAGTTCTGGTGGAGTAGGAACATTGGTTGGATTAGCTGATTATTTGTTTGTATCTAATAACCTGCTCTGTGTATTGTCATACATTTTCTTATTTTGTATTTATGTATTTCATTGTGTATTTTATATATTGTCATAATTGTGTTACGTGTGATAGTTTTTAAGAATACGTGACTTTTAACAGTCAACCGCAGTTTATATTTTTTACTATGGTTTAAGAGAAAAACAAAAACTAGCTGTAAATGTTGACTAGATAGTACGTAACACCTGAAGACGACAGGAGTTTGTCATACCTGTAGAAACGTTGTGTTTTTCCTTAAAACACTTGAAGCATTGGAAATCTCCAGTCATAACAATGTTAACAAATAACTTTTAAACAACACATAAATGTTATATTTACACCCAATATCACGCAAATGAAAAATTCATAAAAATAATCGTATTTCGGCACGACATACCATTCATTTATGTAGAGAAAGCACGCCTTTGGAAGGCCTGGGCACTCTAGCAAATAATCAATTATGAAAGAATAGTTCTATCTGTTACACTTACATTATACCAAACATCATGATCTAAATAAATAATGAAAGCTCAAAAATATACCAGCTTGTATAAATACTCCAATGGACTATGAAAACAATAAGGTACAAATATGACGAATAAAAAAATTAGTAAGCTGTAAACAACAATTAATACGAGTCCAACTACAACAAAGTACAGATGTGTGATATTCATAGTTTCTATTTTATTCTAAGAGGGTCTACTATAAGCCTTCCGCTTTTTTTGGTCTCATATTACAATGAATAGTTCCGTGCATTTTTGGTATCACATTAAAATGAATAGTTCCGTACATTTTTGGTCTCATATTAAAATGAATAGTTCCGTGCATTTTTGGTCTCATATTACAATGAATAGTTCCGTGCATTTTTGGTCTCATATTACAATGAATAGTTCCGTGCATTTTTGGTCTCATATTAAAATGAATAGTTCCGTACATTTTTGGTATCATATTAAAATGAATAGTTCCGTGCATTTTTGGTCTCATATTACAATGAATAGTTCCGCGCATTTTTTGTCTCATATTACAATGAATAGTTCCGTGCATTTTTTGTCTCATATTAAAATGAATAGTTCCGTGCATTTTTGGTATCATATTAAAATGAATAGTTCCGTACATTTTTGGTCTCATATTACAATGAATAGTTCCGCGCATTTTTTGTCTCGTATTACAATGAATAGTTCCGTGCATTTTTGGTCTCATATTAAAATTAATAGTTCCGTGCATTTTTGGTCTCATATTACAATGAATAGTTTCGTGCATTTTTGGTCTCATATTAAAACGAATAGTTCCGTGCATTTTTAGTCTCATATTACAATAAATAGTTCTGTACATTTTTGGTCTCATATTACAATGAATAGTTCCGGGCATTTTTGTCTCATGTTACAATGAATAGTTCCTTGCATTTTTGGTCTCATATTACAATGAATAGTTCCGTTCATTTTACAACTTTTTGTATCAATTTTAATCAGCCCAAAAACATTATCATACGTTCACTGACTAGAATACGACGTAAGTCACCCAGTATTATTATGCAGGTTATTCAAAACGTATCAGAGTGGCAATGTATCTTATGACCATTCGAAACAAAATAGCGAAATTCATCATACTCATACTAAAATATACATTTTCAATACGAACATTAAATGTTCAAACCATCAGAGGGCCCGGAAAGAGTCAAATAAAATCTTAAATTTATGAGTATAGGTCGAAACACTTAGGGTGGCACAGCGTGGAAAACAAATTTGTGAGTATAGGTCGAAATACTTGGGAGAGCATAGTGCGGAACACAATTTTGTGAGTAGGTCGAAATACTTGGGAGAGCACAGTGAGGGGCTCAAATTTGTGAGTATAGGTCGAAATACTTGGGAGAGCACAGTGAGGGGCTCAAATTTGTGAGTATAGGTCGAAATACTTGGGAGAGCACAGTGCGGGACTCAAATTTGTGAGTATAGGTCGAAATACTTGGGAGAGCATAGTGCGGAACACAAATTCGACCAATAAGGCACATTTCTACCCTTAAGAAAATGGCAATGTTTTAAATTCATAACCTTGTTATTATCGATTCATGCTTAGTTTTATTTATTTATTTATTATTTATCAATGTAATTTTACATCTCATTAAGGACATCAAGAGATGGCTGCCTCTGTCGTCTTAACACCTCGTTATCGTCACTTTTAAACAATCACATTGGTAGTTTTTTTATGAGATTATCTCTTGGTATTTTTCTGATTAGTGTTGGTTTTATAGAATGAACCATTTATTTAGCCTCCAATAAGTTCTGTAATTCGTAAATATTCCAATCGGTAAATATTAGCAATAATGGTTTACTGTACCAACTTGTACTTCACGAACACCGTTGTTAAGATGTGGATAAACACCGCATGCTGTCAATCAATATCTACAGTACATAGTTGCCGCTTACTGCGCACCTCTAGAATAATACCACAGAGATAGAAGACTATACTCTTTATCTATGGTATCTCTATAGGATACTCCACAGATAAGAAAGAAACAGAGTTCGAATCCAATAGTGCGCTAAATGTATGTCCAGTTAGGCCAGCCGCACACTGACTCGAACAGAACAGAACACGACAGACCGACGTTCGTTGGTGGCTGCACACTAAATCGAACAAGTCAAGACGAAACGCTAGCCATCACGGAAGTTGTGTCTAATTTCGCAGTCTCACTTAGTACTCGAGAGTAGTGGGATCGTTTAAAAGTACAATAATACGATTGTTTTTTGGGGTTTTGTAAGGTGTTTGCGGTGTTTTGGCACGGTTTGTGTCGAGTACGTACTTGGCTTACTTTTAAGATTTTAAAATTAAGATGATGTGTGATGAAGAAGAAGTATTTTGTCGTAAACCATTAATTTTTTTATAATTTTTGTTTAAAAATTTATATAGTAAAAAGACAATACGGACAGATAGACTGACAGTAAACGGAATGGGATAAACTATTGGTTGCATTAAGTTGTTGTCATACTTTTTTATAGCCTTTATTTTAGAAAACAGTTGAAAATAATTTGGAAGTTCAGAATTGAATTATTGAAAAGAAAAATTGTATAATCAAATACAAATTTAATGATATGTTAATACCCGATAAGTTCCTTTCCTACGTCTCTCTATACTTTTCTGAATTAATTTTATGTTATGACGTTATTTGAGTGTAGGGTTGTATAAAGGCGGGTTGCTTTGTTATGTCGATGTGAAAATGTTATCTACATCGACATTCCCAAATCATCAATATCTTGAGTCATCTTATAATATATATATATATATATATATATATATATATATATATACATATATATATATATATATATTTACCTCTTCAATAGACTTCTAGAATCTTCTGGGTTGACGAGCCAGCTCTGTCATGGAACTTCGGACGCAGGGGAATTCAAGAAGCTTCTAGATGGAGACCTGCAGGTGATATATACGGCCCGGATACCAGCGCTAGTCAGTCAGTAAGTCAGTAAGTCAGTCAGTCAGTCAGTCAGTGAGTCTACAGCCTACAGCCCAGGTGTTTGCGGCGACAGTGAGACAGTTCTACAGTGCGAGTGAAGTGTCCGTGTATAGAGAAGTGGTCTACGGAGAAGTTACCGGTGAGTGGTTCGTTGTGGGGATCAACGAAGGAGCATTGCGGTACTTGTGGACGACTTCTGAAGGGACACTGAAGAAACTGTGAGTGAACTGTTAGCATTGGACTGTAGGTAGTAGGGAAGCTAGTAGAGTCACTTTATAGTTAGTCATTGTAAATATTAGTAGATAATCTAGGAAAGCCACTTTATAGAGCTAGGAATTGTAATTAAAAGAAGAGAATTTAGTAAAGTCACTTTGCAATTAGTAGTTGTAATTATTGATGCCATCTAAGATTGTAAATATAAATTAGTTTAACTGTAACAGTAGGCCTAATAGTAAATTGTACTTTTCACAATAGTTAAAGTTAAGGAATTAATCCATTTAAATATAATAAGTTAATTTTATATATTCAATAAATTTAGTAATTGTTTAGTATAACGTGTTGCTTATTTGTAAAACCCACATAGTGATTAATTATTTTTAAATTAGGACGTATAAAAAACGTCACACTTTTTTTTTTTTTTTTTTTTTTTTTTTTTTTTTTTTTTTTTTTTTTTTTTTTTTACTAAGAGGTAAAGGGGCGTTCATGCGTAAGCCATTGTGCCCCAAAGGTTGTAAACAAGCAGGGCAGGTGGTCAGCGACCCATCCATTACTTCCGCATCACCGGTTCCCAGGATAGAGGCCACTCGGAATGTCACAATAAATATATATATATATATATATATATATATATATATATATTCGAATAAAAGTAATATGATAAAACACAAATTAACTACAGAGCAATAAATCAACGTGAACTAGTTCAATGTTAAGTTATATCTGTGTATCCGGTTGTCAGCTGTACCGTAGGAATGGGAGTAGCGCATGCTTACTGCGCATTCGTTTTATTCGCTAGCGTCTGGTGACAAGACGAAACTTTGGGTACCTTCACCAAGACGCCTTCAAACGTCTTTAGATGTTTGCTAACGTGTTTTCTTCTAGTCTGGGCAGTGTGAGGCACTCCTATTTAAAACCGTACAAACAGCTTCGCCACAGACGTCTGAAGTCGTCTTGTCTTGTTCTGCCTCGTCTCGTTCTATTCAGTGTGCGGCAGGCCTAAGTGTGTCGAGTAGTTATTTCTCAAGTTTTCCATATGGATGGCATGTCCAGCACCTTGTCAGTCCCTCCCTTTATTCTCCAAAAATCCTTAAAGATAAAAGTAAAAATTTTGACTACAGATGTATAAAGATGTACATAAGTTGTAATCTATTTTATAGCTGCCACTGAGGCGTTCCCTGCATTCATTAGAAAGCGACTTCTGATTCTCTCTTTGTGGTAGTAGGTTAAAGTGACAACACTGTAGCTCTCGTTGTAAACGCACTGTAAAATAAAATTAATCAAGGGGACTCTATCGAATTCTTCATTCGCATATTCCTCAAACATTATTAGACGTTCAGGTTCTATTGCATCAGTCTGTATGATATGACATTATTTCGATTGCCCAGAATGTCCTCTTGGGGATTCTAAACCACCATAAACGGTGGGGATTTGAACCATTATATTGTACTCTTATTAACCAAATTTTTCCAAAATTGTCTTTTGAGCTCACTATATCGAACAATACATATTCCAAACACAATTTGCTTAAATGGAGCTGTATTCTACCAAGGGTTTTTATGTAATCATTTATTTTATTTTTTAGTCAAATCTAATCAAACCCCAAACACTAATTTAAGATGCGTATATGCGATGATTGAAAGCCTATACTTTTTTTCCTTCATTGCTATAGTCAGTGTGACAATTGCTCTAGTTTTCTTTCTCATTGAAGTTTTTTTTTTTTTTTTTATAAAAAATTAAGATGAGTCTAACTACAGTCGGCGCAGAAATTATATTTACCCGAGTTTGAATGTTGTTTTCTAAACTAATTAAGAGGCCTATGAACAATCCAATCACACCATTATTTTCCTCATTTAATTTTACGTTATAACATATGCACATTTAAATTTTATTAAAAGTTTTAGTAATTTTTATTCTTGTTGGAACAAAAAAGTACCGGAACTTTAACAAGTTTTCACTGTACATCAAATTTACACCGTTAGTACTCCAGAACTCATTAATTTGTAGCATCTATATTTTAATACTTGATTAATAGGAATGTTTTCTATCGATTTCCTGAAAAATTGTTTTCTGGGCTTCTAGAAGTCGTAAAAGATAATCCTTGATTTTGTTGTACCGTAATCCTTATGACATGTATAGTTACGATACATTACTTTTATATATGTAAGTAAAAGCAATGATTTTATGTTGATTTAAATATATCAATTCTAATTTATTTGAAATTGATATGAATCGATATAAAACCACTACATTTACTTAAACACATGAAAGTAATGTACCGTAACTATACATGTCATAACGATTACAACAAGACCAAGAATTACCTTTTACGACTTATAGAAGCCAAGAAAACAATGTTTCAGGGAATCGATAAGAATTTATTGTCTCGAAAAGTTAAAATTCTAAAATTTATAAAACTCATAGAAAACATTCCTATCAATCAGGTATTAATACAGAAATATAATAAATTAACGAGTTTTTCTAATAATGGTGTAAATTTGATGTACAGTAAAAACTTGTTAAAATTCCGGTACTTTTTATTCCAACTAGGATAACAATTATTATGACTTGGAGGAAAACTTAAAAATGCATATATAATAATGTACAATCAAACGAGGAAAACAATGGTGTGATTGGATTGTTCAAAGGCCCCTTAGATTCTTAGTAAACAACCCTCAAACTCGGGTGCACATAATTTACGCGCCGACAATAGGTTATATATAATTCTAAATGTTGCCTAAATCTAATTGGATTTCGCTTCCAGTTGTTGGCTTAATTTGTTATGTTTCCGATAATTTAGTATATCGATTGTGTACCCAAATATATAATAATGGAGCACACACTGATTGAATACAGACTGTCAGGTAAAGCCAGTTCTTTGTCTAAGAACTTGACCAGTCTGATAATACTTTACACTCTGTCTTGTCATGGTAGCAAGCTGTGGAACTCTGATAAACTGTTGAATCTTTTTAAACACAAGACAATATTAATTAGTTTTCACAATACTGGTATTGGCCAGGCATTCCTGGACCGGGAAACTGGAAAAGACGGGAAACTAAGGCAGGAGGCGATTGCTAAATTACCCCCCTCCCACCGTCCACCCCATCCTGCCTTTTTGTTTCTACCATTTGTTATCTCCTCGCCTCCGTAGCCACTTACACACCAATTTTTTACTTTTGCCGGGGTGTGAAAAAATCGTTCTCAGAAACAAACAAAGACTTTCATCCGATATTAAACTGAGCCACTTTATGTGTCTTTTTCTTAATATAAAAGGTCGTTTTAAACTGTATTTATAAACTAGGGGACGCCCCTACACGCTTCGCGTGCCAACCCCGACGCTCGCTGCGCTCGGTAAACCTCGGCCTTCGGCTTCGGCATGTGGATTTTGACTAGAAATATGATTAACTTATATAATTTTCTGTATAACGTAAAATCGTAATATCACATTTATTTACAGCATCTCACTCACATTACTTGCGTTGCGCTACCTATTTATTAGTTTAAATACCCAATTATATTACTCAACATATTTCATACGTGTTCATTAAATTTGTTTTTGTTGAACAGCTGAACATTAAAAAAATGCATCAATAATGTAATGTCAAACATACAACATAAACATGTTTATTCATTTACAAAACAGCTGTATTAATTAACTAAAATCAACCTAATGTTATCCTTATGGAACAATCTTTTAGGGGTTGTTTTTACCCTTTATGAGTACGTTATAAAGACGAAAATAGTGTATTTGTCCTATTTAAAACCTAAAGAAACATTGTACAAAATTTCAGCTCTCTTACCTACATGAGAAGTTGAAGAATTAGTGACGAGTGAGTCAGCCGGGGCTTTGCCTTATATATACACTTTGATATGTAGAAGATAACTTATTCCACTAAAGGCAAACTTTGAGTGTATTACGGTCTGTACAGAAACATGCTAATAATGCAGTGTGTAAATGGAAACCTAAGGATGTCTTTGTGTGTATTACGGTCTGTACAGAAACATGCTAATAATGCAGTGTGTGAATGGAAACCTAAGGATGTCTTTGTGTGTATTACGGTCTGTACAGAAACATGCTAATAATGCAGTGTGTAAATGGAAACCTAAGGATGTCTTTGAGTGTATTACGGTCTGTACAGAAACATGCTAATAATGCAGTGTGTAAATGGAAACCTAAGGATGTCTTTGTGTGTATTACGGTCTGTACAGAAACATGCTAATAATGCAGTGTGTAAATGGAAACCTAAGGATGTCTTTGTGTGTATTACGGTCTGTACAGAAACATGCTAATAATGCAGTGTGTGAATGGAAACCTAAGGATGTCTTTGTGTGTATTACGGTCTGTACAGAAACATGCTAATAATGCAGTGTGTAAATGGAAACCTAAGGATGTCTTTGAGTGTATTACGGTCTGTACAGAAACATGCTAATAATGCAGTGTGTGAATGGAAACCTAAGGATGTCTTTGTGTGTATTACGGTCTGTACAGAAACATGCTAATAATGCAGTGTGTAAATGGAAACCTAAGGATGTCTTTGAGTGTATTACGGTCTGTACAGAAACATGCTAATAATGCAGTGTGTGAATGGAAACCTAAGGATGTCTTTGTGTGTATTACGGTCTGTACAGAAACATGCTAATAAGGCAGTGTGTAAATGGAAACCTAAGGATGTCTTTGTGTGTATTACGGTCTGTACAGAAACATGCTAATAATGCAGTGTGTAAATGGAAACCTAAGGATGTCTTTGTGTGTATTACGGTCTGTACAGAAACATGCTAATAATGCAGTGTGTGAATGGAAACCTAAGGATGTCTTTGTGTGTATTACGGTCTGTACAGAAACATGCTAATAATGCAGTGTGTAAATGGAAACCTAAGGATGTCTTTGTGTGTCTGAATGAGCAACTTTTATTATGATGTAATAGAAATGTTTTGAATAGTATGTTGTCTTTTCCAATACAATTTATATTGTCAAAGCAATAAAGATTCGATTGATTGAGCTGATTTGTTAGTATATACCTAATAATCGTAGGATTTAGTATCATTTAAGAGACTAGTATTTTTTAAGATCGGATCCCTTCAAATATAAGTACATTATATATTTATGAAATCGTACAAATGTATTTTAATGCCTTTTCTGTCAGGTCTTATCTTTGCGATGATTTGGGTTTGTAACAGTCACCAAATAAATAAACTAACTAAAATAAATTTCTACAAAATGTTTATCCTGAAATAATATAGTGGTTTGGGCAAAAGTATAGAACATATTTATTAGTTTTAAAACTATTGAAAGAAATGTAATGAAAGTTTGTAATATGAAAATGTCCCTATACTAAACATTTAGACATATTTTACTTGTTTTTCGCATGGCCAAGGGATGGCCTATGTAGGAAGTCTTAAACATTTGAAATATAAGCCTACCTCGAGTTATACCTCATTTTAAAGGTCTTTGTATTTACAAAACGAAAGTACAAACCTGAGGTCAAAATATAACCCAGTCAGAAAATACAGCCACTCAAAGGATTTAATGTCATATTAGCAATTCTTCTCAGTTATACGGCTATTTATTTATCCCTGTTGTTGAGTATGTTGTTGACTGTTAACAATCGTAACGAACGTCTGCGTTATAAAAATAACTATGCTATTTGACAAAAATAAGAAAAATAATTAAAACTCTTTTAACAGTAGGTTCACCCTAAAAATAGTTTAAGAAAATTATTATAATAATGTGTAACATTTGTGTCATGTGATAATGAATTAATTCATCATTTTCAGTCAGTTAAATTATAGGTCTACGCAGCAATACATAATAAGTGTCTTATCTTTGTTCATTTATATGACATTAAATTATAGGTCTACGCAGCAATACATAATAAGTGTCTTATCTTTGTTCATTTATATGACATTAAATTATAGGTCTACGCAGCAATACATAATAAGTGTCTTATCTTTGTTCATTTATATGACATTAAATTATAGGTCTACGCAGCAATACATAATAAGTGTCTTATCTTTGTTCATTTATATGACATTAAATTATAGGTCTACGCAGCAATACATAATAAGTGTCTTATCTTTGTTCATTTATATGACATTAAATTCTTTGAGTAGCTGTATTTTCTGACTGGGTCATCAATAAGCAATAAGCAATTTATTGATCCGTTAAACATGCAGTTACATGCAATTGGACAGGTCAATACATAATTAAAGTACATAAAAAATTGCAAACAAGTTTAAATAGTATATACTACAACGATTCTCTCAATAAGTAATAAAACATTATGTCTAAATATAAATATCTACATGCAGAGATTGAGGCACACATGCTCAATTGTAGCAAAAAAATATAATAATTTAAGCTAATAATTTTGTAAATATACTTAATACATGCAAAGGTTACAGCAACATACATTCACTGTTAAAACAAAAAGATTGATTTAGGTGGATGATCAATTAAAAAAGCCACTTACAGTTTCAGTAGGAAGTGTAAAAAATTCATTCATGCACACATGCATCCTTGTGACATTAGATTTACACTCCTGTGTTTTACAAACAAAGACCTATAAAATGAGGTATAACTCGAGGTAGGCTTACATTTAAAATATTTAAGACTTCTTTCATGGGCCGTCCCCTGGATATGCGAAAAATAAGTAAAATATGTTTAAATGTTCGTTATAAGGACATGCACATAACTCCAAAGTTGCATTACATTTCTTTCAATAGTTTTTAAAATAATAAATATATGCCAGAGTTTTCCTCAACCCTGTATATTTTAACCATGTCAAGTGTTTAAGTTTGCCAGATAAACAATTAATTAATTCGAAATCAAAGTGAATATCTACAAAGAACACACTTTTTGACGCCATTAGCGACATTTCATCTTTTCGCGGGAACGGCCCGCGTGGAGTTGAACGAAAATCTTCAAAGTTAACCTAGGTCATATAAAAGGTATTCATCTGGTATCAAATGAAAGGTCTTTCCTGCAGAAATTTACTGCCGCAAAGCGTAATTCGAAAGGTTAATCCTTTCCAGAGAAGCGGTCATTTGAATTTTAAAGAAGCTAATTTGAACAATATTATTACTCCGCTATTTAACGGTTTAGTAAATTATTCTGATCAACAATTAATTATACTTTATGGAACACAATAATTCAACAAAATTAAATTATCAAATTATCTATGGGAAAAATAATGTTGTTGTTAAAGCGTTTCCATATTTTTGTGGAACTGTTTCCACCCTGTATATATATGAAACAGTATTTCCACAACTAGAGAAATTTGTGTGATTGTGGTATAAGGAAGTTAATCATCTTCTCCTTAAAAAATCATAGAACTGTTTCAATTCTCAGCATTAGAGTTTACTCAAAATAAACAACATTTTTTTGTTTCTGTATGTAAAAAAACGTTATTAGTTTACTCAATTGAGGAATGAGAATTTGTTAGTTGTAAATACAAAGAGTGAATTGTTGATGGAGGGAGGGGAATGTTGGCTTTGGGGTGAAGGCCATTTATATCACTTACTGGCGCGTACCTTTACAGGCTTTATTGGAAGGGCTGTACGTTGGAGGGGAAGTCGTCAGTACACGGCGATCTATAGGTTAGGTCAATTGTCGATCAATTGCAAAGGCGATTTTTTTTTTAGTTGAAACTGGCCCAGTTTGTCTTTGACCCACTTAGTCAATATGGTGCCATGTATCGGTGCACAAGAAACAAACAACCACCACAAAAACCAATTTAGGTTTGTAATTCTGGACACGGACTTCCTAGAAGTGTCTGACGAAGGTTGGGATGGGACGAGTGTGTGGGTGGCTTGGTGGGTACACGTGGTACGCACCTGTCCTGCAACTCTGAGAGCATTGCTGCCGCATGTCACATTGTATCGGGAATGACAATGGAGGGCTAAGGAGTTCAAATTATTGAATCAGGGCTTTTGTGGACAAATTAGGAGTTAGTTCTCAGCATTAGATAGTTGTTGGCGTTGATGCTAAGAACTGCGGCCATCATTCGCTTACCTACACATTTACTTTGAGGATGTGCAAGTGGGTGTGTGAGTGAATGCGTGTATTGGGGTTGTGGGTGGTGTCTATTAATACAAGTTGTTAATCTTGATGGAATGGTATTCAATATATTGATCATCTTCTACCCCAAAGTCGATTTGATGGTGCAGCGGTACAAAACAACATTTTTTAACTATAATAATACATTCTGTTTGATTAGATTTTAATAAATGTATATATACGGTTATCTTTATAATAAAGCGTTTTGTTAATTTACATGTACTTTCAATAAAAGACGTAGACTAATTTTGGCGTTACCTAAGCGAGAATTATGGCCTATATTTTTCAAAAAGGAAAACATATTTTTAATACTCAACAGGTTGAAATAAAATTATTTTCTGATTTTAGTGCACAACCATCGTAGTATAGGCAAGTACCTTGTCACTTGTGAAGAGGACAGTACTACCATCGTAGTACAGTCAAGTACCTTGTCACTTGTGAAGAGGACAGTACTACCATCGTAGTACAGTCAAGTACCTTGTCACTTGTGAAGAGGACAGTACTACCATCGTAGTACAGTCAAGTACTTTGTCACTTGTGAAGAGGACAGTACTACCATCGTAGTACAGTCAAGTACCTTGTCACTTGTGCAGAGGACAGTACTACCATCGTAGTACAGTCAAGTACCTTGTCACTTGTGCAGAGGACAGTACTACCATCGTAGTATAGGCAAGTACTTTGTCACTTGTGAAGAGGACAGTACTACCATCGTAGTACAGTCAAGTACCTTGTCACTTGTGCAGAGGACAGTACTACCATCGTAGTATAGGCAAGTACCTTGTCACTTGTGAAGAGGACAGTACTACCATCGTAGTACAGCCAAGTACCTTGTCACTTGTGAAGAGGACAGTACTACCATCGTAGTACAGTCAAGTACCTTGTCACTTGTGCAGCGGACAGTACTACCATCGTAGTATAGGCAAGTACTTTGTCACTTGTGAAGAGGACAGCACTACCATCGTAGTATAGGCAAGTACCTTGTCACTCGTGAAGAGGACAGTACTACCATCTTAGTATAGGCAAGTACCTTGTCACTCGTGAAGAGGACAGTACTACCATCGTAGTATAGGCAAGTACCTTGTCACTTGTGAAGAGGACAGCACTACCATCGTAGTATAGGCAAGTACCTTGTCACTCGTGAAGAGGACAGTACTACCATCTTAGTATAGGCAAGTACCTTGTCACTTGTGAAGAGGACAGTACTACCATCGTAGTATAGGCAAGTACCTTGTCACTTGTGAAGAGGACAGCACTACCATCGTAGTATAGGCAAGTACCTTGTCACTCGTGAAGAGGACAGTACTACCATCTTAGTATAGGCAAGTACCTTGTCACTTGTGAAGAGGACAGTACTACCATCGTAGTATAGGCAAGTACCTTGTCACTCGTGAAGAGGACAGTACTACCATCTTAGTATAGGCAAGTACCTTGTCACTCGTGAAGAGGACAGCACGTCCATCGTAGTTTAGGCAAGTACCTTGTCACTCGTGAAGAGGATAGTACTACCATCGTAGTATAGGCAAGTACCTTGTCACTTGTGAAGAGGACAGCACTACCATCGTAGTATAGGCAAGTACTTTGTCACTTGTGAAGAGGACAGTACTACCATCGTAGTACAGTCAAGTACCTTGTCACTTGTGCAGAGGACAGTACTACCATCGTAGTACAGTCAAGTACCTTGTCACTTGTGAAGAGGACAGTACTACCATCGTAGTACAGTCAAGTACCTTGTCACTTGTGCAGAGGACAGTACTACCATCGTAGTACAGTCAAGTACCTTGTCACTTGTGCAGAGGACAGTACTACCATCGTAGTATAGGCAAGTACTTTGTCACTTGTGAAGAGGACAGTACTACCATCGTATTATAGGCAAGTACCTTGTCACTTGTGAAGAGGACAGTACTACCATCGTAGTATAGGCAAGTACCTTGTCACTCGTGAAGAGGACAGTACTACCATCTTAGTATAGGCAAGTACCTTGTCACTCGTGAAGAGGACAGCACTACCATCGTAGTATAGGCAAGTACCTTGTCACTCGTGAAGAGGACAGCACGTCCATCGTAGTTTAGGCCTGTACCTTGACACTTGTGAAGAGGACATCACTTTGTGTGGAGTCCTTTTTATTGTGTACAAAAGTTGCAATTTATGCCCATTATAGTCTATTACACATGATTGGATTATAACATTATCTGGCTTGATTTTTAGTCAGTAGCTTCGTGTGAGTGAAGTTTAGCTCAATGACTGGAGTCAGTGTACTTAAACTTACTGGCAGACAAATTCTGAGTTGTTTTGAAAATGTTAATTGATTCTCGGACGATAAGTAAAAGCAAAACAATAAAATGGTTTAATTAATAAAGTTTAATTATACGCCCGCCTTGATTTGATTCGCGCTGAAAAATGTCTTGCCAGCGCTTAATTAAGCCTGAGGATACTTGATTTCGATAATAAATTATGAAAATGGAAACCGTAAAGGAGAAAGGATATCCGACATTAAATAGAGCGTTTTGTAAAAACATGTTAGCGCAGATTTATTTCAATATTGACATCGAACCCAACCGTGAGATTGCTCAAAATAGTTGTGTAAAAAAATATTAATAAACATGTATTCAGATATTTTAGTTAACTGCCGTAATTTATTATATGTGCTTTTGTTTGTTTTTTTTATGTCTGTTGCCGTATCCAGTCCCTCAGATTTTTTAACACTTTCTGGTTTTTATTCCAGATCAGCTTAGTCGCGTTCTTAGCCGCGTTCTTAGTTCTGTTAAAGTTCTTCTCTAAGTTTAATAAACTGTTTAAAGAAATCTCTCGCATGACTGTTATGAAGGATTTGGTGTACTAAAACAAAATAGATATTAAAATATAGTGATAAATTCATATACATGACAAGAGCGGCTGTATGCAAGGGGCTAAGGGGATGGCATTCAACGGAGCTGGTCCGGGTTCGATTCCCGATGGGATTCCTAAAAGATTTTGCCCTGCTGATTCCGTAGTTCGAATGTCACGTTAGGCTGTCACTCTGCAGTTTTAAGTGTTAGAGAGGGCTTTCTTAGCCCTAACTTCGCCTGATAAAATTAGACGATCTATAACTTTAACTCTTAAATCTTAGAAAGTCCTCTACATTATGTCTTTGAGAAGATTTGACAGTCACATGACAACGGTTTTTGTTAGTGGTGATAAAAATTAAAACTTCGCCTGATAAAATTAGACGATCTATAACTTTAACTCTATATCTTAGAAAGTCCTCTACATTATGTCTTTGAGAAGATTTGACAGTCACATGACAAAGGTTTTTGTTAGTGGTGATATCATAAAAGAAAATTATTGATCAGTGATCGGTACGTCACCCTTTCTTGGGCCAGGCAAGGGGTGACTGTCAAGGGCAGGGGTTCCAATAGCACTGCCGGCACCCGGTAATTGATGACATCTCTCTACGTGGGGGAAGAGGGTGGCGGGTGACTCATGGAGTCAAGGTGTTAGATCAAGAGCATTACGTCAGTGCTACTACAATCAAGGTCAGATGAGATGGTTGGGACTACCCACTGTTGTTTCGTAGAGACTACTTTTTGAAAACTTTCAATTATGGTCTGCAACTTTATCAGGCTTAAAGAATTATGTTTACAAATACCAGCTTATTTTTCTTGTGCAAGTAAATATACAAGTTTTAGAAGTTACTAGGCTGAATTAAATCAAATGAAACATGTCTCCAAAAATCAAAAATGGAGCAATATATTCTTAGTAATTACTATAAAATTCTTTCTTGAACCAAATCCATTAAACAATGTCCAATGTACCAATACCAAATATATAAAAAAAATTATCAGCAGCTGTGCCGTTTACCCCTTTCCGGGTGTCGCATGTTCACATATAAATATAAAAACCTGTACACGGTATAAATATAAAAACCTGTACACGGTGTTCGTAACCCATGACCCAATTTCTGGGCTATTGTTTAACAATATTGAGTAAAACGTAGACTGAGACCTCTTTTGTTAAAATGAATCAAGTGTCTTTCTTAATGTGTCTTCAAATAAAACTTAGTTTTAACGAGTCATTTATTTATATACTTTGACCTTGTAGCACCCTGATAAGGTCAACGATGAAGGGGTTACAATAAACCGATTTAAAATGACTGTTTCAAGTGTCAATAAATAACATTCTTGAATCACGTTTCTTAGCAATTATTTTATAATAATTTTAAAATATTGAATGTTTAAAATTGAGCGTATATTTGATTTTTTTTTAGTCTGGATGGTTTTGGAACAACCATGTACACTGATGATTGATAATTTTATGATAATTGTCTTATAATATTTACAATTTAATAAATTTTTTTTAATAAAATGCACAATTAATGGTTAATAACGGTTTGTAGCCTCAGTCTTGTAAAGGCCAGTAGAACATAACCATTTCATATATAAGTCCCTTCTATTCACAGTAAGGTAACTGTATCAAGGTCAACATGTATTAAGTTTCATTTTTTTTAATTTCAAGAATTTTTATAAAGAACCTTTAGTTGATAGCCCATAGCGACAACTACTCTCAACCAAGGATAATTTTGATCTGAAAAATCGGTCGTGTTTTACGAACTTACTCCATCCCATTAAAGTGGTGGAAAGTAAAAAAAACCATTAAAGTTTTCGGTAAGTTGCTTACTTCACAATTTTATAATCAAAATTAGTTACTTACCTTACTTTGAGACGGAAAAATATTTTTTTTAAATTTATTAACCCTACGTTATAACTTGTGGCCTTATCTATTGGCGAATTTAGTTCTTTTTAAATCAATATTAAGACAAAGTGTTCAAAGTACAAATTTTATTTTTTTCCACCTTTAAAATTATAAATATTTTTGGATTTTATTAAAATGAAAAAATCTTAATCCCTTCAGTTATGTGTAAAAATCGTAGTCATAAAAAATAAATTTGTAATTTGAACGGTTTAGTCTTAATAGTGATTTAAAATCAGCTAAATTCACCACTTTCTAATGTAAAAGGCCACAAGTTCTAATCTAGCGGTTAACAATTTTTAAAATATTTAACCTCGTCAAAGAAAGGTACATTAACTAATTTTGACAATAAAATTGGAAAATAATTACGAAAACCGATTGCACCACCTTAAATTCAATCAATAATGACGAAACTTAAAAAAATAGTTGAAAATCGACACATAAAAGAATCGTCAGCGGTTAATATTTAATCAATTCTAGTAAAATATTATTGCATTTCTGATCCACCGTCTTGACCCGAACTTTATGTGTAATCACCATACATAAAGTTGTCAAATTAATTAATTAGTTTTTAGTTGAACTGTGTCATTCCAAGTCACTCTACAACGTTTTTTTGTTTGTAAAACAAATTTTTATAATGGGATCGTTCCGTGTAACAAAATCCTATCCTATTTTTTAGAGTTAGACCTCTGAAAATTTAGAGGGAAAATTAATTTTAGTAAATATTAATTTGTAGTAAAAAGTATCCTCACAAATAATATGTTAATTAAACTCTATCACAAACATGAGTAATGTTGAATAAACTGGGATAAAAGCGATTGTCTATCTTTATAAAGTTTTCTCCCTTCATACAATAATAATAGCCTATCCTCACAGACAAACGACGGCAGGGAAGCCTTCGGTTCCACCTTTTAGCAACTCTGTCAAATTTATGGTGCTTTTACCGTGCGGATGGTGCGACATGCATCAACCATACACCCTTCACGAGCCCATTACTTATTGTCAAGACCTCTGCTTCCTCACATGTACCTCCTGGCGGACCGTGACGCCACCTGAGTCACTCGACTGACAAACTGGGACTCACTAACCAAGCTCAAGCGGGCTCAAATTGAATGTATTATTCCTGATTCAAAATGTTAATCAATAAAAATATATTTATTTCCTACCTTAATTGATTCTAAGGGCCACTTTTATTTCCAGGTAGGCTAAGGTGACCACGCAGATGCAGTCCTTAAGAAATATGTTTATTTCCTACCTTAATTGATTCTAAAGGCCACTTTTATTTCCATGTATGCTAAGGTGACCACTCAGATGCACTCCTTAAGAAATATGTTTATTTCCTACCTTAATTGATTCTAAAGGCCACTTCTATTTCCATGTATGCTAAGGTGACCACTCAGATGCAATCCTTAAGAAATATGTTTATTTCCTACCTTAATTGATTCTAAAGACCACTTTTATTTCCAGGTATGCTAAGGTGACCACTCAGATGCAGTCCTTAAGAAATATGTTTATTTCCTACCTTAATTGATTCTAAAGACCACTTTTATTTCCAGGTATGCTAAGGTGACCACGCAGATGCAATCCTTAAGAAATATGTTTATTTCCTACCTTAATTGATTCTAAGGGCCACTTTTATTTCCATGTATGCTAAGGTGACCACTCAGATGCAGTCCTTAAGAAATATGTTTATTTCCTACCTTAATTGATTCTAAGGGCCACTTTTATTTCCATGTATGCTAAGGTGACCACTCAGATGCACTCCTTAAGAAATATGTTTATTTCCTACCTTAATTGATTCTAAAGGCCACTTCTATTTCCATGTATGCTAAGGTGACCACTCAGATGCAATCCTTAAGAAATATGTTTATTTCCTACCTTAATTGATTCTAAAGACCACTTTTATTTCCAGGTATGCTAAGGTGACCACTCAGATGCAGTCCTTAAGAAATATGTTTATTTCCTACCTTAATTGATTCTAAAGACCACTTTTATTTCCAGGTATGCTAAGGTGACCACGCAGATGCAATCCTTAAGAAATATGTTTATTTCCTACCTTAATTGATTCTAAGGGCCACTTTTATTTCCATGTATGCTAAGGTGACCACTCAGATGCAGTCCTTAAGAAATATGTTTATTTCCTACCTTAATTGATTCTAAAGGCCACTTTTATTTCCATGTATGCTAAGGTGACCACGCAGATGCAATCCTTAAGAAATATGTTTATTTCCTACCTTAATTGATTCTAAGGGCCACTTTTATTTCCAGGTATGCTAAGGTGACCACGCAGATGCAGTGCTTAAGAAATATGTTTATTTCCTACCTTAATTGATTCTAAGGGCCACTTTTATTTCCAGGTATGCTAAGGTGACCACGCAGATGCAATCCTTAAGAAATATGTTTATTTCCTACCTTAATTGATTCTAAGGGCCACTTTTATTTCCAGGTATGCTAAGGTGACCACGCAGATGCAATCCTTAAGAAATATGTTTATTTCCTACCTTAATTGATTCTAAGGGCCACTTTTATTTCCATGTATGCTAAGGTGACCACTCAGATGCAGTCCTTAAGAAATATGTTTATTTCCTACCTTAATTGATTCTAAAGGCCACTTTTATTTCCATGTATGCTAAGGTGACCACTCAGATGCACTCCTTAAGAAATATGTTTATTTCCTACCTTAATTGATTCTAAGGGCCACTTTTATTTCCATGTATGCTAAGGTGACCACTCAGATGCAGTCCTTAAGAAATATGTTTATTTCCTACCTTAATTGATTCTAAAGGCCACTTTTATTTCCATGTATGCTAAGGTGACCACGCAGATGCAATCCTTAAGAAATATGTTTATTTCCTACCTTAATTGATTCTAAGGGCCACTTTTATTTCCAGGTATGCTAAGGTGACCACGCAGATGCAGTGCTTAAGAAATATGTTTATTTCCTACCTTAATTGATTCTAAGGGCCACTATTATTTCCAGGTATGCTAAGGTGACCACGCAGATGCAATCCTTAAGAAATATGTTTATTTCCTACCTTAATTGATTCTAAGGGCCACTTTTATTTCCAGGTATGCTAAGGTGACCACGCAGATGCAATCCTTAAGAAATATGTTTATTTCCTACTTTAATTGATTCTAAAGGCCACTTTTATTTCCAGGTATGCTAAGGTGACCACGCAGATGCAATCCTTAAGAAATATGTTTATTTCCTACCTTAATTGATTCTAAAGGCCACTTTTATTTCCAGGTATGCTAAGGTGACCATGCAGATGCAATCCTTAAGAAATATGTTTATTTCCTACCTTAATTGATTCTAAAGGCCACTTTTATTTCCAGGTATGCTAAGGTGACCACGCAGATGCAGTCCTTAAGAAATATGTTTATTTCCTACCTTAATTGATTCTAAAGGCCACTTTTATTTCCAGGTATGCTAAGGTGACCACGCAGATGCAGTCCTTAACAAAAATGTTCGTTTTAGTTTTGGTAAGTTTCTTTGTGCTTGATGACTTTCTTATTAACTAGTAATTATTTTATTTGTTCGTCAACCGTGTCTGGATGAATCGTGTTCAAAGTGGCTTGGCCCCTTTAACTAGAGCGACGATTAAGAAAATTAATATTACCTCAAATTTCGTTAGCATTAAATATAATGTTAACTCCTGGCACCTTTGATTATAGTCCGAATAAAATAACTTTGGTACCGGCAGAACGGCCTCACGCCACTGGTCTGAAATGACAAAACTCTGAGCTTTAATTTGCTGTCAAAATAAGTAAGCAATAATTTTCAAACTAATTGTATAGTGTCCACCATGTTATATTATTTAAGAAAAAATTACGCTGGAGATTTTGCTTAAACTAATTTGCTTTTTATTGTGATATTTGTGTTTAAGAACACGTTTTTAGGAGTGAAATTGCGCGTGAGTCGTCTTAAACCTGTCACTATTGCGAAAATAATAATAATAAAATAATTTATTGTGGATGGATGACAGTTTGATTCATTTTGATTAGTGAAATTAATTTTTTTGTAAACCTTTGCAAACTCGATAGTGACAAACGCTAGACAAAATGTCTTTAAACCTAAATTAATTGTGTTAATTAAGTGACACTAAAATCTTACTCTCGTATTAAATAGAATTTTCTTGAATTAGGAAGAAAGATTCAGGAGTTTTCAAAACTAGATTGTCAACAAGGCGGCGGTGATACCACACGCACAATGTACAATCACTGCTCAGCTCTGGCCTCTTCCATTGCAAACATGTATCTTGTCAATTACCAATAGAACATTACCTAAAATTTTAAAGAGCCTAAATATTAGAATTGCAATAAACACTGATAATTATATATACTGAATCCTATAGCATTATTGTCACATCTAAATAAAAAAAAAATATAATATCACTAAAACTAAATAACTGTAATTAAAATAAACTAGTGGTTATACTATAGTAAGCACTGTTAAATCGATAAAGAAATGAACACGAACACACCTCAAAGTCAAAAGTCAACTAACTTACCTTATTTATTACTGGAGAAACATTTCTTATCTGGAAATATCGTCGATCAGAATTCGTTTTACGCTTGGGCTGAATATTCAGTCTATAGGCCTACTTTCCCTTGAGCAGAGTATACCTTACGCGTCCGACACAGCCTCGACGTAAACGAACTATGAGTTTACTTCATCAACTCTTCATTATTTTTCCGCATGTTTTATTAGTACCACAGTATTATTTTAGTAATACATAAATAACACAGTTAATGTTTGCTCAAAGAAATTTTGTCTAGCGTTTTTCGTTTGCAAGGGTTTACAAAAAAAATAATTTCTCATTAACCTGTTAAAATTATTAAATGAGACTTATAGCAAACTAACCACAATGAATCAAACTAACATCCATCCACAATACATTATTTTATTATTATTATTCTCGCAACAGTGACAGGTTAAAGACGACTCACGCGCAATTTCACTCATTAAAACGTGTATTTAAATACAAATATCACTATAAAAAGCAAATTAGCTCTAGAAAAATCTCCAGCATAATTTTTCCTTAAAGAATATAAAGTGGTGTACACTATACAATTAGTTTAACAATTATTGCTGACTTATTTTACGTTTGACAGCAAATTAAAGCTCAGAGTTTTGTCATTTCAGACCAGTGGAGCGAGGGCGTTCCGCCAGTACCAAAGTTATTTTATTCGAACTATAGTGTCAATAATTATCAGTTATGAGGGATTAGAGCCCTATATGAAATGTTTATGAGATACGCTCTTTGCTGCAAATTATGAAACGATATAAATAGTTTCAACGAATGCTAGTAAAATGTGATTTTAATCAATTTACCACCTTTGTGATGCGTTAACGGACCACTTGGTGATGTCTACACTTTTGGCTTTGTCACGCGGTCGATCCGGAAGTCTTGAGGCTACTACCTCATTTGGTAGATTATAGTCTTAAATATGTGTTTTTAAAATGTCTTATCGCATTTTTGATATGATTTTAAAGATAATTTCTACTAAATTTAGGTTGAAACGTCTAAATCAGGTACCTTCCTTGACACACAGATTTAGGATTAAATTTAGAGTCTGCAGAGGCTGTCGGCCATGTTGGTTTTATCTTATAATAACAATAATGTTATTTGCGAATCTACATTTTTTTCATTATTTATTGACCAAACGTTATCATATTGCGCATTGGATTTGCTTTCGATATTTTGAATACATATTCCTGGTTTTGAAAAAAAGATGAAAATAAAAACTTAAAACTACATATTTGTTATTTATTTTTATTCCACCGGTTCAACACCAATTATATACAAATCAAACAGTGAACAATACATCCATAACAAGATGGAAAATAAGAATAAATACTATAAATCGTACATCAATAATAATCAACAACGCCTGCACGAGAAGTAACAGTAACTAAGCATAGACTATACAATAAATAATACAACAAAACCGTAACAATGACAATATACAGCATATAAATTACATGAAATAAACAATAGCATTTTAATAGCTAGATTTTAATAAATAATTTAATAAAACAATGTGAAATTTAACATGTATATAAGAATTAATAGTAACAAGAAAGCGCCATCAACCCAAAGTCAGCTAGGATACGTCATCCAAGCAATCTTCATGCTTGAAGGATGGCAATGTTTCACAGTTAACATCAATCTTTGATACTGCCTCACTTGCAATTCGCTGCAGTCTAGACAAACCACAATTATATGCGTAGCGGGTGGGTTGATATTATGTTCGACCAAACACCGTCCTGGTTCAGCTTGAACAGATGAACCAGGTCGCAAACTTGACGCTTGAGGTGTAAAGGGTGTAGCCTGAAGCGCTGCTCCAACTCTTCAAACGGCACACCATGGTAATCATATCCAATACGGGCTCCTAGACCTCTCAAGAAGCGAGTCTGAACTCCATCCAGTTGATCCAAGTGACCAATCTGATACGGGCACCAAATCACAGATCCGGTGTACAGTACAAGGAGACTCTGTGGAGACCTGAAGTGCCTTAGTTGGTCGAAATATGAAACCCAAAAGAGAGTATGCTCTGGATACAACACTTGAGATGTGTTCCGATGGGTTCAGTGATGAGGTTAGAATAATGCCAAGGTCCTTTACCCTATCAACTCTACTCAGGACCGAATCTTCAATGAAGTAATCGAAATCGTAACAAATATCAAGACGGGTAAACGAGACTACTTGACATTTAGAAACATTCAACTCCATAGAATTATCAACACACCAAGTATTGATGTTAGTGAGAGATTGTTGCAGATTTATATTTTGTTCTATAAAACTAATTAGGAATTTGCGAAGCAATTCCAACGCGCAATTTCATTCTTAATCAAATGCAATTTGTTTGGAAAAAATCCGTTTAAAAATAACTGTTTAGTTTTGATAAGCGTCCGGGTAGAAAATAACATTATTCTTATGGGATCAAAACCAACATGGACGACAGTCTCTGCAGACTCTTAAACACGCCTTTCAAAACTGAGTTAAAACACAGAGAAGAAAGAAATATGTTGTATTCTATCTCCGCTAAATGTTTGTCAAGTAAGTCTGTCGAGTAGTTATTTCTCCAGTTTGCCATGCGACCTTGTCAGTCACTTCCTTACTCCCCCAAATCCGTAAGGGTGGATATAGAAATTAATACTACTAATTTACTTATCTATAACTTAGGCGTCCGCTGGAACTATAAGAAAGAAACCTGTATTTCCTTTTTCTCTGTAGTTAAAATTATAATAGTAAGAGCACTAAATGTGGTGACAGGCGTGTGAATTCCCTCAATATTTTAAAATGAACGTATCATAATGTTTGTATGCCTACCAGTAGATAACTGCCTGACTCACCTAATATTTAATATGTTCGACAGTTAATTTTCCTTAGGATACAAGCGCTTATTGCGTCAACTAAGATTGAACTGTTTAACTAGATGGTTGAAATTAACGATCATTTTGGCACCATACCTGTCCACAAGCCTCACCTGATCTACCATAGGTGGCACTACAACGCCTCCTTCGGTCATTGGTCCACCTGAACCAAAAGCTCATTCATTCCCACGTTCTCTTTCTAAGAGGACAAAAACAAAGCCAAGGACGAAAGGTACCTTCTTGGAATGCCCCCTCCCTAGGCGGACAAGACCGCAATATTCAACCCGACAGCACAGACAGGTTTACTGCGTGGACCCCGGTTCTGTAAACATTTGCCAGCCGGGACTGTTTATACCAACCACCCAAGATTTTGTGACGAGGTTCTCTGTTTTCTTTAGCTACGAGGGATTTTTACTGCGTTAAGAAGGTGATAAAGTTGCCCTTTTTAAGGGGCCTCAGTAAACGGTTTGACTAGGCCCTTGTACTCTCCCCAGTCAACGACTCTTGCGTAATTCAGCTTCTTTAAAACTTTGACCCCAACTCTTGGAATTTGTTGGTTACGATTTCCACATGTTTGACTAAACTGTGATATATTTAATTATTACGCGTTGGGCCTTTTTTGTTACATGTTAGGCCTACATGTCAAATAAACCATCATGGACGTTTCGTTAAGGTCTTTGGCTCAGTGCCAATCTTTATACAGGGTGACCCTTTATGACAGGGTTTATACAGTTACCCCTTAACTTATGTGTTTAAATGTTATTAGGAATCACTTGGAGTCCCAAGATCTAGGAATCGACCTTAATATTTTATATAGGAACATGGTCATGTGATATGTCATATAACACCGCCAATGCAAGCTAAGATTTATAGCTCATTCAGTATTTTGAAAGGACCTGTTGTTCTTTAGTTATTAATTATTTGTTATTTTATTTAATTAATCACCACCTATGTATTTTCCTATTTAAAACTGGTTTGTCATACATAACGAATTACGTTTAACACAACACTATGATAAAAACATAACTCTGGCTTTGTTTTATCTGTGACAAATCCATTTTAATTAAGAAAATACATAGGGCCTATGCGATCACCAATTAAAAACTAAAGAACGTCCTTTTTAAATTATGAATCGGTTGTCGTTTTCAGCTTGAAATGGCGGTGTTAGATGACATATCACATGACCATGTTCCCAGTTACAGTATAATTCTGAAGGTTTTATATTATTATGCCTTTTCACTCTCCGCCCTCACAGCGATTGAAACCTCGCTGTTTGTAGGTAGGTCGTTGAACGGCATAATAATGCGTCGGAGAGTGAAAAGGCATAATAATATAAAACCTTCAATAATTAACAGCCTCTCCAAATAACATCAAATACCATAGTCATAATTCTGAAGATGACTCCTAGATCTTGGACCCAAAGTGATCCTTAATTTGAAATACTCTAAACGTAGTTTTGGTTAGTATTAATTTAGTGGTATATTTAAAAAGCAAACGTATTCTATAAACTGTAGAAAGAAGTCAGGGGGTAACCCCTGGGTATAATATTACTATCAGACGTTACTATGTTATGACTAATTATATAGGCTAGTGGTAAACGCATGTTGCAACATTTAAATGTGTTATTTAATGAAGGAGATTCAAGTCGGAGCAACACTGAAATAGGCTACAATTTTTTTTTTCAATTGATGTAACTTTTTTAACCATTTGTCTTGAACTTTTGGGCTAAAATAACAAATACGTGTGTGAAAAGTTCAGTTCTTTTGAATACTGTACTCCCAACATGTTCCATAGTTGTCTCTAGCAAATGTGATAATATTTAGCAATTGCTTTTCTCACTCTCCCAAAATACCTTTCACTGGATTCAATTTCGAGAACAATAAACCCAGCTTTTTGTACTATCACCTTAGTTTTTAAAACTAGACGTGAAGATGTGCAGGTTCTAGTCATGTGCTGATTTGCAGTACTTACATGAGTTTAATGTGCATTGACATGAATTCATGTTCTTGGTCAAATAAACAGGCACGTGCTTTAACTGCAAATGTTCTAGGGTTCAAAACGGATTTTTTGTCTTTGTGAAAATAGTCTATTTAAAAAATATAAATCTAGAATTTACAAATAAAGTTGGCTAGATCTATTACTTAAAGGAAAAAATGTTCAAAAAATGTAAAAACCATATTTACAGTTAGATAGGATTTTGAAAATTGTATTAGTCAGTTTGCAGTTTTCAGGTACAAAATCTGTTTGGAACCAAACTGTTTTCTGTCACTTTTTCAAAAAAATCTAAAGAGGCACAGGAAAAATTAATAAGTATAGACCTGTAGTCTCTCTGGACATTTTTATAGGGTTTCATATCAAACTGTGATGTCAGGTAAACGTAGGTTTGTCTCCAATGTTATTCTTGAAATAGGCTTATGTTGAATGAATGTACTAAAATGGAGATTTTTTTCCTATATAAATAGCCTACAACAGCCCCTTAAAGGTAATTCACTGACTGACACCCAATTTTTATTGCAATCACAGCTAATCTAATCACCCTTGTTTTAGTTTAACAATTTCAAAGATTTACACAGTGATAATTGTTTTAAAGTTAAGTTGGCCTAATAGAATTCCAACAACTGCAGTCTAGATAATAATTTAGGTCATGAAAAGAGCTTTGTTTTTACTTTAAAAAAATATATTCTTTTCTTATTATTAGTCTATTTTGAATCTAACAATCCAAGTAAACAACCGTAAGCCTCTAATACGAATGTGCATGGTAAAAACAAACAATGTGCCAAAAAAGACAATGATTAAGAAATTGTGTCAATAATCACAAGTAATTTGAAAATAAAGTTGTCAATAGCCTATTAAGGAAGCTGGGGACACTGTTGGCTAGGGCAGTGTAGGCGTGGCCACCTGGCAGGTGATCGGTGGTGGGGGTATCGATCCCTCCACCCAGGTGCGCACACACTCACCTGTCATTGGTTCCTTACCTACCTCACCTCTCCGATACCTGTCGGCTGTTAGTAACCTGCCGACCGCAGGTGAGTCTACATCTCGTCATGCAACTCTTCCTGACAATACTAAATGTTCACGTCGCTGTAGTCAAACTCCACAGCTTTTGGTACCTATGCACTTTCTTGCCACCTCAAAGAATACGATTTATTGTTGAATAAATGGCGATATATATGGGTTTGTATCTCTTGAGGGGGTTGATTTCAAAGGTGGAAAACACATGTTTTGCTGAAAAATAAAAGAACTAGGTTTTTGTATAAAAGTGGAAAAACCAACTTTATAAAAATCGTTATGTTTCAATGGTTTTTTACATTTGGTATGTTTTTTATGCTGAACACGAACAAATAATTCGATTTCAATAAAATTATTTGTCGGCCCGAAAAATCCACTTTTTTACTTCACAAAAATGCGTAATTTCTCTAAATTGGGTTGCCTGGCCACTCCGGTGGGAATATATGAAAATTCGGTTTTGATGGTTAACAGGTGTATTTAGGTCCAATGATCGTACAATGGCCACTAATCGCGATTCACTGCGAAAGTAGTTTTCGTATTGCTCAAATTCGTTTAAGCTCAAAAACACATAAAAATTTAAAAAATAGACCTATGATAAAAATGTTTTAAATAAAAAATGTCTAAAATACAAAAAGGTGTGATATCAGATTTTTTACAAAATTTTCTGTACAATACGTGATTTCCGCAGAATAAAAATATAGGTCATCTCGTGAAAATTAGCCAATTCTTGACTCATTTCAGGCAAAGTTTTGAAATTTTGTTTGGTGACAAGAAACTACATAACCCAACTTTAAACGAATTTTACAGTATATTTAACTTTTTTGATTGCTTAGGATTACCGTTTCGGTGCATAGACACTTGTATATTGAGTCCTCCAATCCCCACCTCCCTATGTACCTTACCCTAGGGTCTGTATCTTCTCGGCTTGTGTGTCATTTGGAAGGAGGGGACTGGATTTTTCTTCCATTTTGATCAAGTCTCCATAAGATCAAGGTCAAACATATAAGCTGATATTTAACGTATTTTCCGATATACATTTTTAAGTATTCTAGACTAATGGAAATGTTTGATTGCTTGACATATTATCATTATTATTATTTTTCTGATTTTGTTATGTTTTTAGTCAGTTACCCTTAACTTGTGTGTTTCAATGTTATTAGGAATCACTTGGAGTCCAAGATCTAGGAATCGACCTTAATATTTTATATAGGAACATGGTCATGTGATATGTCATATAACACCGCCAATGCAAGCTAACATTTATAGCTTATTCAGTATTTTGAAAGGACCTGTTGTTCTTTTGTTATTAATTATTTGTTATTTTATTTAATTAATCACCACCTATGTATTTTCCTATTTAAAACTGGTTTGTCATACATAACGAATTACGTTTAACACAACACTATGATAAAAACATAACTCTGGCTTTGTTTTATCTGTGCGTTTACTCAACATTTTAGTTTCTGATAAATCTACTAAGATTCAAGTGACTAAAAAATTTCTAGTGATTAAAATATTTTTAAGGAGTACAATTTATTTTCGAGTTCAAAATGATTTGATTTCGATTACATTGAGGCAGTGTAATATCAATTGTAGGCTGTGTTTTGTTTTTGTAGTTCGATTAAACACGGAGATAGAATCATTTTTACTAGCTTTACCTACGCTCATTAGCATATTTTGTAATATAGAATATGTTACTACGTACTAGCATAGTGGTGGTTCCGTCCATCGACGGCATATAGCGAAATAATATGAACAATGCATGTAAAAATAGTTCACTAAGGGGCCGTCCCTAAATTACGTAACGTAAGGGGGGAAGGGTGGTTTTCAGCAGCGTTATGCACCGTTACGGGGAGGTTGGGGGGTTCTACCCAGCTTTACGTAACTATTAAAAACCAACAATTTGTTTTCATTCGTTCAAAATTTTATTGTTTTCCGCCAAAATAAAAGATTTGTTTTTATTTTAAAATTATTAATATATTCTATCCCCCCCACCCACATCAGAAAACAAACTGAAAAAAGCATAAATAATAACTTTATTACTGTATAATTATGCATGAACGTGGATCACAAAATGGAAGGGGGGTAACAGCGTTACGTAAGTTTTCAGGGGAGTTTAGTATTATTGTAACAATTCTGTTAAACGGGGGGGGGGGGGATCTGAAAAGGCCGATTTTAGCGTTAGGCCCTACGTAATTTAGGGATGGCTCCTAAACTACTGTACTAATTAGTATAAAAGAAAAGCATAATTGCAATCCTGTTTGTAAAAGGGTCTTCACTCCCCAAAATTCGACGGCAAATGATTTGCTTCCCGAAATGTGTAGTAAAAGCAGTGTTGAGTGTTGGGGGGGGGGTTAGCAGTCCATCTCCTTATCGAGAACACGGGCCCAGCCAGAACTGGCCCCTGGAGACACCGCAGTCAACAACTGGCCTTATTTATTGGACTCGCCAGAACCTCGTTGCAAATAAACTATATTTTTACAAGGATGAGGACTCGCCTACAGCCGCACTTTCTTGATCTTGACGAAAATGGAAAGTTATTAATCAAATAGTTAAGTTTCCACATTTAAAAACGTAATTTTAGTTTACACTGGATTAGCTGTTATGTGTGATATAATATCAACAATCGTACTTTATTTCGTCTGAGTGATAAAGGCAATGAACTCCAGAGCGTGCCTCAAAAACCAAACCTCAGGTTTAAAGAACTTGAAAAACCTTCAAAGCCGAAAACTCAGCATGTTTATGAAAATACTACTGATACTAGGAAAAAGTAAAAAAAAAAACGAAGTACAAGATGATAGATATGGCTGTTGAAGAAAAAATTGACAAATTAAATAAAATGAAGAAATTTATGACATAAAGACATGTCACCACACTCTCTCTAGCTTCAAAAAGTTAATGACTCACAAAAACACGGCAAATAAATGTGTAAAATATACCTTTAACGTAATGTAATATGATAAAAAACAAAAATACAGTAAAATAAAAAGAAAACCCAAGGAAAATACTAATGATAAAAATGTGTAGCCTGTCTAACCGGTCAGTCCAAAGCCTACTGTCGGCGCAGAAATTATGTGCACCCGAGTTTGAAGATTGTTTTCTAAGGAATTAAGATGCCTATGGGAGAGCGACAGTGGAGCGCCTGGCAAAAACTAATAAAACTGTCAGCCAAGAAATAGCACAACTGCGACAGTGGAGCGCCTGACCTTGAGGCGCTCCGCTGTCGTACCCTCGCGGGTCCAATTTGACAAGGGTTTTGACAAGGGTTCAAAAACTAAGGGGTCTTAATATCTATGGTGAGAGTGTGTTTAACTCATACATAGTTAGCAATAGACATATATTTATTAAAATAAGCATACATGTTACAGTATTTACACAAGATCCGGGTTTGTTAACAAATTGTACACTTCATATTACTTTAGAAATAAAAAAGCCTTCAGGTATTGAAATTGTAAATATAAGCTACATTGAAATAAGCTGTTATAGTCCGATTCATTGACACGCTTATAAGTAATGGAAAACGTTATTGTATAAGACGTAAAATCGTGGATTGGTTGGCGTTTGACGTATTCCTAAGTAACTATTTTTCGTGGTCCTTTCTATTAAATCAAGGCTAAGCAGGTTGAACCGTCAATAATGTAATCATTTGAACAATAGCCATTAAATAATTAAACAAAGTAATAAGTTGATAGAACATCTGTTTGCGGTATATATTTTCAGTTTTGTAATAAAACGAAATAATACCTTTAACATATACTGTTCTATAAAATTTATGTAAATAGAATCAGTTATCATTGAGACACATCCAATAAATTATTTTCATACCAACCAACAAGTAAATGACAATCAAATATTTAAAATCTTTTAAGTCTTTAATAGCGTAAATTATCAAAAGACGTTTATTAGCGAGTTCAAATCAATTCAATATGCATAGCGTTAAAATCAAATTAAATTATAAAATATCTTATTTTGTCTTTCCAGTCTCAGAAAATTTTTACACCTACACAATAAATTCTTGATTTAATTAGATAAAACTGATAACTTAGTTATTTATCTTCTTTCAAATGTAAAACTCTTTTTTTAATTTTTTAAACAGTTACACCTTATGCTATATCAGTTATATTACTATATTTTGGAAACAAGTTTATTTAATTTGATTTTTGTTCAATAATGCCTACCTTGTAGGCGAAATACCTCAAGCAAATAACACATTTATTTGAAAATTCTGATAATGTACAGTATAGTACATTAAAGTTGTTAGTATCAATTACGTCTCATAGAACAGTAAACAAAATACAAACAACTATGTAATAAAATTATCCTTACTAATAAATCTAAGGTTTATTAGTTAATCCAGTCTTGAGAAATAACAATTTTTGTTGTTGAAAACAGGCAAAACTCTAACTTGCGGTAAAAGGCCTGCAAAGTGTAAGCTAAGTTACTAGGTTACAATGTGTTTGTTTAACACTATTATAATCATTAAATCATATGTTACTATTTCTGCTTGTATTATATGGTAAATATGCATTCTTTTTACAGTGTTTACTTAGACTATAAAAGAATTACCTCCTTAGGGAAAAATGTATTATACATTACGTAATCTGTATGAAAGATCCACCGAGATAAAGCACTTTTTATGTTTCTTTTTGAGAGTGCAATCTTAGTCTTTTTTATCCTTCCCATAATTAATTAGTACACTACTAACACAAAATGCATAAACAAACACTTCACACAGCAATAAGAAACAGTACAGACCACAGCATCAGCTGGCACGTCAATCACCAGCTGACTACATCTCATAGAGGTAGAACAAATAGCCATAAATACTACCAAACTAGTATTATACTGATATTATAACGTATAATAAACTGAGTATTTCATTACTAATATTTAAAATAAAAAATATAAGTATATTGTTCATTAGATAAACAAAACAAATCAGAAAGGCAGATTTCACCAGAACCAAAATTATGCCGCAAATGTGTAACTAAAGAATAAATAATTTTTTTCTCTATGAATAAAACTGTTATACCCACAAAACGATATATTTTATTGTTCAGAAAGAAACGGAGAATAAAAAATGTTACAAAAGTTTTTGTCAAATTTTGATCTTCAAGGGTGTAGAACCCCCTTAAGTAGTTAACTAAAAGGAGGTTTGTAAATTAATAATGATTTTATATTTTGTTTGTTTTAGAATATTGTAGCCTACAGATTGAGTGTAAATAGTATTTTTTGTTTGAGTGTATTATTTTTAATGTTAAGTTTTAAATATTAGTAAGTGTAACCCAAATTATTTAGTTTAAATTTAAATGTATATTTATTATTTTAGAATGGTATACAAATTATTAAGTGATAAAACTAAGAAATACATAATTGTTATTTACAAGCCTATTTGTAGTTATTGACCTTTTTTTGTAACTTCAATTTCTTTGAAGCCACTTGCCCAGTAATAAAATTAATATAATTTTAAAAACCCACTGCTTGGCTTTTACGAATTTGTATAAACTATGGTAAATATTTTATAATTAATAGTCATGGGTTAAAGGGGCAAGTCATGATCAAATGAAGAGTGTCTACATGTTCCTTTTACATAAAACTAAAAAGTATAAAGTTTATAGTTTTTTTTAAAAGATGACTATAAATACATCATTATTTTAGTCCTCGGGAGTTGATGTGGTAAACATGATGTGGCCCACCTCCGAAGACGAAGGTAGATAGTGTGCATGAACAAGGGTAGATGTTTTCTATCTGTACGATTATAAACTTGTTTTAAACAAGTCTGCAATAGTTTAACCACTATTGCAAGTTTAATTCAAATAAAATTAAATATGATTAAGAAACGTGATTAATAGTTTTGATTGGTCTTTTAGGATAACCCCTACAGAATCAATGTTACACTTACTCCTACAAAATATGCAGTGCACTTAACAAAGTCAGTATGATAGTAGCCGTTGTGATATTAGATTGGTAGGTATTTAGAAGGCCCCGCGAGCTGAGCTTGATAGCAGGTAGGAAGCAGGTAGAGTGCCGAGGACAGGTAGTTTTAGGTGCGACACAGGAGCGCCTCCGAAAAGGGGTAGGGAGGCGCTCCTGAGTCGCACCCCTAGCGAAAATTATTTATGACAACCCCTTAGCCAGGTAAGAGGCGCTCCTGTGTCGCGGATTCGATGCCTATGAACCATCTATTCACACAATAGTTTTCCTCGTTTGATTGTACTTTTTCACATATTCATTAAAAGTTCTTAACATTGTTTTCTTGGCTTCTAGAGGTCGAAAAATTAATTACTTGGGTGTTTTATAATTCTTATTAGATGTATAGTTACGACACATTACTTTCATATATGTAAGTAAATGCAGTTGTTTTAAATTGATTTAAGTCGGTTTAAAATAACTGCATTTACTTACATATATAAAAGTAATGTATCGTAACTAGACATGTCATAAGAATTACAACAAGATCAATTAATTAATTTTACGACCTCTAGAAGCTAAGAAAACAGTGTTTCAGTGAATTAATAAGAACTTTTTCATGGAAAAGTTAAAATTCTATAATTTATTAAACTCATAGAAAGTATTCCTATCAATCAGGTATCAAAATAGCTTATAAATGCGATAAATTAACGCTTTTTTATTAATAATGGTGTAAATGTCATATACTGTACAGTGAAAACTAGTTAAAATTCCGGTACTTTTTTGTTCCAACTAAGATATAAATTATTCAAACTTTTAGTAAAATTTTAAAATTCATATGCCTTAACGTACGATTAAACGAGGAAACAATGGTGTGATTATATTTTTCGTTAGCCTCTTAGTTCCTTAGGAGTCAACATTCAAAAATCTACTGTCGGCACAAAAATTTTTGTGCCGACAGTAGATGGTGTAGTAGTACGCCACTTCCAGGCGCAGAAAAATTTCGCGATGGTAGCTCATTTCACTGGTCGCTTTTCGCGATACCTAGATATGACAGTCGAACAAGTATATGAATAACTACACTGGGTTTTATAAAGTTAAAATCTTGAAACAACTCTTTTCTAAACAGATATTGGCCTACCTTATGTAAAATGTAATTTCAATTGCATTAGACATTTTACACGCCAATTGCAATTTGAATAACGTAAAGAAATGTTCATGCATAAATTGCACACAATTTTACCGTGTTTGATACGCTTTTGAACTTTTTTTAAATTATTAAAAGCATCTAACTACCAATAAGATTGCTGCGTTCCCAAAATATCCGATTTTAAATTTATTTTGTAAGTAATATTTTACTAATATGAAACCAAAATTCATAAACATTGATGATATCGCAACCAAAACGGCATTCTTTTAATTCACAAATGTTGTTTGTGTATTGAAATTAAATGTGTCTTTTTAATTCAATTAAAAAAATACATCCGATGTTTTATGCTATTTTAGGTTTTTAACAATAATCACCGTGTTTCCTTCTCCAATAAAAATTGGCGGTCATCATTAAATTCCAATTGAAGTTGAAAAAAGTACTTAATAATCTTCTAGGGCTCATAAATCATTACATTTTATGCAAATAAAACTATGGGTTAGTAATGTTGATAGGTAAAACAGAATTTAAATAAGAGAGTCAAACAGTCTTACGGAATCGAAAAGAACTTTACATTTTGTAACTGAAAATATATTAATTTACCGATTTTAATAGCTTTGATAATGTACACCTACAATAGATATTCCATCTAACAGGAATATTTGTGTCAGTACTTTTGTTAGTTTGTGTGGCCCGCAACCACAGCTGGTTTAAACTGCATTATATTTACATGGAACTACACTAGCGCTCCACAATGGACCACAAAAACAGCTGATATTTTGAGACTCAAAATTTAACATTGGATGGGAAATCTATTTGTGTATAAAATCAAAGGTAATAGCCAATAATCAAATCTATTAAATGTGTCCACATTTAGTTTATTTACTGTTAAAAATGCTTTTAATGCTTAGTTTTTGTAATGGATAAATGATTGTTTTAAGAAAACCATGATTTCGAAAGTGGCATAGAAATTGTTAGTGTGATCACCACACATCTAGCCTTTACAGGACCAAGTGATGATAGGTTTATTCAACTGCCAGTAAATGAAGCGGATGAGGTAAATTGTCTCTCGGTTGGCCATTTATCTAGAGATATCTGACGTACAGGGGCGGAACCACTCCCACGGGATCGCCGCCGAGGTACTAGCCGCAGGATATACGGATCTGGGACGTCAGGATCTCGCCCATTTAGGGCTAATTTTCACGGTTGATAGTAGTTTTATGTCGCTTCTTGGATATGTTGCCTTGGTCATTGTCCTAGAGGAGATGTTATCTAAAAAGCACTTTGGAAACAAGTTCCAACCTTCCCCACTTCCAGTAGTGAATTGTTGTTCTGAACTTCCTCTCCTACAAGTAAATACATTACGTCACCTTACTTCTACAAGCACTAGAAATATTCTGTTCCACCTTATGTCTATAGTTATTACTCCAAATAGTATAAGTAGGATGTCGTAATTTTCGGGGTAAATACATCTTATGTTTTTTTGTCAGCTACTATTTATAAAGTTAAAAAAATATAATAGCTGTAATCCACGAATTTGAAGGAGATAGAAAAATATTTGTGTTATCAAGGGATTCGTGATAGCCAGTGTCTTGGTAGTAGGGTTTAGCGGTCAACATTTGTAGTGTTGCTTTCGTATACGACACTGTAGAACAAATATTCGTGTTATAAGGGATTCGTGATAGCGAGTGTCTTGGTAGTAAGGTTTAGCGGTCAACATTTGTAGTGTTGCTTTCGTATACGACACTGTAGAACAAATATTCGTGTTATAAGGGATTCGTGATAGCGAGTGTCTTGTTAGTAAGGTTTAGCGGTCAACATTTGTAGTGTTGCTTTCGTATACGACACTGTACAACAAATATTCGTGTTATAAGGGATTCGTGATAGCGAGTGTCTTGGTAGTAAGGTTTAGTGGTCAACATTTGTAGTATTGCTTTCGTATACGACACTGTACAACAAATATTCGTGTTATAAGGGATTCGTGATAGCGA
Source organism: Stictocephala bisonia (assembly GCA_035578905.1). Classification (NCBI taxonomy): domain Eukaryota; kingdom Metazoa; phylum Arthropoda; class Insecta; order Hemiptera; family Membracidae; genus Stictocephala; species Stictocephala bisonia. Next base: position 1,555,305 of record JAQJVL010000063.1, on the reverse strand, counting down.
GTGTCTTGGTAGTAAGGTTTAGCGGTCAACATTTGTAGTGTTGCTTTCGTATACGACACTGTACAACAAATATTCGTGTTATAAGGGATTCGTGATAGCGAGTGTCTTGGTAGTAAGGTTTAGTGGTCAACATTTGTAGTATTGCTTTCGTATACGACACTGTACAACAAATATTCGTGTTATAAGGGATTCGTGATAGCGAGTGTCTTGGTAGTAAGGTTTAGCGGTCAACATTTGTAGTGTTGCTTTCGTATACGACACTGTACAACAAATATTCGTGTTATAAGGGATTCGTGATAGCGAGTGTCTTGGTAGTAAGGTTTAGTGGTCAACATTTGTAGTATTGCTTTCGTATACGACACTGTAGAACAAATATTCGTGTTATAAGGGATTCGTGATAGCGAGTGTCTTGGTAGTAAGGTTTAGCGGTCAACATTTGTAGTGTTGCTTTCGTATACGACACTGTACAACAAATATTCGTGTTATAAGGGATTCGTGATAGCGAGTGTCTTGGTAGTAAGGTTTAGCGGTCAACATTTGTAGTGTTGCTTTCGTATACGACACTGTAGAACAAATATTCGTGTTATAAGGGATTCGTGATAGCGAGTGTCTTGGTAGTAAGGTTTAGCGGTCAACATTTGTAGTGTTGCTTTCGTATACGACACTGTACAACAAATATTCGTGTTATAAGGGATTCGTGATAGCGAGTGTCTTGGTAGTAAGGTTTAGTGGTCAACATTTGTAGTGTTGCTTTCGTATACGACACTGTAGAACAAATATTCGTGTTATAAGGGATTCGTGATAGCGAGTGTCTTGGTAGTAAGGTTTAGCGGTCAACATTTGTAGTATTGCTTTCGTATACGACACTGTAGAACAAATATTTTATTGTAAATGTAATTAATGCACTATATACTACAGCATCTACATTCCTCTTAAATTCAATACTTAAAGCAGTACACTTCTTTTTCTTTTTTTTCACAGTGAAAAACCCTAGCCATAAAGTTGATCCCATAGAACGGTACCGAACACACAATAGAATCAAACTAAACTGAACTAAAGCTGTTCTGTTGAATGCCAGCTGGAATTCCAGAAGTCACGACAGTTGAGTTTTACTATTTCGACAAGAATGAATTGGAATTATAAAATATTCTTACTGAGATTTTTAACGTAGGAACTAGTCGTATAAGAGTTAAACTCGTGCTAGAGAACCGAGAGGTATTTGTATCTCGATATTCATGCTCAAAGGGTTCTCCGTATCTTGAAAATCAAACAGAATTTGTGTTATTGACGTAGTTGGTCCTTAAAATTCGTGTTATTGAGGTAGTTGGTCCTTAAAATTCGTGTTATTGAGGTAGTTGGTCCTTAAAATTTGTGTTATAAAGGTACTCCTAGCATTTAGTGTTATGAGAGGTTTAAGGGGATTCAGAAAATTTGTGCTACGAGGATTTCATGCTATTGAGGTTCCACTGTATATGTATTTGAAAAAAGGTCCAAAAGTCATGTTATATTAATAAAAGTATAAAGTTTTATCCTGTCACAAAGATAAATCCTATCCATCGTGTCATTTATGCCCTCACTGTGACTAATCCCTCCGTAAAAGATCGCAGTTGGCACTCTGTAACTACGTGATCCATTATTTGGATAGACTCCACGCACTTACGAGTAAATGACTAATCTAGTGTCAATACCTATTTATACTTTCAGTAGTTACATCTGCCACAACAGTTTGGAAGTGATTCAACAGTGTGTCCATTCCCTACGAGGGAGGTTCATCCTTCCTATTGACGGTATTGACGGATCGATATTGAGGAACTTATTTCGTCCATCAAAACTCTTCCACGCTACGGCTCGGCTAGTATTGAGCGAGAAATTTTATGTACTAAACTGGAGAGCAGTACGTAGAGGTGGGTTTCGAAAGTTTAGGCGATCGTTGTGACGTGGCAGAAACTGTGTAATGGGGCATTCATGATCTTATTGATTTCTTTAAGTAGCCTAGTTCCTACTGACGTGTTATCTCTGGAGGAGCTATATTGCACAGCACCGGGAGCCAAGGTAGTGAAGTTGCAATGAGAGTATCACTTGAAGCTGTCATGACCCTATTAAGTTTAACATCAATCGCTTTAGTGTGAACACTATGAAGTCATATGGGAGCACTGTATTCAGCAGCTGGATAAACCAGTGACAAAGCAGTAGTACGCAGGACGTGTGCGTTAGCTCCCTAAGTTGTTCTAGCGATATGATGTAATGCTTTTGTACTGGTTTTAATTTTTGTTGCTTTTTTTGTATGGCTTTCGTGATTTCATTTATTGAGATCATAGACTCATAGTCTACTTTTACTTTCAAAATTTGTTTAGTTATATTTTTGTTCTTTTTTTTAAGCTGTATTATCAAATCAGATGTAAATTCATGGATTTGGATGTCGTAACCACTTCAGACGTACTTAAATCGATGTTAAGAGTCAACATTGGAGTCTCTTCTCTAATATTAACAGTTTTCAGTCTTAAGAAGAAGTTTAAACAAAACATATTATAAGTACTTTTTTTGTGCCATTGTTACAGTCAAATGCGTTGATCGATTATCATGTGATTGGGTGAGTAAGTATTTCATCGAAAGGAAACACTACCTATATATACATATGCAATGTTTCTAAATTTACATCCAATTAAAGAATGAGGCCATAAAAAAGGAACGCCACATAACGTTTTGTATATGCAATACCCGTAGAACTTGTACATTTTGTTATTTCTTTTACGTGGGTCACGGCCGCTGACACACGTTTGACTCTTTGATTATTTCGCCGAACAATTTTGATTATAATTTATTTTGACCAATTTAATGGTATATATTTTGGAGATTCGTGTGTATGCATTTTTCTAGTAGCTGCGAGTTATTTTTTGTTTATTTAATTTACCTAAAATGATGTGCATTAAGTGAGATTGTGAAATATTTATAAATTAATGCAAATATTGTAGGCTACATTAAAATTGTAAAATATCAATTAAGAATTGAAAGTCATTTATTTATCATAATTCTTATTTTAACACTTGGTTTTGAAATTATATTTGAACTTATTTCAGTAATATAATATTAAAAATGGGAATTTAGTTAAATCAATGACTGATTTAAAACAGTCGCAATCAAATTGCGAGGAATCACTTTTCAGAGAGTGAACTTTTTTAGTTCAACAGTAAATAGATTAAGGAAGGAAAGCATATTATATTAACTTTAAAATTTGTTGTTATTAATTAATTGAAATGTGATTGATAGTTAGTTGTCAAAATGTGCACCCGAGTTTGAAGGTTATTTTCTAAGGAACTAGAAACCTACAAAACTTCTAATCACACCGTTGTTTTCCTCGTTTAATTTTACATTACGACTATGCATTTTTAATTTTTGATATAATTTTTTGTAATTTTCATTCTAGTTGGAAAAAAATACCTGAAACTAGTTTTCACTGTACATCAAATTTACACCGTTATTACTGAAACATCCGTTAATTTATCACATTTATATTTTAATACCTAGTTGATAGCAAGTTTTTATATAAGGTCTAAACATTTTAGAACTGTAACTTTTTGAGAAAAAAATTTTTATCTATTCTCTGAAACATTGTTTTCTTGGATTCTAGAGGTCGTACAATTATTTACTTGGTCTTGTTGTAATCCTTATGACACGTATAGTAACGCCACATTACTTCCATTTGTTTAGGTAATTAGGTTGTTTTAAATTTATTTAAGTCAGTTTAAAATAACTTCATATTGATACATTTAGATTGATATAAAGCACTATAAAATCACACATGAAAGTAATGTAGGGCCTACCATTACTATACATATCATAAGAATTCCATCAAGACAAGTAATTAATTTTTCGACTTCCAGAAGCCAAGAACAATGATTTAAATCGACAGGAACATTTTTTCTCGAAAAAAGTTACAATTCTAAAATGTTTAAAACTAATAGAAAGCCTTCATTTCAACCAGGTATTAAAATATAAATGTCATACACAGATGTTTTAGTAACAACGGTATAAATCTGATGCACAATGAAAACTAGTTAAAATTCCGGTACTTTTTTGGTTCCAACTAGAATGAAAATTACAAAAAATTATAACAAAAATTTAAAATACATAGTCGTAACGTAAAATTAAACAGGAAAACAATGTGTGATTATATTTTTCGTAGGCCTCTTAGTTACTTAGAAAACAGCCTTCAAGCTCGGGTGCACGTAATTTCTGCGCCGACAGTAACTTATTTTTCAGACAGTTCATATTTTTCACCTGAGCTAACTGCTCAAAATAATGTAAAACAGATTATCATTCTAAATTAAACTAAATGAATGATTGATTTTAGTGCTAAAATAAGAATTCTTGAGCCAGAATATTTAATATGCTACAAATGGAGCACTTAAATAGTAAAATTAACAGAACAACGTATTTTGAACACTTTAGTTACGTATGTTGTTTTGACTTACAACGTTTTGGCTAAACACCTGGAAAACGCAGAAGAAACCGTTCTGTTTTTATCAAACATGACCAGCAACGTAATAACTGTTAAGTAAATACATTAAAAACATAAAGTAAAACAAGGCGTTATTTATTTTACATTGTTTGTTGATGACAAGTGATAAATAAGGCAATCCTTTATTGTCACTCTTTGTTGATGAATATACTGTATAAGGAAACGCATAATTAATCGCTTTGTATTGTAGTGTTTGTTGATGAAATGCGGCATGTTTTTGACAAAAGTAATATACGGGGAAAGGTAAAAGGTAAAACAGTTTTACGCATTGATGATTTGTGATCATATTATTAATATATGATTTAGTAAAATAATAATGCATATTTGTATTTTTATGAATGAATACGATAAATAAATTCTAGATAATTATAAAGAACAGGGGTTTGTCGACTTTTTGGCTAAAATGTTTTTTAAGAGTATGTAGTCACATAAACTAATTTGATCGTTTTTTGGACGGAAAAGCCGGAAAAATTACGGAAATGAGGGAAAAAGGTGAATATTTTTTCCTATAAGCGACTTCGGTTCTCAAATTGTGCGGACTTTTGACCTGATCACGAATACTGGCAAGGTGTATACTGTCGAACCATTATTAAGCACGCAAGCACCAGAAATGTGCCGGTTTCATTATGGCTGTGTTTTTTAGGATAAGGCTAGGTATAGTTAGATTTGGTTAGGTTCAGTTAAGGTTGGGTTTGTAAGGTTAAATAGGTCAACCTAACATAACCAAACCTAATTTAACACAACCAAATGTAACATAACCTAAACAAACTTAACATAACAAATTATAACCTAAACAAACGTAACATAACACATTACAACCTAAATAAACCTAACATAACCTAACAACAAAACAAACCTAACAACTAAACAAACCTAACATAACACATCATAACCTAAACAAACCTAACATAACACTTCATCACCTGAAATAACCTAACATAACACATAATAACCTAAACAAACCTAACCTAACCTATCAGTACCCAATCTAGCCCTCTTGTCAGATTCTTGTTTCTTAGCTTTGTATATATACAGTATGGAAAAATGTCAGCCAAAAAATCGACAAGGCCCCTTTTCTATGTTTAATAGTAATTAAAGTAAAAAGCTGTGCGGGATTGTAGGTGAATTCGGGTGTTGTGGATAATCACGCAATAGCAGCTAATCGTGATTCGTCGCGAGAGTAGTTTTCCGTTACATCTCAAGAAACGGAATTGGCATTGTTATATATCAGAATAATTTTAAAATTCGTATTCAGCGCAAAAACACTTCAAATTAAAAAAAGGGACGACTAAAATATATAATTTATCAGAAATGTATACAAAATACTAAAAGTTGGGACGTTGTATTTTTTTCTCGAAATTTCAGTAAAATCTGTGATTTTCGCACAATAAAATCATATATTGAAAAATATTGTAAATTCTTTACCTTTTTCAGGCAAAGTTTTTAAATATTGCTATATGACAAGAAACTGCATAATAAACGAGTATAAAAACCTTTTGTTAACGAATCCGACTTATGTTTTAATCAACGTATGATTAAAGAAATGTGAATTAGATGTGACTAGGCCAGTATGAGGTGGAGCCCAGGTAATAACACCACAGTAACTACCCTTTTGTCACACACGTAATTCAGCCAGTAATTTCATCAGGCCTGGCTAATGAATTCTCTGTCATCTTTAATAACAGCCTTGCAAAAAACGAGCTCTTTTAACCGGCTTTCATATTAATAACGCTTCACCCTTCTAGTTTCATTAAGGGATGTTTTCTACTTTCAGAATAGCCACGGTGATGTTCGGTCTTGAACGAGAAGGATTATGTTGACATATTTCAATAGCTATGATAAGTTCTAATTTATTGTGAAATTAGTAGATTTTATCTTATTTACATAATAAGTAATAAAAAAGTGTTAAATATTTAAGAATACGTTGAAATTAATTCTTGAACACAACGTCGATACGAAACAAAAATTACTGTTTCATAGTTTCGAAAGATACAAATTCTGCGTAGCCTTTCCCATGCTTTGATTATTTATTTACGAAGACAATAAAATATTAGAAAGCCTTTCCCATGTTTTCATTATTTATTTCCGAAAAAAATAAAATATTTTAAAGCCTTTCTCCATGCTTTGATATTTTATTTCCGAAGAAAATAAAATATTGGAAAGCCTTTCCCATGTTTTCATTATTTATTTCCCAAGAAAATAAAATATTAGAAAGCTTTTCCCCATGCTTTGATTGTTTATTTCCGAAGAAAATTATATATTGGAAAGCCTTTCCTATGTTTTGATTATTTATTCCCGATGAAAATTATATATTGGAAAGCCTTTCCTTATGTTTTCATTATTTATTTCCGAAAAAAATAAAATATTTTAAAGCCTTTCTCCATGCTTTGATATTTTATTTCCGAAGAAAATAAAATATTGGAATGCCTTTCCCATGTCTTCATTATTTATTGCCCAAGAAAATAAAATATTAGAAAGCTTTTCCCCATGCTTTGATTATTTATTTCCGAAGAAAATTATATATTGGAAAGCCTTTCCTATGTTTTGATTATTTATTCCCGATGAAAATTATATATTGGAAAGCCTTTCCTATGTTTTCATTATTTATTTCCGAAGAAAATAAAATATTGGAAAGCCTTTCCCCATGCTTTGATTATTTATTTCCGAAGAAAATTATATGTTGGAAAGACTTTCCTATGTTTTCATTATTTATTTCCGAAGAAAATAAAATATTGGAAAGCCTTTCCCCATGCTTTGATTATTTATTTCCGAAGAAAATAAAATATTGGAAAGCCTTTCCCATGCTTTGATTATTTATTTCAGAAGAAAATTATATATTGGAAAGCCTTTCCTATGTTTTCATTATTTATTTCCGAAGAAAATTATATATTGGAAAGCCTTTCCTATGTTTTGATCATTTATTTCCGAAGAAAATAAAATATTGTAAAGCCTTTCTCCATGCTTTGATTATTTTTTTCCGAAAAAAAATATTAGAAACAACGACTCAAATTTTGAATGTAGTCTTTGTTTCTAAACCTTAACGTTACTCTTTGTTCGGTGTTAAGGTTTATACAAATAAATGGATAATTATTGAATATAACAATGAATTACCAAAGTCATTTTGATTTGGAAAGTACCTAAAGGGTTTTAATGTATGTATGCAATCAGTAGTGTGCATATTTATAAATATTCATTAATGCATAAAGATTAACATTAAATACTTGTAAATAACAGAAAAAACGCTAAAATTGTTGTTAATAACAATATCAGAGAATGCAGGTAAATAAATGTATATGCATGAACTCTAAACAATTTTAAGATAATATTTCGGTTTTGAATTTCTTATGTTGGGATTAAATTCTTGTATGCATCATATATACTGACGAAGACGGGACTTCCTTACCTATAAGGAATAATAACTAAGGAATTATATTTTCAATATTCCAGTTAAGTGTAAATGAGAAAAAACGAAACCACTTATTGTGAAAGGAATACATTTATGTGCAAAAGGAAATAGGTCTATATCACTTACTACAAAGTTACATCATTTAAGTAAAAAGTAGATAGGAGTAAGTAAAAAGCTTGTTTGTGTTTAAGTGACCTATTGATGGAAGTAAAAAGCTTGTTTGTGTTTGTTTAAGTGACCTATTGATGGAAGTAAAAAGCTTGTTTGAGTTTAAGTGACCTATTGATGGAAGTAAAAAGCTTGTTTGTGTTTGTTTAAGTGACCTATTGATGGAAGTAAAAAGCTTGTTTGTGTTTGTTTAAGTGACCTATTGATGGAAGTAAAAAGCTTGTTTGTGTTTGTTTAAGTGACCTATTGATGGAAGTAAAAAACTTGTTTGTGTTTGTTTAAGTGACCTATTGATGGAAGTAAAAAGCTTGTTTGTGTTTAAGTGACCTATTGATGGAAGTAAAAAGCTTGTTTGTGTTTGTTTAAGTGACCTATTGATGGAAGTAAAAAGCTTGTTTGTGTTTGTTTAAGTGACCTATTGATGGAAGTAAAAAGCTTGTTTGTGTTTGTTTAAGTGACCTATTGATGGAAGTAAAAAGCTTGTTATGTTTGCCTCAGTATCCGTTTTATTGAAGTAATAAGCTTGTTTTACTGAGTATCCTTTTGACGGTGGTGATGTTTTATTGTGGACCTTATTCATCCAGACTGTTGATGGTCTACGTATCCATCCTACATTCAACTTCATAATTTTTTGGTATTTGTACTTTAAGATAGTGTAGTTATTTTATTACAGTACAATTTATTTATTTTTGTTATAGCATCTTGTAATTTAGTTGGTAGATAATATTTGGAGATTTTTAATGCTTCAAGTGAATTAATGGAAATCTTTTCGACAGGTAAAACCCTGTTATATTCAGGTGTTACAACCTTAGCCTATATTTTCAACTAGTTTTTTCTTTTTTCCTTTACCCTTACTAATTTAAGAAAACAAAAAAAAACATGCTTAAAGGCTACGGTTGAATGCTAAGAAAATCTTGTTCTCAAAAACTATCACACATAAAACAATTATACAAAATATAAAACAATATTCAGAATATTCAACTTATCCAACTCCACCAAGACTGGGTACCTCGCACTGCTACACTCACTACTAGTAGATGAACTCACCACGTTTGTCAAAGACGTTGCAGTCAACCGTAGTCTTTAATCATGTAGTTTTTCTGGTATTTTCTTAAATTAGTAAATTAGTATGGGGTATAGAAAAAAGTAAAAAACTAGTTGAGGTAAATGAAGCTAAGGTAGTATGTAGCCCCTCAAGACGACATGAGTCTTTTGTATACCTGTCGAGAAGTTGTTTGTTCCTTAAAATACTTGAAGCATTAGGAATATCCAAATATTATCTACCAATCATGAACAATCCAATGCTAATAAATAACTTCAAAACAACACAATTAATTATTATTTTCAAATATGTATATGTGATTCATTGCAATACTTTCCCCTTGCTTTATTTTGGAAATTCGAGTGTGATTAGTACGTCCAGTCAACAAGTACGGGACTTAAAAAAACGAAAGCATTTATAATGAACCGGTGAAGGAGGGGTAGACATGACGTGGGGTGTCAAAAACAAACGTAAATAAACGTGGCCCGAGTGGAAAAATATACAAGAGTGAAGCACCAGCTTGGTAGTGATGAATTGGCTGGGTAACCGCGAGAGAAGCCTAATGGCCTTTGGGGAGGGGGGTTTGACCCTCGGAACACTGGACTGAGTCAACGGACGACAGGGATAATGGTTATGGACATTTTTAGTGGCTGAATCGACGTGTCTGTAAACATATTTTATCATTACGGTCTTATCATTTTAATCCAAAGAAGGATCTCTTTCGAAATGTGTGAGATCTTATTATCCTAATGGGAACACACGAAACCATTCACACAAAGAACATGGGTATTTTATGTATTTTTAGCATTAATTAGAATAAAGATTAATCTGAACAATAAGAAAAAGAAGCAATAATGTCATGTTTGATTCTAAGGCAGTTAACAAGGATCCGTTGTAGTACCTCTTTTGTTTCTAAAATGTAATGTAAACTATTTCCTGTAAATATGAGTAACCTACATTTAAAACTTTTTTCAACATATTATAAACTGAACAAAAGGCAGTTGCCTTTTAGTTTTTCATCTGTGTCACTCCTAAGGTGTACAGAAAATGTGGTTTTACATATAATTTGAACATTTTCAAGCCGCATTCAGGTGGTATCAATTTGATGAACCCATAGATTTAAACAATAGTTGTTCATTGTATGTTTTCCAAATTCTTTCTAGGCCGAGTATAAGGAACACTGAACTGATGTACAATAATGATTACTAAAACATTCTCAGTGACCATAGCCTATCAATTAACATACTTCTTAGGTCTAATAGCCTCTTCTATAGAGGTTAGGACATACGGTCCAATGGTCTAAAAAAACGTAGTTAAAAAGATGTTATTCTTGAAGCATATTTAAAATTTATTGACTGTACTGTTTTGGATTTACTCGGTGGTAAAAAAGTTACAACAATTTCTTTAATACCGGTGACCCAAAAGGTCCCACAAACGAGTGCTCGAATTGCGACAATTCTTAATTTCAGGAAGTCACTTCGCTTCTAGTCTGTTAGATATTCGGGCAGACACGAACCCGGCAACTCTAATTAGAAAAAAAACCGTTGTTAAAAGGGTCAGTTAATCCCAAGCACGAACTCAGCAACATCTCTCTGCATGTAGTGGCGAGGGGGGTGGCTGGCTACACAGAGCACAGAGAGAGTCGCTATCCCTATACAACTAAAATTTCGGCAGTTGAAATGAAAAATGACGTTATTGTACAATTATGTTACAATTGACGAGGTTAGGACTAAAAAGTCCTCTCTTACACCTAATTTAAAGCCAGTTCAGTCATATGCATTTGGGCAAATTGCTCAGTTTGGTCGTCATGCGAGTGAAAATATTTATTGCGTGCATTTTTAACCTAACCTAATCTAATCTAATCTAACCTAACCTAACCTAACCTAACCTAATCTAACCAAACCTAATTTTTTCACTGCCTCTTCTCTATTCCTATCCCTCTTCTTCCCCCACAATTGCCGAAATCGTGGCTCTCTGTTGTGGTCGGTTTTACAAAAGTTGCCGAGATCATGTCCCCCCTTCCATCCGAGCAGGTAAAAGTTGCTGAATTCGTGCGAGCCCAGATATTCTACTAAACATTAAGCCTAAAAGCTGGGTAAATACACCTTGCAAATGCCGTGGTATGTTTTCGGTATGATTCCGGTGGGCGATACTAGGCCTATGCCTGCACCGCAAGCTATGCACATTCTTTTCTCTGTTTTCTTTGTTTTTATTTTGTTACAGTAAAATATGTTCATTAATTTAATTTTTATGAATTGTCGATTTTACATGTTTCAAATTGTTTAATAAACACAACAATAGAAACATTAACTTTCTTTCGACATGTTTAATCGAAATTGAAATCTTTTTTAAAAGAAAATTCTTTACATTATCTTATAGGAGAATTAGACTTAATCATAGAATTTCATCGTTTCGTTTATATTTTATGAAAAAAATTGTTTATATTTTTTTAATAACTAAGAAGATTGGTAAACACAAAAATTTTTAAAGAGAAACGTAAAAGATAATCTAGGATAATGAATTAGGTTTTGTGGACTTGATTATTGATTAGACTAATATATAGAACCTATTAATAATTTCAAAAATATGTTTGATATATTTGCAGTAGCTTATAAGTTATAGGTATATTCGTTAGATTACAATAAATTCACTTTAGTTGTAGTTAAAGTGTGTATTAGGGGTACATTAAGTGCAATAGTTACAATAATAGGCAACATTTTCCATTTTTACGCCTTTTTTAAGGTAAATAACGCATCATCCTATAAGTTTTTTATAAATTACAAAACGCGAAATATATATTATCAGTAGGTAAAGAATAATAGTGTAATTGGACTTCATTATGAAATATATTACAAGAATAACTCTTTCTAGCTGCTCACTTGTACAATATTGAATGTTTCACGTGGGGTGGCTGCAAGTTTGGAAAGTTGTTCAGTATATTATATTTACTAGGCCCATTTATATTCATGATATATAAAGCAGTTGCAGATTATTATGTGAGGTCGACAAACATATTATTGATTTCGCTAATGGTACGATGCCAGGTACATTTTCTAGCATAAGGGTCATCTTGGTTAATTTTCGCAACTCGAGCATTCCCACTCTCGTATATTAAGTTCTTTATAAACTTGTAAATAAATAACTACTAATTTCAAATCTAACTAATGAATTAATATAATGTTTTACGATTTTTGCGTAGATTTCCTAGATCTGCAACATAGGCCTACCTGATGAGTAAATGCCTAAATAATGTGGTTGATGAGTTGATTAATAGGGTAATTTGTATCCATTAGTAAAAAAGTTATGTACATGGAATTGAATTCTCTTGAATATTCGGCAGGCAAAATGCGTTTTTCATTGTTCGTAATTTGGTGGCTGGTCATGTAGAAGTTGGGGGGGGGGGGGGGGGTAGGCTGAGTCCGGCACTCGGCCATCCAGACCTAATGAAAGAGAAAATTGGCCATGAATGGCAACGACAAGGTGGACATTTGTCTGAGCCCGGCTGTTATTTTGCCCAGCCTCGTTTATTTAGTCCAAGGGGGAAATTGGAATTTCTCTCTTCTGTAGTTCGGAGGTGAGTGAGGACTTTTGATTTGTTCTCTCCTAATTTTTCACGACTATATTTAGCTCATGTGGAGCTTTTATTTATTATTTGTTTACTGTGTGATAGTAGATAGCTACATGTGGTTGACGGCAGTGGGTTCATTTTTTTTACAGAACCCGTGCTTCCACAAGGTGGGCGTATTGGGCACCTTACTGTAAGGTTATTATAAAGTGTTGGATTAAATAGGCTCAGTCGGAGGCCTAATATTCTCTGAATCCTACAGTGATGAAAACAAATACTGTTTTCCATATGAAACAAGTTAAACGGATTTATTGATTAAATCAAAAATAAATAAATAAAAATGCAAAATACTTAACATATCCAAATATTTATTATTATTTTTTTTCCAAAAAATTGTTTACAAGTTGTCCATAGTTTACAATGAAAACAGACTTTGGTAACAGAAAAGGGACCCGTCTTGAGTGGCAATGTCATAATACAGCTTTCGTTTTCCTGGAAACCCATTTATGGCCTACCGATGAGGCGCAACTAGGATGTTTAGGGATAGCGTAGGTATACTTGAGGCGTAACTAGGATGTTTTAGGGATAGCGTAGGTATACTTGAGGCGTAACTAGGATGTTTTAGGGATAGCGTAGGTATACTTGAGGCGCAACTAGGATGTTTAGGGATAGCGTAGGTATACTTGAGGCGTAACTAGGATGTTTTAGGGATAGCGTAGGTGTACTTGAGGCGCAACTAGGATGTTTTAGGGATACCTCAGGTATACTTGAGGCGCAACTAGGATGTCACGCGCCTCCTAAATAACTCAAACAAAATGAAGTTTTACCTGAACAAGGTAAATATTAAACCCGTATAACGCATGGTGATATATGACATGATTAGAACAATGTAATACTATTGGATGTAATAGTTTAAAACTGTAAATAATAACATTTAAGTCATTTAAAGTTAATAATCACCGTCGTAGCTTTTAGTTTTAACAGACTCTTTTACGACATTTATCATAACTACAAACAAATATTATAAATTATGTAAATTAAATCTTACAAATAATATTACATATCGAAAAACTATTACAGATGAAGCGCGTACACAACATGGGCAGTACTACTCAACACACCGCAGGAGGGTTGGTCAGCGCCCTACCTACACGTCACTTATGGTCTGTCTACTGAACCCACTCTCAATCTGTATATTTAAAATTTCAGTCTACAAATTTAAAATAATTTAATCTGTACGCATAAATAAACTGGCGATTTTGTTTACTAAGTGCCTAAGGAAACTCTTCCACAAATTGCAATGAATCTTTTCCTAAATTTAAGGTAATTTTGCGTAGGATAGAATGTCTTCTGTCAGTGCAGAAAATTATGTGCACTCGAGTTAAACGGTTTAACTAAGTCATCTATGAAAAATCCAATCATAGCATTTTTTTACTCATTTAATGTTACGTTATATAACGTATGGTATATTTTAAATGTTAACATAAGTTTCAATAATTGTTATCTTAGTTGGAACAAAAAAGTACCGGAATTTTAACTAGTTTTCACTGTCCATCAAATTAACACCAGAGTAATAACTCAAAACTCCGTGAATCACATTTGCATATTTTTTTTTAATAGGTGGTTGATAGAAATGTTTCTTATACATTTTTTAAATTTTATAATTTAACCTTTACAAGAAAAATAAGTTGTTTCCAGTTACCTGAAAAATTGTTTTCTTTACGTATAGAGGTCGTAAAATTAATAACTTGGTCACGTTGTAATCTTTATTTTATGTATAGTTAAGACACATTATTTTCATATGTGTAAGTGAATGCAGTGATTTTAAATTGATTTTATAAATACATTCGCAGCTGTTTTAGTAATAACGGTATAAATTTGCTGCACAGTGAAAACTAGGTAAATTCCGGTACTTTTTTGTTCCAGCCTGGATACAAATTAATGAAACTTTTGGTAAAATTAAAAAAAATAATATGTTATAACCTACAAATTAAAGAGGAAAACAAAGGTGTGGTTGGATTTTTCATAGACCTTTTACTGTAGTTTCTAATTCTTCAAACTTTGGTTCACATAATTTCTGCGCCGAGAATAAGCCTAAATTTGAATTTAAGCTTTTCGGTTTTAACGGGATTGATCGAAATTTTCAAACACTCAAGAAGCTGTTGTGATAATTTGTATGTTTTTAAATTACATATTTCAAAACTTTACAAATCAGCTGTTTAATTACTGGTACAGTACTTTAAACTTATCTTTACAGACGTTGTTATTAATTTCAATATTATAAAAATAACTGTTTAAATATGTTCCTACGATTTTTATAATATTAGTATTATTATTCATTAGTCTTCTGTTTGCTGGTAGGAATTTTTGACTGTACTCGTAGAGAAGTAGGGAACAGAGGGCGCATCCAATAGTGCGCTAACTGTTAGTCGAGTTAGTGTATTGAATAGTTATTACTCCAATATTCCATGTGATGACTTGACCATTACAGCCCTTCTTTATTACCCCCAAGTACTCAAGGATTAACGTACTAATTATTACTACAGATGTATAAAGATGTAAATTAGTTGTAATATACTTATTACTGCCTCGGAGACGTTCGCTGCAGCATAAGAAAGCGATATCTGTACATTTTCCATGTGATGACTTGACCAGTACCTTGTCATTCCTTCTCTTTATTACCCCAAGTACTCAAGGATTAATGTACTAATTATTACTACAGATGTATAAAGATGTAAATTAGTTGTAATATACTTATTACTGCCTCGGAGACGTTCGCTGTAGCCTAAGAAAGCGATATCTGTACATTTTCCATGTGATGACTTGACCAGTACCTTGTCATTCCTTCTCTTTATTACCCCAAGTACTCAAGGATTAATGTACTAATTATTACTACAGATGTATATAGATGTAAATTAGTTGTAATATACTTATTACTGCCTCGGAGACGTTCGCTGCAGCCTAAGAAAGCGATATCTGTACATTTTCCATGTGATGACTTGACCAGTACCTTGTCATTCCTTCTCTTTATTACCCCAAGTACTCAAGGATTAACGTACTAATTATTACTACAGATGTATAAAGATGTAAATTAGTTGT
The DNA here is from genome assembly GCA_035578905.1 of Stictocephala bisonia. Taxonomy (NCBI): domain Eukaryota; kingdom Metazoa; phylum Arthropoda; class Insecta; order Hemiptera; family Membracidae; genus Stictocephala; species Stictocephala bisonia. The sequence continues at coordinate 1,539,506 of JAQJVL010000063.1, read as the reverse complement.
AATATACTTATTACTGCCTCGGAGACGTTCGCTGCAGCCTAAGAAAGCGATATCTGTACATTTTCCATGTGATGACTTGACCAGTACCTTGTCATTCCTTCTCTTTATTACCCCAAGTACTCAAGGATTAACGTACTAATTATTACTACAGATGTATAAAGATGTAAATTAGTTGTAATATACTTATTACTGCCTCGGAGACGTTCGCTGCAGCCTAAGAAAGCGATATCTGTACATTTTCCATGTGATGACTTGACCAGTACCTTGTCAGTCCCTTCTTTATTACCCCAAGTACTCAAGGATTAACGTACTAATTATTACTACAGATGTATAAAGATGTAAATTAGTTGTAATATACTTATTACTGCCTCGGAGACGTTCGCTGCAGCCTAAGAAAGCGATATCTGTACATTTTCCATGTGATGACTTGACCAGTACCTTGTCATTCCTTCTCTTTATTACCCCAAGTACTCAAGGATTAACGTACTAATTATTACTACAGATGTATATAGATGTAAATTAGTTGTAATATACTTATTACTGCCTCGGAGACGTTCGCTGCAGCCTAAGAAAGCGATATCTGTACATTTTCCATGTGATGACTTGACCAGTACCTTGTCATTCCTTCTCTTTATTACCCTCAAGTACTCAAGGATTAACGTACTAATTATTACTACAGGTGTATAAAGATGTAAATTAGTTGTAATATATTTATTACTGCCTCGGAGACGTTCGCTGCAGCATAAGAAAGCGATATCTGTACATTTTCCATGTGATGACTTGACCAGTACCTTGTCATTCCTTCTCTTTATTACCCTCAAGTACTCAAGGATTAACGTACTAATTATTACTACAGGTGTATAAAGATGTAAATTAGTTGTAATATACTTATTACTGCCTCGGAGACGTTCGCTGCAGCCTTAGAAAGCGATATCTGTACATTTTCCATGTGATAACTTGACCAGTACCTTGTCAGTACCTTCTTTATTACCCCAAGTACGCAAGGATTAATGTACTAATTATTACTACAGATGTATAAAGATGTAAATTAGTTGTAATATATTTATTACTGCCTCGGAGACGTTCGCTGCAGCCTAAGAAAGCGATATCCGTACATTTTCCATGTGATAACTTGACCAGTACCTTGTCATTCCTTCTCTTTATTACCCCCAAGTACTCAAGGATTAACGTACTAATTATTACTACCGATGTATAAAGATGTAAATTAGTGTAATATATTTATTACTGCCTCGGAGACGTTCGCTGCAGCCTAAGAAAGCGATATCTGTACATTTTCCATGTGATGACTTGACCAGTACCTTGTCATTCCTTCTCTTTATTACCCCCAAGTACTCAAGGATTAACGTACTAATTATTACTACAGGTGTATAAAGATGTAAATTAGTTGTAATATACTTATTACTGCCTCGGAGACGTTCGCTGCAGCCTAAGAAAGCGATATCTGTACATTTTCCATGTGATGACTTGACCAGTACCTTGTCATTCCTTCTCTTTACTACCCCCAAGTACTCAAGGATTAACGTACTAATTATTACTACAGATATATAAAGATGTAAATCAGTTGTAATATATTTAGTACTGCCTCGGAGACGTTCACTGCAGCATAAGAAAGCGATATCTGTACATTTTCCATGTGATGACTTGACCAGTACCTTGTCAGTCCCTTCTTTATTAGTTCCACAAGACTACATAGAAAAAAACAATAGCTAATGTTTATAACCGGTTAGCACCTTGCTAGGTGGCCAACGGAACATTTTCAACATCTAATTTTGAAAGGACTTCAGTAAGAATTCCCTTCAACTTGTAACTTTCTGTTATTCGTAAGTACAATGTATTTAACAGTTTTCTAACTTTGAACACCATTTTTTTCCGACTAGATCAACCTTTTGAAGTCCGATTTGCGGCATTGTTATCAGTTCAACTAGACCTTTAAAATGAAGTACAACTCAACATAGGCTGTTATTAAAGATTTTCTTTTTACTCCTAATGGGCCGTCCCCCAAAGGTGACATTTGATCATCATGTACACAGAAAAGTAACTTACTATTGCCAGTAACGGTATGCCAAATGTAGTTGTGATAACTTATCTCATTTAAAAGTTATAATGTTGTCCTAAGACTTAATTGTCACCCTGTACACAAAGTTGGGCAAAAGTCTGGAATATTCACAGTAATTTAAAAACTATCGAAAAAATAATGAAACTTTTTAGTTATATACATTTCCCTATAGCAAACATTTAGACATATTTTGTTCGTTTTCCGCATAGCCAGGGGATGGCCCACGCAGGAAGTTTTTCAAATTTAAATGTCTTTGTTTTTATAATACAAAGTGTTGATTGTTTACAATCGTAATGAAAGGCTGCGTTGTAAAAATAACTACTCTACGTTATTTAACAAAAACAAAAATATGAAAAACACTTTGGACAGTGAGTATACCCTAAAAATAATTTAAGAAAATTACTATAATCATTTGTTATATGAATCAATCTTTATGAAATTGAATTAATTTCTCATGAATTATAGCTGTAGGCAGCAATAGACAGTAAATATCTTATCCTTGTTCTTAAGTAATATTAGTTACTTCACATTAAGTTCTTTGAGAGCTTCTATTTTCTGATTGGATCATACTTTTGACCACATATCTGCACTGTTTTATTTTACAAACAAACACTTTTAAAACGAGGTATAACTCGAGGTAGGTTTAAATTTAAAATTTGTAAGACTTCCTTCGTGGGCCATCCACTGGCATTGCGAAAATCGAGTAAAATATGTCTAAATGTTTGGTATATGGACATTTACATAGCTGCAAAGTTTAGTTGATGTTTTCAATTGTTTTTTACATATATTATATTACATATTCTATATATGTAATATAATATATATGAATATATTACGTATTCTATATATGTAATATAATATATATGAATATATTACATATTCTATATATGTAATATAATATATATGAATATATATTTACTAATCATGTTTTTTTGTACGAAAATGTTGATACGAATAACGGAACTACCTTGTCATACGTTGCGTCGATGACGTTTGTACAGCGAGCGTTCTGCGGTGTGCGCGGCTCCGGTCAAAATGTTTGGTCAAATTAAAATCGGATCGGCGCCGGTCACGAACTGCAATTATCGGACGCCCTCAGACCGCGCTCCGTTGGTAAACGTCAATTAATGGAGGCGTTCTTTCCAAACAGATCGGTTTTGAATTTATCAAGTGAGCTCACGGTTTGCTGCTAAATGCGTGTGTGAAATCAGTTGACTTGAGAGTAGTGGAGTCTACTTCAAGTAGAATAAGAAAAAATCAAGGGAATCGGCAATTATCTACTAGAACGTACCCAGGCAAACATTTGTTCTATGGAAATATAATAACAGCTTAACCTACAAACAATTTATGCAATTTTACACGTGTCGTATACATAAAATTACGTTAATAATAGCTTTCTGAATCCACAGTACTACAGTCCGTTACTTCAACTATGGCCGCTCGCGGATTATAGACTCTTGCAGTACTACCACAAACGCACGGCTGTACCTCTCCTTCCGGCCACCCTTAATATCTATCAGGTGGAAAATTCCACTACACTTCGGCATCTTTATGCTTTTCAAATGATCTCTTTCTTATTATATTACTTTCATAATCTACTTAAAATTATTAGGAAAATGAGTCCAAATACGAAAGGATTGCGATATAAAATATCAAATATAAAACAAACAACAGAGACAATTTTTGCATATACATAAACAGTTTTATATGTTAGTTTATATCGCATTTCTTTCCTTTTTGACCACATTTTCCTTATTATTTTAAACTTCTATAATTTATATTAACGTATCTGAAATGATCAGAACAAGTTTCTGGAACGTATCTGGTTTCACACCAGAACGAATCTATTCCCCACACGAATAATTTTAAATGTTCCCAGATGAAGCAAAAACATAGCTCCAATGTTAGTTCTTCATGTTCATTACATTTTGGCAAATACTTCAATGAATGCTAATTAATTGTTAATGGCTTTTTGTTTGTCCCAATTTGACATTTTTAAATTTAAATAATCTTAAGTACGTGTATCATAACATTAACATACAAATTTAAAATACTCATAGACAATTACATTCTCATTACGATACCTACATACAAAATGGCCAATCAAACATAATGTTATCGAAAAATACGATAAAAATCAGGTTATCTGTTTAACATTGGTTTCATGGAAAATAGTCACAACACACAGGTTTGGAGACCGATTCCAATCTTGGGCTAGGTTAGGTAGTTTAGTTCGCAATTTATTGTATGTACTACCATCTTTTCTCATCGAACTTATGCCATTAATAAAATCATACGAGGTATAGTCAAAAAGTTTTCGGAATCGATGTCCAGAGATACTCAGTGTGGTTGCCCGTGGGAATTTCGTTGTCTGTCAGCTAGTAATACTTGTGGAGAAGAGATATAGGTAGCGCGAGTATAGGTCAGCCACCTTTATTCCCCCGTAGAGAGCGCTTTTCGTGTATTTACGTGTTTACATTGTAGCTCTTTGAACATTGATTTAATGAACAGCTAAATAACATTAAATTTTGTGTTTTACTTCTAAAGTCATCTTCTGGGACACTTTAAATGTCAATTCAAGCATATAGAATTAAGGCGATGAAGAAAAGCAAATTTTACGAATGTCACAAACGTTTTCGTGAGGGTCACATAAACATTGAAAATAACTCTTGTAGTGGACGCCCTTTGACTGCAACCACAGACAACAACATTGAGCGAGTTCGGCAAACTGTCCATGCAAACTGAAGAATAACAATTGATGATAAGGTAAATTTATCCACACAAAAAAGTTCTTACTGTCCGCGCAGAAATTATGGATACTCGAGTTCACGATACCATATCTCCGAAACGGTCCGTTCGATTTTAACGAAAGACCTATCAAATTAAAGGAAATATTGTCAATTGTTATACTACGAAGTTTCGATTTTTTACGTAGCTTTTTATAATTTATAAGACGGAAAAAGTGGAAAATATCGGCATTTTTCACAATCTTTTTGGAAATCTCAACTTAAGGCAATTATTACAAAATATATATTAAACGTATCAGCTTCAAATTTTAATAGCTTATATGAAAGTTACTTACAAACACTTTTGTAGAGTTTCATAATTTTAACGTTATTATTTTTTATGTTCTTGTAAATTTTGTAAACCTTTGTTAACTTTGTTATCTTGGGTTTAAAATTCCCGCTCAAAACAGTGTTTTGACTATCAATTGATTGTATGAACGAAAAATATAGTGTCTACAGAATATGATGTAATAGTGATTTGTGATGAATTTATATTTGTTAAACGTTTTTATTCCCGAGCGAGGGGCTGGTACGCAGGGAAACGCGCCGGGGATGGATCGGGTTCTCCCACAAAACGAGTGCGATGTTGCCGTTCGGTGCACACAGAGGTTAATGACAGGTTGAAGTTTGCTAGTTTAAGGGAAGGTTGGTCTGAGTCACCAACCCATTCTATAGCATTCCGGCAACATCGCACTCGTTTTGTGGGAGAACCCGAGCCATCCCCGGCGCGTTTCCCTGCGTACCAGCCCCTCGCGCGGGAATAAAAACGTTTAACAAATATAAATTCATCACAAATCACTATTACATCATATTCTGTAGACACTATATTTTTCGTTCATACAATCAATTGATAGTCAAAACACTGTTTTGAGCGGGAATTTTAAACCCAAGATAACAAAGTTAACAAAGGTTTACAAAATTTACAAGAACATAAAAAATAATAACGTTAAAATTATGAAACTCTACAAAAGTGTTTGTAAGTAACTTTCATATAAGCTATTAAAATTTGAAGCTGATACGTTTAATAGATATTTTGTAATAATTGCCTTAAGTTGAGATTTCCAAAAAGATTGTGAAAAATGCCGATATTTTCCACTTTTTCCGTCTTATAAATTATAAAAAGCTACGTAAAAAATCGAAACTTCGTAGTATAAAAATTGACAATATTTCCTTTAATTTGATAGGTCTTTCGTTAAAATCGAACGGACCGTTTCGGAGATATGGTATCGTGAACTCGAGTATCCGTAATTTCTGCGCGGACAGTAGGCGCTTACGAGATGCCATAAGGAGGAAACGGCCTGAAAAATGAGCAGCAAACAATTGAATTTTGCTGCATGACAATTGAATTTTGCTGCATGACGATACCTCTGCACATCGATTCTCGTTAGTTCGTAACTACCTGGTCAAGCACCGCGTTACCACGTTAGAACATCCTCCCTACTCGCCTGACATCATGCTGGCCGATTTCCTACTGTTCACACGGTGAAAACATCAATAAAAGGAAATCGTTTTGCAGGTGCTAAAGCTGTCAGGAAAAATGTGATAAAATATTTAAATACATTAAAAAAATAAGTGTCAAAAATATTTTGATCATCTGTATGATCGTAGGGACATGTGTATTGTTGTAGAAAAGTATTTTGAATTAAAATAGGTTTTTAAGTTTTTATCTTTGTCCAATAAATATTTCATACAATTCCGGGAACTTTTTGACTATACCTCGTATATGAGTTGGCTTCTGAACTAAATTACTAACTGCAAAGACATTAAAAAACGCAGTTCTCTTGTTATTAGCACATAAATTTGTGTAGGGCTTTAATACAATCCGGCAACAAATAATGGGCTGGGGCCAAACAGTATTGGCTATACAATTGAACGCGTTCTTTCGGTGGGGTTTAGTTTTTCATCGATCTAAATATTTATCTACAAAACTAAAGTAGTCGCAGTGCTGGCTAGTTTCTATATGACTGTTTAGGTCAGTCAATCTGTATTGCCTATTAATAGTCCATTAATAACGCTAGAACTGCAACTGTAATTTAAATTTCTAATGTGGCACTATCCATTGTGGAGTTATCAATACTGATTTCAAACACGAATATTCAACCTGGTACATTCGAGATAATGGCAGTTTAGAATCTTAGATTTCAAACACGAATATTCAACGTAGTACATTCGAGGTAATGGCAGTTTAGAATATTAGATTCCAAACACGAGTATTCAACCTGGTACATTCGAGATAATGGCAGTTTAGAATCTTAGATTTCAAACACGAATATTCAACCTGGTGCATTCGAGGTAATGGCAGTTTAGAATCTTAGATTTCAAACACGAATATTCAACGTAGTATATTTGAGGTAATGGCAGTTTAGAATATAAGATTCCAAACACGAGTATTCAACCTGGTACATTCGAGATAATGGCAGTTTAGAATCTTCGATTCCAAACACGAGTATTCAACCTGGTACATTCGAGATAATGGCAGTTTAGAATATTAGATTTAAAACACGAATATTCAACGTAGTACATTCGAGGTAATGGCAGTTTAGAATATTAGATTTCAAACACGAATATTCAACGTAGTAGGCCTACATTCGAGGTAATGGAAGTTTAGAATATTAGATTTCAAACACGAATATTCAACGTAGTACATTCGAGATAATGGCAGTTTAGAATATTAGATTCCAAACACGAGTATTCAACATTCGAGATAATGGCAATTTAGAGTCTTTGATTTGTTTTCAATTTAAGTATCTGATTTCAATGTTTGAGAACGAAATGAATCTAATTGTGCATTAAAGTTGTGTTCAAACATTGGAAATCAGGTACCTACCTCGAGGGGCCAATCCGCCAGGTGTAAAAAATAAGAGATTGTACCTTGTCAACGTCAACAGAAACTATTTTTCACCGGTGGTAATTGTATACACTATACAGGGTGTATTTTCTAAATGGGCCACCATTGTGATCTTGGAAAGCATAGGTCTGACAAAAAACTTTAAATGGGGATCCTTACCTTGTTTTTAGAGACAATCAAAAATACATGAGCTTGCACCCAAGAAGTCGAATAACGTGAATTACGTATCGACATGGCTTTTAAAAAAATGCTCCCACCATATTCTAACGCCCTTGGAACATTTGATTAACCTTTCCTTCTCATCAGGCGTTTTTCCTTCGTCTTTGAAAACTGCTAAAGTGACACCAATCTTTAAGAAAGGTGATTCTTCCAGCATTAAAAATTACCGACCAGTTTCAATTCTACCAATCATTAGTAAAATTTTTGAGAAGCTTTTCCTGTCCCGAATGCTTGGTTTCTTAGAAAAACATAGTCTTCTCTCGAAAGACCAATTTGGTTTTAGAAAAGGTCTGTCAACAACTGACGCAGTCATACGATTAGTAGAAACGATTGTAGAAGGGCTGGAGAGTCAGAAAGCTACAATTAGTGTGTTTTTGGATCTCTCCAAGGCTTTTGACTGTGTTGACCACGACATTTTGCTTCAGAAACTACACACCTATGGGATCCGAGGAGTACCGCTTCAGTGGCTAGAATCCTATCTAACAAAAAGAACACAAATGGTTCAAATTTCCGAAGTACGATCTGGATATAGATGTCTAAGGTATGGAGTCCCACAGGGATCGATACTTAGCCCTCTCTTATTCCTGATATACGTCAACGACATTGGTTCATCACTACTGCATGGGTCACTCGTGCAGTATGCTGATGACACGACTCTCTGCTTTAAAGAAATTACAAATCAGGAGCTTGAAATCCATGCATACATGGAACTGAACAACTGCATTCAAAAATTTCAAGAACTAAACCTTAACACTAATTCAACTAAGTCCAATTTCATGAAGTTCTGTTTACGGAAGTCAGATTCCGAAGGAAATTTGACAGTGGCAATAGATGAAAATGAAATTGAGGAGTTAAATTCAACTAAATTCCTTGGAATATACCTAGATCGGGGTTTGACTTGGAATATACATGTTGACAGTCTTTGCAAAAAGCTTTCATCAAGCATTTATGTTTTGAGAAACTTAGCAAAATTTTGCCCTAACCATATAATGATGACAGCTTATCATGGTTTAGTTTACAGTCATCTCTCATATGGTCTGGCTTTGTGGGGAGGCTGCTCTGCCACAAACCTGACCAGAATATTTAGAATTCAAAAAATGGCAGTTAGAATAATTAGCAAATTACATCATAGAGAGTCGTGTAGGCCAGTATTTAAACGGTTAAACCTGCTGACGTTGCCTTGCCTCTATATTTTAGAGACAGCAACATATTGTATGTTTAAAACTGCACTGACAAGAGGCAGAGATATTCACAATCATCATACTAGAAGCAGGGATATATACAGAATTGGAAATCACAGGACGGTAGTCTACGAACACCTACCCTCACAGATTGGTGTTCGTATAATTAACAGACTCCCAGAATGTATTAAAAATGCTACAACGCCCAAGGCGTTTAAGAACCGTCTCAAGAAATGTTTGGCCAAACTGGCATTTTATAGTGTAGACGAGTTTTTTTCATATAATTGGGAAGCCACTGAATTTTAAAATTGATACTGGAGGACATTTTGGAGGTATAATTGGCGAATGAATGGGAATTTGGGTGCGTGAAAAAAAATGTATGTTTGAAAGTGTTATTGTGATTGAATGGATGGCAAATTTTATTTTATTTATTAATGACTATTGCAGTACAATTTTGTCAATTGTTAACAAGATGCAATAAAAAATATATTATTATTATTATTTCAAATTTTGGAAAATGGCCGCCATTTTCCAATATGGCGGTCAACTTTGTTTTTTCTTATGGAACACCCTATATTTTATAGTAGTTTTAGATAGAAATCTTAATTTAAAGACTTTTGTATTCTTAGTAGTTTTTCTATATTTTGCCTCATAACGTAGATATGAGAGCTGAAAATGTTCAGATTCCGTATGGAGCATACCATTAAAATAATTTTTTTGTTTTTAATATACATTTAAAAAAAATGATTTAACCCAAAAAAATTACAACAAAAATTTGGAAAATGTATTCCTAGCTATTCTTTTTTCATGATTTGACAGAATATTGTATTAAATTATAATTGACAGACATTTAAAGAAATATGTTACTATTTTGTCAAAGATAAATTGATGTTGGTAGCTCTGTTACCATTATCAGCTGGGCATTGGGGTTGCTTTTGATATTTTGAATACATACGCCTAGTTTTGAAATATAGATGAAAATAAAAAAATTCAAACTAAATATATTTATATTTGATCTATAAAACTAATTAGGAATTCACAAAGCAAATCCAACGCGCAATTTCAGTCTTGATAAAATGCAATTTGTTTGGAAAAATCCGTTTAAAAATAACTGTTTGGTTTCGATACGCATGATCGTATGTCCGGTTTGTAAATAACATTGTTCTTATAGGTTTAAAACCAACATGACCAACAGCCTCCGATAGCCTCTACACAGTCTTAAGTGTGAGATAGTACACTGTATAGTGTAAGTGTGAGCTGAATGATGCTTGTTAGATAATTACCGTTACGACAAGTGTATATTTCGGAATTGTTTTTTGCTTGTCATTATTATTAAAAGCTGTGAGACAGTTTTAATTTTCTGAATGAACTGTTTTTACATTTTACATTAATGGTGAAAACTTTTTATTATTGACTTATTTTACAACTATTCGTATACTTTACTCTATTCGTAATTTGCCTCCATACATAAGCCTAATTATAATAAATTTTTGTTAACTTTGGCTTTTCAAATTGAAGAATATTTTAAAATCAGTTTCTACTACACATTTTGATTTCAAAGCGCAGATTTTTTTATTGTAAAACCAAATAATGTAGATAGACTCTATAATAAACACAATAGTAATAATATTAATATCTAAACGTTGAATGAGAATACTAAAACATAGGTAAACGGCTAAGGTAAAAATCCGGTCCAAACAAACAGAAACGTGAAATCAATATTAAAATAAAATCCTTTCCCCTTACGCGCCCAACCCTGGAGATTCCTCCCCTCTAAACAAACAAATTACTTTCGATAAAATGCAGAAAGGGCAAAACTCGTGAAGACAAATGTCCACCTTGTCGTTCTCATTCATAGCCCGGCTTGGACCAATTTTCCTTTTCATTACGCCTGTCCTACGAAGGACAGCCACCACTTTTTCCCGAAAATCAGCTGGCGTTCTTTCTTGCATAGCGTCCGCACGAGCTGAGATTAGGTGGTTTATTTTCCGTTGTTACCTGTTTTGTGTTTTAATTAGTTTTTGTAAATTCAACAGTACTATATTATCGTTAAATCTAAAGTAATTGGTTTAAATGTTATTAAAGTGTTAGTAAATGATAGACTGAAATTAAATAAAATTGGTTCTAAATCACTCTTGATGGTAATTTCCAATAACATCCACCCTAGACTTTCTCCACCTGCTCCACTAATATGTCCTTGATTATTTAGAGGTCAATGTACACTAAGTATACTCTTGATGACTGTGATTCTGCCACTCTTCCTACACATATAACTCTTGATACATGTGATGCACATCATACTAGATGTATGTACAGGCTGTTCTTAAAATACGTTCTCAAAGTTAAGTATATAGACCCTTAAGACAAAATAAGAAAAGAAGTTCCTATAAGTATAGGTCCTAAAATGTTTTGTTGTCCATCTATATATTTTTGTATTATAAAGACATTTTGTAATTTAAGAACCGCTGAGAAATGGTGAGAAATGTATGCTTAAGAACCCAAAATGTTGAGTATTTTAGGTCTAGAAATGTCTAGGAAAAATGTTCTGAATTGTATGTATGCTTAGAGACCTAAGATATTGATTCAGTTACGAAATTTCTCTTGGTACAATCGCCTAGCTTCAGAACTACTGCAACGTGCTAGTCCAAACATAAAATACATATCAACTACTTCAGAAAATGAATAAATACTATTATCCTTTCCAGCGGCCTAGGAACCCAAAATTTAGAAAATTGTAGGCCTAGAAACCCAAAACTTTGAGAATGGTAGATTTCGAAACAGAATCAACAAAAATGTGAGCATGGCAGGCTTTGAGACCCAAATTGTTGTTTAATTGTAGGCTTAGGGGCCCAAAATGTTTAGAGACCTGAAATGTTAAACATTGCAGGATTAGGAACCCAAAATGTTTAGAATGGTAGGCTTAAAGATCCAAACTGTGGTGTAATGTAGGCTAAGAGACCCAAAATAAACAATAAATGTACGGGGTATTTCAAAATTACGTTAAAAATGTTGGGAAATGATCAATCATGTTAAACCGAAAAATAGTTCAAATAAAGTTCATATCTTAAAATGCTTCGTTTTCAGTCTGTAGTCCTACGGCTGTTTGTGCTAAAATCAGCTTGTTGTGGGTTGAAACGTTTGACACCTCAGTTGTTATGATCAGTTCAAAAATACAATAGGAATTGGAACTGTACTAACATTATCATTTTGCAATTTTTTAAAATAATATTCATACACTATTTAAACAAAAGTTAAAATAAAAACTTTAACAGCTGTTCCTAAATCATCTGATTTCCCCGTTAAAAATGTATTTATTTTTTAGATAATCGAAATTAATGCAGGTCCTGTGAATGCATTGTTTACATATTTCCATAGTGTCCGAAATGACTTGGTTATTCTTTTTTTATGAGTTAACTTATTATTTTTTTGCTGTTTTTTTCTAAAATGGCAGGCAATAATAATATTTATTCATTTTCTGAACTAGCTGACGTGTATTTAATTTATGAGCTAGCACGTTGCAGTAGTTGTGAAGCTAGACGTTTGTACCAAGACAAATTCAGTAACTGAATGAGTCTATGCGAAAAACATGTTAAACCGTACACCAACGTCTTTCTGAAACTAGTTCATCTACGTCCAATCAACATAATAATGTCGGTAGATCAAGATCCACTAGAACTGCAGAGTTTGATGAGATGGTACTTAACGAAATTTCTGAAAACAATGAAAACAGTACGAGAAAAAATGCACTTTAGTTAAATTCCGATAATGCCAACTTTTGTAGGGTTCTAAAAGAGCAACTGTTACATCCCTACCACGTTAAACAAGTCCAAACTCTATTGCTACATGACTGTGTTCTTTGTGTAGTTATTTGTGAATTCTTGGATTGATCTAAACTTTTTATTCAGTGTTTTATTTACTGATGTGGTTCAATTTACAAGGACAGCTAAAGTTAACGACTATAACCAACAGTTTGGGCAGACGACAATCCACACGTATTCAGACAGAATGGTCCACATTATCAATTTTCAGTAGATATTTAGCCTGGAATTTCAGGAGAATATCTATGTTCTCTCTTCCTCCGAGGCTCAATGGATTGGTGCATTTAGACATTTTGATAGAAGAGCTCCCACTTTTGCTAGATGGTGTACCTATTCAGTTGCGACAAAATATGTGCATCTGCATATCATAGTGTTGCTGTCCGTGAACACCTACATCACAGTTCCAAATCAGTGGATAGGTCGGGGAGGGCCAGTTCAATGGCTAGCAAGGTCACTTCAACCTTAGTACACTCTTCTCGTCACTTCAACCTTAGTGCACTCTTCTCGTCACTTCAACCTTAGTGCACTCTTCTCGTCACTTCAACCTTAGTGCAGTCTTCTCGTCACTTCAACCTTAGTGCACTCTTCTCGTCATTTCAAAGTTAGTGCACTCTTCTCGTCACTTCAACCTTAGTGCACTCTTCTCGTCACTTCAACCTTAGTGCACTCTTCTCAAATCGGGGCCGTTGAAGAATTACGATTGATAATATGCAATGAGATGCTTACATGTGTATATACCAAGCACGATTGAGAATATGCAATGAGATGATTACATTTTTATATACCAACCACGATTGAGAATATGTAATGAGATGCTTACATGTGTATATACCAAGCACGATTGAGAATATGTAATGAGATGCTTACATGTGTATATACCAAGCACGATTGAGAATATGTAATGAGATGTTTACATGTGTATATACCAAGCACGATTGAGAATATGTAATGAGATGCTTACATGTGCATATACCAAGCATATACCAGGACTCTTTTATGGAATCCGTCAGTCAATGAGAAGTCACCTGGGTGCGTGTATTTAGAACCTACGTGGTCATTTTGAACATACCTACGATATTTAAATGTTATGTAAAAAAGTCTAGGTAATTTGTTTTATACAAGGTTTGAAAATATAATAAAGATTAAATTACATTTTTGAGAAAATGTTGAATTGTGGGTTTTATGTAAAAATCACAAACATGTATACCAAACTAAAACGCAGCATTTTAAGACATGTTAAGACATATACAGGAAAGTTTTTCTATTTTTAGCTTCAATAATTATTTCCTAAGTTTTATTAACGTAATTTTTAAACCTCCCACATAAAAATTAATGAAAAACAATAGTACAAAATTATGGTTATTTATCTGCACAATAATAATTTGTAGCCAACATAATTTTGATAGTAAAAAAAAATAGTAATAAGTTATGTGTTTTATAATAAAAATTTTATAACAACATAATAACTACGATATTTTTATAAACTATAACTGAAAAAAATTTTAGTTACTATGTAATTTGAAGTCTGAGCGAAAATTTAAATATTTAATTAGTTGACGAATTAGCGATTGATGAATTTTGAATTTGACGTACGGATCAACGTTTATATCAACTTTTAATTCAATATAATAAATACATGTCTTTATAAATTATTGATGAAAACTGTATACATCCTCCATTCTCTATAATTGTTAACGTATTTATTAAAAATAACGATGAATTCACAATAGTTGTATTAATCAATAGATATTAGTTTCTTTAATCGTAGAGAATAAAAAGAAATCAGTGGTAGAGAGAGGGCACGTTGGGGATTTAGGCTAGGGCGTATATAGTGTTGACTTGGGGGGCGAGAGAAAGAGCCGGGATTCAATAAAACCATTGTGGAGGCTGAAGTATACTTGGCTTAGCGACACCTTGGACAATATCGCTGTTTCTCCGGGCACTCCTTGTGTGCCAGTCCACTCGGCAAAATAACAAGTCGCAGTACATAGTGTTGGTTGATATTACACAATGTGTATTACAATGTAGGCCTGGGTACAAAGGTCCTGGTTGTGGTAAACTGTCGTACGTCAGATGTCTCGTGTAACGTACTTGCTTGCAAAATAACTGCGCTGCTTAAACTGGTTTGTAATTATGCTTGAATTAACAAAACCGGATTAGTAAGTAAATTATTATAAATTGCATGTAGATTATTTCCGCTCATGCTTAAGATATTTCAGACACTTAATAAATATAGTTCATGAAAACCCCCACAAGACTTCAGGATATGATTACTATGAAAACTAAGAAAAAAGTCCTATAAACATGTGCCCTAAAACACTTTCTTTTCCGTCTGAATGTGTTTTTTACATAATTTATCTTAATAACTCCTCAAGGTATGATCTTCAAACGCAGGAAATTTATGAGGTATAATAAAATCTAATTTATTATAGAGTGTTTTTATAAATTACTGTACGCTATCCTAGCATTAGGTTATTTTAGAAATCTTTCTCTAACTCCATCTTAAACAATAATGCTCAATAGAGAGTTAAAATAGTTTACAAACATATACTGTTGAATCATACAATGAGTTACATGTGTAAAGTATACAAGGTGGAAAAAATATGGAAATGCTATCATAACAACGTTATTTTTACCATATGGTGGTATTGACCCACCCACCCACTCCTACACATTCAGTGTTAGTGACCCTTACGCCCACCCCTACACGAGCAGTGGTACTGACCCACCCACCCACCCCTACACGAGCAGTGGTAATGCCACTGTACGTGTATGAGCGGGCGGGTGGGTCAATACCAATGTAAGGAGTCAACTAGAGTGTCGAGAGGTCACCGCCGAAGCTCACCCGGAATATATGAAGTTGAAAAAAAGGAAACAGTTTTTTGTTGTTGTCATATTGTGTAGGTGGCTCCTAATGGGATAAGAAAAAAAATCAAGCCCGCAGAAACCGTTTACAAGAAAACCCTAAAATAAAAAGTATAAAATAAAAAAAGTAGGTAAGTTCCTACTTTTTACCATTTCAAAATGGCGGTTATTTTTAGCTTTCAAAGCTTAATATCTTAAAAAGTATTTTTTTTTTTAATACACGATACTCAAAAATTGCAAAATTTGATTCCCTTAAGGATGTTACAAAGATTGTCCAAATCAGATCATTAATAACTGATAAGTCATTTTTGTATTTTTGTGGCAATTTTATCCAATTAGCATGTACTGTATTACAAAAATTACAATTTATCAGTTATTAATGATCCGATCTTTGTAACATCTTTTAGTGAATCAAATTTTCCAATTGTTGACTATCGTGTAGTTTTCCTTTTTTTCCAGGTATTAAGCTCTGAAAACTAAAAATAGCCGCCATTGTGAAATGGTACAAAGAACTTGATACTCTATACTGAATTAGGTCCTATTATTCCTCATACATGCACTGAGTTTGAAGATAATATCTTGAGGGTTAATAAGATATTATTAATTTTGTAAAAATCGGATTTAGACAGACAGACAGACAGAACACTAAGCGTTTTAGAACATATGTTTACAGGAACCTTATTCTTAGTTTTCGTGTACGTTATCATATCCCAAAGTCCTGAAAGTCCTGAAGGGCTTTTTATGAACACCCTATACAAGACTAATCTATTGTTACATACAAACAAACGTCACTGAACTAACAAAATTATCTGCTCATATCTTATATCACTTGCATGTAGATAAACGTTTGACTACCTTTAACCTTTTGTATTCCTTTTTCACAAATTTCCCTCAGTTTAGAATATATGTCCTCCATTTCATAAAATAATTATACATGGTCACATTCACTGGGTATAGGATTGTCTGAGCAAATTGAAAAATTACATGAAATCAATATTTCAGTCCAACTTATTTATTAATTCAATTGAAAGTTAAAGTGAACCAAAGCCAGTAAAGAGGAGGGTGTCTGTGACGTCACAGCAGACCAAGACTCCTGGTCCTCGTGTTTAGCTCCTCTTGAGGATGTTAAGCAACACTTCGGACAAGTACTATTTATTTTTAGACCGATCAAACACATTTATAGGCTATAAATTGTTACTTCAAAATAATAATACACAAAAACACTTATGTAAGAAATATTTAAACGCTGAAAAGTGATTGATATGAAAAATATTATATTGATTTCATCACAGAAAGAAAAGATATGTTTAAGATTTTACATTACCTAACTCGAAAATATATATTAATAACCAATCACAATAAAACATACCAGGAGTTAAAATTTGAAAATAAGATCTTGTTGACATACCATGAACAGTAAAAAATATATAGAAAAATAAAAGGAAAACTTATAACAAACATTAATGTGACTGCATAGAAATGACAATGTCAAGAACTAAAGCACTTGTACTAGTATTTGTAGACGGAAGCGATCCGCGGAGCTTTGCTCGCACGCGTACCGCCGATAGCCAGAAAATTAATGTTGTCTTCTACCACTCTCAAGGCTAAATGAACAACCCAATAGAATGTTTCTTTGAATAAAAAATTTAGTTCATTTGTTATTATAAAACCTTTACGCAGGTAAAATATATCTGACCATTAAATAAAAAAATTTCTCCCTTACTGACTTTAGTGTTTCGACTGTCAATATTATGTACAACTTGCTACTTAAAACATGTAAACAAACGGTTTTATAGATTGTTTACAATGTATAATTTGTACTGTCAGAATCAGTGGTTTACGTCAGTTAAAATGATGGTCAAAGGAAAGTAATGCTTTTACGTATAACCACTGGAGCGACTTATATGTATTTAGATGTCACGGTCGGAACTAAGACATACCCGAGGGTCTAGCGCTGACGTCACAATACTGTGTGCGTATGACAACTCACCTGGTCCAACCTCCTCTTTACTACCCTTGAGAGTGAACAACTAAGGGCATGTTGGACATAAGTATCGTTTTAGTTACACTCTCATGTATATTATATAAATTTAGATATATTTTGAATGGAAATGTTATATTTGTTTCCATACGATTTTTAATGTATATTTTCTTAAAAAATACAGTGATTTAAATCTTAATCTTTTGACATGGTGCAACTTAGATTATGTATAAAATTATTAATGCAACGTATTTCCAAGTGGATTGGCTTATTCTCTATGAATGTTACTCGGTCCCTCGTATTTTTTACAGATAGGGTGGGTTTTGATCGTTTGATCCGTAAATTTGGCGTTCCTTAGCAAACGGCCGGATGCTGAGCGTAAGCAGGAGCACACATCGTGGCGGCCCTGTCTGTGCCCGGAAACTCACAACGATTGTAGGAGGGAGTCTGCCGGAAATCTGAAACGGGAGGACGGAATCGGAGAAGGTATTAGGTAAGGTTTTTCTATCATAGACTTACACTGCGTAAAGCTAAAGCGATGTTTATGTATATACGGAATCGGAGAAGGTATTAGGTAAGGTTTTTCTATCATAGACTTACACTGCGTAAAGCTAAAGCCATGTTCATGTACTCATTATTGAATTTGTGAATCAATTATGTTATAACAATAGCGCGTATTCAAGTATTTATTAATTAGGAAAGTAATAATTTATACATTAGCGTAATCGTTAAAAACTTAGTTAAATTCTAATGAATAAAATTAACTGTCATAATTATGATCAGTTATTTGTTCCGTTTTACTTATGGGTTTATTCAGTTGCTGTGGATCTGTTTTACTTATGAGTAGGGTGAATTCAGGTAATTTCGTGATACTGGTAAACTCGTGATAGTTTTTCTGTGGCTTGTCACGGGTTTACCACGTAAGGTAGAGTTCCAAACGCTTACCACTAAACGCAGGGCAATTCACAGATCAGTTTGAGACCGCGTGGCGGATTGTAGCTATTCTAGTAATTGTTCTGCGAGTTTTCAAAGTTTTTATCCTGGATTTTAAGCAGTTTTTCTCACATATATTGCAGGTAAGTCATTTTAATTATGTAGTTAATGCATTTATCAAGGTTTTATGCTGAAACTAAGTATATAAATAGGTAAAACTTCATTGAATGTAGCAATGTAATTTTTGTTAGGTTATGTTTTTAACTCTAAGAAGTAGAGCTTAGCCCCGTCGCCTGATTTTTTACGATTTTGCATGTTTTATATCATCAACTGTCAGTTTGTGCCTCACGAGATACCTAGATTAATATTAAATACTTATGCCTTGCTTACCTTTTTGCTTTGACCAGATATAGAAATAGTTCTAACTCATGTTTGTTTTTCTTTTCAAATCTTAACTCCAAATGAACTATTCAAACCTATTAATTATAAATGGAAAACTGAAAATTTTGAATACATTTTGTACGCTTATTATTGTAACGTAAGGTTATATTTATGAATTACCTTATAAATGTTAGTTTATCAATAAACATTTTAAAAATTCAAAAAATATAATACGTATATTTCTTTCAGAATGGCTCCTATAAAGAAGAAAGGTGTGGTGGCAGCCAATGATGATAAACAGTGACTCAGAATAAGCTTGGTTGGAGTATTAATCAGAATATAAGCCTGTCTCTGTGTTAAATATTATCTATGTATACCAATAATTAATACTTTTCATTTTACTCAAACATTTCACATGTAATATTAAAGAAATTTGTTCATAATTTTACATTTTACCTTTTATCCTTAGCTAAATATTTATTTAAAAGCTTGGAAAACTACTTACAAATCTATACAGGTAATAACGTGATAGTACAAGGCTACCAGAACCACGCGATTACCTTAGTGTTGACAATCTCGTGATATCACGGGTATATCTCAATGCTATCACGAGATTACTTGCACTATCACGAGATTACTTTAACCATACATTGTTATAAAAATTATATTTTATTTTAATTATTACTGTAATTATAGCTACATAACTTTACCTTAAGATACTCGAAAACATACTAAACACAATAGTAACAATCAAAACAAAAAATACTTAATTCATGTTTATCTTAGAATGGTTTTTACAATTTTATCACGAGATTACCTGAAATTCACCCTATCTCCCAAGTTAATGCTGTGGATCTGTTTTACTTATGAGTATCTCCCAAGTTAATGCTGTGGATCTGTTTTACTTATGAGTATCTCCCAAGTTAATGCTGTGGATCTGTTTTACTTATGAGTATCTCCCAAGTTAATGCTGTGGATCTGATTTACTTATGAGTATCTCCCAAGTTAATGCTGTGGATCTGTTTTACTTATGAGTATCTCCCAAGTTAATGCTGTGGATCTGTTTTACTTATGAGCATCTCCCAAGTTAATGCTGTGGATCTGTTTTACTTATGAGTACCTCCCAAGTTAATGCTGTGGATCTGTTTTACTTATGAGTATCTCCCAAGTTAATGCTGTGGATCTGTTTTACTTATGAGTATCTCTCAAGTTAATGCTGTGGATCTGTTTTACTTATGAGTATATCTGAAGTAAATGCTGTGATCTATTTTACTCGCTCAGTTTCTATTCGTATTTATTCATTTTTTTTTTAATTAATACATTCGACTTTCCGCAACAAAACATAATATGTTTCAAATTGTTCATTATATTGACATTCTTTATAGTAGTCAGTAGTTAAAGCTTACATTGTAAGTTTATTGCGCAACATTCAGTTATTCCTCTTATACAATCAATTCTAATTAAATTACAAATTCAACAAAATAAACAAATCAAATTCATAATTTATCAATACAAACACTATTTGAATGGTAACTTAATTTTATTCATACTGTATCTGCTCTGAAAAAAATAAGGGTTTGTAGTGAAAAGTATATATTTGTTATTAAATAATATACAAAAGAAGTGAACGTCACTCAACACAGATTTATTAAAATAATATTAAAATATTCACATATACCACGGTGATATATTTTGATAATCCTCAGACCAGATGGTTTCACAAAGGAATGATAATGCATCCCTCTAGTCCAATAAATCGTATCTAGATTTTTGTTTAAGTAAGTATAATCAAAATTATTTTAAATTGAGTGCTATTGTTTGGTTTAGGAATGCTTATTGTTTCTTTTCATCACATTATCTGGAGCGGCCGTGGCTAAGACGCTGGCTTGCCATGCAGCTGGTCCGGGTTCGTTTCCCAACGTGACTAATAGCAAATTTAACTCTGTGCCCCTTCCTTGGTTCGGAAGATACGTTGGCCCAAGGAACCTACAAAACAAAAATGGGCTCGCCTTAGCAGGCGAGGGAAACTGTGTCTTAATTGGGCAACACTCCCCACGAAAAGTCGTACGAAATTTACTAACACATTATCTGTAATAGCTGTGCGTCGTTTCAATGTTTAACAAATACATTTTTATTCTTTGAGTTCTTTATAGCTGGGGAAATTATTTAAGTATAAATAATTTTTTTAATTCTCAATACTCCAGTAAAATTTTTGCGAGGCCTTTCACCTACAGTGTAGGCATCTTCAGACATCAACAAAGTTTGTACTTTAAATACATCTTTATTTATTATTTTTAATATTATTATTAACGTGGCCAAATTCTGAGTAATTTTTTTATTAATTAGCCTACGGCTAAAAACTCAGTCTCGGTTTATTTAGATTTTGATGGGTTAATTTTGTCTGGGCCAAACAATTAACTGGCGATGAACTATCGAAAATGTTTAGTTGTACAAGGGATATAGTTTTACTTTAAATTTCCAAGGGTACTTTTATTCCATTAAGTGTAAACTCTGCTCAAAGCCTCAAATCACGACAGAGACTGAGATGATGGTGTTTTAATTTCGCCATACCGATACACTACTCTCCCCACCCCCGCCCCCGTTCCGAGGCAAAAACCAAATAACGGCACTGCACCGATCACAAATTACTTCGCCGATAAAAACAATAATCATCGTTAAGGGACATCAGGTTTCAAAAATCGGAAAATAATCTGTCAGGGGCTTCGGGGTAAGGTCCCCACCATTAGGGTAATACCGGGGGGGGGGAGGTTTGTTACCCTAATAATCCCGTATGTACATAACATATAATTGTTTAAAGTATTCATTTTAAGCATTGTTGTGAATTTATGTAAAATATAAGTATAGTTATAGCCCTGGTGTAACATTAATTACGCGCCCTAGGTGCTAAGAGATAATACATCAAATACAATATGTTATTATTACCTCAGTTCAACCAACAATCAAATCTGTTACTATTATCTCAGTTCAACCACCAATAAAATCTGTTACTATTATCTCAGTTCAACCAACAATCAAATCTGTTACTATTATCTCAGTTCAACCACCAATCAAATCTGTTACTATTATCTCAGTTCAACCACCAATCAAATATGTTACTTTTATCTCAGTTCAACCAACGATCAAATATGTTACTATTGTCTCAGTTCAACCACCGATCAAATATGTTACTATTATATCAGCTCAACCACCAGTCAAATATGTTACTATTATCTCAGTTCAACCACCAATCAAATATTTTACTATTATCTCAGCTCAACCACCAATCAAATATGTTACTATTATCTCAGCTCAACCACCAATCAAATATGTTACTATTATCTCAGTTCAACCAACAATCAAATATGTTACTATTATCTCAGTTCAACCACCAATCAAATATGTTACATTGTCTCAGTTCAACTACCGATCAAATATGTTACTATTATCTCAGTTTAACCACCAATCAAATATGTTACTATTATCTTAGTTCAACCACCAATCAAATATGTTATTTCATTATCGCTGCTCAGTCACAAAAATAATAACTAGTCCATAAGTTAAGATAATGTAAAAATAACTGTCATCATTTACCCAGAGTTTTTTTTTCTTTACAAACGATCTTGGCACTTGGTTACATATATATTCTGACATTATAATGTTAGCCTAATTCAGTTTGAAAAATATTATATTTAGTTTAGTGATATCATGCGTCGAATATCTAATTTGGTAAAACTGCACAATTACACAGTCAACTTCAATTCTTTTCATATTTTTATATGATGATAAGGTAGTACTCACTTAGTAAGACAGTTGAAAATCAAGTGTCGGAAAGCCATTGTTCACGTTGCAAAGCGATAAGAAGGTGTAATGTCCATGCGCTATCACTGAAATATCGGAGACATCGCGCCGCGGCAGTTATGGTTAGGTTAGGTTATTATATTGTAGAATAACGTAGGCTACTTTCACTGTCGCAAACCACATTTCAGTCAGTAAAAGTAGTAAAAACATATTCTACAATACGTTAACCTTAACTGCCGCGGCGCGATGTATATGGCCGGCCTCGGTGTATACTAATGTATCACTAATGATACTAACTCTACGATTACGAAACCTAATTTTTACTAAATATTGGTAATTATCATCCCAAAAATGTATTATCAAAGTATGACAAGATTTGAGGTTGACTAAGTAATACTACAGAATTACCTCTAATTTTATAATTTTGAAAATTATGGGAAATTACATTAATTACATTATAATCATTTGTTTACATTAGCGGTTAAATTTCTCTGATTGTTATTTGACTTTTACTTGATATTTGTCCCACTTTTTTACCTACATACGTAATAGTAATACAGTATCGCACATTACATTAACAAGGAATCTATTGTTGTGGAATGCAAATGTTCAGTGTCTTAAAATTTGCCACTTGATGAAATTTCATTCATCAATACTATTTTATTACTGATTAATACAGACTAAATGAATTTTTTATATAATGATATAAAAAGTCTGACTGTTTTCACCTAGTAACGGTTTGTTAAAAGCAAATTACAAATGTGAATTTAAAAGTTACTTGGTATATGAATGTTCATAGTACTAATGTAAAAAGAACTTTTCATTAAAAATGTTATGTTAAAAACCATTTATTAATAAAAAGGTGATACGTCTGTTAAAGAGTCAACCTACAGTAGAGCAGAAGCAATCAGGCGGCGGGCCCGCTAAGTGAATATTTAAGGGCCAGTCAACTGTGGCTACCTTTGAAGTAGAAAATTGAAGCCAGGAGGGTGGAACGTTATTAATATTAAAACCGGTTAAAAAGAGCAGCCCGGTTTTTTGTTATTAAAAGCGAACGAAAATCATTTGGAGAAGATGGAATGGCTTATCTGTGGAGAAGATGGTGCTGCGAATCTTAAATGGATGGACAAAAAATCTTTGTAATGGACAAAAAGTCTTAAATCAATGGATATATGGATAAATTCCAATGGGTGTTTTTGGATTTAATCGAATAGAACGATTATAGAATTAATATGGATCCGTCCCTATATCTCGACACCATATGTAGCGTGATTGAACAGTTGTCTGTGCCGATAATTGGCATTCATTGTGATTGACAATTGTTTATTTCTTTTATTGGTTTAAGATTCAGTTTATCAGATGCAAATTGTGCAGAAAACCTACTACACATCGCAAAACTTCCCCGATAATGAACTTGAATACCTTTTTTAAATAAAATAATCTGCGAAAATATGAAAATATTTAAAACATTTGCTGCCGAGTACAGAGAAGTAACAATCAGTGCAAATTTTATTAAATTTTAAACAATTCAGTATACAATAACGGTAAGAGCTTTAACTCTTGATGTATTTGCCGAAAGCTACGAATTCTATAATTTGGCATTATGTCAACAAGCATTCTGCATTTTTTTTGTCACTAGTAATTTGCGTTTATTAATGTTTTAGAGAACGATTCCACATAGAAATCGAATGGGTATGATGAGTGTAGATGAGCAATAATGTAGTCACTGATTCAGACTATTCCTTAGAAAGTGTCATTAATTAATTAGCCCAATGACAAATGAACAGCCGGTGATTATCAACTGATCCCTTTCAACAGTTGTTATGACCCTGGGATCGAAGAAACTTTAGTTTATAACGCTTGTTCTAATCAACTACCTTATCGACAAATTATATATCTGAGATGAACTCAACAATTTTTTGTAATGACCCTTAGTAAAGCTTATAAATTCTAAAATAAGTGAGGAGAAAGAAAATAATGGTTAATTAGAAGCGTTAAATGAATAGATAATTTGTATTATGTCCTTCTTCCAACTAAACCAACGTTTCATCTTGTAACCTTTATTTATTGTTTTACGTCTTTAACCGTTCGAATAAATAACTTGTTATTTGTAAAGCTGCTCCTTCAAACACAAATCCGCCATAAAATTACCAATTTCTGTTGTATAAACTATTGAAATGTTCCTCTTACGGTAAGAAGTAATCTTGTAACAGGGGATTGTTTACTATCATTAAATACAATCAGCGTGATTAAATCCTGCCTATTTTTCAATTGGAACTAATTATTGAATTGTTTCTAAACTACATTTATGGTATTTCATAAAATTACATAAATGATATATTTATCTCTTCATACGATCATTTTTTATTGGTTTCATCAAACGTTTTCTACATCAAGTGCCGTCCATCATCAAACATGAATGCAGTAAAAATTAATCTCTTTTCAAAATGTTAAATTTTTCAGGGTGTTTATAGTTAAATAAAAAAGTTAAAAAAGAAAAATTTCAGTTTTTTCTAAGAATAGCAACATATTGTAACAGATTTTCTGAGAATAGTGCTGAATACAATATTATATTTTTATTCCTCATTAAGTGAATTTTGTTTAGTTTTTATATTTGTAAATTTCAAATTCGTACAAAGTATTTAATCGTGTTTTTATGGAGAAAATAATATATCAAGAAAAGAAGAAAAAACGAAAAATGACTGATTGACGAGGTCAAAATAAATTTTATGTCATTTCACAAACCTTGAGGTAGCTATGGATAACAATATTTATACAATTATTTACGAGTAATTTAATCTCTAAGTTTAGGCTTTTGTGTAAGGTTTCGATTGTGGCAGAGTGACTTTTTTGGCCTAAACCACCTAAACCCAAGGATTTAATCACAATAAAAATTATGTTTGATTGGTTATGAAATTACACAGCCAAACACACAAACACAACACTC
This sequence comes from Stictocephala bisonia, assembly GCA_035578905.1. Lineage (NCBI taxonomy): Eukaryota > Metazoa > Arthropoda > Insecta > Hemiptera > Membracidae > Stictocephala > Stictocephala bisonia. The sequence goes on along the minus strand of JAQJVL010000063.1, from coordinate 1,513,672 downwards.
CAATTCTGAAATAATAATAATGTTTTTATTTTCTCAAAAATACATCATATTACATGCTTCATAGTATTTAACATTACTCACCAACCGTAAAAAAATATAGATTAAAACTAAAATGTCAGCAATGACATTCACAAAACAAAATTACCAATGTATAACAATAATTATTGAGGCTGAGAGCCGTAACATTTATAATAACACAACTGCACAATATGAAACACATAATAAAATGTTGTTATTACTAAAGTTTAACAAAATAAAATAGGAAATAAGAAGTTAACCTCCAAGGCTTAAAGAAGCCCAAGTGGAGGTACCATTAAACTAGAAAAGTGTTGAATAGTAGCAATTTAAAGATATAAAAATCAATAATAAGTCATAACTCTTCAAACAAATAATATATAAATAGTTTATTATAAGTTAGATTAATTTCTTACACACAAGAAGTGGCCTATATATATATAGAATAGAAACTAAATATAGAATTCAAAACAAATAAATAAATAAAAATTTAAACTAAAATAAATTGATTAAACTAACCCAACGTGATACAAAAAATATGTATATTTGTTTAGACAAGTGAACAATGTCAAAAAATAAGGGAAAAATATGTCTCAAGATCAGTTTCACTTGACCTCCTTGGCAACACGTTTGATGCAGCCCCATCGTCATTGTCCTCTACGATGAGTCCTCCGGCAATTAGGGTCAAGAGACAGGCTCGCCACCGCCAGTCCTTCCGGCCAAGGACAGGAAGCCAGGCGCGGAATAATGGGGTTTGAGCTCTGCTCCGCCGGGCTTTCCCCACCTGACCCTTCATACCTCCGCAGGCCCTCGGGGACAGGGATAATAGTCTCTGACCTTTATACTCCATTCCCCGTGTTTAAAAGTTGGACAGTTCGTTATTTTTCTCAATGTATTATCTGTTTTATTAAATCCCCTTTTACCAGTGAGGTTATATTATTAATTATAGCATTGTTATGATAATGCAATCGTCATATTCCAATGTAAAACACATTATTTGAAAGTTAAACAATGAAGTATTTAACTTTGACGGAGTAATTATCCATTGTAAAAAGCTATTAAAAGAATCTGCATTGGTTGTCGGCTATGTTGGTTTTAATCCCATAAGAACAATGTTATTTTCGAACCGGACATACAATCACGCGTATCCAAACTATCAAAATATCAAAAACAAATCAATCAATTAAAGATCACAGCATTTACTTCCACATATGACAGTTATGTATCCTTACTATACATGTCATAAGGATTGCAACAAGACCAAATTATTAATTTTACTACCTCTAGAAGTCAAGAAAATTTCAGGGAATTGATAACAACTTTTTTTCTCGAAAAGTTAAAATTCTAAAATTTAAAAAACTTATAGGAAACATTCCTGTCAACCAGGTATTAAAATTCACTGTACATCTAATATACACAATTATTATTTTCTAGAATAATAACTGTGTTAATTTGACGTACAGTGAAAACTTGTTAAAATTCTGTAAGTTTTTTCTTCAAACTATGATAACAATTATTAAAATTTGTAACAAAATTTGAAAATGCACATGCCATAACGTACAATCAAACTAGGAAAATAATGGTGTGATTAGAGTTTTCGTATTGCTACTTATTTATTAAGCAGCTTAATTCCTGTGACTGAAAAAAATGGGAATGGCTTGTCCTGGGTGAGTAGGAGTGGGTCATTATATACCATCCCATCCCTAGATCCCAATTCAGATTGTATATTTGGAGCCCTTCATTATTTTTAAGTTATAACATTAACACCAATCTAGTCTAAACCCAAACGGGTGAAGGTTGCTGAACATTTGATATGCTCCTTAGACAAATCCACGTCTGTAAAACACGTCAAACCCAAACACACAGTAGTTACTCGTATTTTAATAAATGTATAAACTTAAACATGTCTGTCATTATGGAGATACAATAATTGTTTGCATCTGTTAACAAATAGATCGTTATTTTTGAAGTTATACTTCTTTGCGCCCGTTAGACACTTTGGGATGGGATGTTGGTCGAGAAACCGCGTCACGCTGAAAAGTAAGAACAAATTTTTAAGAACTATCGATTAATCGATTGTTAATCGAAGAAATTTAATCGAAGAAATTACTGATAATGATAATATAGGTGTATAATATAATAATGAAGTCACGTATAATATATTGAAGATAAATATATTGAATAATATTGAAAAATGTCTTATATTTCATTTATATATCCTGTCTGTTTGTGTGCGTGAGTGGGTGTATGAGAATGGCCAAAGAAGTATAACTTCCACCGTGTGGTCCGACGCACACCCAATTTTTTTTTATATCGTCGTTCGACCTGGATGGTTTAATTTTATACGAGTTGGACCTTGAGCATCAACATTCAAATTACTGTTAATAATTTTTTTTTAAATATCCCATGAATCTCAAATCATAACGTAAAATGTTGTTTGCTCAGATTCGCTATTCTTCCACGTTTACTTGGTACATTTATCCTGAACTCAATTGAATCATCTAAACGAAATACTGTAAAAACTACTATTAGAACGACTTATGTGGAGTAACCGATTTCCTCGCGAATTGACCGAATTTATGTCTCTTTTCACATCCCAGGCATGACAAATCCTTCCAGCCAACGGAAGAGAAGAAGACTCTCTGTTTCCTCTTCATCCCCCCTCACTATGGCCTTATCCATTCCATGTCATACACTATTGAACAAAACACTCCCGCGACATTTTTACCCCTCGAAAACTATCCCCCGGAAAGCCGGCCGTCCTGCGCTAGCTTTTAATGCGCTTCGTTACCGATAATTTATGTCCATCCCCTCCTCCTGGATGATGCCCACCCTCGCTGAATCAGATCCGGTACGGTCCGCTGCGATTGTATTGCCCACGTGGCGCGTGTTGTCGCGTGGCGGGGCGGCACTGCTGCCGCTCACCGCCGTCCCGGCCCGCGGGCTGGTATTCCGCTCCTGCGCCACCAGACCTACGCGATTATTGCTTTCATACGTGTACGGTTGTGGCATGTGGAAATCGTGTGACTCATAATCGAAGTAGGTCACTGGTTATGTACATGGTTCAGTCTAAGTCAGGTACTGTACGACTAGTGGCAATACTGTACTACTATCTCATGCACTGCAATCAAAACATTACGCCATTGTGTGAACATGGCCTCCCTGGTACCCTAAAAGTAAACTTGTCTCTACCTTGTTTTAAGTCAAAGTTGAGATGTTATTTGAAGAATAGGTTTAATTAATATTAGTGTTGTATGTAGCTATGTATTTATTCTCAAATTAGAGTTTTTTTTGTATTGTATTGGTTATTTATTGTATATTATTGTTAGATCTTAAGACCAACATTGTATATTATTGTATGACTTGAGTTGATTTGAAAAACAGTTTTAACTGAAATACGCTCCAAAATAAAGGCATTTTTATTTATTTATTTAGCATTTTTGTAAGACAATCTTCCTTATGGTCATTAAATGACCAAGATTGTATTTGGTGTTTGGTTTTATGATGTATTGAGTAGGTCAAGTTGACATACGACGTTATTTTTATTAATTTACTTTTCTAACAATGGCTTGAATCTATAGTTGAATAATCGTATTTAAAGTGTCAGCCATGAAGTATTTGAAACATATTCAGCTCATTGATAGGCCTACAAGCTATTTTATCAGGTGATGTGGCCTAAGCTCTATTCGAAGCCTTTCCACCACACCTACAATTTTATATTTATTCAATTTAAATAATTTAATATTAATTAAATAGGTTAATATTTATTCAAGAGGATAATCCTTAGCATTACGAACCAGCCAGTAGGTCTTACAAGGACCTGCAGGAATAAGTAGGACCAGAGAAAGTCGGCCAAGAAAAGTAAACCGAGGATCAGACAATAGCAACAAGCGAGGATAATTACTGTATATTGCGACAGTTTCTTGCCATTGTTGTCAATAAGACCAATATGCCATCCCAAATTACCTTGCGGATAGAGAAGTCGTTACTGGAAAGAATCTATCAGAGGAGAAGACTAGACAAGTCAGTGGTACTTAGTATCTGTAGGTCTTACATAGGACCTGCAGTTTTACTTAGTATATGTAGGTCTTACATAGGACCTGCAGTTTTACGTAGTATCTGTAGGTCTTACATAGGACCTGCAGTTTTACGTAGTATCTGTAGGTCTTACATAGGACCTGCAGTTTTACGTATAATCTGTAGGTCTTACATAGGACCTGCAGTTTTACGTATTATCTGTAGGTCTTACATAGGACCTGCAGTTTTACGTATTATCTGTAGGTCTTACATAGGACCTGCAGTTTTACGTATTATCTGTAGGTCTTACATAGGACCTGCAGTTTTACGTATTATCTGTAGGTCTTACATAGGACCTGCAGTTTTACTTAGTATATGTAGGTCTTACATAGGACCTGCAGTTTTACGTAGTATCTGTAGGTCTTACATAGGACCTGCAGTTTTACGTATTATCTGTAGGTCTTACATAGGACCTGCAGTTTTACGTAGTATCTGTAGGTCTTACATAGGACCTGCAGTTTTACGTATAATCTGTAGGTCTTACATAGGACCTGCAGTTTTACGTATTATCTGTAGGTCTTACATAGGACCTGCAGTTTTACGTATTATCTGTAGGTCTTACATAGGACCTGCAGTTTTACGTATTATCTGTAGGTCTTACATAGGACCTGCAGTTTTACGTATTATCTGTAGGTCTTACATAGGACCTGCAGTTTTACGTATTATCTGTAGGTCTTACATAGGACCTGCAGTTTTACGTATTATCTGTAGGTCTTACATAGGACCTGCAGTTTTACGTATTATCTGTAGTTCTTACATAGGACCTGAAGGTCTTTTCAACCCGGAAAAATAATTAGATTGCTGAAAGCAATAGCAGTTGCAGTTTTTCCATTGTGGATCTAATGTAGCCTAATTTTGTTTTTGTTATAGCTGCAAAAATATTGTATTTTTTATTAGTATGAAATATTTGTTCAAATTTCCTATTGATTTCATTTTACTGTTTATTAATCATGGGAAAGATTTTATAAACATGTAGCTTTAAGAACATGTTTATGATAAAATAATGTTTATGACCAATTTGCTATGTTAAATTTCTTTATTTTTATTTGTTAAGCATTTTAAAAATAAATTTAATTAAATGTGAATAAAAGAGTGATAAAATGTTTGGTGATAAATTTCAGTAAATTGGTTACCATCTTTAGACCTGAAGGTTCACGAGCAAGCACCGCTAGACGTAAACTGTCACACCATCGGCTACGTATACCAATATCATTCAATCTCTAGAGAAAATTTTAAACATCAATAAAAGTTTAAACTGTCTCCGATTTACACCAATAAATAGTAATATTTCAATTGATATTTGACGTTCGATCGCAATAATGGTGTTCGCTGAATAAACCGCAACAATGGTTTTCGCTGAATAAACCGTAAAAATGAGATCAGTATATTTGTTCTTGGCAAGTGAAAGAGATAACAATCAAATCCTGAAAGGTGTAATAAAATAAAAACTAGAACATTGACTTAGCAAATGGTTCCCATTGGAAGATATTGATTGAACGTTCACCCTCGGGCACGGCCGTGATGCGACAGGAGTTAAATACATTTGCATTTGTTGAGCGACCACCTCCCCTAGATCGGTCACGGCCGTCTTGGGCTGATATCGCGAGGCCGTTTTGAGGGGTAGGTGAATTAAAAGTGACACGCGGCCTGAGGGGGGCTTACACTGTGACGGATTGGCGGGAGTGGGGATGTGTCAGGGCTAGGACTCGCGTCATCCCGTCGGAGTGTGGGTCGCCGCCCTACCTTCTCATCAATTTTCCTTCTCTGTTTCTCGTTCTTTAATTGGCACTTTTCTTTTTCAGTATTAATCCAAGACTTTTCCTCTGGCCTAACTACTGACGGCGCATAAATTATGTGTACCTGAGTTGAAAGTTGTTTTCTAAGGAACTAATTGGCCTATGAAAAATCCAATCACACCATTTTTTTTATCGATTAATTGTACGTTATAATACATGCATTTTAAAATGTTATTATGAGTTTTAATAATTGCTATCCTAGTTGGAAGAAAAAGTACAGAAATGTAACTAGGTTTCACTGTTCATCTACTTATCATTTTTATTACTAAAATAACTGTTAATTTCCTGAAACAACAATTTTCTTTGCATCAAGAGATCGTAAAATTATTTACTCGGTCTCGTTGTAATCTTTATGGAATTTAAAGTTAAAATACATTAATTTTATAAGTGTAAATAAATTAGTGATCTTGAAGTGTAAACATTCTAAAATTTATAAAACTTATAGAAAACATTTGTGTAAAACACTCATTAAAATATAAATGTGGTACATTAAACGAATTTTTAATAACAAAAGTGTAAAGTTGATGCACAGTGAAAACTAGTTAAAATTTGTGTACTTTTTTTGTTCCAACCAGGATAATAATTACTAAAACTCTAATAAAATTTTAAAATTCATTTCATAACGTACAATTAAACGACGTAAACAATGTTGTCATTGGATTGTTCAAAGGCCCCTTAGATTCTTGGCAAACAACCTTCAAACTCGGGTGCACATAATTTATGCGCCGACAATATGACTAACCCATCGTTGGACAGATGCCCGCGAAAACTTTATTTCAGTGTTTGTAAAAAACGTGATACAATCAAAGCTATACCACAAGTAAATCACCACTAACATGGTTTATCCCAGTACTTTTGTAAAGTTTGTTAGTTAATTTTGTAAAATACACAAATTTCCAGTTTCGTCCAGTTTGTACCTCGAAAGATTTTTATTTGATCGAAACTTCAAATAAAAAATCCTCTCAGTTTGATAAAAGCTTTAAAAATATAAAATTATTAATTACTTTAATATGAGTATTAATTAATCTGGATTTCTTTAGAGATTAGAATAACTTATCTAGGTTTAATCGTAGATATTTTCGTTTTTTTAAAATATGTATTTTCAATCTACTACTAGTAGTCATCTACTCACATACATATTTGTAATGTACAGGGTTATTCAGATCACTTCGTGGAATGCATATACTAATATCTTAAATAGAAAATGAATAAATGAATTTATTCCATCATAACCAGTACATAGTTATAATAAGAAAATAACCCGGAATTGACTGACCACTTTTACGAGTAGTGTGGTCAGTATAGGCAACAAAATACAACAGGTTTCTTGTCAGAGTCCAGATTATAGTAACTATAGTAACATGTTGTTATCAGCCGGGCTGCTCTCCGTGGCGTCTACTTCTAACACTGATAAGGCACATAACAGGACCTGCTATGCAAGACCGTACCTTCACTGCAATTCACAACTGATGCACTTCACTACAATACTAATAAACACAAACAATTCACTTCAGCCTAGTATAAAAATATTTACAATTTATTATTTCAATTATTACAATACTTTACCAAAAATAAAACCAAAATACATAATACCATTACAGTACAAATATAAAACACAAATAAACAGAGAGCACAACTTCTTTTTTTAACTGTAGAATAAGTTACAATTTTCATTTAGTAATAAAAAAGTTTTTAAATTACTACAAAACTTTCTAACGTTAACGGAAATTTTAATTTCATAAGGCAACTTGTTGAAACATTTTGGACCATTATACAGAAATTGATGCTTCAATCAATGCTTGTTAATCTTAGGAGTTCTAAACATTCTCCGGACTATGCTTCTGGTACCGTAATTTAGGTCCGTTGTACCCAAATTACCACTTTTAGTGTAAAAAAGTCCGAGGACTTTAAAAACAAAATTTCTCCAACTGTAACTGAAATTTTTGATCCTAAAGAATTTAATGAAATTATTTTATCCATTTTACTTGCCCTAAAATGGCACTTCTTGGGATAGGGGTTCCGATTTTAGAAAATATTTAAATGTAGACATAGGTCGTGTTATAGATACAGGATTTCATTTTTAAGATTTCTAAAACCTTATCATTGTGATATAAACATTTTAAAATTATTCTTATCCCTAGGGGCAAGGTGGCCCAAAATAAAAAGAATATTTGTTTTCAGACTACGTTATTGTAAATTTTGTTTATCGGAGGGATGCCGATATTTTACAAAGTTTTAGACTAATGATGACATGAACTTTCAGAAAATAAAATGGATAGTCAATTAACTTTCCATTTTTCAAATTTGAAAAATCAAACACACGGAAAACGAAAACTTCTTGTATATGTAAAAAAATTCGAATAGCAACCTATGTCACGTTGTATATCAAGATAGTAGAAAAGTAAACCATTTTTCGTATTCAATCTGTGGCCGATATAAAACCAGTTTTTGCTATGAAAATGGGGTTAGATAAACTTTTTTCATCAACCAAAGTCATATTAAATTTAACATTAAAGGTATCTTAAAATAAAACTTTTTTGTATATACAGTTTAGCAATTATTTATTTCGGGTTTTAATGGTGGACGGAAAACAAATGTACCTTACCTTTTTCAACTACGACTTTTTTAATGCCACAACTGCGTCGTGAGGGTTGCCTGTACTGGTGCTTATATTGGCGGTCTGAAGGGTATAAGTTACATCAGTAGTACAAGGAAGGGTGAACTGAACATTTTTGATTAATGTCGAATTAAATTTAATAAGCCCTATATATATTGAAGTTCCAAATGATCACATATAAACATAATGGTTAGCAGACAATTATATTTTTTAGACGAAATCAGTTTAATTTACTAATTAATTTTACAAATTATGACTTTGTACCAGCATTTACTAAATGTGTCTCTTTAACTACCCGTCTACTAGTTAGTAATATATATTTGTAACCAAAACCAAGGTACATCCACTCTTATTAATATGGTTAAATTAGATTTAAAAATTAGTTTAACTGACTAAATAATAAGCCTTGACGTTACGTATCTCAGACAAAATATAAATTTGCTCACCACCAATGAATCGAAGGAATGAAAAAGGAATAGGGAGGTGACGAGACGAGGTGAGGGATGAGAGGGGGTGGTGATTAAGACGGGTGTGTTGAGCGGCTGATAAGGAGGCCGTCACATCGATGGGACGGACCAGAAGGGTTACATGAGTCAGCAACTGTCAGACTTGACAGCTGCTCGCCGGACACTTACCCCCTCCCCCCCTCTCCACACACGTCTCACATGTCATCTACTCTTTCTTCACGTACGTGTGAACCAAGCACATCCCAAATAATATCCCCCCTGCAATATCCCATCTGCAATAAATTGTAATTTCACCACTGTGTAGAGTGCCTCAATATGTTTGAATAGAATAATTAAACTGCACTATTCAAACATCGTTCCATCCCTACTTGTTGGACATTTCCAACGCTCTAGTGTTTGAAGAACAAACATTCTGATAAGTATAAAACCCATGTCGTGATCAGGTGTTACTTACTATCATTTTTACGTTTTGTTTAAATTATTTGTATTTCTATAGTTCGTAAGGATATAGTATCGATCTCATACATAGGCAGCTTAAAAAAACGACAGCTTTAACGCACTAGTGCGAGTAATATGCACATAGCGGTGGAAGTGAGACAGAGAACTACTCTTTCCCCACTGTGTAATTATATTTAAAAATGGCCATTGCAACCAGAAAGGTAGGCCGCGTGCTGACAGCGCAATAGCAAGTCCTGCCCATTTTACGTCATTAGCAGCAGTGACCATTGGTTGGTTTGATTAACACCAACGAATCAAGCTTATAACGACTAGATTAATTAATTGTTATTTTTTTTAAATAACAATCATAGCAATAACATAATAATGTAAACAATAAATAGCATTTACACAAACTTGAGCAGTTCGTTAAAGTTATTTTTGTCAACTAGACAATGTTGCGGAAGTTGAACACTTGAAGGTGGAATTAGTAACGCCCGAGAAGTAAGACAGCTCAGCGGTTAATATATTTCCCTACATGTGCTAAATGTGTAGGCCCAATTATAGTTTACTAGTAAGCTAGTATGCATTAAGGTTTGATGGTTTTCCATACTGATTTGGTTTGATTCACTCTGGGAAAGGTACTGAGTAACACCTGACGATGAGATTGTTTGTACCTAACGAAACTTATGTTTGTTTTTGAAACAGTAGAGACGGTGGACATCGCCAACAAAAACAACAATGCAGGAGTGAAACGTTGACATCCCTTTAAACTAGTTTCTTGTAATTTATTTGTACGTACAATATAGTGTAGTACTGTAGCTTGTAGTGACACAACTGCTTCTGACCCATTCCCGATCGCTCAATCGATTTTTTTTATTGTTTCCCTCGGGAGATGTTGCCGATGGGAAAGCCTATAAATCTTTACCGAATTCTTGAAACCCTTTCAAAATCTTACAACACGATGCTTCTCAATTCAACTGTTTGCTACCTTGGCAGGTTTTTAACATAATAGTAACTATTATATCAGTTTTATTTTTGTCACGTAAGTAGTAACACACCACAGAGCAAATAACTTACGAAGTTTTATTTTTGTCACGTAAGTAGTAACATACCACAGAGCAAATAACTTACGAAGTTTTATTTTTGTCACGTAAGTAGTAACACACCTCAAAGCAAATAACTTACGAAGTTTTATTTTTGTCACGTAAGTAGTAACACACCACAGAGCAAATAACTAACGAAGTTTTATTTTTGTCACGTAAGTAGTAACACACCACAGAGCAAATAACTAACGAAGTTTTATTTTTGTCACGTAAGAAGTAACACACCACAGAGCAAAAACTTACGAAGTTTTATTTTTGTCACGTAAGTAGTAACATACCACAGAGCAAATAACTCACGAAGTTTTATTTTTGTCACGTAAGTAGTAACATACCACAGAGCAAATAACTTACGAAGTTTTATTTTTGTCACGTAAGTAGTAACATACCACAGAGCAAATAACTTACGAAGTTTTATTTTTGTCTATTTTTATCACGTAAGTAGTAACACACCTCAGAGCAAATAACTTACGAAGTTTTATTTTTGTCACATAAGTAGTAACACACCTCAGAACAAATAACTTACGAAGTTTTATTTTTGTCACGTAAGTAGTAACATACCACAGAGCAAATAACTTACGAAGTTTTATTTTTGTCTATTTTTATCACGTAAGTAGTAACACACCTCAGAGCAAATAACTTACGAAGTTTTATTTTTGTCACGTAAGTAGTAACATACCACAGAGCAAATAACTTACGAAGTTTTATTTTTGTCTATTTTTATCACGTAAGTAGTAACACACCTCAGAGCAAATAACTTACGAAGTTTTATTTTTGTCACGTAAGTAGTAACATACCACAGAGCAAATAACTCACGAAGTTTTATTTTTGTCACGTAAGTAGTAACATACCTCAGAACAAATAACTTACGAAGTTTTATTTTTGTCACGTAAGTAGTAACATACCACAGAGCAAATAACTCACGAAGTTTTATTTTTGTCACGTAAGTAGTAACATACCACAGAGCAAATAACTCACGAAGTTTTATTTTTGTCACGTAAGTAGTAACATACCACAGAGCAAATAACTTACGAAGTTTTATTTTTGTCACGTAAGTAGTAACATACCACAGAGCAAATAACTAACGAAGTTTTATTTTTGTCTATTTTTATCACGTAAGTAGTAACACACCTCAGAGCAAATAACTCACGAAGTTTTATTTTTGTCACGTAAGTAGTAACACACCACAGAGCAAATAACTCACGAAGTTTTATTTTTGTCACATAAGTAGTAACACACCTCAGAACAAATAACTTACGAAGTTTTATTTTTGTCACGTAAGTAGTACCATACCACAGAACAAATAACTTACGAAGTTTTATTTTTATCACGTAAGTAGTAACATACCACAGAGCAAATAACTTACGAAGTTTTATTTTTGTCACGTAAGTAGTAACATACCACAGAGCAAATAACTCACGAAGTTTTATTTTTATCACGTAAGTAGTAACATACCACAGAACAAATAACTTACGAAGTTTTATTTTTGTCACGTAAGTAGTACCATACCACAGAACAAATAACTTACGAAGTTTTATTTTTATCACGTAAGTAGTAACATACCACAGAACAAATAACTTACGAAGTTTTATTTTTATCACGTAAGTAGTAACATACCACAGAGCAAATAACTCACGAAGTTTTATTTTTGTCACATAAGTAGTAACACACCTCAGAACAAATAACTTACGAAGTTTTATTTTTGTCACGTAAGTAGTACCATACCACAGAACAAATAACTTACGAAGTTTTATTTTTATCACGTAAGTAGTAACATACCACAGAGCAAATAGCTTACGAAGTTTTATTTTGTTGGTGTGTTTAACTAGAATTTAAATTTTCTGTTCTCTTTTACACTAGGCCTAATTATTTCTGAAATAGGCTACTAAAATAATAATTTTTAAATCATAGCTGATACAATAAATAATTGCCTTTTCATTTTGTCCGTTTCTAAGGGGCTCCAATTCACCCAAACGCCCCAACGATCGTTCCACTTGCCAATGACACCGGTCAGTTGAACTGTCAAGTGCCCAACACTCTCGAGGCTCAAACATGCAACAATTGAGAGATGAGGCTAAACTAGCTGAGTGTGAGTTCAGTAACACATTCAAGAATTTTATGCTTATTAATTCAGCATCTTTACAAACCTGCCATAATCGTTATCGAAAAAAATCTAGGTTGTGAAGCCTGTTTGAGATGCTAGTGCATCTGACCACTAGATCACCTATTCCAAAGTAAGGTCAAACAAATCGATATATTTAGCGACAAGTATATTCTGGCTTAGACCAAGAGCATCCTTTGGATCAGTCTTACCAAGAAGCACTCTGTAAACAAAATAGAAAGTCAGTTACAGCTCGACGAACGAACAAGGTTGATGAACAAAATGTTTCACTCACCTTGCTCCATCCACCATCCAACAGAAGAATTTCTTCTGGACGGCCTCGACGGATGCATATGTGTACAACCGGTCCCTATTCTAAATAACAGTGGCCACGAAGAAAAAGAAACTACAGGTAGCTTTCTTATAGCCGCATCGAACACCTTAGTGGTAGTTGTAAATCGATTACAACTAATGTACATCTGTAATATTAATTATTACGTTAATCCTTGAGTATTTGGGGGAATAAAGAGAGGGAATGAGAAGGTGCTGGGCTTCCATCCGCGGCAAACTGGCCTAATAGCTACTCGACACACATTTATCGCACTATTGGATGCGCCCTCTGTTTCTTTCTCGCCTATGCAGTGGCATACTCAAGGTGACTTCGAACCAAGGATTGTACAGTGTTAACCAAGCGTACGTGTTGTTGAAATACCAGGCAATGCACATGACGAGACCCAATTTCCTCGTAGCTTTTGAAACAACACAGTTTACGTGTTCAGAGAACATTTTCTTGGAGTCTACGAGGACGCGAGCAGCACGCCCTCTTTGGATTCTACAGCCACGAATGTCATAAAAGAAGAGACGCGTGAACGAAACCAGCTCTGCTTTGCTAACTTCTGCGGCAAGTGATTGTCTTTAGCCCACCTCACAGCCGAATCGATACAAGATTGGTCTCTTAAATCAGTGATCTTGGAGATTATTTTAATATTGTCGGGATAGAGCTGAACTTCGCAGTTAAGGATAAATTTAATGTAATTAATAAATATAAATAAATACAAAGGTTCCAAATTAGAGCTTTGTCATATTCCTGAACTGGCAAAAAAGCTTCCTGTATGAATATATATCAAGTAACACTTTAAATATCCTATCCAAAAAGGTAAAATTTGATCCAGTGAATAACATCCAACTGAAGATGACTGTATCTGAAATAAATTGTAATATCATACTTAAGGAATACACATATTTTGGTACCATACTATGTACTGAAATAACAATATATTTTATACATCATTCATGTACATGTTAAACAACTTTATACACTGATGATAAACTATCATGTAATTTTATTGGTTCTTAAATATTTTTATGTATAATATATGTACAAAGGGTTTCATCCATGCTTTTTTTGTGTTATTCGCAGGAACCCGGTGGATGTGCTTCAAACGTCATTGCTTGGAATGTAGGCCTATTCATTTTTATGCTTTGTGTGGGTTATTATAGTTACGCACATTATGTTTTATGTGATACCACACGTTTTACGCGAGTGAAAGTTTTATAATTTAGAAACGTGGAAAGTTTTATGTCATGTCACATTTTCCTTTTTTGTAGTTTTATTGAAAGTCATGTTTTATATTATGTGTTAAGGTGTTGTGTGAAGCTACGTTGGATACATGAACATTTTTTCCATTTTTATGTAAAGTTGAGTGTTGTTGAATTTTTATGTGGGTCACATTGAAGTAAGATTGAGCCCTCCTTCCGTAGTTTTTATAAATATATAGCTGGAAGGCACTTTAATTTTTTTATAGTTTTAGGTTACAGGCTGGTTAAAAGAGCACACTCACTTGTCTGCTTTGTGTTGAGTTTCTGCACAAAATGTATTGCACATTTTTTAATAATATAAGATTTGAATACAGCTGTTAAGAAAGCAGTAATTCACAATTCATATACCAATTTCGTTATTAGCAATTCTTTGATTTTCAATTTCTTTATTTTTACACAGCGTTTTCACTGATTCCACTTAAGATAGGAATAATTTCAGATTTATTTTTATGGAGGATAAAAAAAAAAAATAAATAATAAATACATTTAGATGTAAATTTTTGGAGTTTATGAATCGAGGAAATTTATTTGCCTTCCATATATATGTTATGCTAGATTAATTTTACAACTCCAATTTTATAATGACCCCAATTATTAGTTAGATTTCAACAAAAAATTATTTCCCCGATATACAGATATAAAGGTCTAAAAATATTCATAAAATTAATTAAGATTGTTCGGGTTTTATATACGAAGTATCCAAGTGGAATCAATGACCAGTCAGTGTATTTATAGTGTTTATTTTGCAAAGTCCCTTTTACGTAACCCACAAATGGACTGTTTTAAACATATAATTATGTAAGCTTGATATAATTTTCCAAAATCGTGATAGGCCAACTTTTACAGACTCTCTGGCAATGCCCAAACATGTTTTACAAAAGTTTGGGAGACACTTTATTTGCAATGTACAAAATATGATTTTTAACTTATTAGACCCTTATTACGAGGCACCCTCGTCAAACACCTCTCACGTGTTCAAACACACACGGAACACGTGACGTGTGTGGCACAGACACAAATGTATAATTACAAAAAAATTTGGGGTCATAATGCGGGCGATAAATCAGAGAGGGTCAGATTAAAACACGTCCTGCTTCTACCTTCCCCTGCCCGTTAAATCATTATTGTAAAAGCCGAACACAATGAACAAATCCAATCGGCACAATTATGTTCGCGCGAGTTGCACATAATGTGGGGGGGGGGTCCGGTCCCCACCTGACCCCTCCCCTTACTTCCACTGCGAACGTTGTCACAACTGACAGACACGGCCAGCAATAATTAACATAGCTAACAATGCCGCACGTCAACACTGATGGCATGTGAATTTTTCTTGCCTGCCCGAAATTTGAAACAGTCTTTTTCCGAGTGCCAGTTTACAGTTATACCCATAGTGAATGTGTTGATTACGTTCAAGCTAACAATGAAAACTGACATTTATCGAAATGTCTGATTGTATCGACTTTGTTCGAAATGTTTGATTCGCTATGATTCCAAATTTAAAATCTAATCTTTGGATTAAAATAGTATTTGAGTTCTTACAACATTCATACTTTGTAGAATATACAATACTTTATAGAATGTATGACAATGATTGTAAAATTCCAGTTCATTTAACTTTTTAAGAATTAAGTTCAACTTATTCTCAAATTGTTTCAAGCTTGTATTCCAACTTGGGATATCAATTATTTCGATTAAAATGGTATATTACACGCAACACATTTTAATCAGTTCTAAAAGAAGAATCTGAAGAATCGTAGGAAATGATTAATTTAGTTTAATTGACTTTTTACCAACATAAATTCAACTTCGTTTCAAATCCTTTCAAGCTTGTTTTTAACATTAAAAAACCCACACTTGGAGCGTAACATCTTGTGACATACAGATTTTACAGTACTTGAATCGTTGTGTTACAAGAGTGTACACACGATTCATTACTGTGGTTCACGATACACATTCACGATACACGTTCACGATACATATATAAGTTCAGCCGGAACTGGTGGCGCAGTGCTGTAACCCAGCTACTTGGGCGCACCGTTGTGCATATTGTAGGCGACAGGTTTCGTTCTCATTCACCACAAAACCGTCATGGCGACCGCTCAATGGTTGTCGTACATCATTAGAGATATCTTGGGTGATTATATTGGGTGATGACCACGTTCGGATGTTCTCTAGGGAAAGTACTTAATCAAGCTTATCAGTTAGCTGAAGATCAAAACTATAATTCGTGGTTTGGATTCCATGATAGCTGTAGGTTTTTTGTTGTCCTGACTATTACCTATAAATGGGCTTTTATAAGGATCGGTTGACCTTAGTAACAAAGACTACACTCACATGTCACACTCAGTCGCAACAAATATTTGTGGTAGTCTCTCTACTATTGGCGTCTTTAGTATAATGAAATCTTTAGTTAATTCTTGCACAAATATTGTAAGAACTGTTTATTAACTTTTAAAAGAGTTATATGGAGCTTGTACTCAAAGTGTTTCAAAAGTCCCAACGCATAAGCGTTATGAAGGTTGATTCATGCCATGTTCATCAAGGTATTGTAATCATGCCATGAGATTGGTATCTGGTGTAATTTGCGAGCGAGGAATGGAACCGAACCGGAGTGAATGCTTGGTCGAGATCGGAATCGCATCATACGCAGTGGGATTATACAGTAAGACATTCGACGTGGCGGTTGCCCAGGATTACTGTGGACACAGCTGACGGCTTTAAGCTCATTATGTTCCGCTCCGGACTTGGAACTGTTACAAAACACAGATAACCGATGTTCAGTAGCTATTTGATAAGCTACTTTGACGCACGTATACAGGGGCGCTGAAAGTCTGGAGACGGTTTCGTATTTTTATTAATAATTGACCTAGAGTATTACAATTTTTCAATTTCAATTTGAAGCTGAAACCCTAGTTTTTAATGTTCTTACCGAACCTGTACCTCCTGATTTCGGACGGCCTACGGAGAATCAGTACATAATTTTAAATATAAGCATAGGTTATCATGCTGATCATTTTAAAGGGCTATTCAAGCAAAGAAGAATACAGCAAACAGAACTTCAAAAGGACCATTCATTATAAAATTACGTTTATTTAAAGATTTTAAGAATAAGCCATAAAATTCAGTTGCAAAATTTGGAAGTTGCCCCCTTTCTTCTCTGGGACAGAGTTTATTGCATAAGTTGCCGTTGAGTAACATCGCCTTCGTGTATATATTTTATACATGTCCATGTATATAATATAAAGTTATTTTACTTGATAGTTGAACATTGAAGACGTTTCATCAGTGTAGACAACAGTTCATCGATCGTCATAAAAGTCACTCATTGTGACACATTGTGGTTCATTGGATGCGGTACATATATTATGTGGTAATGAGGTTGGCTGGGCGTCTTACTGCACATTATGTCATTAAAAATTAATTATATACAGCACGACATCATACAAAATAACCAAATTTAACAAATTTTTGTTGTAGAACATCGAATAGCATCATAAAAAGAGCAATCAATTGATCCAGTTACATTTATAAAATTTTTATTGATGTTATGTCTTTCGTAATAAATAATTATCACCGCTTTGTAACATATTATTACAACATAATACATCATTTGTAACATAAGTGTAACATATAATTACATTTATTTTTTGCTAGCAATAATTTAATAATAACAGCAACAGTAATACTCAGAATGGTGTTTATTATACAGGGCGAGTTTTCAGTGAGTTACTTGTTTCCACAGTTTGAAAATTGGATTTTTGAATATGCCATTAAATTATTATCAACCCATACTATATTTAGAGTGTTTCAATGCTATTAAGGATCACTTGGGGTCCAAGATCTAGGAGTCAACTTCAAAATTTTTACTAGGAACGTGGTCATGTGTGGACACCGCCATTTCAAGCTGAAGGCTATTGCGCAGTCGCATGTTTAAATCGCAATTGCAAGGTATTTAAAAAGGACTAGTCGTTTTCTACTTTTTAATTATTTCGTTTTAAGGTTGGGATTCCAAACAATTAAAGGCCTAGATTTAAGTAGGCCTTTGCATTTTCCTAATTAAAACTGCTTTGTCATGGCTAAAACAAAACTGGGATAAAACAAGAAACACACAAATCTGGGTTTGTTTTAGCAATGAAAAAGCAGTTTTAAGAAGCAAAATACATAGGCAGAGACCAATTAAATAAAATAAGAAAATAATTAATAACTAAATAACGAAAAATTATTTTTAAATTCTGATTGCACCATCATTTGCAGCTTGAAATGGCGGTGTCCCCACATGAACACGGCCCGTTTAAAACGTTCAAGTTAACTCCTACAACTTGGACTCCAAGTGACCACTAATAACATTTATAAACTAGTGTGAGTTAGTATTAATTTAACGTAATATTCAATAAGCAAATAGTTCATAAACTGTGGAAACAATTTAGGGGGCAACTGACTTAAAACTCACCCTGAACAGTTTGTTCATGATGTAAATGACATTTTCAAAGAACGTAGTGTTAAAATTGGTATTTTAATTAGCATGTTTTGTCACTTAAATACTATATTATTCTTCATGAACATTTTTTATTTTAAATAATGTGAATAGCTCAAGCAACAAGTAGTTTGAGTTTCTTAAATTTTAGCCACAATCTTATAGCCAGCGTGATATATTACAGTGTAGCTTATTTTTCTGAGGAAAATTTGCAAAATCCATATTAATGTCGTTTTGTGATGGTTTGAAAAAAATCACTAAAAAAATTAATAAGAATATAATTTTTTAGTGATGGTATGTTTCTATAAAATGATTGATATTAAATTTAGTTTCAGGTAAACAAGACTGTCAGGGCCTCACATGTGATTACGGGCCCTGGTTCCAATATCAGTGACGGGCCTCACATGTGATTACGGGCCCTGGCTCCAATATCAGTGACGGGCTCAACATGTGATTACGGGCCCTGGTTCCAATATCAGTGACGGGCTCCACATGTGATTACGGGCCCTGGTTCCAATATCAGTGACGGGCTCCACATGTGATTACGGGCCCTGGTTCCAGTATCAGTGACGGGCTCCACATGTGATTACGGGCCCTGGTTCCAATATCAGTGACGGGCTCAACATGTGATTACGGGCCCTGGCTCCAATATCAGTGACGGGCCTCACATGTGATTACGAGCCCTGGCTCCAATATCAGTGACGGGCCTCACATGTGATTACGAGCCCTGGTTCCAATATCAGTGACGGGCCCCACGTGTGATTACGGGCCCTGGTTCAAATATCAGTGATGGGCCCCACATGTGATTACGAGCCCTGGCTCCAATATCAGTGACGGGCCCCACGTGTGATTACGGGCCCTGGTTCCAATATCAGTGATGGGCCTCACATGTGATTACGAGCCCTGGCTCCAATATCAGTGACGGGCCCCACGTGTGATTACGAGCCCTGGCTCCAATATCAGTGACGGGCCCCACGTGTGATTACGGGCCCTGGTTCCAATATCAGTGATGGGCCCCACATGTGATTACGAGCCCTGGCTCCAATATCAGTGACGGGCCCCACGTGTGATTACGGGCCCTGGTTCCAATATCAGTGATGGGCCTTACATGTGATTACGAGCCCTGGCTCCAATATCAGTGACGGGCCCCACGTTTGATTACGGGCCCTGGTTCCAATATCAGTGATGGGCCTCACATTTGATTACGAGTCCTGGCTCCAATATCAGTGACGGACCCCACGTGTGATTACGGGCCCTGGTTCCAATATCAGTGATGGGCCCCACATGTGATTACGAGCCCTGGCTCCAATATCAGTGACGGGCCCCACGTGTGATTACGAGCCCTGGCTCCAATATCAGTGACGGGCCCCACGTGTGATTACGGGCCCTGGTTCCAATATCAGTGATGGGCCCCACATGTGATTACGGGCCCTGGTTCCAATATCAGTGATGGGCCCCACATGTGATTACGGGCCCAGGTTCCAATATCTGTGACGGGCCCCCCATTTTCGCATCTCGTGTTAAAGCATTATTGCATAAGTATTTTTTATCAATACAATTATTATAATGTAATTCAAACTGAAAATATTGGGTATAATGATAAAAACTTTTGAAGTTTTACACAGTTACTGGAATTTTATAAAAAAGTCTTATTGCAGTATACATATTTACAAAAATCGTTTGTAGTTTTTTTCTCGTAGATGGAGTTGATAAGCTTCATTGGGTCTTCTTTCGATTGGAATACTGTATTGTGTTACTGTGGACGGTCTTCATGCGAAGAATATCTTCAGCTAAGCTGTCTGAATCTCTCAAGTCTGAAGGATATTTAGATACAAGATCGCTTGTTTTTCTTTAATTATTGAATTTTCCAAGTCCATAAATTAAATAAATGGTGAAAACAGTTCACATATCTGTTCACAACTTATAAATCTGGATTTTAAATCAGCAACAATGAAATCGCAACAGAAAAAAAAACAACAGAAGATTTAAATGCATTGGATGTCTCTAGCTGAGCTGCAGAAGTTGTCTTTTCATTGGGGTTCCTTTCAGCAGCAAACTTAGGTGGAATGCCCACTACCTCTACCTCTGCGACTACTTTTGCTTTACTGTGTGTGACCAAATCTATGTTAGTGCTTGAGTTAAGTTTTAAGCTTTAAATAATTACAGTAAGTAGACCCTACGGTAATTTAATCTTAAAGGTACTTCTATTTGAAAGAGGTTTTGTTTGTGATTTGAACTTAATTATATTTTTCAATTAAAATTAAAAAAAAAAAAAATGTATAGTGCCCAGGCCCCACCCATGTGGGGGCCATGGGGCAGGAGTATTACTATTGTTGAGGTATTCAATAAAATAA
This sequence comes from Stictocephala bisonia, assembly GCA_035578905.1. Classification (NCBI taxonomy): domain Eukaryota; kingdom Metazoa; phylum Arthropoda; class Insecta; order Hemiptera; family Membracidae; genus Stictocephala; species Stictocephala bisonia. The sequence goes on along the minus strand of JAQJVL010000063.1, from coordinate 1,492,634 downwards.
CAATGAATTATCATCTAAATTATCATCAATATTTCAATTTTGATGTTTACAGTAGTGTTAGCCAATAAAGATGGGCAGCAAATAAATTTACGATTTTATATTAAATGTAAACTAGGCTTATGTTAAAGCGGCCAGACGTCCCGGCTTTTCCAGAACAGTCTGGAATTTTGGACCTGGGTCCTCAATTTTTTAGTCCCATTTGGGGTGGCAAATTGTGCCAATTTAAAAACTAGTTGGTTAGTAAGTTTATAATATTATTTTAAATTACTGTAACAATTTATATCGCGTCCCTTTACTCATCAACCATTACAAGTAAAGTTGAAACTCATAATGGGTGTGCATTGACCTGCACAACAATAAGTTATAACAATAATTAATTATTAAGGCAACAAGTTATTGAAGCTGAGAATAGCCTACTAACATATGTACACTGTGAAACACACGTATTATAACTAAATTACAAAATAAAAATAAAATACTAAGTTAACCTCGAAGGTTTCAAGAAGCCTTAATTGAGTGGAGGTACCATAGTGTTAATAGTGGGTAATAGTAGAGAGGAGGTACCATAGTGTTAATAGTGGGTAATACTAGAGTGGAGGTACCATAGTGTTAATAGTGGGTAATACTAGAGTGGAGGTACCATAGTGTTAATAGTGGGTAATAGTAGAGTGGAGGTACCATAGTGTTAATAGTGGGTAATACTAGAGTGGAGGTACCATAGTGTTAATAGTGGGTAATAGTAGAGTGGAGGTACCATAGTGTTAATAGTGGGTAATAGTAGAGAGGAGGTACCATAGTGTTAATAGTGGGTAATACTAGAGTGGAGGTACCATAGTGTTAATAGTGGGTAATACTAGAGTGGAGGTACCATAGTGTTAATAGTGGGTAATACTAGAGTGGAGGTACCATAGTGTTAATAGTGGGTAATACTAGAGTGGAGGTACCATAGTGTTAATAGTGGGTAATACTAGAGTGGAGGTACCATAGTGTTAATAGTGGGTAATACTAGAGTGGAGGTACCATAGTGTTAATAGTGGGTAATACTAGAGTGGAGGTACCATAGTGTTAATAGTGGGTAATACTAGAGTGGAGGTACCATAGTGTTAATAGTGGGTAATACTAGAGTGGAGGTACCATAGTGTTAATAGTGGGTAATACTAGAGTGGAGGTACCATAGTGTTAATAGTGGGTAATACTAGAGTGGAGGTACCATAGTGTTAATAGTGGGTAATACTAGAGTGGAGGTACCATAGTGTTAATAGTGGGTAATACTAGAGTGGAGGTACCATAGTGTTAATAGTGGGTAATACTAGAGTGGAGGTACCATAGTGTTAATAGTGGGTAATACTAGAGTGGAGGTACCATAGTGTTAATAGTGGGTAATACTAGAGTGGAGGTACCATAGTGTTAATAGTGGGTAATACTAGAGTGGAGGTACCATAGTGTTAATAGTGGGTAATACTAGAGTGGAGGTACCATAGTGTTAATAGTGGGTAATACTAGAGTGGAGGTACCATAGTGTTAATAGTGGGTAATACTAGAGTGGAGGTACCATAGTGTTAATAGTGGGTAATACTAGAGTGGAGGTACCATAGTGTTAATAGTGGGTAATACTAGAGTGGAGGTACCATAGTGTTAATAGTGGGTAATAGTAGAGAGGAGGTACCATAGTGTTAATAGTGGGTAATACTAGAGTGGAGGTACCATAGTGTTAATAGTGGGTAATACTAGAGTGGAGGTACCATAGTGTTAATAGTGGGTAATACTAGAGTGGAGGTACCATAGTGTTAATAGTGGGTAATACTAGAGTGGAGGTACCATAGTGTTAATAGTGGGTAATACTAGAGTGGAGGTACCATAGTGTTAATAGTGGGTAATAGTAGAGTGTAGGTACCATAGTGTTAATAGTGGGTAATACTAGAGTGGAGGTACCATAGTGTTAATAGTGGGTAATACTAGAGTGGAGGTACCATAGTGTTAATAGTGGGTAATACTAGAGTGGAGGTACCATAGTGTTAATAGTGGGTAATACTAGAGTGGAGGTACCATAGTGTTAATAGTGGGTAATAGTAGAGTGGAGGTACCATAGTGTTAATAGTGGGTAATAGTAGAGTGGAGGTACCATAGTGTTAATAGTGGGTAATACTAGAGTGGAGGTACCATAGTGTTAATAGTGGGTAATACTAGAGTGGAGGTACCATAGTGTTAATAGTGGGTAATAGTAGAGTGGAGGTACCATAGTGTTAATAGTGGGTAATAGTAGAGTGGAGGTACCATAGTGTTAATAGTGGGTAATACTAGAGTGGAGGTACCATAGTGTTAATAGTGGGTAATACTAGAGTGGAGGTACCATAGTGTTAATAGTGGGTAATAGTAGAGTGGAGGTACCATAGTGTTAATAGTGGGTAATACTAGAGTGGAGGTACCATAGTGTTAATAGTGGGTAATAGTAGAGTGGAGGTACCATAGTGTTAATAGTGGGTAATACTAGAGTGGAGGTACCATAGTGTTAATAGTGGGTAATAGTAGAGTGGAGGTACCATAGTGTTAATAGTGGGTAATACTAGAGTGGAGGTACCATAGTGTTAATAGTGGGTAATACTAGAGTGGAGGTACCATAGTGTTAATAGTGGGTAATAGTAGAGTGGAGGTACCATAGTGTTAATAGTGGGTAATACTAGAGTGGAGGTACCATAGTGTTAATAGTGGGTAATAGTAGAGTGGAGGTACCATAGTGTTAATAGTGGGTAATACTAGAGTGGAGGTACCATAGTGTTAATAGTGGGTAATACTAGAGTGGAGGTACCATAGTGTTAATAGTGGGTAATACTAGAGTGGAGGTACCATAGTGTTAATAGTGGGTAATACTAGAGTGGAGGTACCATAGTGTTAATAGTGGGTAATACTAGAGTGGAGGTACCATAGTGTTAATAGTGGGTAATAGTACACAATTAAAGAAATAAAAGCAATAACACTCAAAACAAATGATTATAATATATATTAACCCTTTAAGTGCCAACGTCTGACTAGGAGGACGTTTTTAAAAAAAATCATAAAAAATACGAAATGTTGTTTAGCAACGTAAATTTTGTTATCATTCTATTTAGAAAGGTCCAAATTCAATAACAAAATATATATATTTATATCTCTTAGTATTTTAGTGTTGAAAAAAAACTGCAAAAATGGACTTACCCATATTGTTTATCTTTTCATAAGTGTTAGTTTTTTTTTCATTTTTCCACAGACTGAACTAAAAAACGTCAGTTAGGATATAAGTGTTATTATTTTGTTCATTTAATTTTGAGATTAGGTAGTCCTATAATTTTGTAAATATATGCCAAAGACATGCTTTTAAAAGTGAAAATAAGTTTTGAACGGTATGTGAAAAAACTGAATTTTCCAAGATTTTACAAAACGAGCCATAGAAATTTTATTTTTGAAGATATGAAGTTGATTTTTCTACTTTTGTGAACAATGATATATACATTCAAATAAATACTAACTGTATGGTGAGAGGAATTTTTTACTGGTCACATCTTTGCATCAAAGTGAAAAAATCTTTACAAAATTTTTTGTAAGTATTGAATTTTTTATTTTTAGTATAGATTTGCATGTTATGAGTAGAATTATTTTATATGTACAAATTAGAGGACATTGTCAAGAGTAAAAAAAATTATCTATTTATGTCTACAAATAATTGAGAAATTATGGTTTTTGCAAGCCCCTACGGAATTGCCAATTTTAGCCTGGCTCTTTATGCACAACCATAGGGCAAAATACCTGGCTCTTTATGTATGCACACTAGACTAAATGTCTGGCACTGAAAGGGCTAATTTGTTATACACTAGAGCCAATCTAAACCGTATATAGTAGTGAAAATAAATAAATAAAATTTGAAAGTAAGGTATCATAACTACGTGATGGCCTAGATGAATGTAATATTTATTACAAATCTTCCGTTGTTTCTCTTGACAACAACCAATTTCTTAAATTTTACGAAACAAATTATTATTTCTTATTCAATTCTTATTTAATTCTTCTGGAAGTTAGTTAAATAAATGAGGTCCTAATATTTAAAATATTTTTGTAAAAAAGGTACTTGCAAATGTTGGGACATCTTTGTTATTGACGTTTCTTAGTTTAGATTTGTAATAACTGTTTTCTTTACATTCTGCTCTCCTATTAAACAACATTTTAAACGCCTTATTTACTAATACAATATTTTAATAGAAAATTGTTGCTGGCAATAAATAATGGATAAGATAATTCTGATCTCGTTTTCTTAGCTATTATTCTCATGTTTTGTCTTTGTACATGTAAAGAGATTTTCTCAACAGAAAAATTGTTCTCAAGAGAAAAATTTGAAAAGTGTGCTCTTAACCAGTACGTAATCCCATAGTTGACGTACTCTTAACCATAGAGGAATTTAAGGTTCTTGAAATATGACTGTCACACATATTTAGAAGAAAATAGAAAAGCTGTATTATATTATTTAATTTTGATTGCAGTTCAAACATATATTAATTAAAATTACTATCTAATATAATTGCTAAGTACTTCGTATTTGTTTCACATTTAAGGTTGCATACGCTCTGAGAATACACACAACTTACAGACTTTGAAAGAATCCTATTTTCAAAATTTGCCTTTCCTCGAGAGCTGAAATTTAACAATTTTGTTTTAGCAATACTAAGGAACATATCATTAAAAACCACCTTTGAAAGGCCTCAAGATAACTGTCATTAAAATCTCATACTTCAAAAGATTTCCAAAAACAATCAAGAGCCGTATCGTCTGGAAAATATGATATTTTTCCATACGTATTTCAGATTATGGTGACACATTTTTCAAATTTCTTGATATAAATAAGTATGAGTAATGTATTTTTGAGAATATAAAACATATTATTGTTATTAATTAAAAAAAAAAAATAATATAGACCTACCAACTAGTTTTGAAAATTGGCACAATTTTCAAAACCAGATGGGCCTTAAAAATTGAGGACCCAAATCCGGAGCGTCTGGGCGCTTTAGCATAAGCCTAGTTTACAAATTTGCACATTATTTTAAATTTAAATACATTTTACAAATAAATTCATCATTTTATTTTAAAATATTGTGTTTAATACCAATGTATGATGTATTTATTGAAGTATTTATTCTTTTTTATCAAAACACCCCTATTAAGCCACAAACAACCCTCACGAGTTAGTCCAGATCGCATCAAGAATTAGTCCATTTAAAGACAAAATAAAATGTTGAATATAAACGTGTGTTTAATTCATGGGTTTATAATGCGCAATCCAATAAAATAATGTTGTTATAACCAACATAATATTTTTAATAAGTAGTGAACCAACTAAATCATTAAAATGACAAGAAAAGGTTAGTATGAGACAATTTGTTTTATTTTTTGGTTAGAGAATTTTTGTCAACGAGAATGTTTGAGTTTTTTAATCGAGGTTTCATAATATCAGAATATTTTTACTCTAGGACAAGTATTTTTCTTTGTATAACCACAGTATATGTCTATATTCTGTGGTATAACGTAGTAAAGTGGCAGATGTAAAACATCGAGCGCGAACTTTGTACATTATAATCACCTAATGATTTCTTGGCCGCTCTTTATCGTTTGACTTGCACCGATTGAAATAAAAATTTGCTATGTTCCATTTCGCATTGTTTCTTCAGTTTATCGACTGATAACCACTATCGTTAAAACTATCTTTATTTTGTCATTTGCATACACTGAAAGTTTTGTATTCAAATGACACATCCATATTTGGTTCGTCAAATATAAATTTATTTAGAGGAATGATACCATTGATATGACTTCCTGTGGAATGGCGGAGTTGAATCACTCCTTATTGTATCGATCCGCGGTCCTCGGATGCTGCCGATAAGAATGCGTCTCTTCACGATGCCATGACGTTCATTATTGATATAAAAATTGTATCCCGGAAAACATGAGATATCTTAACACAGGAAATGCACCAAGCGCATGTTGAAAACTATTGAGTCAGTTAGAACAATTTCAATAAGTATTTTGAAATTCAAAAGTAGATGTGAGTGTAAAGCTAACATGCGCGTTTTTTTAAATCTATCAATTCACTAATATTAGTTGCGCATATGTTGAAAAATATAAAATAATAACACTTTTCTGTGTTAGCACCTATAATTATCACCTGTCAAGAAATTCAAAACCGATTGTTTTACCTCGTTGTTATTTTATAGTAGTAAATGTAAAACTTACTAACATCTTGCACAAACATTCAGAAGATCACCTAGAAGCCTACATTCAGTTCTCTAGTAGCCCTCTTTGGGGCAATAGCAATGAAAACATATTCAAATGCTTATGAAAAATCATCCCCATTGCAGTTATGACCACAATTTCACGTAGTATACTGACCAACCAGCCAACATATGTTATTTTAAGATGTCAACCTTTTACTACAAGTACTTTATAAGATATATCAATTTTAGTGATGAAAAACATGGAAAACCCAAACTTGCGGGAATCGCACATTGAAAGTAAGCATGTTTTTTGTTGCTATGGATACTAGTTTCATTTAATGTAACTAAAGTAATAAGCCTAAACCATAACTTATTTATATCATTATATAAAACAGGACTTACCAACAAAATATTAGGCAGCTGTAGCTGGATTTTGATGCATAATGGTCCACAATAATTATTGATAACATAAATTACAACTCGCGCAAAAAGTATTTGATTATATTGAAAAACTGAGAAAAAATCACTAGCCTACTGTACAACAAAGAAATAAATGTCCTAAAATCTTCCAGCACCATAAGTTAGTCCTTCTTTCTGCTTTTTTCTTTCTTCCTCCATCATTTGAGCCTGTCTGAGTTTTTTTCTATACTCCAAAAACTTTAAATGTTTACGGACTTTTGCAAGCTGAAGTCGCTTTCTGTCTGCAGAGGCTGTCGGCCATGTTGGTTTTAATCCCATAAGAACAACGTTATTTTCAAACCAGACATACGATCACGCATATTCAAATTAAACAGTTATTTTTAAGCAGATTTTTCTAAACAAATTACATTTGATCAAGAATGAAAACGCACGTTGGAATTGCTTTGCAAATTCTAATTAGTTTTAAAGAAAAACCATAAAAATATTTAGTTAAGTTTTATTTTCAACTACTTTTCAAAAACTAGACGTATGTATTCAAAATATCAAAAGCAAACCCAATGCGCAATATGATAATGTTTAAAATGACACCTCATACACAACTTATGGTCAATAAATAACGAACAAATATGGATTCACAAACATTGCTTATATCGGACTAAAACCAACATGGCCGACAGCCTCTCTTGTCCACAGGATGGGATGTGGATGGTGGATCCACAGTCATGCAGAACAAAATAAACTGCATTAGAATTTAGCAGTAGTGCAGCTTGTTATTGAAGTATACAAACATCCATGAACATTACACCTTATCAATTAGACTAAATTTCAATCCAACGACAGTTCCTTTGTGATGCCCTCCGGTCTGAGGGTGGTAAATGTGGTTAACTAAAATCGAGAACCGTAATATTTGTTCATTGTTGTAGGCCTACTTGTATTGAAATAAATTTATCTTATGTGACGTTTACTTGTGTTCAATTTTAAATCAAGAAGTTATAAATGTGGTGTACAGTATAAAGAGATTTGTAATTTTATATGCTTTAAAAAGAAATAGAAATTCACTTTAGGCTGATAATTGACTAAACAAGGAATAATTATTAGGTTTGGATGTAAATCAGTAAAATATGATAAGTCACAACCTTCACATGAAGCAATAAATACAGTGTGTTCATTAAAAATATTAAAGGCCTATTTTATACACGACAATTTATAATCAACAACTTCGGATGTTTAAATAAACCCTTATCAACAGAAATCGGTAAATTATCTTGATGTAGTTTGAGATAGTAAAAATATCAGGCTTCTAAAACGAGTTTCAAATACAGACAATGTAATTCAACGTCGGCTGTGGTATGATTGTCATTGATTGTTGACTCAATTGTAGTTCCTGGTTCCTCCTTAAGGCTCGTACTGTTGACTATAGGAAACGCGTCGTTAGTTAAAAAATCGAATACTTATTTTTTAATGTCGTAAAATCATTGTGATACACTTAATAGGATGTATAAGAGGGACTTATTTTTTAAAAATACCTCTTCGAGGTACTGCGCAGTTGTTAAATGCGTGGAAAAAGAAGCGATAAGCAAAAAGTGTCGGTGCTTGTGGGTGTTGATGAGAACTTAGAAGTGACAAGGTTCACAGCTGGCCTACATGTGCATCTACACTAGCTGCATCATCTGCAAAAACCACGTGCATTCTGATCTAATTGGCTCTTGCCATGGCATCATAGGTAGGTAATTCAGTGTCGGAACACTCATAACTTCCGCATATCACAATATGATATAGTTCATCGCTTTCCTAATATAATTTCCAAGTGTAAATCATTTCATATAATAATTCTCATGTTTTTTCTTGGTATTTAAAACGTTAACTTGTCAGTAAATAAGTTGAAATTTAAATTAGCCAAGATATTTTGACGTTAATTTGAACGAATTAGTTGATTTCCTCCATCGCTCCAACGTTTTAGAAAACTTTTGTTTATTAGGCTGAAACATTAGACACTAAATTTCCAATCAGAATGTTTACAATTTAGAGTATCTCATATTAATCGTAATGTCGTTAATTTAACAGTTACAAAATTAAGGATGTTCGATCAAAAATTACTTTTGAATTTTCTTTTTTTTTTTTTTTTTTTTTAATAAAAGTATTAATTCTTCTTATAACTAATAAATATGCTGAAAGAAAATATCGATAAAAATTATTTGAGATATGACTACATAAAGTGGCTAATTTGACCTTTCCAGTTAGATAAATCGTTTATAAGCTGTGTGATACATTTAATTAAAAATTTGAAAATATAGTGGACAAATGGCACTAGCCATTAGCCAGCCTAGTAGAAATTAAAAATGTTAAAGAAATTTAAGTGCAACTACTTATTTTTTGTAAATTACATATTACCTCAGAAATCACCTTATTTATGTTTTTGCTGTAAAACCAAAAAATAATTTATCTGTTAAAAGTTATTTTTTAAATAATCGATTGTAAGAAAACAGTCGTTTTGTTTGAACGTTATTGTTATACGGATAACTTCCAATTTGTAAAAAAGTATCATGGAAATAACACAAATAATTATAGATATGTAAATTGTAGTTATAAAATTTGGTTAGCTTCCCAAATTAAACAGGCATCCTAATATTAATTCAAAGTCAACCTTTCAGCAAATCTAGACTTTATTACCACTGGAAACTTCGTTTTAATGTATTATGATAAGAATTTTCTAGTAACTCCTTGCTTGGTTTTCGACCAGCATAATTCTACTCTCAATCCATTAAACCAATGTTAAATTTTTCGAAATGAAGTAAAAACATAGCTCCACTGACAATCTCTAAACGTTTATTGTTCATTAACCGATTAAATAAATGCGTAGTGTTATTGCTAATTAGTTTTCCAATTTGCTAGTGTTTCACATTTCATATTTTGAAATTAGAACAATTTTAAATATGCGTGTCTCAAACATTAATGAAATAGTTTACTTTGAACAAATAACATTCTCCGTTGCAATACCTATAAAATTTTATATCAAACATGATTTTATAGGAAAAGTTACGTCAAGTATCGTCTCCTATTTAAAATTGGTTTTATAGGGAATTGATCCAAGATGGCCGACCTCTCCAGCCTCCCCCCCTTAAAAAACATAACACAGCAGTTTAGTATTTACTCTTATTAGACTAGAGACAACTAAGTCTTATAAGACTGGAGAACTTGTCTGTATTTTACAGTAGTTACACGTCCCTGGCCTGGAGGATTACATGACGGAGCTCAGCTGTGTCTGCAACATTCAAACATTCAGCTGCTTCAAGGCTTGTTGTTACCTCCGTTCTTATTGTTGCCGGACGTGACGTCATTCTGTTATCTAGTTTAGTTTTGTGGTACTTCACTCCAGAGAAAAACTCTCGTGTTATGCCAAGTTGTGCTATGTCTGTATATTGTTTAATCCTAGCGCAAAATATGTTAGTGTTAGTATGTTTTCTGTGTTAGTAAATTATTTTTCTGAATGTACTTTTTTTGTGATGCTTTACAATGTTTTTTTCGCTGTGCCTGTAAAGAGTACAGTAACGTTATATAAATAAAAGGAGCTCCTCCCCCCCCCTCGAGTATAAATTCGGTCAGGCCAAAATGTCATTCATTGGTGGCTTAAAAATGCATATATTTTGTGTTCAAGTAAGGTCAATTTCTAACAATAATATTATTTAGATAAGCATATATTTTCAAAGGACAGAATACTTATCTTTCCGAAATTATTTAATTTTAGATATTTCGATAATTCAAAAGTTAAATAATTCAAAAGTGTAGTTTCGAGGCATGATCCTGATTAGTATGTTTGGTCGTGAATTTAATTTAAATTTACATTAAGACAAGCTGATGAGGCTTATAACTTAACCACAGATTTATAATTAAACAACGTCAAGAGACATTTATTCATCTTTTAGAAATTTAGAAGTTGGTAGAAAACCTGAGTTACGTTAGGTTTGGATGTAAATCAGTAAACGATATTAAGTCACAACCCTCACATTTAGCAATAAATATAGTGTGATGATTAAAAATATACACGACAATTTATAATCAACAACTTCGGATGTTAAATAAACCCTTATCAAGAGAAACCGGTCAATTATCTTGATGTAGTTTGAGATAGTAAAAATACCAGGCTTCTAAAACGAGTTTCAAATACAGACAATGTAATTCAACGTCGGCTGTGGTATGGTAATAATTTATTCAATATTAGTAACTTTTCATTAAGAATGATCAAGTGTTTGTTCTCATTTATCGTCATGAAGGACTCATCATTCATACATCAGTGTTGGTTCTCTGTGGACGTGCACGGTCTGTCAACCACGCTGTCCACAATCTACTATCTAGCATGAAGACGAGTAATCTGTATAGGCCTATACTTATTTTTTCTATAGCCATGAGTTGAGGTGTGAGAGGCTACTACTTTATTAATAACTTTGCAGATTAAAGTGTGAAGGACAACTTGCACCTACATCTGATCCTTTACGAGAACTATTTTATAACTATGTTTATAATTATCTTTTATAACAATTCCTTTAATGGATATTTTTGCCACTTATTTAAAGAATCCTGTCATTAAGTTAGCAGTTGTGATTTAGAGGGCTCAAAACCCCCGCGCTGAGAAGCATAAAAACTGCTTTGCGCGGGCGCAGATAATACATTTATTTACTGTAATAAAATTATAAATAAAATATCTATTTAAAGATCTTTTTTACTAGAATCGCTTTGTAAAATGTTCAAATTCTTCTTTATTTTGATTTTTTAGGTTATTGAAGTTACCCAATAATTAAACCAGTACCAAAATAAAACTAGAACGAATAACATGTCAAATAGGTCGTAGATACGTCTGAATACAATCACGTCTCGTATAAAATCAATATAAAACATATTCTATATTTATCACTCGGATTCTCACCGAATAATAATATATTTACACGATACATTTTAAACAATACAAATAGTTGAGTACAAGTCAAAAAAATTAACTTATAATTTTTTGATTAATTTTATCTTAATGAGATGAAGTGTTAAAAGCATCGTTGTAAGATGTATTTTTTATCCGTTATGGTAAGGATATTTTAAACTTTTTTTTATATATTTGCAATAATGTACTCTTTCCAAGCCATGCTAATCTTTTCTTAAAATATTAATATTTTAACTTTTTAATTGAAAACAAAAATAAAATAGATTATAAAACAAAAATAAAATAGATTAGCTCTTTGTTTGATAAATAATCCACTAGAAGTAATTTTGTGTACCAAAGGCACCTTCTTGCAGTTTTTTAAAGCAACAAAAACATTTTCATGGAGAAGTAAGACGTAAAAGTGGACAGTAAGGTAGGTCTACTGTAGCGGCTGTACGACAGTAACAACAGTCTGGCCATTGTGTTGGGTGGCACGGAGTAATAAATAAATAAGATGTGTTGTGCTGAGCGTGTCTGGGCATAGAGTATGGGACTTATCCGGCGTCTCAGGAGGCAAGGCGCCTATGGTACTTACCTACATAACCCTCCTTCACTTACTGAAACTGTTTGTAGGCTTACTTTGTTACACCAACGTGATAAACAATACAATATTTATGTAGTGGTTAATATTATTTAAAAATTATATTTTCATTGTTACTCTTTTCGAAAGATTAACGGATATTTATCCATTGGTACATCGTAGGGATATTTTAAAATGTTTATTTTAACCAGCATTAAATTTTAGTTCTTTTTAACGAACTTATATAATTTGTAACCTTTACTGAATTGATAATAAAGATTCCAGAAAACCTATGAACATCTTAAAAAATGTTAGTGTCTTGTTCTTTATAATTTTGCAATAATTAATAGAAAAGTATCCTCATTAATTATATAATTTATAAGCAATTAATTAATTATAACAAAATAAAATTAAATGTACAAAATTGTATTTTGTTACTAATTTTAACTTAAAATGTCTACTTTTGTCCCAGATAAAAAAGTGAAATATAAGATGTTTATAGACAAGGCTTTTAAATAGTTATATTATTTTTTCAATAAAATTTATATACCAGTTAAGTTTATCGCTTATGCTTGTATTCCATATTAACTCCCTAACGAAGCCAGACCTTGTACCACACCTTGTAAAACAATTAATGATAAAAAATACAAGATACACTAAAATACAGTAGTTAAGTTTTTATTTTAATTATTACAGCCACTAAATTATAATTTGATTTTTCTATAATTTTCCTTCTTATATTAATCAAATTTTTTTTATTTTTTCATCGATCACTTTTTTATAAGAATACAATCGTATTTTAATCTTACAATTCTGTTTGTCTATTATAAGGGAATAGCTTAAGGATTTGCATTATCTTTTGTTACATCTCAAGATAAGAGAAGACTGCCTTATATTGCACTAAAAAAGGAAATGGCAGTTTGAAAATGTATATGGAATGGTTTGTCAGCTACCATATATTAATTTTGTTTAAAGCTGTGGCTCCATGGTTTTTGTTTATTTGGATAAAGTTAAAAAATAAACATTTGAAAATATCAATTAAGAAGTAAGAGATACATCCAATGTTAATAAATAATTTTAAAAAAACCAGGATTTGTATTTAAAGCTACAACAGTAAAATGGTTATGTATTGTAACGGTAAAATAGTTTTAAGTGAATTATTTCAACATGTTAAGTTGTATTATTTAGGCGTCTGTTTGAGTTGTATTGAGTTATCTCTTTGAACTTGTTGTCATCTGATAATATTTATAATTAAAACGAAAAATTGCAAAATTTAAACACAATTGCAACTTTAAAGTCGTTTATTAGTATTTAAATACGATTGCAACATTGAAGTCGTTTATTAGTATTTAAACACACTTGCAACATTGAAGTAGTTTATTAGTATTTAAACACACTTGCAACATTGAAGTCGTTTATTAGTATTTAAACACGATTGCAAAATTGAAGTATTTTATTAGTATTTAAACACACTTGCAACATTAAAGTCGTTTATTAGTATTTAAACACACTTGCAACATTGAAGTCGCTTATTAGTATCTAAACACACTTGCAACATTGAAGTCGTTTATTAGTATTTAAACACACTTGCAACATTGAAGTCGCTTATTAGTATTTAAACATACTTGCTACATTGAAGTCGCTTATTAGTATTTAAACACACTTGCAACATTGAAGTAGTTTATTAGTATTTAAACACACTTGCAACATTGAAGTAGTTTATTAGTATTTAAACACACTTGCAACATTGAAGTAGTTTATTAGTATTTAAACACACTTGCAACATTGAAGTAGTTTATTAGTATTTAAACACACTTGCAACATTGAAGTCGCTTATTAGTATTTAAACACACTTGCAACATTGAAGTCGTTTATTAGTATTTAAACACACTTGCAACATTGAAGTCGCTTATTAGTATTTAAACACACTTGCAACATTGAAGTAGTTTATTAGTATTTAAACACACTTGCAACATTGAAGTAGTTTATTAGTATTTAAACACACTTGCAACATTGAAGTCGCTTATTAGTATTTAAACACACTTGCAACATTGAAGTCGTTTATTAGTATTTAAACACACTTGCAACATTGAAGTCGCTTATTAGTATTTAAACACACTTGCAACATTGAAGTCGTTTATTAGTATTTAAACACACTTGCAACATTGAAGTCGCTTATTAGTATTTAAACACACTTGCAATATTGAAGTAGTTTATTAGTATTTAAACACACTTGCAACATTGAAGTCGTTTATTAGTATTTAAACACACTTGCAACATTGAAGTCGTTTATTAGTATCTAAACAAACTTGCAACATTGAAGTCGTTTATTAGTATTTAAACACACTTGCAACATTGAAGTAGTTTATTAGTATTTAAACACACTTGCAACTTTGAAGTCGCTTATTAGTATTTGAACACACTTGCAAAATTGAAGTCGTTTAATTGTATTTAAACGTTATAACCTTAAAAAATGTATAACTATAATATAAAATTCAGCATGAAGGAACTGAAGACCTTTGGCTCCACCACAGATAAGAAGGAAACAGAGGTTACATTCAATGTGCGTCTATTAGTTATTATTCCACTTTTCCATGCGGTGGCATGGCCAGCACCTTGTCAGTCCCTCCTTTATTCCTCCAAACTCCTCAAGGATAAACGTAGTAGTTACTAATACATACGTATAAAGATGCACATTACTTGTAATCTACTTACACCACTTAGACACTCGCTGCGGCCATAAGGAAGCGACCTCTGTATTTGTTTCTCTGTGTCTCCACCTAATCTATCAAACAAATACTCCATTGTAAATATATGGAGCATTGCATGTACATCCATAAGGAAATCTAGTAAAAACGTTGTGGTCTATTTTAAGGGTTTGTCTGTTTCAGTTGAACCGGCAGCGGAGGCAGAGGAGACAGAGGCTGCTGAAGCAGCGACCGTCACAGTGAAACTTGAGCCTAAACACATGTCCCCGGACAGTAACCACAACGTCACCTGTGACCTTGAGGATGTCAAGAGTGAGCCGGAGTCATCGGGGGATGAGAGTTCCAGAGAACATGACTCCAGTATACGGAGGCTACTATGTAGAACCGACACCGTCGTAGTCTTCCCGGAGGACCCCCAGGGAACACAAAACACAGGTAACATCGCTGGATATACAGGAAGTGACGTTAGAGGAGTGAAATACACTGAAATAACGTTAGTTAATGAGTATCGACAATTACTCTTTACGTTGATCCTTTTGTCCCGAGTTAGTGCTTTAGGAAGTCCATCCTGTTGTCCTGAGTTAGTGCTTTAGGAAGTCCATCCTGTGGTACGTTAATCCCGTTGTCTCAAGTTAGTGCTTTAGGAAGTCCATCATGTGGTACGTTAATTACGTTGTCACAAGTTAGTGCTGTAGGAAGTCCATCCTGTGGTACGTTAATCCCGTTGTCTCAAGTTAGTGCTTTAGGAAGTCCATCCTGTGGTACGTTAATCCCGTTGTCTCAAGTTAGTGCTTTAGGAAGTCCATCCTGTGGTACGTTAATCCCGTTGTCTCAAGTTAGTGCTTTAGGAAGTCCATCCTGTGGTACGTTAATCCCGTTGTCTCAAGTTAGTGCTTTAGGAAGTCCATCCTGTGGTACGTTAATCCCGTTGTCTCAAGTTAGTGCTTTAGGAAGTCTATCCTGTGGTACGTTAATCCCGTTGTCTCAAGTTAGTGCTTTAGGAAGTCCATCCTGTGGTACGTTAATCCCGTTGTCACAAGTTAGTGCTTTAGGAAGTCCATCCTGTTGTCCTGAGTTAGTGCTTTAGGAAGTCCATCCTGTGGTACGTTAATCCCGTTGTCTCAAGTTAGTGCTTTAGGAAGTCCATCCTGTGGTACGTTAATCCCGTTGTCTCAAGTTAGTGCTTTAGGAAGTCCATCCTGTGGTACGTTAATCCCGTTGTCTCAAGTTAGTGCTTTAGGAAGTCCATCCTGTCGTACGTTAATCCCGTTGTCTCGAGTTAGTGCTTTAGGAAGTCCATCCTGTGGTACGTTAATCCCGTTGTCTCAAGTTAGTGCTTTAGGAAGTCCATCCTGTGGTACGTTAATCCCGTTGTCTCAAGTTAGTGCTTTAGGAAGTCCATCCTGTGGTACGTTAATCCCGTTGTCTCAAGTTAGTGCTTTAGGAAGTCCATCCTGTGGTACGTTAATCCCGTTGTCTCAAGTTAGTGCTTTAGGAAGTCCATCCTGTGGTACGTTAATCCCGTTGTCTCAAGTTAGTGCTTTAGGAAGTCCATCCTGTCGTACGTTAATCCCGTTGTCTCAAGTTAGTGCTTTAGGAAGTCCATCCTGTGGTACGTTAATCCCGTTGTCACAAGTTAGTGCTTTAGGAAGTCCATCCTGTTGTCCTGAGTTAGTGCTTTAGGAAGTCCATCCTGTGGTACGTTAATCCCGTTGTCTCAAGTTAGTGCTTTAGGAAGTCCATCCTGTGGTACGTTAATCCCGTTGTCTCAAGTTAGTGCTTTAGGAAGTCCATCCTGTGGTACGTTAATCCCGTTGTCTCAAGTTAGTGCTTTAGGAAGTCCATCCTGTGGTACGTTAATCCCGTTGTCTCAAGTTAGTGCTTTAGGAAGTCCATCCTGTGGTACGTTAATCCCGTTGTCTCAAGTTAGTGCTTTAGGAAGTCCATCCTGTGGTACGTTAATCCCGTTGTCTCAAGTTAGTGCTTTAGGAAGTCCATCCTGTGGTACGTTAATCCCGTTGTCTCAAGTTAGTGCTTTAGGAAGTCCATCCTGTGGTACGTTAATCCCGTTGTCTCAAGTTAGTGCTTTAGGAAGTCCAATCCTGTGGTACGTTAATCCCGTTGTCTCAAGTTAGTGCTTTAGGAAGTCCATCCTGTGGTACGTTAATCCCGTTGTCTCAAGTTAGTGCTTTAGGAAGTCCAATCCTGTGGTACGTTAATTACGTTGTCACAAGTTAGTGCTTTAGTAAGTCCAATCCTGTGGTACGTTAATTACGTTGTCACAAGTTAGTGCTTTAGTAAGTCCAATCCTGAGGACGGGCACATGACCTGTATGAGCGGTTCTTGGATTCTGACATACCGTATATAGGCTACAATGTTTAAAACCCTTTTACTCCAAATGAACGGAAAATCAGATATTAGGTCTATGACGCAAAAAGTCTAACGTCCGATTTTCCCGACGTCCACACAAAAATTATTTAAAAATGGTAATTGGCCTGAATCTATATAAATAGATGATATTGTTTGAAATATGATATTAATTAATTTCAATTATCATTTAGGCCAATATATTTTGTAACTATAAAATAAGTGAAAATCAAGCTGTAATTTAACTTGTAAATATTCAATATTATTTTCTACAAGAAATCGTCTAAAGTCTATAAATGTTCCAAAATTGTTGTTTATGTACACATGACTGTAACATTTCAAAATGTTAACAGGTTATTTGGCATAATATTCATTATATATATATATATATATATATATATATATATATATATATATATATATATATATATATATATATAGACGTTTGTTAGAAGTAAAACAAAATAAGATTGTCAGTATTTTTCTATAAATAATGATTTTAATTTTTTTTAATAACAATCTGCAATACTGCTTAAATCAGCCTAGGATTTTAGAATATCTAGCTGGAAAAATGCTGAGATTTTTGGAGCCAAGTCTAAAAAATGTTTTGGAAGCGGAAGCGTTATTGTTATTATCCTTATATAATAACAATAACGCGAGATTCTGTCTGACTCTTGATTTAGTTTTTTCACAGTAAAAGTTCCATAATAATGATTTTCCTAATAACTTGATTGTTATAAATTATTTATTTTACATATTTCAAGTTATTTATAAAATACAATAATCCTTTTTTTATTGAGACCGATATATTTTAAAACAAAAATGTTTGAAACTCTTGTATTAATAAATACAATTTTCACATGTATTTATTAATATTTTAAAGGGATTGGATTTTTATCTTTCCAATTATGAAGATACTTAAAAATGATAATTTCTTCAAGAGAAACGTTAAAAACATAATCCAGTATTTGAATGTTTTTCATTTTCACAGACAATAAAATTATTAAATATGACCAATATATTCGTTTTTAAATTCACCCAAATATCATAACATATCTTGAAAGAATTCTTAGTTTAAGTATACTCATTATATTTAAATAAATTTACTTTATCATTATTAATGTGTCATAAAAGTATTACAATACTAAGCAACATTTTTTAATGTTATGTTGTATTTTTTGTCAATAATTAAGTAATTTTGGTCGTAATTAACACTCTAACCTCTAAATAGTCATGTTCGTTTTATACACAAAATTCAACCATTAGCTAGCTACCTTACACTATAGAATATTCATCTTTCTATGCATACTTTTTAAAATGCAACAAAAAATATGTGACATATAGTCTTATTTGATTTCATCATCAAACACATACCATGACAGCTACTAGCAATTTCAACAGTACAATATTTTCAACGTGTATTGTATTTCACTGTAAATTTAAAATATTTTTTAACGTATTATTTTTTATTTATTGTAAGTTATAGGAAGTTAGTTGCAGAAAAAATATGTGTTATTTTAACTTTGAAAACGTTACTAATTACATTCATCGTACAGCTGGTAGATTGTCGCAACTCGAAAACTCTCCAGATAACAATCTTCGAGTAAAACGCATATTTTCGCACAACGATATGTGGATTCACATTTTTGCCTCATGTCCTTTGCTATTGCAGTAGAAACTACTTATGTTTTGTCGTCTTGGTCTCCCTCTTTTCGTTAAATGTAACGATGTCATCCATTCTACACCTGCTCCGGTTGAATATAGACCTATAAGAGCACAATGGGTAGCCATTATCTGTGATCTAAGTTTCAGAGTCAACTCTAAAATCTCATGAGGAATCGATTGCCATTCTCCTTAACATTTTCAGTAGTTGCATTTTGTGTGGTAGCTGCCGTAGATGGGAGATCACAAATTTGTGATGGTCCAGCAACAAACCAGGTTTGTTGCTAGTTTAGAACTACCCAGGGTGTACGTACAGCTTTGCTGTGGACGCGAATACCACCCCCCACCCCAGGAGATCACTCGATATTTTTATTTTCATTGATATCTAATGACTTTTGGAGTTTTTTTCAAGTATACAACACGGATTTTATATAATTTTGGATTAATAATTGGTAGCTGACTAAAAAAACTACGCTATATATGTATAGTAGTGGCATCTTCCGCCACCTGTGTGAAATCGTCTCAACAAAGGCCGGTCTTTGCGGGGAAGGTTCATTCCACCTCTGACAGTGTATCGTATCTACCTGATACTTAAAACATGTTCAGATTGTCAAACATAAACCAGTCTAAAACCAAGCTGTTTTTGAACATACTTCCACTGAAATCGATGGCTTGCGAGTCGAAGAGGTTTTAAGTCGCCCAGCACCTTGCGGATAACGTGCCATACAACCATGTATAGACACTTCTACCGATCCCTAAGTTAGGCCTTCTACCCTCTTTGCGGACATGACATGTAGGCCTATGTATGCGGACGGATTTGTACATGGAACCTCTAAACCATCCAACCTACTGATACGTCATGTGGCTCTACCAGGGTCGTCAGGAATGAGGTCGTTTTACGGTCGATCAATGAAGGTGATTAATACGAGAGTCGGCGAAGAAAGCTAGAGTAAGAAAGGAGAATCAAGGTGACTAGACGTTGTGACGTCGAAGGAGAAAACAAGCAATTTACCAAGGCCTCAATCAAGGCCGTAGAAGAACCAGATTGATGGAGTTGCGTCTTGTTTCCAATGAAGACATTAATAACGCTAATTGGTACTTACTGCTGCCCAATTAAAGCGGCCATTTTGAAACATCTTATTGCCAATTAAATGGCGGGAGGCCTGCTGTCTCCTGTACATTGTGATCCGGACCAGCTTTCGGCTCAATCATTTGTCTGGTTTATTACGTTTACTTTCGCTTCCTGCGTGTTTTTATTTATTATTATTTTTTAAGTAAAGGGACTAAAAATATTCTTTGAGACTGCGACATTTTTTCTTGCCTCATATAATTAATTAATACTATAACACGAGAGTTGTATTGGAAATAATACAAACACACTAGTGAAATTCAATCCCTGTCAGTATAATAGTTATCAACGTCAGTTACAAAACAAATATTTTTTAACTGTCCTATTTCATTACGAAACTCCAGGTATTATATTTTTAAAATCTTTTAATTTAAAATAGTGTTTTGAATTCAATTTCTGTGTTTTAACTAAAAGCAATTTTTGTGCCTGATTGTCATAGAAAGGTGTATCTAACTTACAAAACTTATTATTTATATACGAACGTTTTGATTAAACCCATTTTGTTCTATAACTTTTGATGAATTCAATATCTACATACAACTGCACACGGTTCTTTTAAAAACCATGCTGACGACATGCCTTTGTAGACTTTGATTGAAGCATATTTAGTAAGGTCATTCATAATACTATTCTGAAATCAATTGTTCTCTCAGACGGTTACATTTTTACCGTAAAATGTATTTCTTATTCAATATATGAGGCTAAAGTCCCCTTCTTCAGTTTCTTTACAGCCACTGAAGTATAAAGAATATGCTCTTTCCAAATAAATAAGATTTCATACAAGTGAAACCTTGATTATCCACAAAAAATCACGTTGATTATCCTCAGAGAAAGACGTGGACAAAATTATTTTAATTTACAGTGAAATCAGATAGCGGGAAAACTTTGACTAGCACAATTTTTGTAACTTGTACTAATATTGTCTATAATACTGTATTTTGTGAAATTTTATTTGCTTTTAATTTATAGTAACTCGCAATATGTTGCTGTCTCACAGATTATTAGTTAAGGAGCATACATATTCACGCGATGAAGTGAAATAACTGAAAAAAAGACTAAATAGATTTACAAAGTTGGTTTATTATTATTTGAAATAAAAGAAAAACTACATGAATAACGACGGAAACGAGACCCAGCTTGGCGGGTCCATCCATTCGCTCACGTCACACGAATATTCACGCTTTCTCTTCTCTGAATTCCGTTGGTCTCACGATAGAAAATGCAGTTTACCGAAATTAACATTATATTTCTACTCGTACTGGATTTGTGTGATATTTCTCCTATTTTTAATCTGGACCAACACGTACCATAAGAAGCATAAACCTACTACAAAAGAATCATAAATCATGTCCACCGACGAAGTGACTATTGTTCGGGAACACGTTAACACATGTACACACATTTAAAGGTTTTAAGGCTTTTTTCAAGATGTCTGTGGTGGTTATCACGCAAGATGTCTACATAATAAACAATGTCAAGCTATTTTCTGTTGTTGTGGACTGACTGATTTATAACGCACCGAGTGTTTGTGGACTGACCGCGGTTGTCAGACGTGCCAAATTACAAATCAGTCACTGGTGAGCGGATGGTGCGCGCTCCCTGTCATTCCTGTTCAGTACGGCAACACCGCACGCAAGAACCTACAAATAGAATCCCTGAAGCATATGAACAACGCGCAACAGTTTTCTTCATTCAATGAGCAACATCTGTGACGTATTTTCTCTCAACGCTTTCCAACATATTCAAACAGCAGATGCCATCAATAACGATTTGTGTACGTGATTAACTAGTGAGAGCTTAGTTTGTATTGCGTACACTCTGAGGGAGACAGGCATCAATATTGAGGAGACACCGTGTCAATCCCTTGTTGCTACGGGCAATGAGTCCCAGGGGAACGGCGTCTCTCACAATCCTTGATTGGCTATCCTGTAAGGACAAGGTCCTTGGGTCGTAGGAAAGACATCCCTCTGGGCCTGTCGAATCCTTGTCTTGGACTCCCTCGAGGTGTTTGGCGATCCGGTGGTGCATACACTTTGCTTATTATATCACAACTGTCTATTTAACCATTTCAGCGTGTAAACTACCTTGGATTGGGAACAACACAGAGTAATTATTTTAAGTGGACATTTTGTAAATGTCGTGAAACAAAAGTGTATGCACGTGTAAAGCAATATAATTTAATAAAAGTACAAATATAATAGTGATTGACATTACTTAACCTCATTTACCTCGCAAAGGTCCTCAGACCGGTGAGGAACTCACTCACAAAGGAAAAAAGATTGAACAATACGTTTTATATATCGTTATGTTTTGAAGCAATTAATGATTACAACTTTAACAAATATTCAAATATCGTATACAAATAACTTTGTAATGAATAAAATAACTTAATAAAAAATCGTAAGTGATTGAAATGTCACTTGTTAAACTACTTCAACTTGTATTGTAATGTAACAGTAATTTACTACACGCTTCATAGTTTATGTAGATCTCCAAAATACCTTCCTGGCCTTGAAATACATCAGGAACAGGCATTTCATAAGAAATAACGACATTGGTTTGATATATGTACTCATTTTACAAACACAATAACACACCTAATAATGTTGTAGCGACTGGAGTTCTCAGTATAAGAACAAACATCACTTATTATTTTAGGTATTTGCTCACTTACTTATTTAGACCTTTTTATTCTTTAAGTGATGACCACAATAAAGTATACGACCATCCAGACAGTGTCGAGCTGAGCCGATATTGTGGTAGAAACTGCCTAAGTGGCAAGTCGCCAAGGCGGCATATGGAGGTGCAGATATTATAGCCCTATAACAGGAGTTATGGCCTGGAGTGGCAATGTCTTCTATTCTACTCACTGTGTTGTGTACGCTCTATTACATGCCACTTTTGCATTGTATACACTTTGTTCCATGCAACTTCTGCGTTGTGCAACTTCTGAGCTGCCTACGTTCTGTTCAAGAATTTTCTTATTGAAAACACGTCAGGAACCTGTGCTCATTTTAGGTTACATCTAGTTTACTTAGACATTACACTCTGGTAATTACCGACACATCTCATTATTTCTCATTGCATATTAATGTGTATTCAATTCGAAAGTTTTTGAACAGCTGGACTTAATATGCCCATTTAAAGTTACACCTGCATAGGAATTATATACTCATTAATGAATAAAAAGTATTGTGAAATAATAATTTAAAGTAATAATGATAAGTTAAATTGAAGTAGTACAGAAGGAAATATCAGTTTCTTATAATAATGTTGAATTGGCTTTAAGTCGTGCTGAAGGATATAGTTTTGAAAATACTAGATTCAAGTAATAATAATAAGATGAATTGAAGTACTACAGAAGGACATATCAGTTTCTTATAATAATGTTGAATTGGCTTCAAGTCGTGCTGAAGGAAATAGTTATTAAATACAACATGGAAGTAATAATAATAAGATGAATTGAAGTAGTACAGAAGGAAATATCAGTTTCTTATAATAATGTTGAATTGGCTTTAAGTCGTGCTGAAGGAAATAGTTTTGAAAATACTAGATTCAAGTAATAATAATAAGATGAATTGAAGTAGTACAGAAGGAAATATCAGTTTCTTATAATAATGTTGAATTGGCTTCAAGTCGTGCTGAAGGAAATAGTTATTAAATACAACATGCAAGTAATAATAATAAGATGAATTGAAGTAGTGCTGAAGGAAATAGTTATTAAATACAACATGCAAGTAATAATAATAAGATGAATTGAAGCAGTACAGAAGGAAATATCAGTTTATTATAATAATGTTGAATTGGCTTTAAGTCGTGCTGAAGTAAATACTAGATTCAAGTAATAATAATAAGATGAATTGAAGTAGTACAGAAGGAAATATCAGTTTCTTATAATAATGTTGAATTGGCTTCAAGTCGTGCTGAAGGAAATAGTTTTGAAAATACTAGATTCAAGTAATAATAATAAGATGAATTGAAGTAGTACAGAAGGAAATATCAGTTTATTATAATAATGTTGAATTGGCTTTAAGTCGTGCTGAAGGAAATAGTTTTAAAAATACTAGATTCAAGTAATAATAATAAGATGAATTGAAGTAGTACAGAAGGAAATATCAGTTTCTTATAATAATGTTGAATTGGCTTTAAGTCGTGCTGAAGGAAATAGTTTTGAAAATACTAGATTCAAGTAATAATAATAAGTTGAATTGAAGTAGTACAGAAGGAAATACCAGTTTCTTATAATAATGTTGAATTGGCTTTAAGTCGTGCTGAAGGAAATAGTTTTGAAAATACTAGATTCAAGTAATAATAATAAGATGAATTGAAGTAGTACAGAAGGAAATACCAGTTTCTTATAATAATGTTGAATTGGCTTTAAGTCGTGCTGAAGGAAATAGTTTTGAAAATACTAGATTTAAGTAATAATAATAAGATGAATTGAAGTAGTACAGAGGGAAATACCAGTTTCTTATAATAATGTTGAATTGGCTTTAAGTCGTGCTGAAGGAAATAGTTTTGAAAATACTAGATTCAAGTAATAAAAATAAGATGAATTGAAGTAGTACAGAAGAAAATATCAGTTTCTTATAATAATGTTGAATTGGCTTTAAGTCGTGCTGAAGGAAATAGTTTTGTAAATACTAGATTCAAGTAATAATAATAAGAAGAATTGAAGTAGTACAGAAGGAAATACCAGTTTCTTATAATAATGTTGAATTGGCTTTAAGTCGTGCTGAAGGAAATACTTAATTCAAGTAATAATAATAAGATGAATTGAAGTAGTACAGAAGGAAATACCAGTTTCTTATAATAATGTTGAATTGGCTTTAAGTCGTGCTGAAGGAAATAGTTTTGAAAATACTAGATTCAAGTAATAATAATATTGAAGTAGTAAAGAAGGAAATATCAGTTTATTATAATAATGTTGAATTGGCTTTAAGTCGTGCTGAAGGAAATACTAGATTCAAGTAATAATAATAAGATGAATTGAAGTAGTACAGAAGGAAATACCAGTTTCTTATAATAATGTTGAATTGGCTTTAAGTCGTGCTGAAGGAAATACTAGATTCAAGTAATAATAATAAGATGAATTGAAGTAGTACAGAAGGAAATATCAGTTTCTTATAATAATGTTGAATTGGCTTTAAGTCGTGCTGAAGGAAATAGTTTTGAAAATACTAGATTCAAGTAATAATAATAAGATGAATTGAAGTAGTACAGAAGGAAACATCAGTTTCTTATAATAATGTTGAATTGGCTTTAAGTCGTGCTGAAGGAAATAGTTTTGAAAATACTAGATTCAAGTAATAATAATAAGATGAATTGAAGTAGTACAGAAGGAAATATCAGTTTCTTATAATAATGTTGAATTGGCTTTAAGTCGTGCTGAAGGAAATAGTTTTGAAAATACTAGATTCAAGTAATAATAATAAGATGAATTGAAGTAGTACAGAGGGAAATACCAATTTCTTATAATAATATTGAATTGGCTTTAAGTCGTGCTGAAGGAAATAGTTTTGTAAATACTAGATTCAAGTAATAATAATAAGATGAATTGAAGTAGTACAGAAGGAAATACCAGTTTCTTATAATAATGTTGAATTGGCTTTAAGTCGTGCTGAAGGAAATAGTTTTGAAAATACTAGATTCAAGTAATAATAATAAGATGAATTGAAGTACTACAGAAGGAAATATCAGTTTCTTATAATAATGTTGAATTGGCTTTAAGTCGTGCTGAAGGAAATAGTTTTGAAAATACTAGATTCAAGTAATAATAATAAGATGAATTGAAGTAGTACAGAAGGAAATATCAGTTTCTTATAATAATGTTGAATTGGCTTCAAGTCGTGCTGAAGGAAATAGTTATTAAATACAACATGCAAGTAATAATAATAAGATGAATTGAAGTAGTGCTGAAGGAAATAGTTATTAAATACAACATGCAAGTAATAATAATAAGATGAATTGAAGTAGTGCTGAAGGAAATAGTTATTAAATACAACATGCAAGTAATAATAATAAGATGAATTGAAGTAGTGCTGAAGGAAATAGTTATTAAATACAACATGCAAGTAATAATAATAAGATGAATTGAAGTAGTGCTGAAGGAAATAGTTATTAAATACAACATGCAAGTAATAATAATAAGATGAATTGAAGTAGTGCTGAAGGAAATAGTTATTAAATACAACATGCAAGTAATAATAATAAGATGAATTGAAGTAGTGCTGAAGGAAATAGTTATTAAATACAACATGCAAGTAATAATAATAAGATGAATTGAAGTAGTGCTGAAGGAAATAGTTATTAAATACAACATGCAAGTAATAATAATAAGATGAATTGAAGTAGTGCTGAAGGAAATAGTTATTAAATACAACATGCAAGTAATAATAATAAGATGAATTGAAGTAGTGCTGAAGGAAATAGTTATTAAATACAACATGCAAGTAATAATAATAAGATGAATTGAAGTAGTGCTGAAGGAAATAGTTATGAAATACTACTTGCAAGGAATAATAATAAGATGAATTGAAGTAGTGCTGAAGGAAATAGTTATGAAATACAACTTGCAAGGAATAATAATAAGATGAATTGAAGTAGTGCTGAAGGAATTAGTTATTAAATACAACATGCAAGTAATAATAATAAGATGAATTGAAGTAGTGCTGAAGGAAATAGTTATGAAATACAACTTGCAAGGAATAATAATAAGATGAATTGAAGTAGTGCTGAAGGAAATAGTTATTAAATACAACATGCAAGTAATAATAATAAGATGAATTGAAGTAGTGCTGAACAAAATAGTTATTAAATACAACATGCAAGTAATAATAATAAGATGAATTGAAGTAGTGCTGAAGGAAATAGTTATTAAATACAACATGCAAGTAATAATAATAATATGAATTGAAGTAGTGCTGAAGGAAATAGTTATTAAATACAACATGCAAGTAATAGCCTAATAATAAGATGAATTGAAGTAGTGCTGAAGGAAATAGTTATTAAATACAACATGCAAGTAATAATAATAAGATGAATTGAAGTAGCGCTGAAGGAAATAGTTATTAAATACAACATGCAAGTAATAATAATAAGATGAATTGAAGTAGTGCTGATGGAAATAGTTATTAAATACAACATGCAAGTAATAATAATAAGATGAATTGAAGTAGTGCTGAAGGAAATAGTTATTAAATACAACATGCAAGTAATAATAATAAGATGAATTGAAGTAGTGCTGAAGGAAATAGTTATTAAATACAACATGCAAGTAATAATAATAAGATGAATTGAAGTAGTGCTGAAGGAAATAGTTATTAAATACAACATGCAAGTAATAATAATAAGATGAATTGAAGTAGTGCTGAAGGAAATAGTTATTAAATACAACATGCAAGTAATAATAATAAGATGAATTGAAGTAGTGCTGAAGGAAATAGTTATTAAATACAACATGCAAGTAATAATAATAAGATGAATTGAAGTAGTGCTGAAGGAAATAGTTATTAAATACAACATGCAAGTAATAATAATAAGATGAATTGAAGTAGTGCTGAAGGAAATAGTTATTAAATACAACATGCAAGTAATAATAATAAGATGAATTGAAGTAGTGCTGAAGGAAATAGTTATGAAATACTACTTGCAAGGAATAATAATAAGATGAATTGAAGTAGTGCTGAAGGAAATAGTTATGAAATACAACTTGCAAGGAATAATAATAAGATGAATTGAAGTAGTGCTGAAGGAATTAGTTATTAAATACAACATGCAAGTAATAATAATAAGATGAATTGAAGTAGTGCTGAAGGAAATAGTTATGAAATACAACTTGCAAGGAATAATAATAAGATGAATTGAAGTAGTGCTGAAGGAAATAGTTATTAAATACAACATGCAAGTAATAATAATAAGATGAATTGAAGTAGTGCTGAACAAAATAGTTATTAAATACAACATGCAAGTAATAATAATAAGATGAATTGAAGTAGTGCTGAAGGAAATAGTTATTAAATACAACATGCAAGTAATAATAATAATATGAATTGAAGTAGTGCTGAAGGAAATAGTTATTAAATACAACATGCAAGTAATAATAATAAGATGAATTGAAGTAGTGCTGAAGGAAATAGTTATTAAATACAACATGCAAGTAATAATAATAAGATGAATTGAAGTAGTGCTGATGGAAATAGTTATTAAATACAACATGCAAGTAATAATAATAAGATGAATTGAAGTAGTGCTGAAGGAAATAGTTATTAAATACAACATGCAAGTAATAATAATAAGATGAATTGAAGTAGTGCTGAAGGAAATAGTTATTAAATACAACATGCAAGTAATAATAATAAGATGAATTGAAGTAGTGCTGAAGGAAATAGTTATTAAATACAACATGCAAGTAATAATAATAAGATGAATTGAAGTAGTGCTGAAGGAAATAGTTATGAAATACAACTTGCAAGGAATAATAATAAGATGAATTGAAGTAGTGCTGAAGGAAATAGTTATGAAATACAACTTGCAAGGAATAATAATAAGATGAATTGAAGTAGTGCTGAAGGAATTAGTTATTAAATACAACATGCAAGTAATAATAATAAGATGAATTGAAGTAGTGCTGAAGGAAATAGTTATGAAATACAACTTGCAAGGAATAATAATAAGATGAATTGAAGTAGTGCTGAAGGAAATAGTTATTAAATACAACATGCAAGTAATAATAATAAGATGAATTGAAGTAGTGCTGAACAAAATAGTTATTAAATACAACATGCAAGTAATAATAATAAGATGAATTGAAGTAGTGCTGAAGGAAATAGTTATTAAATACAACATGCAAGTAATAATAATAATATGAATTGAAGTAGTGCTGAAGGAAATAGTTATTAAATACAACATGCAAGTAATAATAATAAGATGAATTGAAGTAGTGCTGAAGGAAATAGTTATTAAATACAACATGCAAGTAATAATAATAAGATGAATTGAAGTAGTGCTGAAGGAAATAGTTATGAAATACAAAATGCAATGAATAATTATATAGTGACTTGTATTAGCCGATAAAATTACTACGAAAGGCCATTACGACTCTTAATTAAACAAGAATATAAATACTCAAGAATGTAATAAACTTTTACATTTTTAGGAAAAATATGTTTTATAGCTGTTTCGATCCCAAAATGAAAGTATTCTAAACTCTCCCCTTTACGTGTATGTTTGTTTATAAATTATTACATTGGTAGGTAAAGTTGATAAGTAAGCTTACATCCGTGGCGTTTGCGAATGCAGCGAAGTTTTATGGTCCAGATAACTGCCTACTTTGGCCGGACTCCAGGCTGGAGCTTGCTGCAAGGTGCCAATATTACTTGCTTCATCGTAAACTGCAAGACTTTATGATATACGCCTAATGATTGATATATGCGTAACTTGAACCCCTGTACCAAACAGTTTTACATGTTTGTAAGCCTAACACTGACTATTCAGCACGTCGTACATTTATAAAGTGCAAAGCAATAATATATTCTACGTAATATCCATTAAATTTACAAAAATACTACTTGTAATGAAATAGTTCATAAATACTTAATCATTCATTATGGCGTGATAAAAGTACTGGATAGTCTTCTATACGATTTATGATTCAAGATTACACTGTATCTTTAAAATGTTACCAAACAGTGATTTAAATAAGTTGTCGGTTGTTTAATTATTTGTGATTCACTATCAACATTTTAAATTAGTTATCATACGGTGTGTCTGAATTACTTACTTTATGGTCATCTAGATATACGATTTATAATTCAGATTAAAATTGTCTAAAGAGTTATCATATCGCGTTTTAAGTTACAAGATCATAAATAGGATTTAAGATTCAGCTGTCGTGAGATTTTCCCAATTACAAGATCATCATCTACACGATGTATTATTCGTTGTGAAAATATCTACAAGTTATCATGCAGTGATTTCAGTCACAAGATGGATTTCTATAAGATTTATCATAAAGTGAGGAAATACCTAATGAGATATCATGTGGATATTTAAATTACTAGATTATTATCTAGTACGATCTATGATGCAGTTGAGAAATACTGTTATCCTACGCTATAACGTAGATATCATGTAATGGTTTTAATTGTAAGATGATTAGAAAGTTGTTATCTGTCAAATACTTTCTCTGTTGACATAACTCATGTGTTTTAACATGCGAATTTGCTAATTTAATTGTTAACTATTGTTATAAAAAACGAAAATCTTATATTTGTAGGCCTGAGGAAGAACGATCCGCCTTTCAACATAAAAACGACTCTGTTTACTTTCATTTAAATAATAAGAAATACTTTATATGATTTAAAAAATGTATATTTTCCTATTGAGGGAGAGATAAGTTAACTTAAATAAAAAATTAGACAGACGTAGATTTTAAGGAACGGGAAAGTTGTGAATGACGCCGCATGAGTTGTTCTGGCCGTCGAACGCGCCGAGTGCACTTGAAATTGGAGATGTCGTGAGTTTTGATTAAAGCGGCCAGTTGTGAGATTGAATCTGGAGCTTCGCAGAATACAAATAAACTTGGAAACGTGGTGAGTATTTGGAGACTTTGTGGAGTGTAATTTGAAGGATGACAATATGACGTAACTCCAACACGTATTGCAATGTTGTATTTAATAGACAGAACACAACAGTTATTTATAAAAATGAAACAAAATTATAAAAAAATGCATGGTTGAAATCTACTTTCAAAACAGTGCTACATAATATTGGAATTGTTAAATAAAGGATTCGTGATTGATAAAATAAATAACTTCTCCAATGCTTAAGAAAGACTTTAGAACTATAATGTTAAAAGGGTAAATATAATGTAGTAAGGTAAATATTATAACTATTATTTGTATGTAATGCACGAAGGTCTTAAGCCATAATACACCAATCTACTAATAAAGGAGCTGTGGAAATGTGTGTTTTCAGGGATTTTGATTCCGATAAGGTATCAGTTACATCAACTGAAGCAATAAGGCCGAGTACTCTTATAGGCAACATCAAACTGAAGTAAGGAAACATATTCAATAAGGCCGAGTACTCTGATTGGTATCATCAAACCGGAGCAAGGGTATCTATTCAATAAGGCCGAGTACTCTGATTGGCAACAACAAACCGGAGCAAGGGTATCTATTCAATAAGGCCGAGTACTCTGATTGGCAACATCAAACAGAAGTAAGGAAACATATTCAATAAGGCCGAGTACTCTGATTGGTATCATCAAACTGGAGCAAGGGTATCTATTCAATAAGGCCGAGTACTCTTATAGGCAACATCAAACAGAAGTAAGGAAACATATTCAATAAGGCCGAGTACTCTGATTGGTATCATCAAACTGGAGCAAGGGTATCTATTCAATAAGGCCGAGTACTCTTATAGGCAACATCAAACAGAAGTAAGGAAACATATTCAATAAGGCCGAGTACTCTGATTGGTATCATCAAACTGGAGCAAGGGTATCTATTCAATAAGGCCGAGTACTCTTATAGGCAACATCAAACAGAAGTAAGGAAACATATTCAATAAGGCCGAGTACTCTGATTGGTATCATCAAACTGGAGCAAAGGGTATCTCATAGGCAACATCAAACTGAAGTAAGGAAATATATTCAATAAGGCCGAGTACTCTTATAGGCAACATCAAACTGAAGTAAGGAAACATATTCAATAAGGCCGAGTACTCTGATTGGCAAAATCAAACTGGAGCACGGATATCTATTCAATAAGGCCGAGTACTCTGATTGGCAACATCAAACTGAAGTAAGGAAACATATTCAGTAAGGCCGAGTACTCTGATTGGTATCATCAAACCGGAGCAAGGATATCTATTCAATAAGGCCGAGTACTCTGATTGGTATCATCAAACCGGAGCAAGGATATCTATTCAATAAGGCCGAGTACTCTTATAGGCAACATCAAACTGAAGTAAGGAAACATATTCAATAAGGCCGAGTACTCTGATTGGTATCATCAAACCGGAGCAAGGGTATCTATTCAATAAGGCCGACTACTCTGATTGGTATCATCAAACCGGAGCAAGGATATCTATTCAATAAGGCCGAGTACTCTGATTGGTATCATCAAACCGGAGCAAGTACTCTTATAGGCAACATCAAACAGAAGTAAGGAAACATATTCAATAAGGCCGAGTACTCTGATTGGTATCATCAAACTGGAGCAAGGGTATCTATTCAATAAGGCCGAGTACTCTTATAGGCAACATCAAACAGAAGTAAGGAAACATATTCAATAAGGCCGAGTACTCTGATTGGTAACATCAAACTGGAGCAAGGGTATCTATTCAATAAGGCCGAGTACTCTTATAGGCAACATCAAACTGAAGTAAGGAAATATATTCAATAAGGCCGAGTACTCTTATAGGCAACATCAAACTGAAGTAAGGAAACATATTCAATAAGGCCGAGTACTCTGATTGGTATCATCAAACTGGAGCAAGGGTATCTATTCAATAAGGCCGAGTACTCTTATAGGCAACATCAAACTGAAGTAAGGAAACATATTCAATAAGGCCGAGTACTCTGATTGGTATCATCAAACTGGAGCAAAGGTATCTCTATTCACCTACCAAATAAAATGTTTTAAAAGTCTATTATAATAAAATATTGCGTTTTTTTATGAAAATGTGCATTCTGAAATGAAAAAAATACTAACAAAATGTAAACAGTATAATTCAATAGGTTTGACGTTAAAAATATAACTGCCATTTAAATGATGATTATTGATCGTAGCATGTGTCCAAGTAGTGGAAGTGTAGAATGTATAACCTGCACGTTGTAATGCTTGGAAGCCTCTCTCTGGAACCGTTCCTTGACGGAGTGTTCAAGTTTAATTGTGCCCCCGCAATAAATAACCCTTGGCTCGCAGCTAAGTCGGTTTGCATTTAGCAAAGGATGCTCACGGTACGTGACATACCAGCTCATATCCTGTTCCATTCATATCAAATAAATTATAGTAAACAAACTAAATGTTTATTTGCAATGTAAGATATACCGGATTAAAACCTTCTACTATTGTAAGTTAAAAGAATTTATTCACACATTAATTTACTGTCACTTATGCCAACTATGCTGCGATAAATCCAGAAATACTTACTCACCAAATCACTCATTCACTGTCACTAATTTCAACTCAGCTACAGTAAAGCCAGGTGTACTTACTCACCTATTGTCTCATTCAATGTCACAATCTTTAAACTCAGCTACAGTAAAGCCAAATGTACTTACTCACTTATTCTCCCGTTCCATGTCACAAACTTTAACTATGCTACAGTAAAGTCAGATGTACTTACTCACCTAATCACTCATTCACTGTCACTAATTTTAACTCAGCTACAGTAAAGCCAGGTGTACTTACTCACCTATTGTCTCATTCAATGTTACAATCTTTAACTCAGCTACAGTAAAGCCAAATGTACTTACTCACCTATTGTCTCATTCAATGTTACAATCTTTAACTCAGCTACAGTAAAGCCAGGTGTACTTACTCACCTATTGTCTCATTCAATGTTACAATCTTTAACTCAGCTACAGTAAAGCCAGGTGTACTTACTCACCTATTGTCTCATTCAATGTTACAATCTTTAACTCAGCTACAGTAAAGCCAGGTGTACTTACTCACCTATTGTCTCATTCAATGTTACAATCTTTAACTCAGCTACAGTAAAGCCAGGTGTACTTACTCACCTATTGTCTCATTCAATGTCACAATCTTTAAACTCAGCTACAGTAAAGCCAAATGTACTTACTCACTTATTCTCCCGTTCCATGTCACAAACTTTAACTATGCTACAGTAAAGCCAGATGCACCTACTCACCCAATCACTCGTTCACTGTCACTAATTTTAACTCAGCTATAGTAAAGCCAGATGCACTTACTCACCTAATCACTCGTTCACTGTCACTAATTTTAACTCAGCTACAGTAAAGCCAGATGTGCTTATTCAACGACAGGAATAATAATAAAAAAAAAAAAAAAACTAATATCAAATTATAAGTTAATAGTGATTAACATGTTTTTATTTTGAGCCAGAATATTGAGTTTAGCCTTAGGGAGAACGACGGATACAAGTCGACTTGGCCAACTCCGGTTGCTGAGACAATGTCCTCATCTGCTTATCGTCAGCATCGTTACAGTACAACTTGCTCTACGACGATTGTTGTTGTGACTTCAACAGAGCAATCAGGCCTAGATTGTCCACATTAGAAAGATAGCAAAACAAAAAAGGTCCAAAATTGAATACACAGAGCAGAAACAACATCAAAACAGGAGTAAAATATTAAGGATGGTGGATACGATATGGACTGAAGAGTTCCACATAACCACTAGCTGACATCGAGGTTGGTATCTAAAAACCTAACTGTCAGGTTTGTACATACCAGTTTGTGGAGTAATACGACAAGTACTGAAGAGTCCTTATAACACCTAACTGACATCCGACTGTATCTAACTAAAACTTAACTACCAGGTTTGTACATATCAGTTGTGGAGTAATACG
Source organism: Stictocephala bisonia (assembly GCA_035578905.1). Lineage (NCBI taxonomy): Eukaryota > Metazoa > Arthropoda > Insecta > Hemiptera > Membracidae > Stictocephala > Stictocephala bisonia. The sequence goes on along the minus strand of JAQJVL010000063.1, from coordinate 1,458,064 downwards.
ACAAGTACTGAAGAGTCCTTATAACACCTAACGGACATCCGACTGTATCTAACTAAAACTTAACTACCAGGTTTGTACATATCAGTTGTGGAGTAATACGACAAGTACTGAAGAGTCCTTATAACACCTAACGGACATCCGACTGTATCTAACTAAAACTTAACTACCAGGTTTGTACATATCAGTTGTGGAGTAATACGACAATTACTGAAGAGTCCTTATAACACCTAACTGACATCCGACTGTAGCTAACTAAAAACTTAACTACCAGGTTTGTACATATCAGTTGTGGAGTAATACGACAATTACTGAAGAGTCCTTATAACACCTAACTGACATCCGACTGTAGCTAACTAAAAACTTAACTACCAGGTTTGTACATATCAGTTGTGGAGTAATACGACAATTACTGAAGAGTCCTTATAACACCTAACTGACATCCGACTGTAGCTAACTAAAAACCTAACTACCAAGTTTGTAAATACCAGTTTGTGGAATAGAGTCATATTTTCCTCTCTTACAAAATGTGCAAATGTTTTATTGCCATTATCTTTTGTCATATTTGCAATAAATTCAATCACTTAAGTTCCTCATTCCAATTCATTTTGTGGTTAGGTGTGCGAGGGGACTCACTAACCCTAACCTTGCACATGGATATTTTTTTTATTATGTAAAAGCCTACTCCATTTCAGTCGCCTATTAAAATATGAATTGCAATATACATACAACATTTTGAATGACCTCAGAATAAATTTAAATTTTTTTACTATTTACTTCGCATTACAAATTGGTTAGAACAAAATTGTTATTATGAAGTTTATTTTTTTTAAATCTTCATTCAAATTAGTAGTTTTTTTAAAAAAGCTAGTCATATATTCCATTAAAAAACCTTTTTACGTGTACTAGAACAATGGAAAACTGATCCCAATTTTTGTTTTCGTAAAAAAACTTCTCCGTTTTTATCTTAGGAAGCGTTTACTAACTAAGCTGATCCAACCCCCCTTTTATGCATTTCCATAAATATTTAGTTTCTCGATTACACAATGATTGAATCCAACTATAAAATATAAATTTATTTCTTGCACTCTTGATTCCAAAATCTGTATGAAACTGTTTTGAAAAATTCTCATAGTAGCAAATTTTCAAACACAATTTAAGAAATCGCTTATTTCGCAATAGAAGCATACAGCAAAGTAAGATGTTATTGTTTGCTTGAAAAATTACTGATGGTTGAAATAATATATTTTATATTTTTGAAAGGACTAAAACATATTGTATATATCCAGGCTTATATATTCAGTTTAAAAGGTAAAAAAGTTACGTTTAAAATGTGGAACCTAGTTTTGAACACACAAGTGATACATTTATTTACTTTATATACAATTACTGGGAAAATACAAACACTTTGTTGTCAATTAAAAATATCCTCTCTATAAAAGCACTCCTCCTACTCCCTTTTATAAACGGATTTACCAAGATTCGCGAAGAAGCAATACGGATTAATGTCCGACAGTAAACATGTTTCAAGATAATGTAGGAGTCATAAAAGGAAGGGATAGGACATTGTTGATGGTTTGGCAGACACAGGCGACATGAGCCTCCGCGATTGCTTAAGGATGCCAAATAACGAAAACTGAACCTACTGTACTGTATTGAGTGAAGGACTGGCTGGCGCAGAAGACGAGCCAACTACGTCTAGGCCTCCATTATGTCCGGCAAGGGACTTATTTCATTGCCCTTATTACATTTTACTACATTAAATGGTACTAAATTTGTAGTGACTTTTTTTCTTAGAGTTACCTTGTAATCTAAATACAATTAATTGCCGATTTAGTTTACAGAATTTAAATTATTGCTGTACAGCTACTATAAAATTAACTTAATAACAATATTAAAGTTCGCTAAGAATGTATGTCCTTTTTTAAGAAAAGGAAACACAGACTAAGGACGATTCTACGATAATTTGTATTTTATATAGTTACGTCATACGTGTCATTGTTTCGAGATTTTCATTGATTCAATTTAGTGAAGTTCATAATTTAATTTATATAGGGGAGTTATTGAAAGTATTCAGGGGAGTTGATAATTAAAAGTATTCAGGGGTGTCAATCAATGAAAGGATTCAGGGGAGTTAATCATTGAACGAATTCAGGGTAGTTAATGATATATTGAATTCAGGAGAGTTAATCATTTAAAGTATTCAGAGGAGTTAATCAATGAAAGTATTCAGAAGAGTTAATCATCGAAATTATTCAGGAGGAGTAATCGTTTAAAGTATTCAAGGGATGTCATCGTGGAATGTATTCAGAGGGGTTAATCAATGAAAGTATTCAGGGGAGTTAATCATCGAAATTATTTAGGAGAGTTAATCGTTTAAAGTATTCAAGGGATTTCATCGTGAAATGTTATTCAGGAGAGGTTATCCCGACATTTTAAGGAGAATTCCAAACTGTCAACATAAGTAGAGTTGGTAATGAACTGTTTGGTTTAACGAAGTCACTTGCAGTTCCTCACAATGGACTATGTAGTAGCATTAGTTACCTCAAATCCACGGATTACCATAAGTGTTGTTTTGGCTAGATGAATGGTTATGCTGGAAAATAGTTTCCATCGTCAATTTTCCATCGTACAGTTCATGATCAAATCCATTTAATAGTTCAATGGATACATTTCTTTAATAAATACCATAGTTAGCCCCCCTAAATAGACTCAACGCCTAATTCTGCTGGATAAATTCTATGATTAACTCTCCTGAATACATTCCATTACTAACTCTCCTGAATACATTCCATTATTAACTCTCCTGAATACATTCAATTACTAACTCTCCTGAATACATTCCATTATTAACTCTCCTGAATACATTCCATTACTAACTCTCCTGAATACATTCCATGATTAACTCTCCTGAATACATTCCATGATTAACTCTCCTGAATACATTCCACTATTAAATCTCCTGAATACATTCCACTATTAACTCTCCTGAATACATTCCACTATTAAATCTCCTGAATACATTCCATTATTACATTATTAACTCTGCTGAATACATACCACTATTAACTCTCCTGAATACATTCCATTATTAACTCTCCTGAATACATTCCATTATTAACTCTCCTGAATACATTCCATTATTAAATCTCCCGAATACATTCCATTATTAACTCTCCTGAATACATTCCATTATTAACTCTCCTGAATACATTCCATTACTAACTCTCCTGAATACATTCCATGATTAACTCTCCTGAATACATTACACTATTAAATCTCCTGAATACATTCCATGATTAACTCTCCTGAATACATTCCATTATTAACTCTCCTGAATACATTCCATTAGTAACTCTCCTGAATACATTCCATTATTAACTCTCCTGAATACATTCCATTATTAACTCTCCTGAATACATTCCATTATTAAATCTCCTGAAGACATTCCATGATTAACTCTCCTGAATACATTCCATGATTAACTCTCCTGAATACATTCTATGATTAACTCTCCTGAATACATTCTATGATTAACTCTCCTGAATACATTCTATGATTAACTCTCCTGAATACATTCTATGATTAACTCTCCTGAATACATTCCATGATTAACTCTCCTGAATACATTCTATGATTAACTCTCCTGAATACATTCCATGATTAACTCTCCTGAATACATTCTATGATTAACTCTCCAGAATACATACTATGATTAACTCTCAAGACATTCCATTATTAACTCTCCTGAATACGTTCTATGATTAACTCTCCTGAATACATTCCATTATTAACTCTCCTGAATACATTCCATGATTAACTCTCCTGAAGACATTCCATTATTAACTCTCCTGAATACATTCCATGATTAACTTTCTCACCCTCTCTCCTATCCTCTCTCACACACACACACACACACACACACACACACTAAAATGATTAATATTGTTATGCTATCTGTTTATTTAAATACAAGATTTTTTTCTTAAAGAAATAAGCTATAATGTACTAATTTGTCAATACTCCCTTTATAATATACTCTGACGCTCACTTCCATGCATACGGTCCTGTAGAGAGGCTTTATAGCAGTGGGAGGGCCGGACTTGATACATACGGTTCTTGGCTCAGATATTTCCTTCCCAAAAATAAATACTGTATCATAGGGCCCTCCTGCTTCAGTTGAAGGGCTTAGGACGCAGTTTACATGAAAGTTTCCAGTCTTTTGGATACGTGTTCAATATGGCTGAGTACTGAACAAGTTAATCTCACGACTGCAATAATTACAGCTCGTTCAGTTACGTAATGTAAATGTTCTTGAGTAATGAAATGCTCAAATCTTATAAATAATAATATAACTTAAAGCAATATTTTTTAACTAGTATTATGTTTTGTTAGAACATATTGACGTAAAATGTCACAGACGATCAATGCACCATGATCTTACTCGCATTGAGTCTGGAGCTGGACCAAAAGAAAAACACAAAGATCGTCATATTTTACTATGCGAAGTTAGGGCTAAAAAGCCCTCTCTGAAGAACAAGTTTATTTGTGGATATTTAAGGAGTAAGATACTGTGTATACATACTGTTAGTGTAGTTAACAGTGTACTGGATTGTACTAAGTTAGTGTATTGATATCATTTTAAGGGGGGAGGGGGGTAGAGTTCTCTGTCATCTGGATATTCTCTTCGTAAGACCAATCTTAAACAGATACGCAGAATTTTTCTTGGGTGTTATAATGAATAATTTTAATTGCTTACTTTATTGTGATTTGTCGTTTTACTGTGTGTTTACTTGATTTGAGACAATGATTTTATTATTATGGAGAATAGATTCTTTCTGGCCGGACACCAACATTTCTGTTCACTCCAGTTGGTGGGTGACTTAATCGAACGTATAATTCGATTTCAGCCTTCTTACCAGAGGAACAAAATATTTGTATACTGAAGTATCAGAGTCACAGAAGCTATTATTGTACAATAATTTTAACTTCGACTTTACAAAATCATTATCTATTATAACCATGAAGACTTCTACATGCTTGTAAGAGTATGAGCGTCATATCTGTGTGTTTGATCTATAATGAACCCTGTAACAGAGTAAGGACAACTGAGTAAGGTCATCAGAGTTGGCTAAGTCAGTTTGAGCGTATCCGGGACCGGTAGCGAAGCGGTGCGCCCGGAACCGGGCACCTCATTGTCTAACTTCGCCTCCTTGATGACTTTCACTACTCCCTCCGTCTTGTCTTGACCCTATAATGTTTCCGTTCCATGATGGTTTCGTAAATTTACCACAACAGAACGTGGAGATAAAGACCAGAAAATTTACTGCCCTAGCACATTGTGATAAATTTCTTATCAAGAGATCAAGTGTCCATACGAAAAGGTTTTGATATTTATCCTCTAAATTTCTTTGAATATTCAGGTATCCAGGAGGGTTCCATGGTATTTGCGGCCCATTCATATGCTACGACCTGCCATTTGCGGCGCTACCAATGATTAAACTAGGCTTATTGATGTATTGGTAAAGGTTGGCAACTTTAACTTGCAAGGGATGAACCGCTAGTGAACCACTGAAGGTTATCCTAATAATTGTATTCAACTGTTCATTCGCAGTAGATAGCAATGTTATTAGTATACCTTATAGCTACCACAGACATACAAGATACATACAAACGCAATACTTGCCTTGTAACGCTTTCTTTCATTACTCCATAAGGAAACAATTCCCTTTTAAAGATAAGTTTTATCTCCCGAAAAGCACAACATGTATGTTATAGTTTAAATGTTATAATATTAGTTGCAGCCTTACATTTATGTATAAAGGGCGTCCCTAAACCACGCTCCCAAATTCAAGGATATTGTTTCTTGGGCCATAGGTCCTAAAATTTTTTGTTTTCTGTCTGACTAAAAGACTGTCTGTTTTTGTATATTAAAGAAATGTGTGCAATATAAAAACTACTGAGTTAAAACGCTCAAAATTAGTATATAAATTAATAATATTATGTACTTTTATTAGCTGATAATAATAGTACAATATGTTAAAAAAATTAAAAATATAGCACTCCTTTTAATATTTAAACTGACAATTTTTAATATTTGTTGCTACTAGAAGCTAAATCTTACCTAGTAGTAATTGTTACAAGTAATCCCTGTCTTTACTATACGAACATTTAGATAAGTAGGCTACGTTACTATTTTAACATCCAGTAATTCCATATTCGATATGAATAAGTTTGTAGCCAAATAAGATAATCATAATTGTCTTGGTAAATTTAGGAAAACAAATTTATTTAAAGCCCATTTATTTACGTTACAGAAATTCCCTTCCACGACATTTAAAGATTTAAAAAAAATATAACCAACAAACAAATTAATACATTATTTTTACATTTACGAATTTCAGTTTATAGTTAACATGATAGTTAGAGGCAGTACGTCCGTCTTCCTCCTGATTTCAAAGTCATAAATTAACCAATAATTAAGGAGTCAGTTTAAGTCGAGCCGCAAATGGCAGGACTGCAAATAGGATTATACTATCCAGGAGACAATGTTAAAATGAATTCTTTCTACCCAATATAATTCGTTCCTTCCATGTTTGTTGGATTTATGTTTGGAAAATACCGGTTTTAATCTCGAATTTTTATTAACTTATATTTAGAATAAAACTGTGAAGATTTGAGGCTGTGAACCATCGTTCACTGATGGAAGTTATCGAGTTGCTACAATTACTGCCTGTGTTTTGAAATATTTGAAATTTGCACAGTCGGGCTTATTTCACTGTATATTCCGTGGCTGAATACTAGTAATTAATATAGTAGAGAATGCTTTTGATGGATCCTCTCATTCACCCTACAGGCTGACTACTTGTAGGTCCCTCGTATTCATAAAACAGGTTGAAGATAACACAACTTCACTACCTACACTATAACTACGACTTTCGATAGATCCTCTCATTCCCCTACAGGCTGACTACTTGTAGGTCCCTCGTATTCATAAAACAGGTTGAAGATAACACAACTTCACTACCTACACTATAACTACGACTTTCGATAGATCCTCTCATTCACCCTACAGGCTGACTACTTGTAGGTCCCTCGTATTCATAAAACAGGTTGAAGATAACACAACTTCACTACCTACACTATAACTACGACTTTCGATAGATCCTCTCATTCACCCTACAGGCTGACTACTTGTAGGTCCCTCGTATTCATAAAACAGGTTGAAGATAACACAACTTCACTACCTACACTATAACTACGACTTTCGATAGATCCTCTCATTCACCCTACAGGCTGACTACTTGTAGGTCCCTCGTATTCATAAAACAGGTTGAAGATAACACAACTTCACTAACCACACTATAACTACGACTTTCGATAGATCCTCTCATTCACCCTACAGGCTGACTACTTGTAGGTCCCTCGTATTCATAAAACAGGTTGAAGATAACACAACTTCACTACCTACACTATAACTACGACTTTCGATAGATCCTCTCATTCACCCTACAGGCTGACTACTTGTAGTTCCCTCATATTCATAAAACAGGTTGAAGATAACACAACTTCACTACCTACACTATAACTACGACTTTCGATAGATCCTCTCATTCACCCTACAGGCTGACTACTTGTAGGTCTCTCGTATTCATAAAACAGGTTGAAGATAACACAACTTCACTACCTACACTATAACTACGACTTTCGATAGATCATCTCATTCATCATACAACAGGTTGAAGATAACACAACTTCACTACCTACACTATAACTACGACTTTCGATAGATCCTCTCATTCACCCTACAGGCTGACTACTTGTAGGTCTCTCGTATTCATAAAACAGGTTGAAGATAACACAACTTCACTACCTACACTATAACTACGACTTTCGATAGATCTTCTCATTCATCATACAACAGGTTGAAGATAACACAACTTCACTACCTACACTATAACTACGACTTTCGATAGATCCTCTCATTCACCCTACAGGCTGACTACTTGTAGGTCTCTCGTATTCATAAAACAGGTTGAAGATAACACAACTTCACTACCTACACTATAACTACGACTTTCGATAGATCATCTCATTCATAATACAACAGGTTGAAGATAACACAACTTCACTACCTACACTATAACTAAGACTTCCGATAGATCCTCTCATTCCTCTACAGGCTGACTACTAGTAGGTCGCTCGTATTCATAAAACAGGTTGAAGATAACACAACTTCACTAACCACACTATAACTACGACTTTCGATAGATCCTCTCATTCACCCTACATAGTTGAATACTTTTAACGGACTTTCCTAACTCTTTTATGGACTAAATTCATTACACTTGACGTTTATGCAAACTGATGGCTCTTAGCCAATCCCGTTCAAAGGACTATTTGAACATTTTTTGGTGGCGTCCAATTTCTTTGTGGTAGTTGGCTCTACTGAATCATCGTCGTCTGTAATAATAGATAATAAAGACTAAAATTAATACAGCGAAGGTAATTTCAAATAAAATTCTAATTCCCACACACTTAGTTGTGACGGTGTTAGTTTCGGAGCTGTCATCAAAGAATTTTGCCTGCATAAAGGTGATATGTAGGCACTTGAAACTCGATTCGCTCCTTTCTGTGACATAATTGAAGGCATGTTCTATGCAATCTTTTTGGCCGTTTGGCAACATTTTAGCACTTTGTTACGGTTGTCACTTAGGAGATGCCAAATGCCTGCAATCCGTCCTGCATGACAGAATGACTATGCTGGTTGATGCCAAAACCACTCCTTCCTTCCTTTATATCGAAACCTATTATCCTATACATTAAGGTTGAATTCACTTTGTTTTGTTTCGTATTTCATTACTTATTACATTGTTTTTACGTTACTTCCACACATGCACTTCAAATATTACTATTGCCTGTCGTACTGTAAATTAATCTAATATAATGGTCAGCTAAATTTGTAACATTTTGATAACTGAACCAAACTGATAGCTGAATCAAGCCATAAAAGTCATTACCAACCCACCCATACACGCAAGTTACGGCCCACCCTCCCACCCTATAAGTACGGTGGTAATGACCCTCCCTATCACCCCTATTCGTGTGGTGGTTGTGACCCATCTAATTCTTTGTAGTAGGGTAAATTGGAACAGTATTGTTATTGGTTTATTTTAAAACTTGTTCTGATAAGGTAATTGAATGTAAAGTATTGTAGTAATTGAAAATTAAAACGTTTTACGTTGTTTGGTGAGTCTTTACCAGAGAACTTCTTGTAAGGGTCATGTGATACTGAAACAAATAAATATTAGAATTTAATATCTGGTAGTACAGAAAACATGAGTCAAAGTATAGATTACGTTGTGCAGGTCACGTGAGACTTGTAATTTTCCCTGGAAAACACGTTTCTCACAACGTTTCTCAAATATGTAGACAAGTTAACAGAAATTCTTCAGTTTTAAAACATTTACTTTAATATGGCATATGTTGACCGCTAGTAAAACACTGATTTGTTGACGCCAAAGATCTGAGTTGGGAACGATTAGGCATATTTCTGGAAGCAGGTCCAGGAAGTGTCAACAGTGGAGAGGTTATGGATGGCGCGTGACACGGCGAGGTGATTGACAACTGCGACCCAGAGGAAATAGATCAACATTGTGTAACAGAGCTCGCCAGCCGGAAATAGAAGCCCCTGGGATTAATATAAATCCTTCTGGTGCAACGAGATCTCAAATCATTTAATTTCCAACAGTCTTTGCTATTGGTGAGAATACGTCCAGTCTGTCCAAGTTATGCTTGAGGGGTTTTTATGTTTTATCTGTGTTGAAGCTAATAATGTTACATATTCGTTAACGATTTATTGCTATTAATTATGATTTTTTTAATTATTTGGCTGAATAATAATCGCTCTGTTAACGTTGAAAAGCTGTTTTGCGCGGCACAGAACATAGCCGAGTCTACGTTGTGCGGGTTGGCTATACTATATTCCGTTCGCCGAGAGTTGAGAGTTAAGCTCCGCCTGGACAGTCGTTGTCACATGGGCATCAGCCAGTAAAATGAGAGTGTCGTCGCGTACCCTTGATTTACAACAAGACTGATTAATTGGCATCCCTAGTTCGCAGTCAGTCTGTTAGGCTCAGGCAGATAGTTCATCACTACAGCTACATGTGAACGTCTGTGAATCGGCCAAGCGCCTATGTCACTCCAGCAGTGGGTGGAGCTTCATCCTCAACTCTCGCTGAATTGAATATAGTGCTTATATTGGCGGTCTGAAGGGTATAAGATAAATCAGTAGTACAACGATTTTGAAAATTTTAAAAAGAAAGGCGTTTCAATCTAATTTGATATGTAAATATTCATATCCCAAACGATTACATAGAAATATAAAAGTGGAAATGAAGTTTTAATATATTTAAATAATGACATTTTATAATTTGCAGTTAAATTTTGTTTATAATTATTTTGACATTAAAAATTTACTATTATAATCAGTGTAATTTACTAATTATTAAATTAAAATTTCTCAAATTATGACTTTGTACCAGCATTTACTTACTTTGTCTCTTTAACTACCTCTCTACTAATTAATAATATATATATTTGTAACCAAAAGTAATGCACATACTCTCTTATTATTATGGTTTAATTAGATGTTTTAAAAATTAGATAATCTTGTTTGACCAAACATCCTTAATTTAGTGGTTTTGGGATTGGTTACAATGAATCTGAATTTACATTTTATACCGAGCAACCTGTCCTTGAAATATTCCCATAGTCATAACTACTTGTTAATATCCATTTTAAAAACACCAATGTGATTTACGTGTTTAATATTGCGGAATTTATATGACATTAGAGCTCGTTTATCTTATAATTTCAGTTTTGATCCTAACTTATTTAAATTTTTGTTTTATTTTGTCCTAATCACAAAATTTATGCTCACATCAAAGTTAAAAGCATTCGAATACAGTACAATTTGAGTTACTATCACACATGTACGTTTCTCTAAGATTTCATCACATCCTGTCGGTATCGTATACTGTATCAATGAAAAAAAGTAATAATTCAGACGTCTAAACAATAGCAATCGATCTGATGGATCAAGTCCCATCTAGTTAGTTTGTGAGAGAATAAGTTAAATCGACTCGACCTGGTTAGGTATTGACAGTATAAAACTATTGATAAACTAACGGTCCTCAGGCACTAACCTTTGATGAAGTTTGGAACAAAGGTGGCCTTTTGATTCAAAGAGGTGTCATTGATCTAGCCGCTGGCTATATAGTCATGACCACAGCTGATCTATAAACGGCGAGCAGTGGGGTGGCAGATACACAGCCTCCGGCAAGAGGCTTGACTTCTTGGGCTTGGCAGTCTACAATAAATTATAAGTCTTCCATCAATGAACTTCTGTTGGGAGAAAATGACTATAAATAAAAATAAATTTGGCAATCCTTATAATTCAAATTATAACACAAGACAGCATTATATATACTACCCATCCCACAGCACCAGTAAATTTGAGCGGTCTACTTATTACACAACATGCAGAATAATAAATAAGTTCATCAAAGAAAATACAATCATCAATTTTGATAAATCATTTTTAAGGAAGGTCAAGAGGCTTTTGATGGATAGCGCTTTTTATTCAATAGAAGAGTTCATGAATGCTGAAATAGGGCCATTATTTTAAAATCTGTACTTACTAGGACTAATTAATACATTTTTAGAATATTATTATTGATTAAGTATTGTTCCAGATGGATGTATCATTAATGACAATTCCTATGTACATCATTGTATTCTAATTGGAAATAAACGTCTTATGTCTTATGTCTTACTAAATTCGTATAGCCAAGTAGTGGATGAGAATTTCACAAAAGGATCCGATTCGTAAAATAAATGTTCGTTTCTAGAAGTAATATGATCCATTCACTATTAATTGTTCTGTTAGCAAAATCAAGTAGTTTGATAACACTGCTTGCCTGAATAATGGCATCAACATTAAGAAACCATAAAATACGAAATTCCGGGACTTGGACAAAATGAGCCAAAGACAAATTGAACCATTCAGGAATGTGGTCCAGTTTGTCCGTTCAAGAAAGGACAACCTGAACCACCTTGGAATTTCGCACGCAGCGAAAAAAACTGTCCCAACGACAATCTGTTCCACCTAAACTGTCTCAGTTTGTCGTTGGGACATTTTGTCGCGTCCCAGTTAAAATTTGTTAGTATTTGGTGTTGTATAAACTGTACACCGGAATTTGGTCCAGTTTGAAACGAAACGGTTGATTGACCCGTCATAAGCAGAAGAAGAGTCATAAGAATAGGATTCATCTTGAACTTTCAATGAAGTGCATGTTTATAACTTATTAATAATAGATTTTTATGGTTTACTGGGGAAATATATTCATAACTGAGGACTCCAATAGTCATGAAGACGATTCGTAGAACCTCTTTTGTACATATAAATGTCTAGTATTTGGATTATGTTAGTATTAGTTGTTTTCCAAGCAGTCCGTGAGTTTATTGGTATATTCAGTTGTCCAGTTGTGTTATATAACTAACAACGAACTGTCGGTTAGCAACCAAATGTCTTAACATCGTGACAGTCTACTTTAGAGACCGGAGGTAGTTGGCTTCAAGGCAAAGTATAAACGGTCCATGGATAGTTAAAAAGTTATTTAATTGGAGTAAAAGCAGTGGTCTTAAGCTGTTCCCTTGGGGGGTCACCACGCCGTATGATTTAGGACCACACGGCTAGCCCAATCACTTTGGAGGTGGACTTTAACCCAATTACAATTACAGTCGCACCGCAGCTCCTCGGCCCGGACCGAGTTCTCAAGAAACTTTCACCGACGAATTTGCCAAATGGCAGTTCCCAGTTGCTGCCCGAGGTTTTGCCTCTTAAGCGAAATTGCTTTGAGTAGATAAGTTTCTCTGTTAAGATGAAACAGAGCCAAAGAAAAGGATAGTCTTTACATTTTATTTGAAATTAACTTATTTATTTTTGTCACTATTAATTGGCATTTAAAAGTAATTATTTAAAATTTAATTGCTAACGACTTAATATAATATGGGATTTTTATATTAAGATAAATTAATTATATAATCAATTACAGTATAATATATTACAAAACAATTTACTAAAGTAATACTTACAAAGAGAAAGCGTGTTTACTTTATTAAAACCTGTTTTAGGGTAATTACACAAATAAATATCTGCTTGTCCTGTGTGATAGCATATTTAGGGAGAGTACAGAAATGAAGAACAATCTTAATACATCACTAAATAACCCATGTTTTGAATTTAAAATATAACATAACAATTACACTTAAAATGTATTTTGAATAGTTTATCTATAAAAGAATCTTATTACAGAACCTACAATTTCTTCAGGGTGTCTTTGACTAACAAGGACACAGCTTAAAGAAATCAGAATACGAAAAATGTATCGGAAAATAAAAAATGGCTATACATTTTAAGTTCCGGAACCTTAATATAAAAAAGTGAACACATAAGTTCCCACCGATACCTATCCCCTTCATTTATTCGGATTGACTTTTGCCCATAACATCGGTATACATAATTATAGTTATGCCACCAAAACATTGAAATAAATCTCACGAATGACTTCTAACTGATATCAAACAAACATTACTAAATTGTCGATTTACGAAAATTTCCACTGTTTTTGATCTACCGGTATTCTATACTTTGTAGTATTTATTTAAAATCCTGCTATTACAGTAGTTTTAACCTCCAAGGCCTGCAGCTGATTTAAATTGATTAATAAATGTAAAACCAAAATTACGGTAGGTGTTCACAGAATTACCCACGTGGTATTCAATAACTAATATCGTTGTCGTATGGACTGCAATATGACGCGAGTGTGTGTATATATTTAAGTGTACGCGCCTGGAATGTTGGACTTATCTTCAAATAATGTTGTTCATTTACATAATACACGTTAATATTCTGGCCCGGTGTCTCCAGAATCCTAATTATTGGAATAGCTCCCTGTTTTCTCCCCGTTCTCTAGATATTAGAATCCGAAACGCACTGTTTACATTTATCGAGCGATGACACAATTAACTGGTACATTTTCATACCTTTTAAAAAAACATAACAATATTAACCCTTAATACTGATAGTGCAATTTTAATTATTTATAAATATAATATACTATTAAACTGCATTATAAACTTGACGTGTAAGACTTACGATAGATCATTTACTAGCAAATATTAACAGATTCCAACAAACAAATCAGTTATAAAATAGATTCTATGAAAAATACACAAAACCGCAAAAATAATGAATACCACGAAATAAAGTACGTGTTTTCCGAAGTGAACGTTTCAAACCGCCATTAATAGCCAATTTCATAGGCCACACTACTGTACTATGCTGTGCTATCACCTAATTATCTGCTGCTATTACAACCTTTCCTCTTACTTGACCTTGAATTATCACTCAGTCCCAACTGTTACTTCATTCTTTTTAACTAAAAGTATTTTAGAAGATATTATGCTAAGTGTATTATTCTTATTTAAGAACTGTTTAAGTTCACACTAAAATAAATTTATAAATAAGTAGGTATTTAAAAAAATTAGATCCCATATTAAGAATTCAGACACGTGGAGAACTTGCAAACGCTAGTTCGATAAGTGTCCGGCAGATCGCGTGGAGCGTCTTTCCTTTGTAGTCAGTACTGTATGTGTGAGAGAGTGCATCAAATCCCTAAATATGTTCGACTTTGTCCCTAAATTCGTTCGACCTAAATATGTTCGACTTGTCAAATCCCTAAATATATATGCTTTGTCGCACCGTGTGTTGCCTATCTCTGTCACTCGCTCTGCTTTTACTTAGAGCAGAGCACACTCCTGGTGACTTATTGAACTTCAATTCCTGCTTAAAGAAAACTGGCTGACTTTCTTTCGGTCAGTTCTTCTATAAATTTGTATTTGATGGTAAAATCTAAACAGTACACCAGTTGATTGTTTCATCAGAGGTGGTCATAGAAGACATTAAGTAGAGATGTAGTCGGTTTATTTTTATTTTATAGTATGTTTATAATTTCTCACTATGTTTCCTCCTAAAGGCTGATACTTGACGTACTTCCAGTTTATATACCTACCACATGGGTTACTGGGACCTTATGAATATAAATAGAACATTCCAAACTGAATTCTATAGAAAAGGAAAAAATCAGTTTTAGTTGAATTAGAGTCAACTTATTTTTTCTTTACTTTGATGTTAATAACCATCGTCATGACATGGACACGAATACATTGCGAATGTGTGTGGAATAGTTAATTTTGGTCTTTGTTACAAAATAGAAGAAGGATAACTTATCCTTGGAAAGTGTCGTTCATTAATGGGTTAGAGACAAATTTACAGCCACGTGTAGGCCCTAATAGCAAACCACGTGTTGCAAGTCCTCCACAAGATCAATGTTATATTACTTTACTATCAAAACTAATACTTTACTTTCTTCGATCCAATATAATTATTTTTTTTAATATCATTTTGTATGTGCAAAAAATACTCGTAGTATGGTAAATATAGTAGAACGTTTTATTGCCTAGCGTTTAAAAAGTGTTTTATAAAGTTTGTGATGCATGTACATATTTGAAATTCAGTACAAGTAAAACGTCACACTACACAAAATTTATTTCAATATAAGCACAAAATGCAGAAATATATTACAATATAAGTACAAAATGCACAAATATTATGGTGATTGATTTCGGTGAACCACGCTCACCTTCCTCAGACCAGAGGGATTCACATATGTACCAACACGTATTATGCTAATTAAAAACTATTTGAAATGGTTATAATTTAATAAATATATTTGAAACATAAACACCAGCAAATTTGAAAAATCAAAAAGCCATCATCATGAATCATTTGTTCAATATTTAATCCTCTAAAATCTACTTATGAACATTTTAAACAGGGTAGCTACATGTTTGTTTGATGACAGACTGTTTAACATTGGATTTAGATTCGTGGTGGCCTGAAGTCAACGAAATGTCTGATCACCCCAGTCTCCCCCTCCTTTAAGGAACACAATCAAGCATAAAATTGTTGTAATTATTTTGCAGATAGTAAATGCCTAAAATAAATATTAATACTGGCAGTTGGACTTAAAATCGTAACAAGCCGAATTGAGTTTTGGAATAAGCCCACCTATATGTCCTATCCAGTTCAAATTGCAATCTACTACTAAACCTAAAAACTTAACTCTATCATTATTACTAATTATATTGTAATTTTGCTGGTCAGCGTCATGTGCTAATAGGCTGAAAACAACAATTAATAAAGTTTGTCTTATTATGAGTTTATTGGAAGGAAACCAATTTGACAGGCCATTCGTTTTTGTAACAAGTAATTCTAATTGTTCAAACTAGTTTTTAGGCTTTACAAAAGTGTTGTGTCACAGCATATGATATTATGTCTGCAGGTTTTAAAAATGGTGGTAGATCATTTATATATATTAGACAAGGGGTTGGGCCTAAAATCGAGCCCTGAGGTACTCCACTACTAACGGGCAAGAATTTTGATTGTATATTTGCAGCATATATGGATACTTTGTATCAGTCAACGATGAATTAAGATATTTATTTATTTATAATCCAGATTTCTTGACTTGTCAGAGTTGCTGTTGAACAGAACGCAGATCCCGTTTGATTGTAATTTAATCAAGTTGGCCTGCATTCCTCGCCCATTGCCATTGCTCGACCAAGTTCTCAGGCAGCAAACATTACGGTCACAATTACCCACAAGTATGTAACAGCGTCTTGGCCGTCCCCCTTTATGTCTTGGAGGCCACAACCCTCCTTCTCCGACCCTTTAAGCTGCAGTTATGTTTAATTAATGTCCAAGTACTGTATTTATTTGCCTTCAATCCTCTATCTACTGAATGAATAAACAATACACACAGCCAATATTAAAAAAAGAAGCAATTAAATTTTCCATTGTCCTTTTAAATATAAAGATAATTTCCATCATTATTTTAAAGAAATATAAATGTAGATTTTACCGTAACAAATTTTTATTTTTGTTGATGACGTGATTTACTAAATTCAATTAAATGTTAAATGTTATCATTTAATTGAAAAAATATCAATTAAATTTAATTGAAATTTCTATCAATATTTTAACGGCATTCGGTTGTATGACTCATGGTATTTATAAAATGAAAATGCAATGTACTTTAATAAAAACATTCCTTCTAAGTTAATGTACTACATATTTTTCTGTTTACAGTTAAAGATAAGTATGAGTTGATTAAATTTTTAACACTCTCAAACATAAAACAAAGTTGGTAATAAAGGAAATGTTAAATGTCTTTATCATTAAAAGATGTATTATTATTTTTTCCTACCATTTATTAATTAGTACACCTTTGTTATAAAACCAGTGGGTATAATTCATTAGAGTTCAACACTTTTAAAGTTCTTGTAATAAATCATGGGTTACCTTGCAGTTATAATTAATAGTAAGTTCTTGTAATAAATCATGGGTTACCTTGCAGTTATAATTAATAATAAGTTCTTGTAATAAATCATGGGTTACCTTGCAGTTATAATTAGTAGTAAGTTCTTGTAATAAATCATGGGTTACCTTGCAGTTATAATTAGTAGTAAGTTCTTGTAATAAATCATAGGTTACCTTGCAGTTATAATTAATAATAAGTTCTTGTAATAAATCGTGGGTTATCTTGCAGTTATAATTAGTAGTAAGTTCTTGTAATAAATCATAGGTTACCTTGCAGTTATAATTAGTAGTAAGTTCTTGTAATAAATCATAGGTTACCTTGCAGTTATAATTAATAATAAGTTCTTGTAATAAATCGTGGGTTATCTTGCAGTTATAATTGTTAGTAAGTTCTTGTAATAAATCATAGGTTACCTTGCAGTTATAATTAATAATAAGTTCTTGTAATAAATCATGGGTTACCTTGCAGTTATAATTAGTAGTAAGTTCTTGTAATAAATCATGGGTTACCTTGCAGTTATAATTAATAATAAGTTCTTGTAATAAATCGTGGGTTACCTTGCAGTTATAATTAGTAGTAAGTTCTTGTAATAAATCATGGGTTACCTTGCAGTTATAATTAATAGTAAGTTCTTGTAATAAATCATGGGTTACCTTGCAGTTATAATTAGTAGTAAGTTCTTGTAATAAATCATGGGTTACCTTGCAGTTATAATTAATAGTAAGTTCTGTTAATAAATCATGGGTTACCTTGCAGTTATAATTAGTAGTAAGTTCTTGTAATAAATCATGGGTTACCTTGCAGTTATAATTAGTAGTAAGTTCTTGTAATAAATCATGGGTTACCTTGCAGTTATAATTAGTAGTAAGTTCTTGTAATAAATCATGGGTTACCTTGCAGTTATAATTAATAGTAAGTTCTGTTAATAAATCATGGGTTACCTTGCAGTTATAATTAGTAGTAAGTTCTTGTAATAAATCATGGGTTACCATGCAGTTATAATAATTATTAAGTTCTTGTAATCAATCATGCGTTATCTTGCAGTTATAATTAATAGTAAGTTCTTGTAATAAATCATGGGTTACATTGCAGTTATAATTAACAGCAAGTTCTTGTAATAAATCATGGGTTACCTTGCAGTTATAATTAGTAGTAAGTTCTTGTAATAAATCATGGGTTACCTTGCAGTTATAATTAATAGTAAGTTCTGTTAATAAATCATGGGTTACCTTGCAGTTATAATTAATAGTAAGTTCTGTTAATAAATCATGGGTTACCTTGCAGTTATAATTAGTAGTAAGTTCTTGTAATAAATCATAGGTTACCTTGCAGTTATAATTAATAATAAGTTCTTGTAATAAATCATGGGTTACCTTGCAGTTATAATTAGTAGTAAGTTCTTGTAATAAATCATAGGTTATATTGCAGTTATAATTAGTAGTAAGTTCTTGTAATAAATCATGGGTTACCTTGCAGTTATAATTAATAGTAAGTTCTGTTAATAAAGCATGGGTTACCTTGCAGTTATAATTAATAGTAAGTTCTTGTAATAAATCATGGGTTACCTTGAAGTTATAATTAATAGTAAAATCTTGTAATAAATCGTGGGTTACCTTGCAATTATAATTAATAGTAAGTTCTTGTTATAAAAGTAAATTGTGCCTGGTAGTTGTATTTTTTTTAAATTTTGCAGCCAAAACAGGGCATGTTTCGTTTATAACTAACTGTAAGTTTTTATAGTTCTAATTATAAAAACTAGTGTTTGATGGTTATTACTGTGAATTGTTACAGTTTTAGCTATAAATTAGGGTTGTTCGGTGGTTATGGTTGTGAATTTTTATAGTTGTTGCTACAATAACCAAGGTAGGGTGGTTTGTTGTTATTATTAAGACCTTTATCACCCTCAGGCGTAAGATATGACAGTCTGATTTTAAATGTTTCTAGCTATATTACGTAAATATTAACCATTCTAAATGTCAGTGATTTTGAGCAAATCTCAAACTGACAAAAATGAGTTTTCCTTTGAGTTTTTGTAGAATGGTTCTAGATTAGGTATAAATGAATATATGAAATTCTATTTATTTCTACCCTACTTTAGTTTTAAAAAGTCCTTAATAACATTTGATCTTAATTCTCCGCGTTTATTTATTTTAAAAATTACAATCTAAAGTAAAATCGTTAATCAGCTGTCGATCAGAAATGCTGAAGCACAATTATTTGAGTAATGTTGCTAGATCTGTGCTCTTGACCGCCTCCCTCTTGAAGTGTGTGAAAGGCTCGACAACTCCCCTCGACTCCTTCCAGGAAACCCGTAATTAATATGCAAGGGGCAGTTGGAGTGGAGTTTACCTTTAGAATGATCCCTTTCATTATCCCAAGTTTCGCAGTTTCCTTTGAAACTTGGCGACTGTTGACTTGACCTTTGTACTATAATTTTAGTTAAGTCATTTGTGTGAAATTGACCCTGGAACTTTTACTGCAGCTGGCTTACTAGATATTTGAGTTAAATTTCTCACAGTAAATTACTGTCATTGCATTTGAGTTGCTAAAATTAAACATCTAAAGTTTAGAATTATTAACATATTAACGCTCAATAAATCCACTGATGACACACCAAAGGCTTAGTGTTATAAAAAAACAATTCCAAAAAATATATTTCAAAAGCATTGAATTGTTAAAACACAATAACCATAAACTTATAGCGTTAAAATACCATTACAATATGAAAAATCAACATAAAAAAGTAAATGAACAAACGAATAATTATTCATCGTACAAAATGCAATAAATAATGGCAGTAACTTAAAGAAAGAAACGAAAAACTCGAATGAACAAAATACTTCGTAAAATAGTTGCAAGTTAGATTGTTGAAAATGTTCTTGCATTCTTGCAGAAATAAGTGTTCTTTCCCTACCTCTCTTTAAATTGTTACTTGGCATGTTTTAAATAATAAAAATATACGAAAATTGTGTTTCAGAGAGAAAATTGTTAAACTATTTTCCACTGTCGCGTTTGATTTAAGTTCAGAAAATATTCTAGAGCCACTGAATTCAATCCTCATAACATTAAACCTGGAATATTCATTTATCTTCACGTTATTAATGAATGTAAAACATAATTATCAATCAAATCACGATCATTATCAATCAAATTAAATTTGATTTTCTTTTATCTTGATGATCTTTTATTGTATTCCAGCACACTATTTCTTTTCTAAGTAATAAATAAGTGTCTTGTTGTAAAAAACAAAGGAAAAGTATGTTTTGCACAAGCGTGGTATGATGGTAACTCGAAATTTTAATTTACTTCTAAGAAATACTTTGCAACTATGAAACTGAAATTAATTAAAGACTACTTAGGGTCAGTTGCGAAAGTATTTAATCTCGCTTACCCCTGAAGGGTTTTAAGGAGGGTAGCCAAGACATCGCTGCATACTTGCGGGTAATTACGCTCAGTAATGGTGGCTGCCCTGCAACTTGGAGCACTGAGGTATTTTGAGGTTAGAATCCCTAGGGTGCTTATGTTTTGCAGGTTTAATTCAAGTGGAGTTTTATCCAACTACAGCAACATAATACTTGTTTTCTTGGACAGTTTGTGCTTTAATGTATTAATATAGTACCACATTCTTAGTTATGAAGTTCTCATTTGAGTTGTTTTTAAACTTCGTTTAAAATATTTCGTTTTATTCTTGGGTGGTACTTGATAGAGTTTTTCTAGTTTTGTTAGTGCATCATGGATTAATATCATGTAATAAAAAAATAATACTGTATATGTTTCAGGTTGAACTCTTTTAAAATATGATGTAAAAATAAATTAAAACTAATACAGATATAGTGGATTGCAAGTTTCTTGTGTGTTTTAATATGATGTTGTATAAGACGTTCCAACAAACTCACCATATAGTACGAAAATATTCTAAAGATTTCGAAGAAAATGCATGGACTTTCTGAAAACTCATTTTACTCTAAAATTTACATTTGTCAACTAGCCCGGGATTATAAATATTTTAATATCAAACTCAATAGTATATTTTAATTGTATTGAGGATTTATCGTGAATAAAATTATGAAAATACATAATTTAATAAATTTAAATTGGCTACGTACGAAGAATGGAAATACGACATTTAGATTTCACTACAAAAATCTGACTAAAAAGCATAAAAATGCATGCCTTACAGAAGAAGGTGCATTCTAAGGTAAGGATATGGCATAAAAAACTAAACTAGATCATAAACAGAAAAGTATTCAACATACAGAACAATATTCCTGTAATTAGAATATTTAATACATGCCCCTGATTTATATCGTCTGGTTTGTTGTCAGCTACCATCGGTTAATTTTAAAAAGCTGTGAAATATATTTGGATCAAGATCCAAAAGTCATGCTGTATATTAGTAAGAATAAAAATGCAAAGTTATCTCCTGTCACAAAGCTAAGTCCAATCCATTCTTCCATTTAAGACCTGCCTCATTAATATATTTACAACTATGGAATATTTGACAAATGGGTAGTTTGTTTAGCAAGTTATCTCACTTTTACTTAATATAAATTCCTCCATTTGAAAAAATCATTGAAATTTATGACTAATAGTTGTTTAGAAATTGCATGAAATGAAACCAAATGTAAATGGTAATTTGTTGCTTTAGAAATTATAAATATTTGCTCTAAAAGTAGAGTGTGTCATTATGACGAACCAGAATACGTCATAACATGTTTATAGTAAATAAATAAATAAAAAGGTATGGCATATACATCCTAATGTACAGGCCATAAAACCTCGACCTTGTCTCAACTAGGGATGAATTCATTTTGGCGCCGATCTAGAGCGTCAATCCAATACCCTTAAGACCAGGTCGTGACAACGTGCTGCTTTTAGCTGATAGCCCATCCGTCATCACCCGTGTACCGATTTATGTTGACGTGCGTCATATTAATCCGTAGGGAGACCGGGAGGGGGGTTAGTGACAGACCCCAGCAATTTTTGTTATTGGCTTAGTTTACGAGTTATTCGGTGACATGGACAGTTTAAGGGTTTCTAGCCTTCTTCTGTACTTTTTTTCTTTTTTTCAATTTTTGAGATAAGTAAGATTTAGGCCTAAACAACTAAGAGGTTAATTTTTATATTTTTAAAGGTGGAATTCCACAAAAATTGTTAGTAACCTGATAAGAGAAGTGGTATTTAATAGGGGTAAAACACGTTTTTGAGCAAAAAAATATAAGGCTTTTTATCTTTTCTTACAGCTAGTTCTTACACGGTTAACAATGAAACAAGTGCAATAGACAAAATATTCTAATTACTTATAAAATAAATTGTATATATATTTAAAAAAATTACCATAGTTTCAAAGACTTAAATCCATTACTGATTGTCAAAAATAAATATTAATTTCATCGTTAAAGGAATATCAGATCTCCCCTCCCTTGGGGGGGGGGGGTTACGTTCTAATTGTATCTACATAAACACAAGACCCTCCCGTGAATCCCGCAAAAGCAGATCTTGCAGAATCTATATAAATCCATTGCTAATAATCGTCTCAGCATGTCTAAAAATTGAAGGGGACCAAATTATTAAACGATTGTCTAGTAGACAGACACAGTTAACATTGCTAACTGCCAAGGAAGAATGTACAGGTTGAAGATACGTTATGGATAGCAAGAGTAGAATTTTTATTTTTTATTGGAAATCAAAATTTAGAAACGTGTTTTGTTTATACAGCACAGGCCAGAAAAGTATTTAACTCCGTTATACTGTTGATTGGCAGTAGTAGATTTTTACTTCCACGTCCATTTAAAATATCGTGTGTTCGTATTATCAATGAACCGACTGATATTATATCATTGAAACGTGGTTGTATGGAAGGATCCGTCAAGTTATCTGTGGTAGTCGGTTGGGTTAGTCGAGTCATGTGTGGATTTGGCGGTGGTTTAGGGGGAAGGGGTTTCTATTCTTATGTGGATTCGGTGGTGGTTGGGATGGTTTGTCTAGTCGTATTTGGATTTGGTGATGGTTTAGGGAGTTTTTCTAGTCGTATGTGGATTTGATGGTGGTTGGGAGCGTTTGTCTAGTTGTATGTGGATTTGGTGATGGTTGGGAGGGTTTGTCTTGTCGTATCTGTATTTGGTGATGGTTCAGGGAGTTTTTCTAGTCGTATGTGGATTTTGTGGTGGTTGGGAGGGTTTGTCTAGTTGTATGTGGATTTGGTGAATGTTGGGAGGGTTTGTCTAGTTGTATGTGGATTTGGTGAATGTTGGGAGGGTTTGTCTTGTCGTATGTAAATTAGGTGGTGGATGGAAGGGTTTATCTAGTCGTAGGCATAATTGGTAGAGATTGTAGAAAATCTGACAAGCACGTTCCTTAATATTACAGAATTTCACTATTATTAAAGATTAGTAATACATTTCTAAAATTGTACATTGACATATTACCACGTCTACTACTGTTAACACTGTCGCTGGCCAGTGCCGTCTTATTCCTTGACACATCAGACTGTCAACGTTAGAAATTAGAAGTGATGGCAAACCCATAATTAATCTCCAACAGGTGTTAACAACTCACTCAGACCACAGCTTTACAGAAAGCTCTTGCCTCCACGCTGTCATCTCTCTCCGTCACCCACTGCCCTGCTCCAAACACTCATTTTTCCAGGTCTTTGGATTCAGTTACTTGTTCTCCAACCTCTAACACCTCCCAGCCTTCCTTGGAAGAGTTCTACACAATTCTCTTATTCTCCATTTTAACAAAAAGCAGGTTATTTTTTGGTATTGCTTTACAAAAGTTGATCGGAATCAAGCCCCGTGAAGTGCTTTCAATTGTATTTCGTTCTTCATTCCAATCTGATTGTTCTTGCTCCCCTCCCAATATTCTCAACCATATTTCAATCCACTTGACCTTCTCAGTTGGCAAAGCATCAGTACCAGGTATCTTATTGCAAGTTTTTATTTTAGTTTGTGCTTAGAGCGATAATATGCCATTATTTTATATATATATAAGAGATACCAATTCAACTCGTTATTTTGATCCATCAAAAATTGCATGATTACTTGGAAGAGAAACATTATAATTGAATAGACAGTATAAGCTTTGTAGGTTATGTAGTTCTGAATGAAATTTTACGTGATATAAAAAGATAAATATCGTTTTGCCTTTGATATGAAATTTATGTCTCATTTCCTTTCAAAACAGTATCAATTTAAAAATGAGGGACAAGTCTAATACAATATAAGTGCAAGGTTGTACAGTAATGAACAATTATTTCAGTGAACCACGTTTACCACCCTCTCAGATCAAAGGTATTCAGAAAGATGTCTCGGAATTTCAGTTTACGAATGTAAGGAGTAACATTATACACGTTTTACTGCATTAAAATACTCCTAGTAATAAACAACATATTAAAACATTAAATACACTTCACGGGACCTTGTTTAATAACATGGATGAAATACTTCAAACATGAAGATCATGTACATGAGTTACTTGGAGGCACCTTTAAATTTCATTAATACCTAATTTTACGGGGAAGATATATACTCGGGGAAAATGTGTACCCGAGTTTGAAGGTTTTCTACTAAAAACCTGATCAACAATTTAAAGTTATGTTTAATTGGTTCAATTAAAAATCGCTGCATTTACTTGCACATATGAAAGTAATGTATCCTAACTATTCATTTTATAAGGATTACAGTGTGACCAAGTAATTAATTTTACAACCTGTAGAAGCCAAGAAAACGTTGTTTCAGTAAATTGATCAGAACTTTTTTTCTTGAAAAGTTAAAATCCTGAAATTCATAAAACTTATAGGTGACATTCCTATCAAACACGTATTAAAATATAAATTCAGCACCTTGACGGGGTTTTGAGTACTAAAAGTGTACAGTTGATTCATGGTGAAAACTAGTTAAAATTCCGGTACCTTTTTATTCCAGCTAGTATAACAATTATTAAATCTTATAATAAAATCAAAATCTTCATGTCATAACATACCATTAAACGAGGAAAACAATAGTGTGATTGTTTCTTTTCGTACGTCTTTTAGTTCCATAGTAAACAACCTTAAAACCCGGGTGCACATAATTTCTGCGCTGACAGTGGTTACGTAAATTCGGTTTTTTTAGTATATTATTGCTACCTTAGTTGCATTTGACTTAAGGTTATAACACATCCATTATCATAAAGAAAGTAATACATTTGCAAACATCTTTAATTAAATACGAAAAATAAAGTCACCAACTAGCTTAACGAGTTTGCCTGTTGAATAACCAGGTAGTTTGTAAGGCGAGTCGATTGGAGGGGTAATACAAAACTGAACTGAATGTACATTCAACATTCACTATAGAGCTAATATACAAATACTCTACCACCAATATTCTATAAACCATTTTGTCTGGACGCACACAAGGAGCGGCAAGGGGGTTAATGTATTCGCCGACAATGTGCAAGGAGAGCCTTCCTAACATCGTTCCGGGTACTTATCAATTTCCCCCCCTACGTAGGTAGTTATCCAGGGATAATGCCTTTAATGCCTGGCCTACTGTCGTGTTTAGGTAATACACTCCACCACAAGTGGCCTCAAGATTTGCATGATGAAAGTGTTCCACCCCTCCCCGCACCGCCGGGTCGTGATGTGCTTTTTGCATATCATGCACTTAGCCGGCGCGGCGCCCCGTACCTCGTTGCTTCACCCTGTAAAAAGCTTGACAGAGTTATTTCACCCCCTCTGCAGCCTTTTGACCTAATTTTACCCACTTCTAAATCCTTCTTGGTTATGCCAACCTATGAATAAATGCTCTCTCAGGATTTGGCTTAAAAATTGTGTAATAATTAGAAATGAAGAGTAACAAATCTGATTTAAATGACTGTAATAAACCTTTTTAACTTTGTTAAGTTGTAAGAGGAGAATTAATTTTTTAACTTCTAACGAAAATCATAGGCAGATTGATTAAAATACCGTATTTTGTTTTTTGTTTTATTTTTTTTCTTTAGCCAATGCTAATTTAACATTTATCATTATACATTTCTCTGAGAAATGATAATGATGTTGCTAATAGTTAAGATAGCCTAATTAATCAACTAAATATTTCGTCACTGTAAAATTGTATGATTTGTAATTTGTCTTTGTTATATAATTAATTATTGTGTTTTTAAGATGATTTAATGATTCGTTACGTATTATAAGATAAAAAAATCTTGAAAACTGGATTACAGTGCTTAGTACTCAAAACCGGGAATCAGGGGGTTATTCCATAATCCAAAAGAAACCGGGGGAAGGGGTCTATCGGTCGGTAATTGTTTGACAATTAAACACCTGTTCTAGGAAATCATGGTGAACTTGGACAATGTATTCCAAGCTCAATGTGTTGAAAAATGCTATTTCAAGACATTTTGTAACAAAAAGAATCGTGTTAATTTTAATCTAGTTGTTAAAATATGCCGAATTTAAAATACTACTAAATTACGACTACTAATCAATACTACTGTACGTGTATGGGTGGGTGAGTGGGTCAAGAAGGTTGTGTAGTATGCATCTAACCTTCTAAACGTATACAGCTGAGCTTAATGCCAGTTCATTGCCACTTTAGCTTGTTCTGTTCATCTGAGTGATTTTTTGGCTAGTATTTTTGTTATCTTTTTGTTTTTTATGAAGGGAGATTTGAATGAACACTATGCAGTTATAAAGTAACTTTCTAGATGAAAGTTATGCACTATAACTAGATGAATGAACATTATGCACTACATCTAGTTAACTGGATGGAAAAAGTACATGATTTGGTAAACTTTGCATTTTTATTAAAAATACAATTACACCTTTTCTGATCTCCTAGCTGAATTCTCAAAATCCAGTTTAAAATTAGAAACGCAGATCTCAAATCATGTCAAATAAAACATGTGATGCTTTTAACTGGAGCCAAAAGTGACTCTTTAGAAGCCAATTTACAGATACCTTGAACACTTCCGGCCAGATAGTTGTAAGTTTAATCCCGCTCGGGCTAAGGTGGCACATTTTTATAATTGGACGAGTTACGGCCATACTTAAAATAAAACGGCTGAGAAATGAGTCTGGAGTTAGAACTCTGTCAAGTTGAACGACGAATCACAAGGTTCAGGTATCGAAATGTTTACATTGTTAGGAGCTGTTACGCATTCAAGCCTTCAGCATGTATTCAATTTTTTGTACGTGGACGATACAAACTGCGTATAAGAGAATTCGAATTAATTTATATCAATGGTAAGCCGTAGTGTTATAATTAATGTTCAATCATTTAAGCTGACATTTTGTCGTAGTGATGTAACCCAGCCGCTTCGACTATTTAAAGCGATTTGTTATGTTATTAATCTTATAAACATACTCAATGATTGCCACCGACGGTCACATACAAGGTGTCCCCCCCCATTAAGTGTATATACAAGGTGTCCCAAAAGTCCTCCCTCCACCCCCCCCGTAATTTTTGAACGTAATGAAACAAACCAATATCCTTTGGGGGATAGTTATGTAATGACTAATGATGATTTTTGCGCTATATAAAAACTTAACTCCTAAAAATGGTTGGAAGGGGATCAAGTCCAAAATTTCAAATGCAAACGCCCATCTAGTGAAACCTCATTTTAAAGGTTTTTATAAAATAAGAACAATATCTAAATTCAGTACAAATCTACAGCTTGTCAACATTTAAACTAAAAATTACATTTAAAATCAATAAAAAACTCTTTTAGAATTAAAGCAGGAATAAGGTAAG
The DNA here is from genome assembly GCA_035578905.1 of Stictocephala bisonia. Taxonomy (NCBI): domain Eukaryota; kingdom Metazoa; phylum Arthropoda; class Insecta; order Hemiptera; family Membracidae; genus Stictocephala; species Stictocephala bisonia. The sequence goes on along the minus strand of JAQJVL010000063.1, from coordinate 1,429,827 downwards.
TTTAGAGAAATAAAAAAAATCCAAGCAAACAGATTATTATCAAGTAAGTACAAAGGTCATAAGTCCCAACAGATGAGTCAACAAAACTATTGTTTTTTTAGCGTAACCTTTTAATAAACCTTCGACAGGCTGTAGTTTTATATTGGAATGAGATAGAGACGTCTAATTTGTGTCATTGTTCTTCCTTTATAAATATCTTTAAAATGAGGTGTCACTTCATGGGGGTTTGAATTTGAAATTGTGGACTTGACCCCCCTTCCAACCCCTATTTTTGGTTGAGGAGTTAAGTTGTCATTTAGCACAAAAAAACCTCATTCATTACATAACTATCTCCCAAAGGATATAGGTTTGTTTCATTCCGTTCAAAAATTACAGAGGGGGGGGGGGATTTTTGGGACACCTTGTATATAGCGTATGGTTTGGCCCATTTAGTATTCTTTTTAAAATATATATGCATATATGCTGTGATATATATATTTGGAAAACAGGCCACAAAAATATGTGATATTAATAAAAATATAAAGTGATCTCCTGTCACAAAGCTAAATCGAGCCATTTTAGACCTGCCTCATTAATTCAATTTATGCTAGCTAAGCTCTCTGGAAAAGAGCGCAGGGAGTACTCTGTAACTATGTGATCTATTGTTTGGATAGATTCCCCGCAATCACATGACTGTCACAGAGAAAAAGTGCGCTTTCTTATGATCATAGCGAAAGCCTCGGCGGCATTTATAAGTGATTGCAACTTATGTACATTTTTATACATCCGTAGTGATGATTGCGAAGATAAACCCTCAGGATGTGGGATAGATAAAGGAGGGACTCACAAGGTGTTGGACCTGTCATCGTATGGCAAGGTGGAGAAACAACTACTCGACACACATTTATCACGATATAAGATGCGACATTAAAATTATATAATTATATGTCGTAACACTTGCATCTATATCGGAGCGTGTTCTCCCGACTGACAGCTGCGCGCGCACCTCAACACCTCCGTACACGTGTTAACGGACTTGCACTCGCCTCACTGATTAGAGGCTAAAAACAAATCCAGATATGAATATGTCAGCGGTGACGCCGTGCCGACACCACATATATTTAGCCCGCGCTAGGAACTATGTAACTTTGCGCGTTAATTCACGACCCCCCTGATTGGTTACGCTCCGATCTTTATTACTTGTTGTACAGTAGTTTCAATGGAGCTCTACGTACCGGACGTCTCTGCTCCCATTGCATCACTCTTTAGTTTACGTTTCGCCTTTTGTTGTCAGTTCTAAATTTAGCCAGATTCGCAACATTGTATTACGTGTTGGGTAAGGCTGAAAGTAGAGGGGTAAAGAACGTATTCTACTGGGTCGATGTGCAGTTCGATATTTTGTATCATTCATAGACTACAGGGTGTTTGGTAAGGTAATTAGTGTAACTGGCAAATCTATATACTTAACGCGATATCATTATGGAAATATTACGTTCATCCCGTAAATCTATGTTGGTGCATTTTAAGAATTTTTCAAAACATATGTTATAATTTCATTACGTCGAATATACTCAAACAAACCCTAAGTAATAATAATAAAAAAGCTCAATAAGATGGCATTTTCAAAATGTACGTAAAATTTCAAACAAAATAATTACTCCTAAACCTGCTAAATTTTAAGTAAACTATGATAAAACTAAATTAAAGTTCAAACGTCTGGAAGTTGAGAAAAAGGTAATAGAAAAATAAAGCTAAGATCTTTGTTACAGAAAGGTTTATAAGGTGTCAAAGGCTATCAAAAACTTGCCCAACAAATCGGCTTTCCATCAATACCACAGAACCTTTATCGTATATCGGACTTACAGTTTGAGACTTACAATATCGTAAATGCTACAAGAAAAATGTTAGCGATAGCTATTAAATGTTAGTAATTGGACTAATTTATTATTACAATGAGCATTGTTAGTATTTTATGTTTATTGCCAACCCTTTCATTAAATTCAATAACTCATCTACAAATATAATTCAAAATTCCTTAAATTACAGTGACTCGTATTTCAGTTCAAAACAATTTATTATCTTAGGAAAATAATTAGACTTCCTTTTTATATAATTTCTGTAATAAGATATTTTGGTTGTATTATCACCAAACAAATAAAGCAGTTGGGTATTTTACTTGAAGAAATAAGAAAGAATAAAATAAAATACTATCAAATTATTAAGAAAGGCATTTCCAGAATAATATCTTTTTCGTAATGAATCATAATATATAAAACTAATAGTTATGTATTTTGTAGACAAAAAATGTTTTACTTGTGTCAAATTGGTTCAAATAATCTAAGACCCATAGCACTGCTTAAGAAAATAATCTACTTTGTCAATCACTATGAAACATCAAATTTAACATTCAAAATGTCTTCCTTGATTCTGAATGAATGCTCTTGACTTCTACCTGATACAATTCATCAACTGGCTCACATAAGAACTTATTATAAAAGTACGTCTAATGATTGTTCTAAATAGTTTACTATTTTCACATGCCTCGATGTCTTTTTTTATTACAGTTTTAAGAGTCTGCAGAGGCTGTCGGCCATGTTGGTTTTAATCACATAAGAACAATGTTATTTTCGAATCGGACATACGATTACGCGTATCCAAACTAAACAGTTATTTTTAAACGGATGTTTTCCAAACAAATTGAATTTTATCAAGAGTGAACTTGTGCTGTGGAATTGCTTTGAGAATTTCTAATTAGTTTTATAGAACAAATATAAAAACTATTTAGTATGAAGTTTTCATTTTCACCTATTTTTCAAAACTAGGCGAATATATTAAAAATATCAATAGCAAACCCAATAAGTAGTATGATAACATTAAAAATGACGCCTCATACACAACATTTGGTCAATAAATAACGAAAATATATGGATTCTTAAATAACATTGTTCTTTTGGGATTAAAACCAACGTGGCCGACAGCCTCTGCAGACTCTTAAATAAGAACTAAAATCTATTTATGATCCTTGTAGTAAAACTACACAAGTCAGATTAACATTTTGTTCTAATACATAAGACTGTCAAACACTATTTAATCTCACGTCTATTTTTCTCCTTGCCGTTGAAATTTCCCAAATGTATGTAGAAAATTCTTCCCTTTTAATTAACTTTAAAGTATTGGTCCATTTACTTGTAAACAAACTATTGTTATCAGTAGAGGCACACTAACTAATGTCACTTACAGACCTAACACTTTACTAGAGTAATTTCAGAATAAAATCTCTTTGATTATTAGAGTGAACAGTACATGAAACGATGTTTTCCTCCCGATTCAAGTTTCATTCGTTTGAGCCAAAAAGGTCGATGAAAATCCACCTCCCTTTAAACTTATTTCATCTTCGAAAACTGTGTTCTTTAAAACGTTTTGAAATTATTGGGCTCGCATCCCCTTAGCAAATTGCAGTATTGGAGGAGGCCGCATGACTGATCTAATGTTATCTCAACGCCGTTCAGCTGTGCGGCTGTAAAACTTACGGCCGCCCAGCCGACTGCTAATCCATGTAAACAGCTATCGTTACCGACATAAACAATTTCTCCGGAATGGAGAGTGTTTCTATTTCATTTGTAGTAATTTACATTGTTCATTTTGTATCACATTTCTTCTCGAGGTATAAGTTTCTACAATACTATCAGTAAGTTGGATGAAGTTTGTAATTACATAATCTAGAACCACACAATAATAAAATCAATGTTAAAAAAGGGGGGAAATGATTGAGTTCTTTTGCATGCATGATATACATAATTAGAACTACCTTCATTAATCTATTACTTTATCAATATCCTTTGGCATAGACTTTTTCACTCTATCGCGTCAGTTGTGCTCCTATTATTGAATGCAAATCTCTACAAGAAAAACAGACCGCGTGGCTATAGGTCATTCTGTTTTCTTTAGGTTTAATAAGTCACCTAGAGAGTGCTCTGCTATCAGTAAAGCCAGTGCAAGAGAGAAAGACAGAGTGAGTAGAGGCAGTGAGAGAGAGACAGATATAGTAAGTAAAGGCAGTGTGAGAGAGACAGAGATAATGAGTAAAGGCAGTGTAAGAGAGACAGAGATAGTCAGCAGACGGTGCGACAAAGACAGATATAGGCTATGTGCGCCCTCTCTCACACACTCACTGACTTGAAGGAAATGACGCTCCGCACGATCTACCGGCCGCTGATCGAACTAGCGTCTGCAAGGTCATTGCCAATCTGAATTTTTAATATGGGGTCTGCACTTCTTATAGAGATTTGTATGCATTGCTGCTATCAAATATTCAAATATATCGACCCAATACTTTGTTCCTTTATTTATATAAGCCCAAGGATCGTCTTATTTTATCAGGCGAAGTTAGCGCTAAGAAGTTCTCTCTAAAACTTAACCTGGGGAATAACGGCTTTACGTGACTTCCGAACCACAGGAGCGGCAGGGCAAAAACTGTTGATGGTCACATCGGGTATCGAACCCGGACCTATGAGTGGCAAGCCGCAGCTGCCACAGCCACAGGAGCCTAAGCCCCTTATCTACGGCCACTCCAATAAACGAATGAAGGCCTGCATTTGCTTTGCAAATGATACGATGAATGTGTAATTTTGTATCATTTTAATGTATTAAAGAGCATTTAAAATTATGTAAGTATATGTTATACGGTTAGAGCCGTTCCTCTCAATATCTTCTATCGATAAATACAGAAATATTAATGTGATCAATCTCTCATTTTGTGAGATGGGAATACAGCACAAAGCAATTTAATACGGCTGCAGTTATGATAGGTGGCAACAAATGAGAAGGTGTGATAAATGACAGGGAGTGTATGGATGACGGGTGATACGGTCGAGACCAACCATTCATCCATCCGCTGGAGACGAGCGATGAGTACCTTTATTGGAGCAAGTTATCAACCCAACTTGGCTAAAGGGCGGTAATTAATTTATCAACAAGGTGTCTGACGTTTGACAAACGAGCAATACGGCGCTGGGGGGGAGGGAGTGGGGTAAATCTAATTTGTGTGGTGCGGCAGCTGGGCCAAGACAGCGTTCCAAGTTGGGGCCAACTTTTTGGTCAGCTTGTGTTATCCCGGTAGGTAGGGGGGGGGGGGGGGTGAAGGGTAATGTGGGGCCGGCGCTGATGATGTCCTCAGAGTCGAGATGTCATTCTTCGCTCCGACTGACACTTCCTAAAGGAACTGAAGTTAGTTTTGAAAAGAGTATTTTTGCTGAGGTGGCTTTACAAACTGTTTTTTTGTGACTCGCAGCTGCTTACATAGCAATTTTCACGGTGTTTTACTGGTCACCTTTATCGCGATTGCTCTTTACATTTGCCTACAATACAGTTAATTAATACTGCTCTACAAAAAACTATTGCTATTAATTTTCTTATAAAAATTAATTAAATTAAATTATGTTTAGACAGTTTACTGGACGCCAATATTTTTTGATAATTACCGACTAATTTAAAAATGCCGGTAAATAAAATTAGTAAAAATCAATTAAAAAAATAGAAATTAAGTTAATCTTTTCTTGATTTATATTGATTTGAACTATTTACCGTCATTTTTAAATGTGTCAGTAATATTAAAAAAATGTTGTCACCCTTACTATCTAAACATATACTTGAACACAGCATCATACAGTAAACATACATATGAACACATAAAGGTGTATTCATTATTTACTTCATTATAAGTACATCATACACTAAAAATACACTGAATACAGCATCATACAGTAAACATACACTTGAACACATGAAGGTGTATTCATTATTTACTTCATTATAAGTACATCATACACTAAAAATACACTGAATACAGCATCATACAGTAAACATACACTTGAATACATAAAGGTGTATTCATTATTTACTTCATTATAGGTGCATTCATTATAAGTACATCATACACTAAACATACACTTGAATACAGCATCATACAGTAAACATACACTTGAACACATGAAGGTGTATTCATTATTTACTTCATTATAAGTACATCATACACTAAAAATACACTTCAATACAGCATCATACAGTAAATATACACTTGAACACATGAAGGTGTATTCATTATTTACTTCATTATAAGTACATCATACACTAAAAATACACTGAATACAGCATCATACAGTAAACATACACTTGAACACATGAAGGTGTATTCATTATTTACTTCATTATAAGTACATCATACACTAAAAATACACTGAATACAGCATCATACAGTAAACATACACTTGAACACATGAAGGTGTATTCATTATTTACTTCATTATAAGTACATCATACACTAAAAATACACTGAATACAGCATCATACAGTAAACATACACTTGAATACATGAAGGTGTATTCATTATTTACTTCATTATAAGGTACCTTCATATGAAGGTGCATTCATTATAAGTACATCATACACTAAACATACACTTGAATACAGCATCATACAGTAAACATACACTTGAATACAGAATCATACAGTAAACATACACTTGAATACATGAAGGTGTATTCATTATAAGTACATCATACACTAAACATATACTTGAACACATCATCATACAGTAAACATACACTTGAATACAGCATCATACAGTAAACATACACTTGAATACAGAATCATACAGTAAACATACACTTGAATACATGAAGGTGTATTCATTATAAGTACATCATACACTAAACATATACTTGAACACATCATCATACAGTAAACATACACTTGAATACATGAAGGTGTATTCATTATTTACTTCATTATAAGGTACCTTCATATGAAGGTGCATTCATTATAAGTACATCATACACTAAACATATACTTGAACACATCATCATACACTAAACATACACTTGAATACAGCATCATACAGTAAACATACACTTCAATACAGAATCATACACTAAACATACACTTGAATACAGCATCATACACTAAACATATACTTGAACACATCATCATACAGTAAACATAACTTCAATACAGCATCATACACTGAACATACACTTGAATACAGCATCATACAGTAAATATACACTTGAACACATCATCATACAGTAAACATACACTTCAATACAGCATCATACACTGAACATACACTTGAATACATGAAGGTGTATTCATTATAAGTACATTATACACTAAACATACACTTGAATACAGCATCATACAGTAAACATACACTTCAATACAGCATCATACACTGAACATACACTTGAATACATCATCATACAGTAAATATACACTTGAACACATCATCATACAGTAAACATACACTTCAATACAGCATCATACACTGAACATACACTTGAATACAGCATCATACAGTAAATATACACTTGAACACATAATCATACAGTAAACATACACTTCAATACAGCATCATACACTGAACATACACTTGAATACATGAAGGTGTACTCATTATAAGTACATTATACACTAAACATACACTTGAATACAGCATCATACAGTAAATATACACTTGAACACATCATCATACAGTAAACATACACTTCAATACAGCATCATACACTGAACATACACTTGAACACATCATCATACAGTAAACATACACTTGAATACAGCATCATACACTAAACATATAATTGAAAACAACCACAAACACTAAACATACATAAGAACACATCATCGTACACTAAACATACACATAGGTGTTAAAACTTTATTAATCCAAAACCTTTTTATTTTTAAAGTTCTGAGATTGTTTTTATTACAAGCGGAAATAAACAAAACATAATGCCAGAAGTCTTATTAATAATAGTTTTAAATTACTAAAAGTAAACTAAGTTCTTTTCAATATTTAGAAACGAAATATTTCAATAAAATACAACTTCAAATTAAGGATATTGAAATCTCCGTCTTTTTGCAAAGAAATAATTACTTGGCTTTCTTCTCAGAAGAATGTGAATACCTAAACAGTATACTGTATTTATAGCAATTGTTATTTTCGTTTTATATAACTCAGCCTCAGTGTAGACCCTCAGATGGCGATATACCAAATACCTTTTATAACGCTAGACTCTATTATTATTATTATTAATGTTAATTTATTTATATTGTTGTTTTGTACAACTAGCCACACTCTTGGATAGTGGTTAGTTATATTTCTCGTGTTTTCATGAATGTACCATTAGAATGTTTAAATGAGAAATAAATGTATTTATTCATTTATAATTTTTTTGTTCCTACTTAAGTCTAAATATTGTAGAGGATTTGTTTGTCAGATATCGTGAAATGAAAATATGCTGTAACTTCTTCCCTTTACTAAGCGGGAACAGCATCCATAACGTGTATGTGTCGGACGGTAACAGTTTAAGGTAGTGTTTGGAAATTTCAGTAAATTAAGGTTTTAAGTCTTGTCGCTTGACGTCACACTTCAATGTAAAAGTTGTTAAATCTGCTCAATTACTTATATTGATACTTTTATGTCTTTTAATCAAATGTTACACAACACAAGTATACTTATTATTCTATATTTAAAACAATATTTTGTATGGACAATTGTATATAAATATGGTCTATTGAAAAAAGCACTTGTTCTTACTCATTTAAGGACTTATAAAACCTTTCTTTTGCGGCAAAAACATAATACAAGGGGTGCACAATTTTATATGTTTACAGTTTACACAAATCCACAGAGAAAAATGTACAGATATCGCTTTCTTAGGCTGCAGCGAACGTCTCCGAGGCAGTAATAAGTATATTACAACTGATTTACATCTTTATATATCTGTAGTAATAATTAGTACGTTAATCCTTGAGTACTTGAGGTAATAAAGAAGGGACTGACAAGGTACTGGTCAAGTCATCACATGGAAAATGTACAGATATCACTTTCTTAGGCTGCAGCGAACGTCTCCGAGGCAGTAATAAGTATATTACAACTAATTTACATCTTTATACATCTGTAGTAATAATTAGTACGTTAATCCTTGAGTACTTGAGGTAATAAAGAAGGGCTGTAATGGTCAAGTCATCACATGGAAAATGTACAGATATCACTTTCTTAGGCTGCAGCGAACGTCTCCGAGGCAGTAATAAGTATATTACAACTAATTTACATCTTTATACATCTGTAGTAATAATTAGTACGTTAATCCTTAAGTACTTGGGGTAATAAAGAAGGTACTGAAGAGGTACTGGTCAAGTCATCACATGGAAAATGTACAGATATCGCTTTCTTAAGCTGCAGCGAACGTCTCCGAGGCAGTAATAAGTATATTACAACTAATTTACATCTTTATACATCTGTAGTAATAATTAGTACATTAATCCTTGCGTACTTGGGGTAATAAAGAAGGGACTGACAAGGTACTGGTCAAGTCATCACATGGAAAATGTTCAGATATCGCTTTCTTAGGCTGCAGCGAACGTCTCCGAGGCAGTAATAAGTATATTACAACTAATTTACATCTTTATATATCTGTAGTAATAATTAGTACGTTAATCCTTGAGTACTTGGGGTAATAAAGAGAAGGAATGACATGGTACTGGTCAAGTCATCACATGCCAAAGTGGATAGATAACTACTACTCGACACACATTTAGCACGCTTTTACATGCGCCCTCTTTTCCCTCCTTCTCTCTGAAAATAGTGAATTCACAGGGCTATTACATGAAACCCACAAAGTTTAAAAATTTAAAATATAATTAATTATTTCTACTTAAATTTGATTTGATTTTCTGTACAATAATAACAAATGCAAATTTAAGCTTTGCAAAAGCATTAATAGAAGGTACGCCCCAAAATTTACAACCAAATCGATTTTCTCAATCCTTTCAGGTGTATTCAATAAGTTTTTTTAGATTTTTTTTTTTTTTTTTAGAATACGTCTTGCTCCTTGGGTTCACAATTCGTTTTTCTTCTTATCTCGCCACTGATACGGTAATAAAAAATGTTCTACCCCATGAGACTCTTGGCCTTCTTGGGGATTAATGGAGCCCAAAGAGTCGTTTTGAGGGAATGTATAAACAGTGTTTTCCATATGAAAGAGGTAGTGAGGTGCGTCTGTCGGGGTTTGACAAATCTATCCGCGACAGCTCATCCCGGCGTATTTATAAATAAACAGCCGTCTCATTTTCCCCGAGGGATGCAGCCTATTGACCTGAGAACCACAATTGACGCCTTCGTGTTCGCGCGACCAACATCAGTCTGCACAGACTGTTGGCAATGTTAGTTCTAATTCCATATGAACAACGTTATTTTCGAACCGTACATACAATTACGCTTATCCAAACTAAACTGTTATTTTTAAACGGATTATTTCCAATCAAATTGAATTTGATCAAGAATGAAATTGCACGTTGGAGTTGCTTTGGGAATTTCTAATAAGCTTCATAGAAAAAAACATAAAATATTTAGATTGAAGTTTTTATTTTCACCTAATTTTCAAAACTAGGCGTATGTATTCAAAATATCAAAAACAAACCCAACGCGCAATATGATAACGTTTAAAATGAAACCTCATACACAAATTTTGTTCAATAAATAACGAAAAAATATGGATCCGAAAATATCATCGTTCTTCTGGGATTAAAACCAATATGGCCGAAAGCCTCTGCCTCTATAGACTCTTAAGTATGAGGTACAGTTCAGTAATAACAGAGCGAATAAACATGATATGTACACGTACAACTCAAAAACGTTTCATCTGATATGTTTGTTTCACTACGTTTAATTGTTAGACCTTAGTTGTGATTTTTTTTCAGTCATTTTTTAAAACCCTTTTTTCTTTTTAGTTTAGTATTGTTTATTTATGTATTTAGAACGTTTATCATCTGATACGTTAGTTTAACTATGTTTTAATTTTTTATATTGATTGTGATTTTTATTTTTATTCCATTTCATTGCCATTGTTATTTACTTATTTCTCATTGGTGTTTTATCATCTTTTTTAATTTTTATTTTATTATTTACTTTATATTATTTATCTATTTATATTAACTATGATAAGTTGAAGGCTCGTCTTAAAAACGTACTTATATCAAACGCTTTCTACAGCGTGGACGAGTTCCTTGCACATAACTGGGAGACCTAGTAATGCCAAATGACCCTCAAATATTGGCATGGCACAGGGAGGTGGAGTGGCCGCTATCTATTTATTTAGTTATGTATTTATTTATTTTAGTTTTAATATTTTAACCCAGTATAAATGAGAGCGTGAATGTAAGACAGCTTGTATGTTTGTATGCACCGTTTTTAAGATTGTATGTATAGGATAGGTTATTTGTATTATTAATATTGACTATTGCGATGCAATTCATGTAATTGTCTTCATGCAATAAAAAATTTGAATTGAATTGAATTGAAGTTATATTTGACTGCGTGTGACACCCTTGATGCATATAAACCCCAAAAAGAGTCTGGTTAGGGACTCAAATATTAGTGAATATCCTATATTTGGGGTCATTTTTGGAGTGTCCCCAAATATGGTAAATATTGTCTACCAAGTCTAGAATTAAACTAAACTTACAAACAATGTACCTTTGATATTGGACACGTGGTTTTGACCTTCAGGAAAATAACAAGCGTGGTCACTTTAAGTACTAATCGGCGCCTTCTGGTATTTAGGTTAGGTTGTAAGCTCTTCCTCCTAGGTCTAGCAAATATTTTCAACATATTAATATATTGAATTATCGATTAATCGCAAACCAATTATCGATCTAACGATAATATCGAAAGGAAAATATCGTTATATCGAGTAACCGATATATCTAGTTGTGATGATGTATATGTTTGAAATTAAATGATTAAATTATTTAATGATTATCCTTTTAAAATTATGCACTAACGGATAATTTTGTAAGTTGAATGGCATCTTTCAAACTTAGATTATCGCAATGAGAGCAGGAAGTGAGAGTGCTAATTTGTGCCTACACTAGATGAGAATAACACTGAATGAGGTCCTAATATCATTTTATTGCAAAACAGTCACATTAACTTGTAGCAATTCACGATAAATGAGGAACCATTCACTTACTTGACGTACACAATGACACATTAATGGTACACGTACCCACCTTCTTAAACACGTTCAATGATATTGACCCACCCGCCCTTCCATGCGTATCTGGCTGTCATGACCAAAAATACACTAATGTTTTTCTGTCACTATTTATAACAGCCTGCTGAATATAAAAATTAAATACATTTATTTACATGAAACAAGCTGTGGTCTGTGAGGTTGAATGAAAAAAAATCAATATAAGAATAATTATACCTTTAATTAATTTGTTATTTATATAAGAATAATGTAATAATGGTTTGTAAAGCGACTGGCTAGGCAGCCTAGGCGTCTTAGAGATAGCAAAGCCAACTCACACACAACTTTATTTACCCGTCCACCCACTGGTCTACAATAAACTACATTGTAGTGCGGTAATCTCACTTAAAAAGACTAAATAAAGTTACTTGATTATTTCAAAGCATGTTTTGTTCGTATAAGCAATGTTTTGTACGGTAATTTAAATGTGTTTTTTTTTCTAATCGTGATGATTTTGATGAGAGAGAATAGCGTCAATATTTAGTGATATGATATATCGGACTAAAATATCGATACGACCGATATTTTCGATACCAATATATCGAAATATCGAAACATATTTCTAGATATTTCCAGTATAGGTATATCGTTGGTATTCCTACTTCCGCCATGGGTTATTAGGTTAGGTTAGGATTAAATACATTTAAGTTGACGTTTTACTTGCTTATATAACCTAGATATGCTTTATATATATATATATATATATATATATATATATATACACACACACACACACACACACACACACACACACACACACACACATGTGAACTTTCTACTTAATCATTTCTAAACAAATTTAAGGATATTTCGAAAATACTCTTTCATTACTTTTTGTTTTTAGGTTAATATTATTCATTTATTTATTTAAGACGTTTAGACTATTATCTAATATGTTAGTTTGACTATGTTTGTCATTTTAATTTTTGTTGATCTTACTACATTTTATTTATAGTTTATTTTATTTATTTTTAATTATTGTTTTATTAACCTTTTAATTATTACTTTATTCTTTAATTTACACCATTTATTATTATTATTTCAGATTAACTTTGATAAGTTTAGTTTTTTAGGATACAGTATATTTGTATTTGTGTACCACGCTTGATCCCATATGTTGACCCCAAAATGAATCTGGTTAGAGAATTCAATTGTTAGCGAATAGCCTTGAATTTGTTTTAATATTGTTATAGTATTCACAATAAACTCGTACCAAATTGATCGTGTTCTAGGAGTGCTACAATCATCCTGCTACTAAGTCATTGGGCATGGTACAGTTCCCAACTGCTGAACCCGCGCATGTTTTATGCCACACGTGGCTCGTAACTTACGTTTCCAAAACTACCGTTGGTTAGATGAGAGAAGCAGAAAGATTGATGGTATTCGGCAGAATTATTTATCGGTGAGAAATTGAGCAAGGGTGGAAAGTATGTTTTGCGGTAGATTTCCGCGCCAAATTTCCGCCCCAGGTTAGTATGTGGAAAGTGACCGCACTGGGATGCCCATATTTTCACAAGAACCGGAGAGATTTTGTCGCGATAAACGAAAATAAATAGGGCGCACCTCTCAGAGCTGGCCCATTCGTCTTCATTGGGCGCCGGGTTAACCCCCCCCCCCCGCCTCCCGTCACCCGCGACCCTTGGTCCGTTACCTCCACTTCCACACTTCATAACTGAGATTAATTTTTTATACCTCTGTTTCCTTATTTGATTAATTTTTGTAAATGTTTTTACTCGTATCCCTTTCACGTGATAGCAATGACACCCATGTAATCCCTACCGTTACATTAATTACATGTAAATGTAGCTATATGCACGACACAGCCTTGCGTGAAGAACATATTTTGGTCATTGTTGGTTAGGCTGTTGTCTTTTATAAAACCTACATGCACCTATTCCATTATTTACTTTCAAGGAAGGGAATTCTTACATCTCTTTATTTCATAGTTCTAATTAGGTATGGTAGCAATATATTAACATATTGAAAATATCGATATATTTTATCAGTATATATATTATTATTGAACATTTCTTAAGATATTATCGGCAATATCGATATTTTTATCCGATATAATCATATCACTAAATATTGATATTATTCTTCCTGTTCAAATCATCAATATTCAGAGAAAAAAACATTTTAATAGGCTTCTATACTAAAAAAATTTTACGTCACGATAACAAACTACAATGTGTTTTATTGTAGATCATCGGGGATTCTAGGTCTGTAAAAACCACGTGACGTTTATGGTCTCTGTTGAACTAATTTGTTTAATTTTTGTTGGTATAAGTAGTCTAATTGTCTTTTTATACATAAAAAACAATAATAATTATATTATCTAATAAATTAGATAAGAATTGAAAGTATGATTATTCTCATTTTAAATTTTTCATTTAACCTTTTTATCATTTAATATCAGTTAACCGATATATCGATATTTTTCTTTCAGTACTATCGTTAAATCGATATTTGCCTTGTGATATATCAATACTTCGATGTATCAATTTGTTGGGTCATCCACAAATAACTCGTTTATCTGCTATTTTTAAGCTGACATTTTGTTGCTTCAACCCAATCCTTAGAACTATTGTTCTACTCTTTACGCACTAGACTTGGGAACATAGATTAAAATTTTAGTTGGGGCACGAATACAATCATTTCACTTTCCGTAATAAATATGCATTGCAATTACGGCGTCTGCACCCTATGTATTAAGCACGCATTCTCAACAAAAGCACCGTCCACTCCGCGTGTCCCATTCACGGATAGTTATTCTATTTTAAATATACTTTAAATTTAAAAGTTAAAAATGAAAACTGAATAAAAGGCAAAAGAAAAACTTATTTTATAAAATTTAAACTTCCACACTATCAAGATTTAGCAGTGAGTTTTGTGTTCGAATTGCATTTATTTTGCTCATGATTAATATTGTTAACTAATGAGAATTTTAATAGTAAAGTCGATCATAATAGTTTATTCAAAGTTAGATATATAGGGCAAAGTCAGAGGTACAGATTTGTTTCAACATGGACTCTATGCAAATTCGTATCAAATTTACACACAAATCAGGTAGGCCTGATTTTGATATCCATCACAGATCTATATCGGATTCAAAAAGCAATGTACTCGTGTTTGAACCTCTGCTAAAAAATAGTCTAAATACTCGTCCGATTCCGTTGTGTCACAGACCAAAATTTAGCTTATTTAATTCTACGTAATTTCATGTAACTTACATGTTTTTTAAGACTTTCATTGAAAAAAAATCAAAAATTTTCAGATAAGTATATGCAAATTGTTTTTTCTTCCTAGTGGTGGCGTCCGGATTACAGAAGTTCGGATAAGAGAGGTTCTATATACGTGTATTACAACCCCCTTCCCTCCCTCTCATTCGCCAGTCTAATATACTCCTTGTCTGAACTGAGCAATTAACTGACTTAAAACAAACAAAGAAATCAGTTAAATTTTTTGCCGAAATATACTATCTTATCGCTCTGGTGTTCTATCATATCTCTGTTTATCTAGTGACACCCGTCCTTCCAAGACGCAGCTCTCCTCAAACCACACGTCAGTCACAACCCCAGATACTTGGAGAACCGTTTTTGACCACGCTCAACCACCTTCTTCACCCCAGCGTTATCCTTGCCTTGTCTTTTCGGTCACACTCCGTTCCTTTCTGATAGAACAAAGTCTGCCATATGGTAGACACTAACAACATCCATGTAAATTTACTATTCCAAATAATTGCGTAATTCTGTTATCTGAAGAAGTGAACGGCAGATAACTGGAATACCGTTATCATTCACAATAAATATATTTTATTACATGGAATGAAACATTAAATGATAACCTATCACGTTGGTGATTTGGTGATAGTTAGACTAACCATAAACAAAGTATAAAATGTCTACTACTTCTATAGTAAAAAATATTATGAAAACCAAAAGAATATTTTCATTAAATCTAAAAATGTTTAAAATATGGATTAATACCTTGATTTATTTCTAAAATAATCAATTTCCTCGCTTAATTAGTTAACCTAATATAAAATGAAGAAAATATTGATCAAATAACTGCATTATGTATTTTGTTATAATATTCGATAAATTGACTTATTCAGATACAATTTTGGTCGGGTTAGAGTTTGTAAAACTTGTGAATACTATACATAAAAGTATGTTGATTCAACGAATGGTATGCCACGGGAAATGTGGTCATGTATATGTTCTAACCACGATCCACTTCACAGTGTTTCAGTGGCATCCTTCATGTAATCCTCAGTGTTTCACTTCTTTCTGGGTAATTCAACTCTTTTTGTGGGGATAACTTTACTCGGTGTTTTATCACTGTAACAAAAAAAGAGCGTGGAAACATCAGCTGGTGACGTTGTCTTGTACAACGCTTACCGGCAGGTAAGCCACTCAAACAGAAACTATCGGTAATATATAAAACAGGCCCTTCTTAATTTTCTAGCTGAATTTTTTTTCATAGTATAAATATTGCTAAGAAATGTGAATATAATCGTTTTATTCAGCGGAGAAGGCGGAAAATTACGAAAATTGAGGAAAACGCAAAAATATTTTCTTCGTTAATTAAATATGGCGATGTGAGTTGGCTACTCACACTGTGCGGAACTTTGTCCTGATTACGAATATGACAAGGTCTTTGCAATCGAACCATTTTAAGCACGTTAGCGCCAGACATTTTCCGGTTGTCTAGGTCTAGGATAAGGCTAGGTTGGGTATTACTAGATTAGGTTTGGTTAGGTTAAGTTAGGTTTGGGTTGTAAGTTTAGGTAGGTTAGCATGACCTAGCAAAACCTAACATAACATTACCAAACCTATCATAACCTAACCAAATCTTACATAACGTAACAAATAAATGGCCAACCCACCACTATTCAACAGAACGTAACCTTACTGAAATCGGCACATTTCCGGCGCTACCCTGCTTAGTAATACAGTAGTTCGATTGTGTAAAGCTTACCATATTCTTGATCAGAGCAAAATTCCACACGATTGAATTACCCACAGCGCTATATATACGAAAAAATATTTCCGTTTGTCCTCATTTTTGGGCTTTCCACCGAAAAAAAAAAGATTATGTTCTTGTTTCTTAATAACGAATCTACTACGAAAAAAATTCAGGTAAGAAATCGACAAATCCTCTGTTCTATGTATTATTAAACTACCATTACCTTAGGACAGTAACTCCTTTATTAATTGAATTATCCAGCTACATATTTTATTTTATGACTATATTCCATATTTGACGACTTACCCTACTCTGTGGTTAAGAGGTGGGTATTGTTGCTGTAAAATTAAAATGTAACAAGTAAAACATTGGAAATATTTGAAAACGCAATATATGCATGCAGCCTAGGTCGCAGTAAATTCCACTAAATTCTGCGTGTTAAAGTAATTAATTTTGGAGCAAAGTTTATATTTAACCACTGGATATATTCACGGTAAGTGAATGACAATAATGAATCATTAGTAGTATATTTGTTAAAAACTAAAACCCTAATTAATTCATTTATGCATTAGAATCGTCAGTAGGCCTAAACGTTTAACAACGTTAGTATAAAAAAATATAATTTTAATCCTCTGTTACGTTGTATTTAAAAATGTAACAATGTAATAAATAAATTATATTTTTAGCGTCGCTTAGGAACTGTAAAACAAACTATTTTTAGCTGTTTCTATTACAATTAATTTCTATTAATTAATTAATTTATACAATTAATTTATACAATTTATACAATTAAATTCTATTAATTAATTAATCTATACAATTAATTCTAATACAATTAATCATTAATTTACAATATACAAATAGTAGGCTATTATTTGTATATTGTAAATTAGTTTCTCTAATTTTAAAGTTGTGATGAACTATTAGTTAATTTAGAAATTACAACGTAAACAAGATAGAAACATGTAAGCCCATAACGAGGACATTATTGGTTTTCAAAGGGGTTTTTAAAATTATTCGTTAAATTATTTTCTCCCGAATGTATTGAGTAGATAATATTTACGATGGCGTTTGTACGGAGCGAAATTTGCATTAGAATACTCATGCCTGAGTGAAACAAAACAGTGGACTGGCGTGGAAGACAGAGCGGGCGAAGCCGCCTCCTTGATGCAAATTGGCCGCGTTAAAAGCACCAAGAAGGAGAAGAATTGCGACAAAACATCGCGTTCAACACAATACGACGGGTGAGTGAAGTCACTCTCGCGCCATTTCTTACAACCCCTCATTCATATTTTCTTTTAAGATACATAAATACAGCGAAAGAAACATGCCCCCACCACAGTCTGACGATGAATAATTCAAGATAGACGGGCGAGTGATTACGGGGTGAAATATGACAGCTAGGTAACAGTTGTTGTGGCGTGATTTGCATCGCCTTTTGTCTGCGCCCCTCTACCTCACCCCTTCTGTCAGAGGCTGCTGGCAGGTCCTCGCCTAACCTACACTCTCAACAGCCGACGTTTAGGTGGTGCAACTTGCAGTTGACAAACATCCACTGTATTGAGTGTTTATAAATTTATCAACCGTTGTATTTTACACGCAACGACGAAATTGCGTAAAACACAATTTTGCGATACAATATTACACCAATTAATTTTAGTATTTGTAACCTAAAAGAATGATCTTTTAAATGTATGAGAAACAAAACTGAAAGTAGGGAACTTAAAATACTTGTGTAACCATATCTCAAAAAATGAAAAAGTAACGGAACGTGGAGGAAAATCTCACTCTTCCAGATTTAAAAGCATATAGAATGTTGTTGAAGGACTGCCTCCTTCTTTAAAGAAGTAAATCAAACATGATTTCGTAATGCCATTCTACGTACAGTGGAAATAGGTTTTCCGAACATCTCGTTTCATTTAAGTGTACTTTCTAACTTAAGTCCGAAGTCTATCATGATTATCGAAAAAACAATAATTTTACATTGCACAAGGAAAATAAGTGGAGTTGCATAATAAAACATAATATGAATAAGTTTTACAACTAGCACACATAGAGCAAACAAACCTCCCTCAGGAAGAGTACATATTTTTTTTTTCAAATTTTAGTAATGTTATTCCCATAGTTGAATCAAAATTCTTTAAACAATGATGTTTTCCCAGCTCACAATCCAATTTAAATCATATTTTTTAACACGTGGAGCGCCGGCTGACCATCGTGCAGCGCTCAGCTAATTAATTCAGTACATCGTTGTTTGTGGCCGTAGGCTATTCTAAACAACACTGCGTGTTGCCTATATCCCGCCCGTCAGTTCGGCGCCCGCCGTTCGTGGATCAGACCTCCCTAGCGCATGGTACGCCGGCGTTCCACAGCCTATTGTGATTGTGAAACTGTTGTTGTTTATTTTGTTGTACATTTATATGTTTATAATGTACAATAACATCCCAAATGATTGAAACAGTTTTACTGAACACCCTGTATATATAAAACAAGATAATCTAAATATACAAATATTAACAAACCACACAGCCTGTACATTTGACATGATAATCTACTGATACAATCTTCGAAAAACTGTGCGATGGTATAAGAAAGTCTTTTTTCATACTATATCAATTTTAGTAAACAATACCCAGCACCTATACAATCTGTCTGAAACCCACAATAGAAAGAATTCATACGAATTTAGACTTCAAATTTTAGAATGTCTCCTACCACGGCCAGTAAACATTGTCAGGACACCAGAGGCGTTGCGACAACAAAACAGACGACATTCTCTAGTAATGACTGAAGAGAGAGATAACCGTGGAAGGTTGAAGAGAAAGAGATGCCGTGTATGCCATTCCAAGAAACTTGCAAAGAGAACAACATATCAATGTAACACTTGCGAAAACAGTCCTGGGCTTTGTCCAGAATGTTTCGACGAATACCATGGACAATAAACGTCAAAACAGCATCAAGAGCCATGTAAATATGATTGTATATAATTATTAGTAGTTAGTAGTGTACATAATTAGTGATTTGATCAGTGTTTTTAGTGAAATAAACAATTTTTCAACAGTGACAAATCTAGAAACTGTCCCGTATGGCTCATGGACCGCCGGCGGGCCACGAATATAAATATATATATATTTTGAAAAAAATCATCTTAGACCACCTATGACATTAATACAAGTATCCAAACAACATAAGGTAAGAATACAACAAAATATTTTTTTTAGCTATACACGAACGCCAAAAAAATTGGTCAGCAGTCAATGTGTTAACAACTGTTTTCAATATAATTATTTTATTTCCATTATTATAAGAGTTACTTTGGAAGAATTTTTTAGACAATAATTTTTATTATTTAATTTTGATTTAAAAATGCATAGTCGATTCGATCAAATATTTCAATTAAAAATGGTCTTTGTAGTCAAATAAGAGTTTTTATGACGTAAAAGCAGCCCGCCTATGACAAATGTTTCCTTAAATCAAAGAACCTTATCCCCAACGTGTAAACAATGTCTGTACTCAAAAATTCAAGTCTCATCTTGTTAAAAAAAATAAATTTTTATAAAATATTAAATAGATTTAAAAAATTTTAGTTTTAAATAGAACAGAAACAAGTAGCTGACTTCAAGGTTATACTCGTACCATATTCTAATGTATAAACAATGTAAGGGGTCCCAGTTATTGCTGGTCAGAGGATGTAGACTTGCAGAGTGGCTTTTGCAAGCCTACTTATTCTTGATCTAAACTTATGAAACAGGAAAATGTACGAATTGTCATAAAATCAGAATTACGTGTAAATCTCTTGTACTAATAGTCAAATATAAAGAAACAATCCTTGGCCACCGGTTGTCCCGCCGCGAAAAACGCCAAAAAACATGGGTTTCTATTTCAACGATTACGTTCGTAACTATAGTCCAATTGTAATACTTGAAGTGTCATTTGGAAGATAAAGACCTATTATAGTGAACCTTAAGATGGTTTTTGTAAAAGATTTAGCATTTTTATACTTTTTTCAGGGTTAAATATCTTTAAATGTCATTCTTGACGGTTTACATTTAAAACCTCATAATATCAACTTATTGTCCACTAGAATGGAACTTTAGTAATCACACAGTGTTTGCTACAATTCATTACAATAATAGCCTATATACTTATTACTGCTTATTTATAATAATCTTAAACCAATCGAACATAAACATTCTTAGAGAGCGCGTTTTCATTGTACGCTCTTATATGAATGTATTGTTAGTAATATCATTAATTTAACGGTTACGTTAAATGCTATGGTAAGGAACACTATTAAGTAAGTGATCAGTCGCTGCTAGATGTGTCAGGACTAAGTTCACTGAGTTAGTTCTCTCTACTCACCTCCCTCCCCCCCCATTAGTGAATCATACCATCCTGAACTTTAAAGAACCTTGAGAAAATAGAACGTAAATTTTACAATCATTATTAAATTGGCTTAACAATTTCCCAAGTTTGTCTTAGTTAGTCAATAAAGAAAAACACTCAATGTTTGATATCTTTAAATAATATTTGAAACAAATATTGTTAAATAGCATTTTCCTCAACGTTATGAGTCACAATGAAGCTTAATGTTATGAGTCACAGTGAAGCTCAACGTTATGTGTCACAATGAAGCTCGACGTTATGTGTCACATGAAGCTCAACGTTATGAATCACAATGAAGCTCAACGTTATGAGTCACAATGAAGCTCAGTTACGTTTGCGGCTGCCATCTCTTGTACAGTGGTT
The DNA here is from genome assembly GCA_035578905.1 of Stictocephala bisonia. Taxonomy (NCBI): domain Eukaryota; kingdom Metazoa; phylum Arthropoda; class Insecta; order Hemiptera; family Membracidae; genus Stictocephala; species Stictocephala bisonia. The sequence goes on along the minus strand of JAQJVL010000063.1, from coordinate 1,408,036 downwards.
CGATTTCAAATCTTTGAGTGTATTTTTATTGGCTAACCAAGACCTTTAAAATTATATGTTACAAGACTTCAAGTGCTATTTGAAAATTTAAGTCCACTCCCTTGCCTCCAAGGGTTACATATTTGAAAACTATCATTATTACTGTAGCCCTTTGTATATAGTACGATTTCAGCAAACAGATTTCACATACCTAAAATAGCAAAAAGGTTAGGGGGTGAGGTTGCAACTTAATTTTCAATCACCTTGTATATAGACTCACCAACTCTCTACAACATTTGTTGAGATTTATCTGAGTTCATTCCAATTAGTTCTTTTAACCTCAAAATCACAAATGTTCTTATGAGTTTTATTTTTAATAAGAAACTGTTTATATGAATACATAAAGTAGGGTAGTAAAATAATCTAAAAATGCTTTATTAGCTTTAAAAATAGTAATGAATTTTGCTCTTTAAAAAGTTATTCTGCCATTTACAGAAAGATATTTTATTGAATAATAATAAAGAACAATTTTTTTAATTTTCAAAAATATTATTAAAACATAAATGAAGCAAATAGTGGACCAGTGCGAAACAATTTAAAGGTTTACATGGTCCATATAATACAAAACAATATAGAGAACATTTAGGATCTCTGTGCATGCATCTTTAATCTGCGTTATTCTGGATGTTGTATCGTACGTTGCTGACGTCATGAGCACGGGAATGAGTGGTGTTGTTGCGGGGGGGGGGGGTCACGGCCCCCCAGGGCACCACTCTCGCGCCCTATCACCGTACATAAACTCCCTTTTTGGCTAAGGTTTGCCCTATATTTTACTCTATCTGTGTGTGGAAAAACAAAGCGATTTCAGGCCTCGTGTAATTGCTCTATGGCCAGTCGTTACTGGCCACCTTGGGACATGTGAGTTCACCTTTTCCCTCCGTGAGTGATTGTTCCAACGTATGATATAACATTTATGTTTTAAAGATACTGGTGTTATCGGAAATAATATAGTATGATACATATTAAAACCCACTTGCTAATTTAGATGCAATTGAGATTTGCATTTTGATGTGTATTTGATTTTTCTTCAATGTTACGCTTACTAGCTAATTCAGAAAATTTGTTTTTTTGTGGAAAAAGTGGTGATATTTGCGTTTGTATCTCTTGACGAGATTGATTTCAACCGCGAGAAACTCTAGTTTTTATCTTATAGTGAAAATACGAACTTTAAAAAAAAAATATTATTTTCAACAATTTTTTCATGTTACATATTTTTTATGCTGAACACGAATACATAATTTGTTATTCAATAAAATTATTTTTTCGGCCCGATGAATGTCCACAATCGAAAGTTGTGGCAGCTATTTTCTCATAATTATGTTATTGACAGTCTTTCTTAGCTGTCATGGGTTCTGATGAAGCTATTAACGCCGGTGACATACGGTCCTTTTATAAAATTGTGAGTATCCTGAGTTGTCTCAAAAACTTCTATAAACAAAATTTAAATGTTGTTCTATTTTCTATCAAATACTTCCATTAGTTGAATATCGATTAATTGACTAAATGATTAAATTTGCACTAATGTTTACCATAGATAACCATAAATGTTAGTTAATGTTTATTTATAAACCATTAATGTTTATTTTTGTACTTCATTTAAAACATTAATAAGTAACGATGATAATGTATATTCATAGAAAACGTTTAATAAGTGACGGGAGCTGTCAGTGTGTTTCTTAGACACAAAGTAGACTACTGTGTGTACATTGTTTGTGAAGCAGTCGGAGGGAGTCGATACAATCTTCTAATCAGTGCGGGACGAGGATTTCGGGGAGCAATTTCAACAGTAGCTAGCTACACCCACGCACCGACAGCGACGCATTTTTATTGCCCCTGTAAAGATGACAAACACTGATAAACCTTGGGACATTTTGTCGATGGGGTATGAGAACGCATTTAATACAACCCCCTCCCGGTGGTTCAATCACTTCGATACAGGGTTAATATCTGTGTTGTCTTGCTTCTAGGCGGGGTGGGGGAGGAGGATGTGGGAGGGGACCACTCCACTCTACACATAGATCATCTTAGACAGGCTGAGAGAATTGGCTCCCCTCCGCCCCCGCCGTGCTTTGTTGTCCTGTGACCACCGAGGAAAGGTATATTGTATGAAATATCCGGCTTTAATGTTGCCCCTTCGTCATCAGACGCCATATTGTTCGGCTTTTCCTTCTCTGTGACACTTTCCCAGAGTTTACAGATGGAACTCTTGAATCGAGGAGGAAACATGGATTTTTGACCTGAATCTTAGTACGCTTAACAGAAAACTGCTTTCTTTGAAATGAGGTTCCATTCTATGGTTTTGTAGAAATAATTACTATTTGTTTTCCTTAACCAAACTCTTTTGAATACTTTGATTGGGAATACAGTAAATGATTTATAAATAATGCATTTACTTTTGCTTTCTTTGTTATGTATCCAAGATTTTGGGACTAACAGTGATTCACTTTCGTCAATATATCTCTTCCCTTTTCCTTTCTTTTTTTTTTTTCTTCTTCAGTATCCTTCTTACATTTTTGTGTTAACTTTTATCATGGACACACATTATTTTCTCTCTATCAGTAGTCGAACAATCAAATGTATATGATAGATTATATAGCACAGATATATATGTTCGTAAGAAATAGTAGATATTCAACCATTTAAAGTTCATGAATGTTGTTTTCACACTGAGTATTAGAACTGTTGCAGTCATTGCGACTAATTAGCTATTTTTTAATCTTAGTTTTGAAAAGCTTGCATGTCCTAGCTCTTCGTGGATGCATGTAAATATTTCGTGAGATTGATATTGTACACACCAAATTCAGATAATGGCAACAAATGAGAGTGGTGGCTGGAAGCTAGGTGGACGGGACGACACAGCGTGGCGCGACGGTGGGCGGACCTTTGATGAAGCTCTTCCTCAGTTGATCACCTCAGCAATCTGGGCCCACCTCGCTGCTCAGAGCTCACCCACACACATCCCGCCGACACCTCAGAATACAAAATGAATGGGACCTGTCAAGTGGACGGTACGAAGTAGGCATAGCTCAAACCAAATCAGGGACACAACAGGCTTCTTTCTGTTCTTCGTTTAGGATTTAAAATTGGCGAGGAATATAACATTATCGTACAGAGCTAATAAGCGCTTCTTCAGTCTGTACGATATGTATCCATATGAGATAAAAATTATCTACCAAGTCTAGAACTAAACTTACAAACAAACTACATTTGATATATTGGTTACATGGTTTTGACATGCAAGAAAAAACCCCTTATCTGTTCAGTTATCACTCAGCGCCTTCTGGTATGTAGGTAGGTTAAGTTAGGTTGTAAGCACTTCCACCATGGGTTGTTAGGTTAGGTTAGGATCAAATAGATGTACAGGGTGTTTCTTTTAAAACGCAACTCATAATTTGAAATGGGTTGAAATTCAATGCAATACTGTAAATACAATTATCAATAGGCCTTCATACAGTTAATACAATGGGTTCAGAAAACTGTTCGAAAGCATCTTGACATAAAACAAACGATTTTGTTTTAAAATATTCCCCACAATAAACACTCTCTGGTCTTTGCTCAAAACCATGTTTCTAACCTCAACTTAATGGCATTGCACAAACCAAAATAAAGTGAATAACAATGCAAAACAATGTACATCAGCTGATGCCAAGGAAGGAGAGGAACCAGCTAGCAACCTATGAACTTGTAATTATCTTAAACCTTCATTTTTTGTACTTGTAAATAGGGTTGCGTTTTAAAATAAACACCTTGTAGTTAGATATCATTCGACATGTTTCTGATACATGTGAACTTGCTACTTCGTTTGACGACATTTTGTTATTATTTGAATAACAAAATGTAAGATAGTTTAGTATATTGCTGCTTACAATTAAAATTTAGTTGACAGAATATGGGAAATTTATTCATTTTCACAAAATATATGTTATAAATTATTATAATAATTTCCTGAAACTATTTTTAGAGTATACTTACTGTCAAACGCGTTTTAGTAGTAATTTTGTCTTATTTTTAATTTTGCTAAAGTTATTTTCATAACGCAGTCTTTCATATGTTGAGTGTCATATGTTCCACTTCAAGGTTGAGTGGAAGAGAGGACTTCATAGTCCTAACTCCGCCTTTAAATAAAGACATTCATTCATTCATTCATAACGATTGTAAACAATCAACAACATACTAAACAACGGAGACATCAGACAGGGATAAATAAACAGCCATATAACTAATAAGAGATTAGTTAAATGGCATTAAATTGTTTGAGTGGCTGTATTTTGTGACTGGGTCATCCTTTTGACCTCATGTTTACACTTTTGTATTGTACAAAGACCTTTAAAATAAGCTATAACTCTAGGTAGGCTTACCTATAAAATGTTTATGACTTCCTGCGTGGGCCATACCCTGGCTATGCGAAAACAAGTAAAATATGTCTAAATGTTTGGTATAGGGACTTGCTCATAACGAAAGTTTCATTACATACATACATTCCAAAGTTTAATTAAATACATTCAAGACTATCGCCTAACCATGATGGGTTACAGACTAACTCCTAACACGAAAAATATCAAGCTAGCTGTAAAAACGTCCTGGCTGTCACATATGCATTTTTTTATAACTGATAACCCTCGGTACCACCCAAGACGTTCAGTTCTAAGATTATTTGACTAATTAATTGATATTTTTACCTCTAGGATGCCCATTGTCAAGATATGGGTGAATCAAGGTTCGGAATGAGTGTAGTTCAATGGTGCAGGCTCTTTCACTTGCTAAGATCGACTGATCTGTAGAACTGTAAGTTTATTACAATCCAACACCCTGGGTAACTAAGGTCCAACAGCGTGAAATTTGAACCACGTAATATTGGTATGATTTTCAATTAATGACAGGTGTCGCACTTTCCAATTAAGATCATCAGAAACAAACATAGATACCTCATAAGTATTGTCCACGCTGTAGCCTATGTCCTGAGGGAGCCAGTGCGTGTCGGTTTAGACGATAGCTACAATCTCCACAACACATGGTCGGGTTACAGCATTACCCAAATGGCGACTAAAGTTCGATATAAGGTAATCATTATAAATCGTCAGTAAATTTAACATAAAGTTTTTCGTTTAAACATTCTTATCATATCGAGTTAGTTTCTGTCCACAAAATCATTTATAATTCACCAGGCGGCGGAAGCGGGTCCAAAGAAAACTTCCGCATTAATGCAATTTGTCGGGCATAAAACTCGCAGACAGACTCTCTAGCGGACAGATTATATAATTAATTCAACCCTTATAGCGGATTCCGATTGCGAAAGACTGAGACTCTTTGAGTAGAGCCGTTGTTGATAAAGTCGTTTGAAAAACTTTATTCTAGACTAGGGGTGGGGGTGGAGGGGAGGTTCAACTTGATTATTATAGAGACAGAGATTAAAATCTGGACGGCTCTTTGGTGTGTTTAAAAACAATTACCGCACGTATAAAGCTTAGTAGGGCGAGAGCGTAATCTCATAGCATGGCCTACTTATCGTTCACCTATTTATTAGTTAGGTGTTCAATAAATTCTCATATAGAACAATTTCGTGAACAACAAAAAGTCACCATTTAAACACTCATAGTCTTGTAATACGTTAGAGCTGTTGCTTTCCTAGTGATTATCACTTTTGACTTCAAACCAGGGAAGTCCAATTAAATTGCCAAGATGGGTTGTGTCCATTGTCCTTTCACAGCATCACATACAGTATGTGAATAGATTGCCATTGGAGTACAAAGATAAATAAAGAATAAAAGAAACTTCTTAGTTATGTCTGTAAATTACGTATAACTTGGGGTTTAACCAAGTTCAAACAAAACACTTGGAAGAGTTTGTAAACTCAAAATGAAGAACTGCAAATGACATAGGCGATATTGATTAGAATGACGGCCAATCATTGTTCTAAGGTAAAGAAGAGGTGCCTTCATCATTACCTGGTTGCATCACTTATGTCCTAAGTATGAGTCTTCACTTGATGGTTAATGTATTACGTTCAATTTACATAAAGGGACTAGATAAGTATCACGGTATGTTGGTTGAAGATGGGTTGAAGACTTTTTCTAAGTTAAGTTTAACTATATATCCTGCAATTTATTGTAAGAAGTGACGACACTGTCTTTTTTTTTTTTTTTCTTTTAAATGGCTGAAGACTTCTAAAACAGGAAAAACAAATTACCCAGATCAAGATTTTTAGTCAAATTAATATTGAAAAATTAATCAAACAAGTTGATAACCTCAGTTTAAAGATAATTCTTACATCTAGGTCTCTCCTGGTTGTACCTGAACTGCCGCAGCAGTTTAGGTAATTTATCTCTTTAACATTGGGACAACCATTAAAACATGCAGTCATTAAAAAACATACGTTTCATATTTCTCTTAACGTATGTTTATAATTGATCGTAAAAAAGAAACAATTAACCAAAATATTACTTATTATCTTCAACAAAATGTTTAAGGACCCTTATTCAGAATCTTTAGGCCCCAACACTCTTGATTTTTTTATACAATGGAAGATCTGAACTCCTAGATGATTTTGTTCCACAATTTAATTTTTAATCCCTTCTTTATCACTTATTATTGTTCGTGCATCTTACTAAGTTACTGGGCTAATTAACGTTTTTTTTTATACTACCGTTCGTTGAATTACTGTATGAGAAACAAAGTAACCTTAGCAAAGTTTACGTTAATATCTTGCCAAGTTACTGGGCTAATTAATGTTTTTTTGATACTATCGTTCGTTGAAATACTGTATGAGAAACAAAGTAACCTTAGCAAAGTTTACGTTAATATCTTGCCAAGTTACTGGGCTAATTAACGTTTTTTTGATACTATCGTTCGTTGAAATACTGTATGAGAAACAAAGTAACCTTAGCAAAGTTTACGTTAATATCTTGCCAAGTTACTGGGCTAATTAACGTTTTTTTTGATACTATCGTTCGTTGAAATACTGTATGAGAAACAAAGTAACCTTAGCAAAGTTTACGTTAATATCTTGCCAAGTTACTGGGCTAATTAACGTTTTTTTTGATACTATCGTTCGTTGAAATACTGTATGAGAAACAAAGTAACCTTAGCAAAGTTTACGTTAATATCTTGCCAAGTTACTGGGCTAATTAACGTTTTTTTGATACTATCGTTCGTTGAAATACTGTATGAGAAACAAAGTAACCTTAGCAAAGTTTACGTTAATATCTTGCCAAGTTACTGGGCTAATTAACGTTTTTTTGATACTATCGTTCGTTGAAATACTGTATGAGAAACAAAGTAACCTTAGCAAAGTTTACGTTAATATCTTGCCAAGTTACTGGGCTAATCAACGTTTTTTTGATGCTATCGTTCGTTGAAATACTGTATGAGAAACAAAGTAACCTTAGCAAAGTTTACGTTAATATCTTGCCAAGTTACTGGGCTAATTAACGTTTTTTTGATACTATCGTTCGTTGAAATACTGTATGAGAAACAAAGTAACCTTAGCAAAGTTTACGTTAATATCTTGCCAAGTTACTGGGCTAATTAACTTTTTTTTGATACTATCGTTCGTTGAAATACTGTATGAGAAACAAAGTAACCTTAGCAAAGTTTACGTTAATATCTTGCCAAGTTACTGGGCTAATTAACGTTTTTTTTGATACTATCGTTCGTTGAAATACTGTATGAGAAACAAAGTAACCTTAGCAAAGTTTACGTTAATATCTTGCCAAGTTACTGGGCTAATTAACTTTTTTTTATACTAGACCTGTTGGAAATACTGTATAGTACAAGTAAACGCCACACAACACAAATTTAATACAATATGAGCACAAAATGCATAAATATATTACAATACAAGTACAAATACACAAATATATTACAATACAAGTACAAAATGCACAAATATTATGGTGATCGATTTCGGTGAACCACGCTCACCTTCCTCAGACCAGAGAGATTCACAAAAGAATGGAAAATGCTTTTCAACAACTTAATTTATAGACCTATGATCACGTGACCAATTTTCCATTCTTTTATGAATCCCTCTGGTCTGAGGAAAGTGAGCGTGGTTCACCGAAATCGATCGCCATAATATTTGTGCATTTTGTACTTGTATTGTAATATATTTGTGTATTTGTGCTTATATTGTAATACATTTGTGTTGTGTGACGTTTATTTGTACTGTATATATATCAACATGTATTATGCAAATTAAAAAACTATTTGTAAATACTGTATGAGAAACAAAGTAACCTTAGCAAAGTTTACGTTAATATCTTGCCAAGTTACTGGGCTAATTAACGTTTAGCATTGCTGAAATTCCACAAAAAAGTAGCCAACTCTTAGTTTATTGTACGCCGAAGACTTGACGCAAGAAATCTCTGGCTGAAGTAGAATAAAGAGATCAAGCGCTTGTAGAACATTGAATTTAACCCGTCAACTCCCTCCTACCAGTAAATGGACCCTGGGGCAATATTAGCAATGAGGAGATGGGTTGGATATCCGTCGTTCCGCTCTTACAAAGTTTCATTCAAGGCTTCCCCTTCTTAGGTGAAAGATAATTTTGGTGCTTTCAAGTTGAAACCGCTATTAACCCATCATTTTTATTGGGCGAATTACCTATCGAATAATAAATGGTAATTATAAGTATATAATTGCGTTGTGGGTTGTATGGAGTGTAATTATTTTGAGTGATATATTATTTTGACTCAGTCTGTTAGATAAGAAATACTGAACTAGTTTATTTAGATATCCTTGTTATCTAGGTATAAGGGACTTTATATTTAGCTCTTAAATTATTTTCTGTTTAATTACAATAAATTTTACAAACCTGAAAACCTCAAAAACAAACTTTCCATTTGTCAAACTGAAATTTTAATTTATTTAAATTAAAATTAATTTCGTAAGAAAAGTAGTAGCTACATTACAAATTATGCTAGTAACATAACAACAAAATAAACTAAAATAATTATATATATGTATATATATAATTAAAGCTTACGTTTTTTGCAAAATCGTTTACATAAATAACTGTATACATCATACTTTATAGGGGTTAAAAATTTTTTAAGAATGTTGTAGTAGATTTAATCTTTTTTCTATATTATAACTATAAATGTATTTCTTTAGCTTATATTTGAGCCTACAAAACTACCCCGATCACAAGCACACAGAAGAGTTAGGCCATATATTTTAGAAACAATTATTGAACAACAAAATTAAAACAAATTATTGAAGATAAAAAATTTGCCTTCGTACCTTTTAAAGTGTACAAAGAATGGCATCTTCCCCGCATTATTCATTTGACATAGTACATCCTTACCGATGGACGTGTACAAAAGGGCCAAGGCCTTTATATAAATAAGTTTTATTTTTACATATTAAACAGAATATGGACGTTCAAGCTGATCTTATTGAGCTGATAACACCACTCTCTTTTATTTGTAAGGTTTCAAACAGCAGTCGTGTTAGTTTCAAAATGTTATTTACTTAGTTTCTAAGTGGCTTTATTCCTCATGCAAACAAAGCGCTTGCTTTAATTTGTGTCTCACATGGCGAGACATTCCGGGATTTAGCCACCATCAAGATGGCGGACCTGGCTTCAATGATACGACTTGCCGAATGCCGATACCTACTCTATTTGTATTACTTGTTCTGTGCGTGCCCTCACACTACACATGCACATGCCCTAAACTCAATGTAAATAATTCAAGCTACTAAATATATATAAATTAGTATAAAACAATCTTATAAACCAGAAATGTTTATTCATATTTTTACTTATTTTTCAATGTAGGGTACAATTCATTCATTTTTTAGTTTGAGGTTAAATCTAATAAAGGACCATATGAGGTCATAATTCTCGCCTTTATAGTATTTTCATTATTTTTTAATATAAATATAATACGTTAAATATAATGTCAACCTCTTATCTTCCTAAATTAATTACCCACTTAATATTCAAGACTTAGAGGTAATTTCTCTCATAATGTATATGCAGGGGTCGTTATGACTCATCTGCACTTTTGAATTTAATTTAAATTTTAATTAAACTACTTAGATGTGCAGTTAATGGTATTTTTAACTTTACAGCTTTGAACATGAATTTAGTGTAAATATTCATAAATATTTTAGGAAAACATTCACCACCAGAGATCTAGGAACCAGTTATTATTATATCAAAGATTGCAGTTTTGTAACATTTCATACTTATATTAGTCTAAATATATTGAAAATTGTGTTTTATTTAATTATTAATATAATTACAAATTAAAATTTAATGGAAAACTTGATGTATAAATAATTAATTAGAATTTGAAAAAAATAAAATAACTTTACCTAAACAATACTAGGTAACATTTAATAAATAATTAAAAATATCTCTGTTTTTGATTTTAAAAGTGTGTACCTGATTCGCACTATTTAACATGCATTTTGTGTAATTTACATTAAATTCAAGCTTGCATATCAACATGCCCCTTGAACTGCACATCTACGTTTCGGATTTACATTTAATGATCCACTGTAATAATGTACTGTAATAATAAATATTTCAATCGTAAGTTTGATTATTGTACAAGTACAGCGGTAGTGCCCCACCTGCCTACCCCTATACAAAAACAGCGGTAGTGCCCCACCTGCCCACCCCTACACGTACAACGGTAGTTCCCCAACTGCCCACCCCTACACGTACAGCGGTAGTGCCCCACCTGCCCACCCGTACACGAACAGCGGTAGTTCCCCACCTGCCCACCCCTACACGTACAGCTGTAGTGCCCTGCCTGCCCACCCCTACACGTACAGTGGTAGTGCCCTACCTGACCACCCCTACACGTACAGCGGTAGTTCCCCAACTGCCCACCCCTACACGTACAGCGGTAGTGCCCCACCTGCCCACCCGTACACGAACAGCGGTAGTTCCCCACCTGCCCACCCCTACACGTACAGCTGTAGTGTCCTGCCTGCCCACCCCTACACGTACAGCGGTAGTGCCCTACCTGACCACCCCTACACGTACAGTGGCAGTGCCCACCTGCCCACCCCTACACGTACAGTGGCAGTGCCCCACCTGCCCACCCGTACAAGTACAGTGGTATTGACCATCCGCCCATTCTACGCGTACAGCGGTAGTGCCCCCACCTGCCCACCCCTACACGTACAGCGGTAGTGTCCCACCTGCCCAGACCCCTACACGTACAGTGGCAGTGCCCCACCTGCCCACCCCTACACGTACAGTGGCAGTGCCCCACCTGCCCACCCGTACAAGTACAGTGGTATTGACCATCCGCCCATTCTACGCGTACAGCGGCAGTGCCCCACCTGCCCACCCCTACACGTACAGCGGTAGTGTCCCACCTGCCCAGACCCCTACACGTACAGCGGTAGTGTCCCACCTGCCCACCCCTACACGAACAGCGGTAGTGCCCCACCTGCCCAGACCCCTACACGTACAGTGTTAGTGTCCCACCTTCCCAGACCCCTACACGTACAGTGGCAGTGTCCCACCTGCCCACCCGTACAAGTACAGTGGTATTGACCATCCGCCCATTCTACGCGTACAGTGGTAGTGCCCCACCTGCCCACCCCTACACGTACAGCGGTAGTGTCCCACCTGCCCACCCCTACATGAACAGCGGTAGTGTCCCACCTTCCCAGACCCCTACACGTACAGTGGTAGTGTCCCACCTTCCCAGACCCCTACACGTACAGTGGCAGTGTCCCACCTGCCCACCCGTACAAGTACAGTGGTATTGACCATCCGCCCATTCTACGCGTACAGTGGTAGTGCCCCACCTGCCCACCCCTACACGTACAGCGGTAGTGTCCCACCTGCCCACCCCTACACGAACAGTGGTAGTGCCCCACCTGTCCACCCCTACACGTACAGTGGCAGTGTCCCACCTGCCCACCCGTACAAGTACAGTGGTATTGACTATCCGCCCATTCTACGCGTACAGTGGTAGTGCCCCACCTGCCCACCCCTACACGTACAGCGGTAGTGTCCCACCTGCCCACCCCTACACGAACAGTGGTAGTGCCCCACCTGTCCACCCCTACACGTACAGCGGCAGTGTCCCACCTGCCCACCCCTACGCGAACAGTGGCAGTGTCCCACCTGCCCACCCCTACACGTACAGCGGTAGTGTCCCACCTGCCCACCCCTACATGTTCAGCGGCAGTGCCCCACCTGCCCCACCCGTACAAGTACAGTGGTATTGACCCATCCGCCCATTCTACGCGTACAGCGGTAGTGTCCCACCTGCCCACCCCTACACGAACAGTGGTAGTGCCCCACCTGTCCACCCCTACACGTACAGTGGCAGTGTCCCACCTGCCCACCCGTACAAGTACAGTAGTATTGACTATCCGCCCATTCTACGCGTACAGCGGTAGTGCCCCACCTGCCCACCCCTACACGAACAGTGGTAGTGCCCCACCTGTCCACCCCTACATGTTCAGCGGCAGTGCCCCACCTGCCCACCCGTACAAGTACAGTGGTATTGACCCATCCGCCCATTCTACGCGTACAGCGGTAGTGTCCCACCTGCCCACCCCTACACGAACAGTGGTAGTGCCCCACCTGTCCACCCCTACACGTACAGCGGCAGTGTCCCACCTGCCCACCCGTACAAGTACAGTGGTATTGACCATCCGCCCATTCTACGCGTACAGTGGTGTGCTGTAGTGCCCCACCTATTCACCCCTACATGTTCAGCGGCAGTGCCCCACCTGCCCACCCGTACAAGTACAGTGGTATTGACCCATCCGCCCATTCTACGCGTACAGCGGTAGTGCCCCACCTGCCCACCCCTACACGAACAGTGGTAGTGCCCCACCTGTCCACCCCTACATGTTCAGCGGCAGTGTCCCACCTGCCCACCCGTACAAGTACAGTGGTATTGACCATCCGCCCATTCTACGCGTACAGTGGTAGTGCCCCACCTGCCCAGACCCCTACACGTACAGCGGTAATGCCCCACCTGCCCACCCCTACACGTACAGCGGTAGTGCCCCACCTGCCCAGACCCCTACACGTACAGTGGTAGTGCCCCACCTGCCCAGACCCCTACACGTACAGCGGTAATGCCCCACCTGCCCACCCCTACACGTACAGCGGTAGTGCCCCACCTGCCCAGACCCCTACACGTACAGCGGTAATGCCCCACCTGCCCACCCCTACACGTACAGCGGTAGTGTCCCACCTGCCCACCCCTACACGAACAGTGGTAGTGCCCCACCTGTCCACCCCTACACGTACAGCGGTAATGCCCCACCTGCCCACTCCTACATGTTCAGTGGCAGTGTCCCACCTGCCAACCCGTACAAGTACAGTGGTATTGGCCCATCCGCCCATTCTACTCGTACTGTGGTATTTTAGAATAGTGTACATACACTACTAATAAAACGGTCGTATAACATGAAGGTTGAATACTAATTAAAATTGCATCAAATTTGTGTACATTTTAATAACTATTATCATTATTTGTATTCTGTACCATTAAATGGTAGTCACCTATTTTTATTTATATACGTAGGAAAACGTTTTATACACAGTCATTTATTAAGTTTTACCTAATCGAAATGACCAGAGCCTAGTTGTTAAAGTTTTAAATGAAGTGTAATAGGTATATAACTACACACAAAACTATTAATACAATTCACATCTTGACGATAAACATTAGACAGGAAATACACTGAAATGGTAACTAATTAATCAGGTTGTAGATCGTAAAAACAAAACAGCGTTATAAATGTGTTTGTCAGTATTATAGAAAATGACATTTGAGTAGGAAACGCGAGCCAGAACGAAGAGCAGGTCTAAGGGCGATCTCTGTCTTCTTCAGCAAGTTTACGACGGAAACCGCGGTCCCTCAAGTTCTCAGCCCCGAGCCAGCTCCCTAATTAATTAGATTCCAATTGGGAGGAGCAAATTGAATCCTCGACTCTGTGGCTAGAGGTGATCATTCATCTTGAGACCAAGGGTTAAATGATGTTAGGTGTGAACTAGGTTCTTTCTCATGATTTGTTTTAAGATAACCCTTTTATCCAAAGTCGTGGTATAAATTTACTATGATGCAAATAGTCTTTATTAACGTGGCCAAGTTAGGACTATTGAGTCCTCTCTTCCACTTAACCACTGAATGATGAGCAATATTAAGGGGGAGGGGGGTGATTAGAAAGTCTGTAACTTCCAACCTGGGTAATAGCCAATGGATCTATTTTTCGTAATATTGATGTTAAGTGTTCCTAAATCCTAGCTCCACTGGATTTTATATCTAAATCTAATTTAATTTTAAATCTAAATTTATATCTAAATCTAATTTAATTTTAAATCTAAATTTATATCTAAATCTAATTTAATTTTAAATCTAAATCTAAATATAACCTTTTAAACACTTTTTATCATCCGATTTTACAGTTCTAAATGATGTCAAGTCTTTTTACCGATTTAACCGAAGCAACTGTTTCAACAATTGCTTAATGTTGATGGTTTATTGCAGTTTTTACAATTTGTTGGTGTTTTCATTTAAAATAGTTGTTATGATTAAAACAAATTTAAATATGTTTAAATAAATAATAATAAATTTGTTTGGTAAGTAAGTTTAAACTATTAAAATACTAAAATAAAGTACGCTAATCAATCAACATTCTCCAACACAATACTGTAACTTCATAGAGACATATCAAACATAATTTTATGGGGAAAATACGTAAATAATCGGATTAGCTGTTTTATATTTGACTCGTGTCAATACCTCCGTACGTGTATGGGTGGGAGTCCTTCTGGTCTGAGGAAGGTAAATATGGTTCAAGACCCCTAGCGGTTTCCTACGAGGAGTTCCTTGACGTTGATCGGTATAATACACGATCAAATGCGTAAAGTATTTATAACCTTAATAGGGATTTATGCCTATTCCAAGTATTTCTGATGTGGACCAAGAGTCTGCAGATGCTGTCGGCCATGTTGATTTTAATCCCATAAGAACAATGTCATTTTCGTACCGAACATACGATCGCGCGTATCCAAATTAAACTGTTGTTTTTCAAAGGAATTTTTCCAAATAAATTACGTTTGATTATGAATGAAATTACGCGTTTGAATTGCTTAACGAATTCTTATAGAACAAAATATAACAATTATTTCGTTTGAAGTTTTTATTTTCACATTTTCAAAACTAGGTGTATGTATTCAAAAGCAAACCCAATGCGCAATTTTATAGCGTTTAAAATGACACCTCATACACACCTTTTGATCAATAAAAAAAAAAAAAAAAAAAATGGATTCGTAAATAACATTTTTAAAACTAAATATAACATTTTATAACTATATACATATACATACACCTAGTTTTGAAAATGTGAAAATAAAAACACTTTATTACACACACACACACACACACACACACACACACACACACACACACACACACACACACACACACACACACACACACACACACACATATATATATATATATATAATGTAATGTATATATATATATATATATATATATATATATATAATGTAATGTATATATATATATATATAAAACTAAACCTTTTATAACTAAATATATAAAAGATTTTGCCCAGTTTAAGTATTAGGTCTTATATATAAACAACTCTTTATTATTCTTGTTATTAGTACTTTGAACTGTTTATATGAAACATAATTGTTTCATGTAAGAAACAACGAGTGTCTCCTAATTTCTATTTATTATATTTAATTATTTGTCTTCTTATTAATGGGTTAGGTAAGCTATTATTTTATTTGTTAGCCATAAAGTAGTTTGTTTTTATTATTAAATTATTGCTGTACCGTTATTTTCTTTTATTTTTAATAGCAGTTGGCTGTTTATCTTGTGATTTTGGTATAGTATTATACCATGTAAAATAAAGTAAATAACACACAAATAAAAATCTACAAGTTTCAGAGAGACAAGTGTTTCTTTATCATTGAAATGCCAAGGCTGCGAAATGATCTACTGTTGCATCCTAACCAATATTGACGATTAGTAACAATGACTAAAACACATCATTTCTAGCCCCATTTAGATAGAAATACTCTGAAGTATTTATCAATGTTCACCTTATTTTATAATATCCTTTAATTCCTCATTTCATCCTCAAAGTATTTTTGCTTCAGGTTCGAAATTTGTTGTAATATATCTTCCATTTCAAATGAGTTCTCGTTCCGACCAACGTATTTAAATTAGAGTATGATTCCCCTCGCCTAGGTGTGCGCCTTCCCTCTCGCTCGCTCTCATTAATCGCCCATCTTCCCTCTCTCTTCCTCTCATTCACGTTTTAAGCTCCGTAATACCCTTTACATTGAGGGGAGCCTTATCCAATAAAAGCGAAATTAAAACACAATGTTTTTATTTGAGTCCGTTAGGTAGCGCGGTTCGGTACAATTTATCGCTTGTATTTTTATTCATTTATGCGCCCCTCCCCCGCAAGTCTTTGTGTTTGAACGACCAAATTAACATTCTTCTTTTACTTCTTTCCTATCGGAAAGTTTGCCTTTATTAATCGTAATCAAAGGGAATAACCGATTAGGCCTCAGTTTAGTTTAACAGGATAAACTTTTTAGGCCTACTTCAAGATTAAATAAACTTTCCTGTTCTCTAATTTATCTTGTGTTTACCTTTATACATAATTTAGTTTGGTGATGCTTTCTTGTAAAGGAACAATGAATAACTATTCGGATGAGAAACTGCAGTAAAGGTCTAATTCGACACATTATCTAGTATGAATTCACAATTTATAGCCCCTGAACTGTACATATTAAAATATTTAACTAACCTGTCAACAGTTCAAGTTTATGTGATTGTTTTATTTTTCACGATATGTTTGGGTACAATAAACCATCCTAAGGTGATCACAAAAATATCTTTTTCAAGATCATAACCACACAAATAATTTTTCTATCTGTTTTGCCAATATACACTTTATTACAGTTATCACTATTAATGTTTCTATTTGCTTGGCCAATATACACTTTATTACAGTTATCACTATTAATGTTTCTATTTGCTTGGCCAATAAACACTTTATTATAGTTATCACTATTAATGTTTCTATTTGCTTGGCCAATATACACTTTATTACAGTTATAACTATCAATGTTTCTATTTGCTTGGCCAATAAACACTTTATTACAGTTATCACTATCAATGTTTCTATTTGCTTGGCCAATATACACTTTATTACAGTTATCACTATCAATGTTTCTATTTGTTTTGCCAATATACACTTTATTACAGTTATCACTATTAATGTTTCTATTTGCTTGGCCAATATACACTTTATTACAGTTATCACTATTAATGTTTCTATTTGCTTGGCCAATATACACTTTATTACAGTTATCACTATTAATTTTTATTTTCCTGATTATTTTTGGTTTTAGGTTTTCCAGTATGTTTTTTTTAATTTGTGGCTTGTTCTAAAAGATACATTTTTATTGTTTTTTTTCTTCTTTTTCAGATTACTCATCGAACATATAGATTTCCAAATAAATTTTTCTTTACAATTAATTGGTATTAAAGTATTTTTTTATTCAACAAGAAAATGGATTTTCTAATAATACTAGATTTAAGTTGATAGTTTTTAAGAGTAGTATGCGCAATAGATCCGTTCCAGCCCCCCCCCCCCAATTTAATAACACTTATATATAAACAGACATTTAGTATTGCCAAAATGCTTATAATACAAAAAAAAAAAAAAAAAAAAAAAAAATAGAAGTAAAAATAATATAACATTATAGATAAATTAGTAAAAGTAAATCAATACCCAACTTATGAAACAATGGCTATTCACTTGTTACGTTTCGAGATTAAACTTACGAAACGCTTATGAAACAATGGCTATTCACTTGTTACGTTTCGTGAATAAACTTACGAAACGCTTATGAAACAATGGCTATTCACTTGTTGCGTTTCGTGAATAAACTTACGAAACGCTTATGAAAAATTACTATTCACTTGTTACGTTTCGAATAAACTTACGAAACGCTTATGAAACAATGACTATTCATTTGTTACGTTTCGTGAATAAACTTACGAAACACTTATGAAACAATGACTATTCACTTGTTACGTTTCGTGAATAAACTTACGAAACGCTTGAAACGAACAACTGGCGCTTTGGTAATTTAAGTCATTAAATTACAATATTGTTTAACAGCTTTTTGATTAAATAGAATGCAAACAAGGAAGGTTATAAAAATAATATATATAGAAATTAGATAAATAGCTGTGTTTCGATATGCTTTATTTCTCCACACAGCTGTTTAACCTTCTCCCTTTTCAGGGAGACTGCTTAGTAATGTATTACTACGCAAAATTTATCCACTTGATATGATACTCCAATTATCATATCAAGTCATAATAGATATCCGAAATCAGTTGATGTTATATTTTGGCTAATTTTCTTTAGTTTTACTGTCGAACGGCCCAAAGTAGGCTACGCAAGTCTTCCGGTAAAGTCGTTGATAACATTTGATGTCGTCGGTGTTGGCCGGTAAGTGGGGTGGGTGTACTCTCTCTGTTGTGTTTTTATGCAACTCACCCTCTCTTCGTAGGGTGGTGGCGTCACTAGGTCGGGCGCCAGCCTCCTGCTCCTCAGTGTGGGGGGAGGCTTTTCTTTAGCACAACGCTCAACGCTCAGCTCGTTCGGTTACTATCATTCCACCCCCATCCCCATTTCTTCACATCGCTCAACATGTGCATATGTATGGGTGATTCTATATTGACCTAGGGATAAGTTTTCTCCCCCCTCCCTCCTCTCCTCTCTCGCCGGAACCCTTTCTTCTGTAGACTCTAAATGCCCATATCACGGAGAAAAACTGCCGTCGACCGTGACTTCATCTTCCTTTTGTCTACTTCCGGTTGGAGTTGGTTGTTTGAGTTCCAACCCCGCAGATCTTATTTACAGTTTATCAGCTGCAAATGCCTCCAATCAGCAGCTGTAACTGGACTAACCCAGCCTCACTGCACACAGGACAAAATTTAAGTGGACTAAATTTGAATGACTACCAACCAACTAGGCCTTCTTAAAGTTGATGTACATAAATATTTACTCAAAGTTTTGGTACATCGTCAATTTTACAGAACACTAATGTCTTAAAACCTGCAGAACATTGAAATTGCAATATGTTTTTTATCAATATTATTTGATAAAGTTATGTTATCTGTAAACTGAATTTGTTTAAACAGTTGTTAGTCTACACTCTCTAAAAGTTTTATAAATTAACATTTTCAAGTAGAAAACAAAACTGATAATTTTTATGGTTACAGTACGCGTGTTCCTAATACTTTCTAGACGGTGGAGCGGCGTTTTATTACGACACGTTACCATAAGAAAGGGAGTATTGTTTGTAAATGTTAATATTAAACGCTCATTCACAAATAGGCTATTTTAAAATCGTAAATTATTAACTTTAATAAAAATATGAATAAACATTTACACAGAAAGGCTTGGTAAAAATATTTACATAATTTAGAAACATGTCTTTAAAATAATTAATAACTTAATTTCCTCAATTATAACAACTGTTATAAGTTTAATTTGGTCCAAAAATGAATAAAAAGAAAAAAATCCGTGGCAGTAAACGTATGCAAATAATATATTTGGCAATAACCTGAATAAACCTTTGAGAGAGTTTTGCTACCTTATACCACAGTTCAGTCTTTAATTTTCTGTTCCCCAATTGGGTTCTAATTGGTTAGGAAGTTGCCTGGCGGCTGAGAACTTGGGAACTGTGGTTTTCGACGACAAACTTGCACACGAAGACACAGATTGCCCGCGAGAGACACAAGTTGGTCCCCGCCGGCGATCCACTGGCCTGTCCTCCCAAACTTGCACAAGAAGAAAAAGACTGCCCGCGGACAGATACACGATAAGTTGGCCCACCGGCGATTCAACTGTCTGACCTCCCAAACTTGCACAAGAAGACACAGACTGTCCGCGGGCAGACACACGATAAGGTGGTTCCGCCGACGATTCCATGTTCTGTCTTCCCAAACTTGCTCAAGAAGTCACAGACTGCCCGCGAGCAGACACACGATAAGATGGTCCCGCCGGTGATTCCATGTTCTGTCCTCCCAAACTTGCTCAAGAAGATACAGACTGTCCGCGAGCAGACACACGATAAGATGGTCCCGCCGGTGATTCCATGTTCTGTCCTCCCAAACTTGCTCAAGAAGTCACAGACTGTCTGCGAGCAGACACACGATAAGATGGTCCCGCCGGTGATTCCATGTTCTGTCCTCCCAAACTTGCACAAGAAGTCACAGACTGTCCGCGAGCAGACACACGATAAGGTGGTTCCGCCGGTGATTCCATGTTCTGTCCTCCCAAACTTGCACAAGACGTCACAGACTGTCCGCGAGCAGACACACGATAAGGTGGTTCCGCCGGTGATTCCATGTTCTGTCCTCCCAAACTTGCTCAAGAAGTCACAGACTGTCTGCGAGCAGACACATGATAAGGTGGTTCCGCCGGTGATTCCATGTTCTGTCCTCCCAAACTTGCACAAGAAGATACAGACTGCCCACTGACATTCACACGACAAGTATCTGTACATTGAAGACTATTAAGACTAGGACATCCTTAGCCCTGATGCAAGGCAGGTTCTCGATTCGACTAGGCATTGTCGGAATATTTTCGTGTGATGTTTCTTGAAATGTTCCTTTGGTAAACATGTTGTTGTAATTGTTTTTAAACGTTCAACATGCAATGGTACGGTAAATTAACCGGATCGGCCAATATTGAGATTGCAAAGTTCTCTGTTCTAGTCTGCATTGAATATATATTGTATCAATCTAATTCATAAGTCATTAACGGAAGACAATTTTGCCAAAATCACTATCTATTGTCTCATTTCATTCACAAAGTTTTTTCTTCCATTCACAATTTATTGTACCAGTCTAACATGATATTAACATATATTTTTATGTTATATTGATATAATCTATTTCATCCGTTTAATTTATACGATATTAAAACTTAACAGTTATCTCCAATAAGAATATTTTAAGAACACCTTTTTGACACTATCGAATTTAAAGTGATAGCTTTAAATATTGCAAAATATTATGATCGTGATCCTTTATTAATTGGTTGAGTTCAATTTTAACGCACTAAACGTGTTCATTGGATGTTGTTACGATGCACTTAGGCGGATTTAACGATTTTGTGCATATTGTAGGCTACATTCTTTCATTTTCTTTCCATAGGCAAATGAGGAAGACAAGGCAGTGGGAAATACTCCAGTGTAGCCCTCTCGGTGTACCGTATTCCTATCTTGTCAGACGCAGTTCCAGATCTTGCCCATAGTTTCGAAAACAAGAAAAGGTGATTCGCATTCCAAGTACCTTATACCTCCGGGAAATGAGATCGTACTTGAATGTTTGCGACCTACGAATGCGACCGCGGAATGTAAATGGTCTTCTTACTGCTCATACTGCGCAAGGGGTCACCCGGCTACGACTTAACAATACTCACCAAGAAAACAGTTTTGGATGTTCACAGACCTTCTAAATATTTAAACATTTAAACTAAAACCCCAACTGTATACAGAGATGTACCAGTGGTTAACCCTAATTATAGACACATATACCAGAGGTTGACCCCAACTGTAGACACATATATACCAGTGGTTGACCACAACTATAGACACATATATACCAGTGGTTGACCCCAACTATAGACATAGATTTACCAGTGGTTAGTCATTGCCATGGTATGTTTTCTTTGGTTTTCTTTTATAAACATTCTTTTATCCTTACAGTAATGTATGAATTTCTAATATTATATAGTTAATTATTTTTAGCACTGTTTGATTTTGCACAGCAAAACAGTCTCGACTTGGCCATTGCATCGAGACCAATGGCCAAAAATAATTTAAAAAAGAAAACTTCTATTTATTTAAGAATAAGAAAATGCTCTTAAATTTATAAACTATACTAATTTTCTATGAAAAATGAAATGCCATTTAGTAGGAAAATTAGTACAAAGCAGGTGTTTTGAAACAAAATATAAAACTTTAAAAAAATACATATAAGAAGGAATGAGGTGAATATAAAAGAAAAAAAAAATTAATAAATAAGTAACTGGTGATCAAAGGGAATTGGATGTGTGTTAAAGATGGCAAACTACTCCTTACCCCTTTGAACATCAGTACTCCTGCACAGAAACCAAAGTAGATCTGTGCTCTAAACTGCTGACTATACAATATATAATCAAATTAATGAAAAAGAAAACATTATTTGGTTTTGTAAGCCTATATTGTAAACTGCTGAAGTCAAATCAGCTTTCAAATCATAATAAGTTTTTGGACAGTGTTTACAAACATTTTTGTTTATTTTCGAAGATAGGAAAATGTTAAAAAATTAATGAAAAATAAGCCATTACATTGATTTTGAAGTCAAAAGAGGGAGATAGTAAGAGTCGATGGAGTAGAATATTTCCAAAGAAAATAACCAATAAACTGTATTTCAGCGGTCCAAGATCGAACAGTTTTTTTATCATACAAAATGAACTCAAAAACCAAACAACAATTTTAAAAAGTTTAGGTGTTTTATGACTCTCCTCCGTATGCGATCTCAAGGTAAAAATAATTTAATCAATTCTGAATAATTTGTTAAATATGCTCTTGTACGTACGTGAGTGTTGTTTTATTGACTCTGTTCCTCTTTTTATTTAATATAGGTCTAAATTCAGTCAATGAAATGAAGTATACGTGGTTGTGAAAGTCACTAGTAGGGATGGCAACGATACATCGAAATATCGATAAGTATGGTTCGATATACGAGTATCAATATAGGCCCTATTAGTATCGATATTTTATTTCGATAGTACCAGCCATATCGATATTTTGGTCCGATATATCATTTCCCTAGATATTTACGTTAATGTCTCTCCTCAAAATTCAACACGATTCGAAAAAACGCATTTAAATTGCTCTTATGCGTACGAAACATGCATTGAAATATTTATGTATAAGAATCGTTATAAGAAATTGTGAAAACCGCACCTTCAACATAACCGTTACAAATAAAAATTGGCGTTAAAATGTTGCTTAAACCATAAAATACCGTTTTATGTTTGTACAATAGAAAGACGTTTGTGATCATTAAACTGAAAGTTCTGACATGTTTGCCTACTTGTTATGTTTTTATTGCTTGTTACTTTTATATAGTCTACTTTATTTCAACTGTATGAAAATGTGATGTACAACTTGTGCTGCGTAAGTAAAACTGTAACAATGACTACATTCGCTCATCTATACTCATACACTTATTCGAAATCCATATTCGCCCATATCTTGACGATCGGCGTCTTAGGCATAAATGAATAAATAATAAAATTTAAAAATAAATAAAAATCGTTTAATACATAGTTTAAAAGTTTTCAAGTTATAAAATGTTCATTGTAAGATAGCTTTTACGTCATATTCTTACTTTTACTTTAAATTTTCGCCATACGATACGATTTCTAGGCTAGGCCTCCGCCTACCTGCTTTAAACAAAGTTACGCAGTTCGACCGCACCGGAACATTCTGGGCAGAATATCCAACCCTCGCAGTTTGTACCCCAACCAATTCGTCTGGGTACAGTGTCCGGGAATCATGAAACTCACAGTAGGTCTACAGTATCGTACAGTAAAGTAGCTGCTGAATAGTTTTCCGATGTCTTCTCAAGTTATCTTAATTTGCAGCGTTTCTAAAATGCGTCATGTCGCTAATGATTTGTCATGTCTGAACTTTATGGTCTCTGAAAGGTCAAAAAAGTTGAACACTGTTGTTCAGCCGAAGTAAAAGGTCGACGATAAGACAAGAGGCTTGGGTGGGCGATTTAAAAAGTCCGTATGAATTTCAAGCACCGATTTCAGTAGAACCCTTGTCAGGATCTGTGGGGATTTGTGCGGTTTATGTAGACGCAGTAAATCTCGCCAAGCTCATGGGGGGGGGGGGCAAGTGGGGGGAAGTATTGTGAGCCCCCTTCCGATAATGATGAATCGTCGGGGCAACAGGTCCTTTTCACTGGAAATGGCCCGCTTCAATTCTTGTTTTAACATTTTAGCACTTTTTTCTTGTTCTAATTTCTTATTTTTGAACTTCGTCTAATATATACAAATATTTTTATTTAAACTGTTTTTATTATGTCCTTATATGTCTACCTCTGAAAATCAATAAGCCTAGGTAGCTTACAGTACATATTTTACGCTAAATAATAATATTGATAATTTTGTTAAGAAGAGGTCGATCTCATAATTAACCCTACTCTGTCCATTCCCCATAAACTGTTGGTCTATTGGAAACTATTCAAACACAGTAAGGGAAATAACCCTTGGAGGACGAGGTGAACCTTGAGGCCAGACCTGGAGAACCTGCGTTATATCTGCCTTGGGCTCTAAACCGCTAACCACCGCCTCACCAATGTGCATAAAGCTATATACAAAGCTAATTACATAAAGCTATATACAAAGCTCAACCAAGTCAGAGTAGGCACTGGCTTACTTCATACAATACATTTTTTAGTAGACATTTCTGCTACACTTAAAAGGTTCGTGATTATCTGTGCAGGATAGTTTCTGAGCCAACAAATTTAGAATCGAGAAATTTAGATAAAAAAATAATATTAATTAAAACAATTAATTGACTTAACAATCTTTTTACCGCGCAGCTTAGTTAGACATTGTGAGGATTGTTAGAGAAGATGTTACTATGAGATAGCCTTAGTCCTCTAGAGAAGATGTTACTATGAGATAGCCTTAGATGATTGTCTTAGCCTTGTAGAGAAGAAGTTACTATGAGATAGCCTAACCCTGAGGAGAAGAGGTTGTTATGAGCTACCTATAGCCTTGTAGAGAAGAGGTTACTATGAGATAGCCTTAGATGATTGTCTTAGCCTTGTAGAGAAGAAGTTACTATGAGATAGCCTTAGATGATTGTCTTAGCCTTGTAGAGAAGAAGTTACTATGAGATAGCCTAACCCTGAGGAGAAGAGGTTGTTATGAGCTACCCATAGCCTTGTAGAGAAGGTGTTACTATGAGATAGCCTTAGATGATTGTCTTAGCCTTGTAGAGAAGAAGTTACTATGAGATAGCCTAACCCTGAGGAGAAGAGGTTGTTATGAGCTACCCATAGCCTTGTAGAGAAGGTGTTACTATGAGATAGCCTTAACCTTGTAGAGAAGAAGTTACTATGAGATAGCCTAACCCTGAGGAGAAGAGGTTGTTATGAGCTACCCATAGCCTTGTAGAGAAGGTGTTACTATGAGATAGCCTTAACCTTGTAGAGAAGAAGTTACTATGAGATAGCCTTAGCCCTGGGATGCAAGGCAGGTCCTGAATTCGCATCAGAGATATAGAGCTAGTCCCACATTCGTGTGTCACACAGGGTACCTGGTTTGCATGTATGAACATGAATCTAATAAATTTTACATTTATGCTAAAATTTACAATCATGTATCCTGGTTTAAAACATAGATCTAAGGTTAATAATCTCTAAGTTAAGTGAACACTTTGCGAACCGGTAGATGTTTAGTGATAATTTTTTAGCTTTTGTAGGAATTTAGGTAAGAAACAGACGAGCGAGTGTAAATACAATTAAATAGTTTGCTATGAAAAATAAAAACAATTTTATAAGAGTCTGCAGAGCCTGTCGGCCGTGTAGGGTTGGGGGCACCCGAGGTGCGACATGGACTACCTGAAGGTCATAATTGGACACTCGAGGTGCGACATGCAGCGAAAGAGAACCCAAAACTAACACTCGAGGTGCGACATGGCGCTTCGGCTAGCAGTGTGGCCGTGTTGGTCTGGCAGCTAATAGTTGATATATTTACAGTGATAAAATTATATGAAAACTACAGCCATACAATGAGACACATGATTAACGATGATTCAATAATTAATCATCGCTCAATGACAATTTATAGTTTAACTTAAACAAAGAAATTTATTACAATAAAAATGTTTAACGGCGTCAAATAGTTTAAAAATTTGGTTGTTAGGTTGTTAAAAAAAGGTTAGGTTAGGTTAGGTTAGGTTAGGTTAGCTAATAATAATCTATTTAGCTATGTAAAGCAGATCGGAGTGTCCAGAAAAAATTATAGTTCTACTACTTTTTATTGAAATAAAAATAATTGTATTTCCGGAAAATATTGATTCCTTTTAAGCGTGAAAGTCTGTATTTAATTACACTAGTTATTGAAATGGTGTGATTATCCTAGTAACGTAGGTCCTATTTTGTATATATATATATATATATATATATATATATATATATATATATATATATATATATATATTTATTTATGGACACAGAGAGAGAGCGCGTCTACAACCCCGCAACCCTTCGCCGGGCTACCTGAGGTGGCATGTCGCACCTCGATTGCCAGTTTTATGGCCCTTTGGGTCGCTGGGATTAACCCAGGTAGTCCATGTCGCACCTCGAGTGCCACCGTAGGGTTTAATCCCATATGTACAATGTTATTTGCGAATCCAAATTTTTTCGTTATTTATTGACCAGCAGTTGTATATGAGCAATTGTGTATAATTTTAAACGTTATTATATTGCGCGTTAGGTTGGCTTTTCATATTCTAAATACATCGCCTAGTTTTGAAAAATAGTTGAAAATAAAAGCTTCAAACTAAATATTTGTTGTATTTTTACTATAAAACTAATTAGGAATTCGAACGCGCAATTTAATTCTTGATTAAATGCAATTTGTTTGGAAAAATCCGTTTGAAAATAAGTGTTTAGTTTGGATACGCTTGATCAAATGTCCGGTTCGAAAATAACATTGTTCTTATAGGATTAAAACCAACATGGCCGACAGCCTCTGCAGAATCTGTGGGTTTTGTAGAAGTCTGAATGTGAAAAAACAACCATTTGCTCAATCATTTTAAGTTAAATAATTGAGTATTTTTCACAGTTTGATAATTGCAAAAAAATACATGGAGTTAATTGTCTATAAAATAAAAATAGCTTGCAGTCTAGTACTGCAATAAGTAATGGTAGACACACGCCAGTAAACAAACACACAGTTAAAATGTAACAAAATAGCAATATTAAAAAATACTAAATAACCAAAACAGTAATTTAATATAACATTTACTCGCAAAAATAAAAATATGACAATAACGTGTAAAATAAAATATAAAACGATAAACAAGAAATTCTATTTGGGCTGAAATGGGTTGGTTACCAGAGGTACGACTACTTATCTAAGACCAGAGGTCTGAAGATGCCTAATACA
Source organism: Stictocephala bisonia (assembly GCA_035578905.1). Lineage (NCBI taxonomy): Eukaryota > Metazoa > Arthropoda > Insecta > Hemiptera > Membracidae > Stictocephala > Stictocephala bisonia. Next base: position 1,380,745 of record JAQJVL010000063.1, on the reverse strand, counting down.
TCTTCCTCCATTGTGACGTACAGTATATGTTTCTACCATTCTATAACAGTCAACTAAAACTCTAGTCTTAAGTGTCAAAATACACCAACTAATTCAACCAATAATATATTATTTTTAAATGGTGTCAAAATTTAGATGACTAGTAGTTTACAAGTACTTTTACCATTTCCCACGCCTAAAATAAGGCCAAGGCTGATTTTCAACTTGGAACAACGTAACCACAGAAAACATACAAAACAAACAAATAACCTGTCTGATACAATGACAGTCTTGATTCAGTCTCATCAGGAAGATTCGAATCTCGTTTAAATCAGTTCCAGTGGGATTCATATTTCAAGGCTAAATTAGCCTTTTTCACGGTAGGCCGGGGATGCCAGCGACAGATGAAGTCCGGGACAACTGCGAGGGGAGCGGGGAACGGAGCACTCTCCACAAATATGTGTTCACCATAGAAGTCACTACTGTTAGTTGTTGGTGTAGTATATTGGTTTTAAATTGCATCAAATCGTAGATCGACTGGTAGTCTTAGGGTTGCCATACATTTTCATAGTAAAATACGGACACCAGATTTACTTTGGGGCTCTGGGGGGGTTTTTTAAACTGTCTTTTATGATGTGCGATTTGGGTTGTTAAATTGGGAAAATTATACTAACGGTATTGTAATATTAATACTGCAACTATATTTTATTTTAAGATATCAGAGTAAGACAATACAGACAAACATAATTTCTAAACTTAAAAAAAATAGTTTATAAAGTTTAAGTCAAGTTGGAAGTGAAAAAAAACGATCGGGTGTCCAGACATTTTTCATTAGAATAAAACTCGTTTAACTGGTGCCAAAGTACTAAGTAGAGAAAGAGCAAACTCCAAAACTCTTCCAAATTTTCACACAATTTTCGGCCAATTTAAAGAGTTGAAAAAATTCTTCTTATTTTAAGGGGAGGGATGTGTGTGATAGTATAATAGAGCACATAGTACATGAGTTCTCATACAACACACAACCTCTCACGATTTTCGATTGACGATTACACAAAGTACTGTAATAGTAATACACGTTTGTCTTTTTTACGATATTAAATATTTAAAATATATTTCTAATGTTAAAAGAACAAAAAATATGAACATCTACCATGTTTTCCTTTGTACGGTACGGACAGTAAAAATCGTCCGTACAAAATACAGACGTATGGCAAAACTAGGTAGTCTACAAGTACTTTAAGCATTTCCTACACTTAAAATTAAATCACTTTTTGTTCATAAATATTGACAGATGTCTCTGACAACACATTATTAGTCAAATAATGTATGTTCATTTTCATTAGCCCACTTAGATTAGATACGATTAGATCTACTTTGTTGTAAAACATTTAAATGTTCCAGTCGATTTATAAATTCCAAGAAGCGTTTCAAAATTATCTCTTATACTCATCTTGACTGAGAAATTAAAATGATTATTTTATCATTATGGTTACAGTATAAAAATATTTATCTATGGCTGATTGACTTAGGTAAGACTTAGGTTAGATCACATTGATTAGATTAGATATTGTGAGAAGTCGGAATAATTTGAAACGAAATTCCTGCGTTTAAGGTGTTCGAAAAGGGTTCCGTAATATTCCATGCAAAGCCCTTTTCAGGCTTCAAAATCATTTACATTCATAATGGAGGAAAATGTATGAAGCATCTTCAGACTTTATGTAATTCCTCAGTAGTTGTATTTCTGGTAACCAGACCCATATCAGCCCAAATTATAGTTCTTATGTATAATTTTATATTACATGTTCGTATCATATTTTGAAATTTTTACACGTAAATTTTTTATTTAATAACTATTTTGTTTATTGTGTATTTTTTATTCTTGCCAGTTTGTTAATAATATTTAAATAATTAATAATTAAAAAAGTTAATAATTAAAATATGGAAAAAAATTATAGTTGATATAGTATAGTAATTATTTTGAAGCATCTTCTAAGCTCTTTATATTTAAATAAGATTTAGGTTAGATTATTATAATGCTTAATTAACTTTCATATGTACATTGACTGCTTGAAAAAGATAATCTTGAATAATATAATTAGGCTAAAGAGATAAACATGAACTATATGTAAAAATGCAAAACAATTCCCCATTTACTTACCCATAAATACAATATACAAATACAGTATTAAAAAGAATATACGGTCCTACTCGCATCTGGCCACAACACAACACGCTACGGTATGTTGAAGTTATTTTAAATTTTTAGTTTTAACAATATATTATAAAACCTTTTATGACATTTAAATTCAGTTTGGATACATTTTGACAATATGTTACACATATATAACACTAGGCCTGAAGGGTTGACAACCATCTGTATAGCTACACTTTTTTTATTCATTTCAATGTATACTTAGATATTGTATAAAATAGGTAGTAACAAAATTTTCGTCGGCCATTTTAAAGCCGTCTGAAGTGTTGTAAAAATGCAAATATGATATATATTCAATTTCGGGAGACCTTTATGTTTATGTGTTACATGACGTACATTAGTATATTATTAAATCTATTTATATATATTGTGTATTACACTTTTCACTAAACGTTGTTTTTTATTTATCTTTTCACATTCTCAGAGACACTGAAAAACAAAAATTTGTTTTAAAGTTAAACTTGAAGTGTTTAAGTTATTTTTTGTAGTATGAATTGCTACTGAAAATTGTTTACTCAATACTGTTGTATTTTTAAAAAAATGCAATCCCATATATTAATAAGTTCTTTTTTATATATTCTAAAAAGGAATAGATAACTGTACAACTGTATGTTATTTGACAACTTGATATTCTTCAAATGTCCGGAAGAGTTACAATGATACCAACTGTAAAACACAAACTTTACCCGCCCATTGAGATAGCGACGGTTTAATAGATTGAGGTTTAGAGACCTTTAATTGAGGTGTCAAAGGACATACTTTGTTACTCGGAAGTTTGCCAACCGTGATAAGATACTGTTCCGGTTGAGGCTAACGATCTTCTGATGATCGCCGTACACTCGAAACAAAGAAGCCTTAATGAAAATAAATAAAATAGTTGGTAGGTATCAAATTATTATCAATGATAAATTGAGTGTTTACGTCAATGATATATGTGATGACGAAAGTGTTATTTGTACCTTTGTTTATATATTTTTACATATACACCAAGATGAAATTTAATTTCGCTCTCTGAAACATTACAAAAAATAAATGATATAGACAGTATTCAACCTTTAACGCATCCCTTTTGTTCTCTCAAGTAGGCGGACAAACGAAAGAAAAATGGCGGCTATAAGCTTAAAAGAGCAAAAGAGAAACTAAAAACCACCCGGAGTGAAGGAAATTATTCTTTATGGTGTAGAAAGAAGATAATTTACGAGATCGTATGGCGCCGTGAAAACACGGAGCGGTCCCAGCTTCCATACGGAGCGGTAACATACTGTGCGGGTAGTGTCTATAACACAGCAGGCACGGGCGTCCTCTTCCTTGAGACACGTAGGCCCTGGGGGAGCGCTATGACGAACGACCGCATTATCACATGGCCCATTTAATTTCAAATCTATTCTAATAGTTTTATACCGAGGGTCGAACGCTCCTTCGGCATTATGGACCATTTCGCGCGCTCAGGTTAGGGTGAGGCGCGGCTATATTCAAATAAAGAGCCAAGGGTTGAGAGACATCGTAGCCAGTCTACTAAGTCAAGGAGAGGTGCTTGAGTCACCCCGACGGGCTGATATGATGGAAATATTTCTGATTCACTTCTGGAACCCCCTAAATGTTAGGCGTTTGTGTTTTATAGTCACTCAACAATGAACAAGAATTTACTTGAGAATAAAGTGTAAAAATGTCGTTTGTATAATTTTTGTTTCTTTTTATTTCATTTATCTGGTAATGATATAATTTTACTAGCTAAATGACGAAACGCAAAGTAGAAAAATAATTTCGTAATTAATTACAGTCCATTTATTTAATATCCCGACTTTACTTCAAAGTGCTCTTACAGCAAGCGCTGGAACTAAGAGGAGGTTCAAAATGTTATGACCAAACACGTGGCGATGTCAGCCAGCTAACGTAGCAACAAATTAACGGCTTACATGGCTGTCACTTTTAGTTCTTCATCTGCATCGATTATCTACTTGTTTGAATATGTGCATTTGTGTGCAAGTAAACATTTTATGTTCACAGATTTCCATATTGTTTATATTGTTGTCCTATTCACTTTTGTTTTTATTGTTTGTGCACTGTTATTGATTGTCAGTCACACGGTACTCTTGGCAACACCGCGCCTCAGAGCTTCACTCAAAGCACCACTAACCGCGTTCCTGTCAGGTCAGGAGTTTCATTAAATGGAGTATAGCATATTATGTGTCGGTATGAAATACAAAGTCACACAAGACATGTTTAGTACGATTTAAGTACAAGAAGGTATGGTTATAAAGCTAATCGACTTCGGTAAACCACGTCCATCGTCCGCAGACCATAGAATCTCGACTTCACAAAAGGTAATTCTCAAAAAGTAATATATTCCTTTGTGAATCCCTATGGCCTGAGGATGGCAAACGTGGTTTACCAATATCTAGTCCCATAATATAAGAATTGTAACTCCTTTTATTTATTTTGTATTTACGTTCTATTTTTGTGTCTTCACATGTTTGTAAAGTTGATAATCAGCCTAGAAATGATTTTGGTTGTTTACGAAGTAAATATTTAAAGTCATTAAGTTATTGTTGACTTTTCCTGTTGGTTGATTGTACTATTTGTATTGTCTTTTCTTGATTCTTGTCAATGATAAGTTGTTAAACCCTCTGTTTAACCTTAATCGGCCCCCTTGTCTCTTATGTGACTGGATTTTACATAGCTGTCTATAATTTTATTATTTACTTGTATTACAGGACTACTTCTCACGCAGCTCTAAAAGCCCCACGAATGTTTTAGGTAAATATTGGATTTTGATTGTATGTGCAGAATTCAGGTTGAATATATTTTACCGTAAATGTGAGATTTGAAGCTGGCAGTCGATTTGTTGAACTGGTTATAAATTTAGATTATTTTCTTATTCAGACACGCAACATCAGGCTCCCATTTCACAACGCAGATCTAGGAATAGAGTAGAAGGTACAGTAGATGGAGGCAACGGTGGTATGTGACACAATGAAGTCGTCCAAGTTTATAACAACCAAGAACTACCCTAAAGTACAGTTTACTAGTAGTAATGAATTCTGAGGGTTGTATTAGTGGAGGGGGTGTTGAACCAAGTAGTGGGTGGAGGGGCATGTGTGTAGATGGTGTTGAAGACTTAAGGCTAATGGCCAAGGTACAGCGGACAGATTAAGACGAAAACTGGCCAAACTGCAATCAACAACAACGTTAATCGACCAAGTGATCCATCACAGGTTGAGCCGGTCGTCGCCACCCCACCCCCTTCTCCTATCACACACCGCCTACGCAGTTCTTAGAATCTTTTCATATATAAAATTGTCAGTTGTTCTTAATTTAATGTAGATTATTAAAAAGCCCTTTCTAGGTCTGCATTGAAGGCAGATACTTGATTAAGACGTAGGGTGTGTAGAAGAGACCGTCGAGACGTTCGTTGAATGAGTGGAACGGCCCGTCGTAACTACGGCAGGTATCCAAGTAGGGCCGCTAAGCCGCACGATGAGTGTAGGTGAGAGATCTCGATAAGACAATACGGTACATACAAACATTTTTAGATATCTGTTTGTTTTACGCCAAAATGATCTAAAAATTTAAGTTGAGTCGTGCAAATCATCCGTCACTTTGAACGTAGCTCGTACATATAACACTAAATCTGCATCTGAAAAAGGTGCACGATTAACACGTTTGACTATGAAATGAATGTAAATGTACATTTAATTCTGTTCACACGTGTATTTTAAAGTTCTTGCCTTTTATTTAATTTAATAAAATAACGTGGATATACGATTAATTTGTCATAGAAAAGTGTTATTGTGAGTTATCTAAAAAACTGTATATGTGTAACCGACTAAGTATTGATGATGCAAGCATTCGTTATCTTTTATTTTGCAGAGTAAAAATTGAAATCTTAATAGTGAAAAAAGAACAGTTTATATGAAATAATATTCAAAAAGTCCTTGAATTAGGATCTGGTGGATGTATAATTGACTGGGCATACCTATCACGTCTACCAACATAAATTCACTTAGTTGCTCAGTATATAGCAAAATATATAGCAAAGACAAAAATTTAGTTTTTTTAAAATTAGTTTCATCGATGTGTTTACATCGATTTCTCTATGGCCGACTTGTTAAAGGAAGACCGATCAACTGTGAGTGAATCGTAAGTCATCCATCAATATCGTCTAGCGGCACAAAACCACACCATTTTTGGAGACTGATGTAATGAAATGAACTGTCGTCCTCATGGATTCTTAGTTTAAGAGTTAAAATTAAGATAATTGATTACGTAAATTTTAGGTGAATTAGGATTTTAGGTTACGTTATTCTATTATAAAAGTAGCGTTTATTCGATTATATACCTTTGGAAATTAATCAGGGCTTTTCTTGGCTACATAGTTTGGGAGGTAATGTAATTTGACCTTTGCAACGTAATACTTGAGGCAATCTTCTTAGTCACGAGTTGAAGATAAAATTGTATTTACTTGATTACATAGTTTTGGTAGCAAAGCAGCCATGGCTTAGGAAGGGATGCGTTGTTTACTTTGGCTAGTAGTTGGTGAGTCAAATAGCGTGTTATTGCTCATGTAGTTTGGGAAGTAAAGTAGTTTTTACTTTTTTTACGAAGTTTGTAAGGTGAAGTGGATTGTAATTAGGTGAATAGAACTATAAATTGGTGTTTCCTTGGTTACTTAGTTTGTAAGATAAAGTAGGTTTGTGTGTTCAGTATTAGAGACAAATTAGTGTTTCTTGGTTACTCAGTTTGGGAGGTAAAGTAGTGTTAACTTGGTTACTTAGTTTGTAAGATAAAGTAGGTTTGTGTGTTCAGTATTAGAGACAAATTGGTGTTTCTTGGTTACTCAGTTTGGGAGGTAAAGTAGTGTTAACTTGGTTACTTAGTTTGTAAGATAAAGTAGGTTTGTGTGTTCAGTATTAGAGACAAATTGGTGTTTCTTGGCTACTCAGTTTGGGAGGTAAAGTAGTGTTAACTTGGTTACTTAGTTTGTAAGATAAAGTAGGTTTGTGTGTTCAGTATTAGAGACAAATTAGTGTTTCTTGGTTACTCAGTTTGGGAGGTAAAGTAGTGTTTACTTGGTTACTTAGTTTGTAAGATAAAGTAGGTTTGTGTGTTCAGTATTAGAGACAAATTGGTGTTTCTTGGTTACTCAGTTTGGGAGGTAAAGTAGTGTTAACTTGGTTACTTAGTTTGTAAGATAAAGTAGGTTTGTGTGTTCAGTATTAGAGACAAATTGGTGTTTCTTGGTTACTCAGTTTGGGAGGTAAAGTAGTGTTAACTTGGTTACTTAGTTTGTAAGATAAAGTAGGTTTGTGTGTTCAGTATTAGAGACAAATTAGTGTTTCTTGGTTACTCAATTTGGGAGGTAAAGTAGTGTTAACTTGGTTACTTAGTTTGTAAGATAAAGTAGGTTTGTGTGTTCAGTATTAGAGACAAATTAGTGTTTCTTGGTTACTCAGTTTGGGAGGTAAAGTAGTGTTAACTTGGTTACTTAGTTTGTAAGATAAAGTAGGTTTGTGTGTTCAGTATTAGAGACAAATTGGTGTTTCTTGGTTACTCAGTTTGGGAGGTAAAGTAGTGTTAACTTGGTTACTTAGTTTGTAAGATAAAGTAGGTTTGTGTGTTCAGTATTAGAGACAAATTAGTGTTTCTTGGTTACTCAGTTTGGGAGGTAAAGTAGTGTTAACTTGGTTACTTAGTTTGTAAGATAAAGTAGGTTTGTGTGTTTAGTATTAGAGACAAATTAGTGTTTCTTGGTTACTCAGTTTGGGAGGTAAAGTAGTGTTTACTTGGTTACTTAGTTTGTAAGATAAAGTAGGTTTGTGTGTTCAGTATTAGAGACAAATTGGTGTTTCTTGGTTACTCAGTTTGGGAGGTAAAGTAGTGTTAACTTGGTTACTTAGTTTGTAAGATAAAGTAGGTTTGTGTGTTCAGTATTAGAGACAAATTGGTGTTTCTTGGTTACTTAGTTTGTAAGATAAAGTAGGTTTGTGTGTTCAGTATTAGAGACAAATTAGTGTTTCTTGGTTACTCAGTTTGGGAGGTAAAGTAGTGTTAACTTGGTTACTTAGTTTGTAAGATAAAGTAGGTTTGTGTGTTCAGTATTAGAGACAAATTGGAGTGTTCTTGGTTACTCAGTTTGGGAGGTAAAGTAGTGTTTACTTGGTTACTTAGTTTGTAAGATAAAGTAGGTTTGTGTGTTCAGTATTAGAGACAAATTAGTGTTTCTTGGTTACTCAGTTTGGGAGGTAAAGTAGTGTTTACTTGGTTACTTAGTTTGTAAGATAAAGTAGGTTTGTGTGTTCAGTATTAGAGACAAATTAGTGTTTCTTGGTTACTCAGTTTGGGAGGTAAAGTAGTGTTTACTTGGTTACTTAGTTTGTAAGATAAAGTAGGTTTGTGTGTTCAGTATTAGAGACAAATTGGTGTTTCTTGGTTACTCAGTTTGGGAGGTAAAGTAGTGTTAACTTGGTTACTTAGTTTGTAAGATAAAGTAGGTTTGTGTGTTCAGTATTAGAGACAAATTAGTGTTTCTTGGTTACTCAGTTTGGGAGGTAAAGTAGTGTTTACTTGGTTACTTAGTTTGTAAGATAAAGTAGGTTTGTGTGTTCAGTATTAGAGACAAATTAGTGTTTCTTGGTTACTCAGTTTGGGAGGTAAAGTAGTGTTAACTTGGTTACTTAGTTTGTAAGATAAAGTAGGTTTGTGTGTTCAGTATTAGAGACAAATTGGTGTTTCTTGGTTACTCAGTTTGGGAGGTAAAGTAGTGTTAACTTGGTTACTTAGTTTGTAAGATAAAGTAGGTTTGTGTGTTCAGTATTAGAGACAAATTAGTGTTTCTTGGTTACTCAGTTTGGGAGGTAAAGTAGTGTTTACTTGGTTACTTAGTTTGTAAGATAAAGTAGGTTTGTGTGTTCAGTATTAGAGACAAATTAGTGTTTCTTGGTTACTCAGTTTGGGAGGTAAAGTAGTGTTTACTTGGTTACTTAGTTTGTAAGATAAAGTAGGTTTGTGTGTTCAGTATTAGAGACAAATTAGTGTTTCTTGGTTACTCAGTTTGGGAGGTAAAGTAGTGTTTACTTGGTTACTTAGTTTGTAAGATAAAGTAGGTTTGTGTGTTCAGTATTAGAGACAAATTAGTGTTTCTTGGTTACTCAGTTTGGGAGGTAAAGTAGTGTTAACTTGGTTACTTAGTTTGTAAGATAAAGTTTGATAAGATAAAGTTTGTAAGATACTAGGTTTGTGTGTTCAGTATTAGAGACAAATTAGTGTTTCTTGGTTACTCAGTTTGGGAGGTAAAGTAGTGTTTACTTGGTTACTTAGTTTGTAAGATAAAGTAGGTTTGTGTGTTCAGTATTAGAGACAGATTAGTGTTTCTTGGTTACTCAGTTTGGGAGGTAAAGTAGTGTTTACTTGGTTACTTAGTTTGTAAGATAAAGTAGGTTTGTGTGTTCAGTATTAGAGACAGATTAGTGTTTCTTGGTTACTCAGTTTGGGAGGTAAAGTAGTGTTTACTTGGTTACTTAGTTTGTAAGATAAAGTAGGTTTGTGTGTTCAGTATTAGAGACAAATTGGAGTGTCTTGGTTACTCAGTTTGGGAGGTAAAGTAGTGTTAACTTGGTTACTTAGTTTGTAAGATAAAGTAGGTTTGTGTGTTCAGTATTAGAGACAAATTAGTGTTTCTTGGTTACTCAGTTTGGGAGGTAAAGTAGTGTTTACTTGGTTACTTAGTTTGTAAGATAAAGTAGGTTTGTGTGTTCAGTATTAGAGACAAATTAGTGTTTCTTGGTTACTCAGTTTGGGAGGTAAAGTAGTGTTTACTTGGTTACTTAGTTTGTAAGATAAAGTAGGTTTGTGTGTTCAGTATTAGAGACAAATTAGTGTTTCTTGGTTACTCAGTTTGGGAGGTAAAGTAGTGTTAACTTGGTTACTTAGTTTGTAAGATAAAGTTTGATAAGATAAAGTTTGTAAGATACTAGGTTTGTGTGTTCAGTATTAGAGACAAATTAGTGTTTCTTGGTTACTCAGTTTGGGAGGTAAAGTAGTGTTTACTTGGTTACTTAGTTTGTAAGATAAAGTAGGTTTGTGTGTTCAGTATTAGAGACAGATTAGTGTTTCTTGGTTACTCAGTTTGGGAGGTAAAGTAGTGTTAACTTGGTTACTTAGTTTGTAAGATAAAGTAGGTTTGTGTGTTCAGTATTAGAGACAAATTAGTGTTTCTTGGTTACTCAGTTTGGGAGGTAAAGTAGTGTTTACTTGGTTACTTAGTTTGTAAGATAAAGTAGGTTTGTGTGTTCAGTATTAGAGACAAATTAGTGTTTCTTGGTTACTCAGTTTGGGAGGTAAAGTAGTGTTTACTTGGTTACTTAGTTTGTAAGATAAAGTAGGTTTGTGTGTTCAGTATTAGAGACAAATTAGTGTTTCTTGGTTACTCAGTTTGGGAGGTAAAGTAGTGTTTACTTGGTTACTTAGTTTGTAAGATAAAGTAGGTTTGTGTGTTCAGTATTAGAGACAAATTAGTGTTTCTTGGTTACTCAGTTTGGGAGGTAAAGTAGTGTTAACTTGGTTACTTAGTTTGTAAGATAAAGTTTGATAAGATAAAGTTTGTAAGATACTAGGTTTGTGTGTTCAGTATTAGAGACAAATTAGTGTTTCTTGGTTACTCAGTTTGGGAGGTAAAGTAGTGTTTACTTGGTTACTTAGTTTGTAAGATAAAGTAGGTTTGTTTGTTCAGTATTAGAGACAAATTAGTGTTTCTTGGTTACTCAGTTTGGGAGGTAAAGTAGTGTTTACTTGGTTACTTAGTTTGTAAGATAAAGTAGGTTTGTGTGTTCAGTATTAGAGACAGATTAGTGTTTCTTGGTTACTCAGTTTGGGAGGTAAAGTAGTGTTTACTTGGTTACTTAGTTTGTAAGATAAAGTAGGTTTGTGTGTTCAGTATTAGAGACAGATTAGTGTTTCTTGGTTACTCAGTTTGGGAGGTAAAGTAGTGTTTACTTGGTTACTTAGTTTGTAAGATAAAGTAGGTTTGTGTGTTCAGTATTAGAGACAAATTAGTGTTTCTTGGTTACTCAGTTTGGGAGGTAAAGTAGTGTTTACTTGGTTACTTAGTTTGTAAGATAAAGTAGGTTTGTGTGTTCAGTATTAGAGACAAATTAGTGTTTCTTGGTTACTCAGTTTGGGAGGTAAAGTAGTGTTAACTTGGTTACTTAGTTTGTAAGATAAAGTAGGTTTGTGTGTTCAGTATTAGAGACAAATTAGTGTTTCTTGGTTACTCAGTTTGGGAGGTAAAGTAGTGTTTACTTGGTTACTTAGTTTGTAAGATAAAGTAGGTTTGTGTGTTTAGTATTAGAGACAAATTAGTGTTTCTTGGTTACTCAGTTTGGGAGGTAAAGTAGTGTTTACTTGGTTACTTAGTTTGTAAGATAAAGTAGGTTTGTGTGTTCAGTATTAGAGACAAATTAGTGTTTCTTGGTTACTCAGTTTGGGAGGTAAAGTAGTGTTAACTTGGTTATTTAGTTTGTAAGATAAAGTAGGTTTGTGTGTTCAGTATTAGAGACAAATTGGTGTTTCTTGGTTACTCAGTTTGGGAGGTAAAGTAGTGTTAACTTGGTTACTTAGTTTGTAAGATAAAGTAGGTTTGTGTGTTCAGTATTAGAGACAAATTGGTGTTTCTTGGTTACTCAGTTTGGGAGGTAAAGTAGTGTTAACTTGGTTACTTAGTTTGTAAGATAAAGTAGGTTTGTGTGTTCAGTATTAGAGACAAATTGGTGTTTCTTGGTTACTCAGTTTGGGAGGTAAAGTAGTGTTAACTTGGTTACTTAGTTTGTAAGATAAAGTAGGTTTGTGTGTTCAGTATTAGAGACAAATTGGTGTTTCTTGGTTACTCAGTTTGGGAGGTAAAGTAGTGTTAACTTGGTTACTTAGTTTGTAAGATAAAGTAGGTTTGTGTGTTCAGTATTAGAGACAAATTGGTGTTTCTTGGTTACTCAGTTTGGGAGGTAAAGTAGTGTTAACTTGGTTACTTAGTGTGGGAAGTATAGTAGCCTGCTATTGATTATGTAATTTCTGAGACAGTATTAAGTGTCATTGGTTTACAGTTGTTCTTATGAAAGTCTCTCTTAGGTTGTAAGCAGCTTGTATGCCTCTCTGAGTATTATTTTGGTTTGGTAGTTAGTGCGAATATCCATGGTTTACCTATGAGGAATAACTTCTCAGATCGATCTTTGCATAATGTGTACGTAAACTGCGGGTTTGTTTATCGTATTTGTGGATACGTATTGTTGTTACCTATCTAAGATATGACCGCAACAGTGTTCGTTGTTCCGTAACTATATAGAAAACTACTGTATTCACTTCTCCATATTGTTTTATATAAACTGCCGTCCGTATTCCGGTGTTTTGGCTATGGTGTTTGCTGTCCCGTTTTAAAATAGATTCTTAGATTTAGTAAAGGCTAATAGACCGTTATTGTTACAAGGGTTCTTGTCTAATGACCTATGAACTACGTAGGCTACCTTAGTGCTGTGACGTAGGTGGATCTATGTATACTTTGCGCTAACTTTACTACACACAGTGTGTGGGAATCTATCTGTCTTTCATGTGACGTATAGAGACATTTGACAGGAAACTACCCTGTCGGTAAAGCCGCTTTGTGGGGATTTTATACACGAAAAACTACTTCTCTGCTGGAGAAGCTTTTCGCCTTCTCTGGAAATACAAAAAAATCCTTAAAACTTGGTACTAAACTTGTAAAAACTTTGTTAGATTTTTTAAATTTTGAAATCACTATTCTATTATGGAATTTGAAATACCTATTTACAATATGCTCAATAGGTAACAAAGGTATGTAAAGGGACGATTTTCTATTTTAAAATCAATTTATTATATTATTTACGAATTTTGCACTGCACTAAATCGTTAAAATTAAAGGTAAGTTAAATTACATAGATAAATCTTTGCAGTTCAATGCCAATAAAAATAAATAAACCTCACTAATAGGCTTTGTAATTCGAAACGAAGCATTTAACAGCTTAGGCACAATAAAACAAAACCATTACAGGAGCCTGTGTTTTTCGCATCCGTGGGATGAACTCTTTGCCAAAAAGTGGGTGGATTTATGTTTAGTGATAAGGGTTGTGGAGCGGTAAAGTGCCCTTGGGTGTCGTCAACACACACACACTCACACACACACCTACACATCTAACCGCTCCTCTAGGGTCTGCGTCCAATAAAGTCATTACGGGCCCATTTGAATTACCACTGTTCGTAACCCGCGATCGGATACCTGCTCCCTACATTTTCGTGCTGCCGGCTGTACGCACAGAATTTTCATTCAAATTATTTAAATTGCTGTTAAATATTTAAGCGTTCTTATTTTCATTTATAGTTCAAAATTCCCCTTATCTACACCTGTTTGATTTTGTTGTTGTTTCATTTTATATTTTCATATTAAAGCAATAAATAAAAATATCTTTCTATTTAGAAATAGATTTATAGACTTCAATTTTTTATTTATAGACCATCCTCTCCAAAATTTTGTGTGAATCGGCAATCGTGACAGTTGACTCTCTTCTCCGTTTGGCCATCAGACGTTTCATGTTTACATTTTTACTAACATTGGTACTTCAATTGTAACAAGATCATGAGAAGTATGTTGCACTGTAGTTCTTGTGGTAGACAATATTACTTTGATGCTTAAGTTGTGAGTTCCCTTTAACAATAGCTCGAGTTGCGACAATCTACTGCAGCCCTACCATCAAGTAATCAATACAGTTTCCAAAGCTCAAATAATAAACATTTGTTTTCCACTAACATTCTTATAAAGAATTAAATATATTCAGAGTGTTACAAAAAGGTGGGGCTGGCTGTGCATTTTCACATTCTAGCCTATGTGTGATTCTAAGCTAAAAATGAAGAAAAATATTTGTTCAATTTCCACTTTGTTTAGCAGCTAGACGCCATTTTGCTTTTATTTTAACAAATATCTTTAAAAAAACCCTGGTTTTAGAAAAATTGTGTAAGACACAAAACAGTTTTTAAATAATTTGACCTTTCCAATGATACCTTATTTGTGAAATTCGGTTAAGAAATAACAATTGTATGAACTAACATTAATTAAAATGCAAACTAAATCGTTACTAATTTGACAGTATTTGAACTGCATCTGGATTAATGTTAGTTCATAAAGTTGTTATTTCTTAACCGATTTTCATAAATGAGGTATCATTGAAAAGGTAAAGTTATTTAAGAAGTGTTATGTACCTTACACAAATTTTATAAAACCAGTGGGGGTTTTTATATATTTGTTAAAATAAAAACAAAATGACCGTAATTTTCAAAATAATCAAGATAAAATTAGAAAATAATTAAGATAAATTAAAAATATTTTTTAACAAATACTACCTTCTAACATGAACCTATTTACTAGGTTTTGTAACAACTATAAAGATAAGAACAAAGATATAAATTGTTTTATGAAAAAACGAAATAGTTTCTAGCTACTAAACAAAGCGGAAATTGAAAAAATATTATTCTTCATTTTTAGCTTAGAACCACATATAGAATCTGAAAATGCATAGCCAGCCCAATTTTTTTGTAACACCCTGAATTCTAAAATACAAAGTATTGAATAGTCAACAGTTACGTTAACGCTAGCTTACACCATTACACGAGTGAAATCACGAGTTCTTCTGACATTAATTTGACGATCAAGTCCAATTAAACGATAATTCTCTACTACTGATGATACGTAATTTTTGTTTTAAAATGAATTAAAAAACAGGCTGAATGTTCATAATGCAAGGTGATTCAAGGTTAAATTTTGTGTACATAATGAACATGACACTTTCATATCAAATCCTATATTTACATCCAAAAGCATATATTAAAATAATCATAGAAACATTGGTATATTTAATAACCTTCCAATACCCTTGTACCCTTTCTTTAAATGACAGTAGAGCCTACAATAAATACCCGCTTTGCTAAAATATATAAACATCCAACTTCCACGAATACCATAAGACGTCAGTGCTTATTTTTTGTTTTGAGTGCATATAAAGTCTTAACCGTTTTGGGATGTTGTTCAGGTATGTTTGAGTTCCCCTCAGTTATATATCTCCACACACTCATTCGTCCGTTGGCGAGATAAGTCGCCTTGCTTGTTGGTTTGCACAACCACAAGTGCCAAATTATATTTGCGTAATGCAGTACGAATATTGTTAAGATTTTTTCCAGCTAAAATACATCCAAAAAGGAGATAGGGCATTACAAGGCAGTGGTGGACACATTAACAAGGCAAGACGTCCACGAATGCAATTGCAAGAATATTAATTAATTAGATCAATGCAAAATAACACGACAAAACAGGCATTTCCAAACTACCCCAAAAACTGAATGCCTATTGACATATTTTAGTGACCATAAACCCACCCAACTCGGCTTTGGGCGAGCCGGTGGCCGAGTGGTCTAAGGACTTTGAGCTTGGGTTAGAGATAGCGCTGGTTCGAATCCGGCCTAGACTGAAAAGATTTATCAGTAATATTCACCTTGTACTGTACAGGTTCGCCCCCTTACTCTGACTGAATAAGTTCCTCGCACAGATCAATGGTCTATGGGGACTGGTCAGTGTAAGGTTAAGGAGGGGATCGGTCTCTCCTAATCCTTTATTTTAGAAAAAAAAAAAAAAAAAAAGAATCTTGGGGACAGTGAAGCTTTTAAGCATGTCTGGCTGGGGAAAATCTTTTTGTAATATTTCATTATACATTCGGAAGAAATGAATGTTTGTGGGAAATGAAGTCCATGTAGTAACACACTAAACAATATGTCGTTATTATTTCACTGTACCGGACTGATTTGGAACTAAAAATAATCCATGCGAAAGATTGATGTTTTTTACATACTGGATGATCTAGATGTAGATCTTTACTAACCGAAAGATAAAGATGTAGATCTTTACTAACCGAAAGATAAAGATTAAGGTCCTTTACAAACTGGATGATCTAGATATAGGATCTTTATTTACCCAAAGATAAAGATTAAGGTCCTTTACAAACTGGATGATCTAGATGTAGGATCTTTATTTACCGAAATATAAAGATTAAAGTCCTTTACGTACTGGATGATATATATGTCGGATGTTCATTTACATGTTGACGTATGAGACAAACTGTCATTGTAATCTTCAAAATAGTTAAATGTAAAGTATTAAACACAATTTAGTTAAAAGCCAATCCGAAGTGGGGTGTGTAGTAACTTTAAAACAATATCGCCCAGAACACGTCCAAAATTTGACATTTTATACAAGTCGCTCTTAGGAAAACGTGTAATCTTGATTGTGAGCGTGCCATGCTCCAAATACAAGAAAAAGTGTAGCTTTACTGATATCACATGAGAAAGTAGGCAGTGAAGAGGTGGGCGAGTGTGCATCCAGACAAAAGCTGATGCAGATTTTAGCTAATGATGCGGTGGAAATCAGAGACGAGCAAGTTGTTGTTATGTGCTTGTTCTTATAGCTTTACAATAACGAAATTTGTGAACATTGGTTTCATCTGTCAACGAAAAAAAAACAAAAATATGTTATTTTCATAATTATATTTTATTATTTAAAAAAATTAATTTTGCTCTACGACTTCTACGTCCTCTGTCGACTACCCATAGAGAGTTTTCCTATGTTGCGTATATATCTAGATCTTGTCTGTACGCGTATGAGTGGGTCATCACCACTAAGAATGGGAAGATCTCTAAGAAGTTCGAGTTTCTTTTTAACACATAGATATCAGAGCTGGCCACATACTTTCTTTATAACGGGCCATAATGTCCATTTATTGACCCAAATTGTAGAACACTTGTACACCAAACTAGCGAATATTTGGTATATCAATTTAAAAATGTAGCGTTTGCATTGCTACGCCGTGTACAATTAAAGTGAGCTACCTACTTTACATATCGTGTAGTATGTTCACGTATGCGACGATATCTTTGCTTCAACATGTCTCGACAAAATATTTATTCAGCAAGACAAACCAAGTAAATTCATCAGGTGTGTTGTCTGGTTCTACCGTAAGTTGGTCGCTGAAACATATGAAGGCATTTTTGTCTTGACGTATATACACTTTCTTGGGTGCCTCTGGCTTGCACTTGACAGCAATGACAACTAATATGAAGGACTAATTTACTCAGCGGTTCCAGCGGCTGGAGAAAGAAAGTCTGCAACTACAATGCTTAACAGAGTTTAATCCTTTTATCATTCGTAGAAGCATTTGAAACTAGTATTTATTTTATTTATTTATTCTTAAAACAACGCTCGTCAAGATATGGTCGAATATGGAGTTCGAATGAGTGTTTATTTATATGCATAAGACGCCGATCGTCAAGATATGGGCGAATATGGATTCTGAATGAGTGTGATGAGTGTAGATGAGCGAATGTAGTCATTGTTACAAACTAAGGCCGACTATTCCTTAGAAAGTGTCATTAATTAATAGCCCAATGACAAATGAAATGAAATGGTTTATTGTCACAGAAAATTACATTGGTGTTAAACAGATAATCTGCTACTAACTGGTGACTCGTCAGTTGTTACAAAACTACTAACCTAAAGAATTAAAAAAGAAGAAATAACAAAATAAAGAGGTTAAATCACCAACTAATCAATAATTTATACGCAATAACATACTTAATAAATTATTTTTCAGTGTATCTAAAATATAACGACCTCGTCCTGCAGAAATTCGGAGACGGAGTAATAGCTTCGGTCAACTAGAAACTGCCTAAACTTTCTATAGAGCTGATTGGCACTCCCCAAGCTTTTGTATTTCTGTGGTATTTTATTTTAAATTTGTATTCCGCTACATAATGGACTATTTTCATATTTTCTTAATCTATGGTTGGGGCATGTAGTTTATTTTTACTTCTAGTATTTGGTCGTGGTTCACATTATTTTTTTGTAATAATATATATTTTCATGTACATTTTTTACTACTTCCAACAAATACAATCCTGGGAATGTAAGAATACCAAGTTCTTTAAATGTTCTTCTGCAAGATTCTCTTGGGTTCATACCAATCATGACTCTTATCATTTTCTTTTGGGCTCTAAATATTTTTTCCCAGTGATTTGACGTCCCGACATAATTATTCCATAGCGTAATATGGATTCAAAGTACGCAAAATACAGCACTAACTTGATTCTCCTGCTCGCTATATGAGTCAGACATGACATGTTAAATATTGCCTTGTTCAGCCTCGAAGTAATATATTCTATGTGCGCTTTCCATTTGAGTGTTGAGTCAAAAACTAGACCAAGCAATTTCACTGTCTCTGCTATCGCCCCATCGTACTTGTTTGCATCATTTACTACTATTTGAGTTTTAAACTATATTATGCTTATTTTTTCCTTATTTAAATTTAGCCCATTGGCTGCAAACCACTCATCTAACATCTCTATCAGATCACTCATCGCTTGTTCCACTTCACTTATTGTCTGTCTGGTTACATGTGCTGTAGTTTCATCAGCGCACATCACTATCTTTTCTTTGCACCGGAAAGGGAGGTCATTAATGTATATCAAGAAGAGCAAAGGACCGAGAACAGATCCCTGTGGAACACCATGAGGGACTTCTTTCCATTCTGAGTTTATTTTTACATTATTCAATGTTACTGTTGTCCGTTGTTTTCTGTTCTGGAGGTAAAAACCAAACCATCTCAAACAGTGTCCTTTGATTCCGTAACATTCGAGTTTTGCTAGCAAAATATCATGCCTCACACAATCGAAGGCTATAGACAAGTCACGCATCATCCCAAGTCTAACATTTGAATCGTCCAATGATTTAAGGATATCATTTGTCAAGTCGATCAAAGCACTATTTGTCGATCTTTTGCTTCTGAATCCATGCTGACTCACCGAAAAAATGTCATTTATCTCAATGTAAATGAAAAGCCGGTGATTATCAGTTGATTCCTTTCAGAATTTTTTATGACTATGATAGGGATTGAACTGACAATTTATAACAATAGAAACAGTGAGTTTGAAAATAAAAAAAATTTCCAATAATAATTAAAAAATTGCATTTTGCATCCTAAGTAAAATATGAGCAAGTTATATGCTTGATGACTTCCTCTCAGCTTATAAATTTGTAAGTAACAGCCACAAAAATGGTTAAACCCTAATTTAAAATTTTTATTTTTACAAATGTATGAAATTACTTAATTTTTAGGCCTTTGTAGTTTCAAACTTGTTTTATTTTAACTCTTTATTGAGAACCCAATATCATAAGTAACCATGGATAACACACATTACAATTGTAAAGTGATCGGAGTACTGTCCGGTTATGTATATACTCGACCCGGTCCAAGGAGAACGTAGCAGGCCAGTATTTGGCGAAACGATAAGCTTAGGATAGGACGGAAGGGAATGTTTGACCAGCAAATGGGCAAGTTGTCTGCGCCGGCTGACCAACTCGAATTAAGTCTACTTAGCCAGTGGCCGCTCAACTTAAAACACACAGCTTAACGCATTGAGTTATAGTGCTTGTTCAATGTGATTTACAATAACAGTGGTAACTGTCCGGGATTTACTGGACTTTACCTAGAGACCACAACCGACTAACTAAGTTCCTTGTTTAAAGTCACCATTTGTTTTTCTTCGAATGAGAATCTTGTTGTATATTTGTGTAAAATGGTAATATAGATCTTTAAATTCTTCTTCCGAAAAAAAACCCATCGGTTTGAACTTTATAGTAAGCACAAAATGGATGGTTCTAATGGGATATCAATAATGGCTGAGTGGTGATATCTAGGGCACATGAATCCTGGAGGTTTTTTTTAAAGATGAGATGCAATGAGTTCTCAACGGATGTAGATAACGTCTTAGTGGTGATAACTAGAGCATATGAGTCCTGGAAGTCCTTTGGAAGATGAAAATGTGATGAGATAACCGTAACGGAGACAAAATGTTAAATGTTGCATATTAAAATTATTCAGGTAAATTGTTGCAAGCAATAATTTCAGGTAATTTTTATTCCTCTACATATTTAATGGGTGCTATTGATTATTATTTTAACTTTAAATATTTATATTTATTTCTATCCATGTTGGTGATTTGCTTGTTTCTTCATTGTTTTTGTCCAGTTGCTTTGAAAGATTGGGAATCAAATATATATTTTAGCTTACAGCGTGAGTCAAAATGAGTGTTCTTAAAATTGTGTGGATATTGTCTGCAGTTACCAGTTACTTGTTCTCAGTTACTTCTGTCACGTTATCAATATTAAACTCACATTTCTTATCGCACTACTGTGTAAACTAATTGCGTTATCAATTTATTAAATTCAAAACCGAATAAAATCTGATTATATTAGTAGATGGTATGTTTGATTAATCTTGCCCGATGAAATATTTAAATCATAATATTATTTTTTGTGACCATATCTCCGTTTTTTTCTTTTCTTAAGATTAACAATAGACCAATCAAGAAAATTTGAGTAAAATGGTTTACTCCGTAGAAGCCAGAATTGTGTTGAGCTTTATGAGAAAAGCTTGTAATAGACTGATATTAGGTACTACGTTTCATTGGAAACAGCAGCTAATTCAAGAACAACAGTGCTGCCACTCTGAGGGATAAACACAATAATCCCTTTAGATTTTTATAAATCCTAGTGTCTCGAATGTCGCTAAGTGGTGCCGTAAAGGGGAGAGGGATGATCAAATTTCCCGCCGGGAATTAACAAAACAATA
This sequence comes from Stictocephala bisonia, assembly GCA_035578905.1. Lineage (NCBI taxonomy): Eukaryota > Metazoa > Arthropoda > Insecta > Hemiptera > Membracidae > Stictocephala > Stictocephala bisonia. The sequence continues at coordinate 1,359,826 of JAQJVL010000063.1, read as the reverse complement.
ATCTCGAGATGATTTGATGAACTGCTGCTAGATGGGGAGTTCGTCGCCGAGGCTCTGTGCATTTCATTGTTGAATCTTGATGACGGCAACAAAAGGTTGTAATTTTGTCAACAAACATTTTATCGATGTCATTTTGTTTTATATTCCTTTGTGTTAGCACACGTATTTGAGTAAGTGAATTGTGTTCTGTAATTTTACACATCTTTTGCAGTAGTCTCTCATGAAGCAATGCCACAGTTGTAACATTAGTTGGTTCGCATCTGTTTATTCTATTAAATATTTTTAAGGCATCAACTATCAATTTTGATTTATGAAAAAGTTTCAATACATAGTTTCGTTATTTTTCATAAGGTATTAATTTACAAAGTCTTTATAAATTAACGATTTTTAGTGTATCGTTCTTTAAGGGTATGACATTGTTTTTAACAACATGTTTTTTAGTAATTGATCATTAATGAGATTGGAATACTTTCAATTATGGACAAAATATAAGCTCACAAAATCTCATTTTCAATGTATCGATTAGTATTTTTTTAAGCTTATATCAAGACATCGCAGCGATCGCGCACAGTTCCCACGCAAAGGTCGAGACAGATAATATAGTGTCCGTTAAGGTCACACCTAATAACGTAATTTGTCTTAAACATCTATGTGTAAAAAAGGTTGTAACATTTCATATATCTACAATAAATTGAAACTGGAGACACTTTCCTTAACCACACTTGCACATGGTGCTACGTGTGCAGATTTCAAATTATTGATACAATAGGCGAAAATAAATAATAACGTTGGATAGTTACGTATCACATTGCATATGTTTAGCTAAAGATAATTTAAAACTAAATCTAAAACATAGAAGAATCTACAAAGAAAAGTGATTGAATAGCTTTAACTCAGTTCTAAGATCGATAAGAAATTGTAAATGTTTGAACGAACAATATACCTTTTAATAAGATGCTTGCGCTATCTAGCTACAGGGCTTAATAATAGCATACCCAAGGGGCTTCGAAAGAATGTTATTGGAACGTTGTTTGGAATTTGGAATATAAAATGTAGTCTTAAGGAGTTTGGCGGTGTATTACCTCCTTTCTACCCCCACCCCCATTACACCCCTTACAAGATTTGGAGCTGCAGTTACTTGCAAAGTTCCCTTTTTATGCTGTTTATTAGATATAATTTAAATTCTTTTCATTGTTTGTTAGTAAATATTTAGATTGATTGACCATCGGTACACATGGACAAAGATGACAATTTAGTCTTATTGCAGGAATTTCCACAACTTGGAAAGTTATTTTGTAGTATTTCCTCATCATAGATTCATTTTATATCCTGCGTTGGTGTTGCAGATAAGACATGACCAAAGTTTTAATCTTTAATTTTTAATGTACTTTCTATAATTATTAGGTATCATTACGGACAATTACACATTGGAAGAAGATTTTAATTCTCTTGATATTAATTTTATTAAACGATTTCACTTAATATGAAGTTGTAATACTTTAAGGAATTCTTTCCTTATCACGAATATAACAAGTTATACGCATTCAGACTATTATTAACAGGAATAGTGCCGGTTTGTTTAGGTGGGTTTGGTTTTGTATAGTTAGATAGGTTACATTCTGTTAGGTTAGGTTTTCTAAGGTTAGTCTGGTTTTTATTTGAGTATTTTTTTAACCTAATCTAATAAAATCTAACTTAATCTAACCAAATATAAGCTAACCCAACCTTATAAAACAAAACCTAACATATAATCTAACGAACCCTAACCAAACTTAACGTAACATAACCAACCTGTGCAGAAAATAGTGCTGATCACGAAAATGGCAAGGATTTTGCAATTGGACCATAGGCCTATAATAATAGGCCTGGAAATTATTATAGTTAGGGCTGGAAATTTGCCGATTTCAGTAAAGTTGTCTTTAATGTAATTTAGCTGGAAATCAGACCAATACTACGTGATTCGGATTCCACATAAAGTTATAGGTCCCTTAGCTGCCCCGGCTATTGAGCTATAAATTTGTTTTTTCTAAGGAAACGTCGACCAAGTTAGTAACAATGACTACACTCGTTCATCTACACTCATCACACTCATTCACGCCTCATATTCGCCCATTTCTCTACGATCGGCGTCTTAGTAACGAACAATAATGAGTGACTCTTCGTTCCCCCACCCCCTTGACATAAAGGGAGGTCGAGTGAAAGCAAAACCATACCAATTTTACGTCAGTGCGCCGTGAACTACGTAAACGCTATACCACAACATGAATGAGCTGCGAGACCTCTCTCTAAGGGTGTACCAAAAGTCTGGAGACGGCGTAATATTTTTTAAACCATTGCAGATAATCAATTAAACTACACATAATACAACACTTAAAATCTACTTTTTGAAGCAAATAACAATTGCTTTTCATTCATCAAGTGTGTGATAAATATTTTATTTATCTTGTATAAAAGGTGATAATGACGGTGTTAAAACACGATCAAGCTATTGGAAATGTTCTGAATATAGAAAGAGCTCAACGTCAGAGAAGAGTAGTCTGGCATCTGCATCGCAGGGTACGCCAATCACGAAAGAATTCCTCATTAACGTCATTGAAGGCTTCAAGCATGACATGTGCGAGGAGCTGAAAACACTTCGTAAAGAAGTGGGTGAGCTGTCGTCCTCTGTGCAGTTCCTGTCAGATAGTGTAGACAAGGCAAACTTAACATCAGAAAAGGCTAACATCAAGCAGGAAAATGGAAAGATACGAGCTGAGAACAAGGAGATGAAAGCCGAGCTACAAGACATAAAAAGGAGGATTAGGTCCCTTGAACAATATAGAAGACGAGCTAACTTGGAAATCAGCGGGATTCCGGTGAAGCCCAAGGAAAGCATCGACGACATCGTGAAGGATGTGGGTGAGGTGTTGGGAGTGGAGATGAGAGAGGGTCTGGTCGCCGCAGCGCATCGCATCCCATCGTTCAAGAAGTACCGCATATTGTCCATCATAGTACAGCTGCAAACTAAAGCGCAGAAGGACAACTAGATTGCAAGGTACAAGGAAAAAAGAGGCTTAACTGCTACTGAGGTGAACTCAACATTTCCTAGTCAGAGAGTTTATATCAATGACCATTTGTCCCCTGAAAATAAGTTATATTTAAGTAAGTTAAAGAAGAAATGTAAAGCTGTACGATATAAGTAGAATTCCTATTGTTGTACAATTCCTATTTGCTGTGGTGGAAAATTTTTTTACGCAAACCTGATGGGGAAAGATGTGTGAAAGTTAGATCTTATGACGATTCTCAGAGAATTAAGTAAACAGATTAATTAATGCTTTTCACTGAAATATGCATTTATGTGTACTCTCTTGGGAAATGTGAGCTCTGTACGTCTATTTGTATATATATATATATATATATATATATATATATATATATATGATTGTAAATATTTGTGTGTTAATATTATGCTAAATGGATTCTTTTTTCGACTTAATGGCTGAAATATATAATAAGATATTTTGTTATGAAAAATTAAATAGTGATTTCTTTTGCTGTGAGGAAGGTAATAATCTGCTATGTTTGTTATATTGTATATTAAAAGCTTAAGATCAAATTTTTACAACTTTTTATTGGAGTTTAGTAAAATTGAAAATTATGTTTCAATTGTTGTATTGAGTGAGATATGGGTTAATACTTCCGAGATTCATCTTTATAGTATTACGGGATATGAAACAATAGCTAATTGTAACAATAATTACAGATCTGGTGGAGTCATGTGTTACGTTAATATGTTATCTGCTGACGTTCTTTTACTTGATGTCAACTGTATGCAGGACGGTTTACAGGAGATATCATACTGTTATGTACATTAAAGTTTTATTTTTTAATATATAGTCATAAACAGTTGTGTGTCATCAGGCTTTGATCATTTTTTTAAAATGCTAATTAAACATGTTGCTCATATTATCACACCAATTTTGACCCACATTATAAATTTAAGCTTTAGTTAGGGGAAATTTCCTGAAATTCTCCAATCAAGTATAATCATACCTCTTCGAAAAAAAGAGAATACTTTATTTTTAAATAAACAATCTAAGACCAATTACTCTTTTCTCAATTTTTTCCAAAATTATAGAAAAGGTCATGAAAATGAATTTAGTAAAGTACCTATAAACTAAAGGTTTACTCGGTAATAAGAAGTATGGCTTTAGAAAAGGGAAATCAACTGAAGAGGCACTGATTCATGTTACCGACAACATTTATGAAAGCTTAAACAAAAACAATAAAACCATCGGACTTTTTATCGACTTTAAAAAAGCTTTCGACCTTGTTAATCGTGAAGTTTTGTTGCTAAGTTTGGAAGGTGTAGGAATAAGGGGAGGGCACTCGACTGGTTCAGGAGCTTTCTCACTGGTAGATCTCAACAGATGAAGGTGGGTGAAGTTTTGACACACTATTACCAGTTACCGTAGGTGTTCCTCAGGGGGTCAGTATTGTCCGCTACATTATTCTTAATTTTTATTAATAATTTGTTAGAATTAGATTTTCATGGACATTTAACTGCATTTGCTGACGATATTGCATTCTTCTACTCAAATAAAAACGTTGTATCCTTACAAGCAGAAATATTTAATGAGCTGAGTAAGTTACGAGTTTGGTGTAACCACAATAGAATGGAAGTAAATGTGAAAAAGACAAAATATATAATTTTGATAATAAAGGGTTTGATTTTCCGACCATTCTGAAATACCATTCGATTGATTGTACAGACACAGATAATTGTAACTGCGAAGAAATTGAAAAGGTAACTAATTTTAAATATCTTCGAATAATTTTAGATGATAAACTAATTTGGAAATAACACACTTTGGAAATAACATAATAAAATAGAACTTTCCATAAGATCATTTTACTACTTGAAAAACTTCTGTGGCGAACATTTGTTACGTTCTTTATATCATGTTTTAATACAATCACGATTACAGCATGGTAAAGCTTGCTGGGGAAGTCACGTGAACATGTTGAGAACAACACAATATTATTTTATTAGATTAATTATGAATAAAAATAGACTACTTAGTTCCTTTCCGCTACATCAGCAACTTAAATTTTCACGTAGGCTATACAACACTTATATGCATATAAGGTCCTTAAATTATTCTGCCAAAAGAGTGGGAATAGAAGTACTGAAGTGTCTTCGTACTGTACTAGAAATGTTACTAAAAATATTTAAAAATAAAGCATTTTTTAGACTCCTTTAAGTATAAAGGCTCAACAATTTTTAATAGTCTACCAGCTAATGTCAAGGAATGCAATTTAATAAAGCCTTTTACATCTAAATAAATAAGTTGGCTGTTTATTTAGTGTAATATTATAAAATTGTAGACATCTATTTTCTTGTATATAGGCATATTAGTCACTTCGAAGTTTTGTTTTCTTTGTAATATATATTCAGGATTTTGTGTGTTCTGTTTTTATTCTTTTTTATTATTTAAGCTATAAACAAAAAAGTATGTATAAAAATAATAATTAAATAAAATTAAGCAGAATTGTATATTAGTTTATGTATACAGTTTGTATTATAAATAAATAAGTGTTTATTTTCATTTATTGTTCTGATGATAATTGCAGCAGATGCCGTGGGGTTTGGCACACAAAAACTGTTATTTAAGCGGCTGGACTGTTTCTGTTGTTGTACAAATCATAATAATAGATAATAAAACTGGTCACGCTACAGGAAACTGTGACCAGTAATATTCCTAAGTTGTACTATGTTGTATGATTATTGAAACATTTATTCATGTATCTACGAGGGGTTTCGTGTGTTGTTATAGGAAGGCCAGGCAGTCGTGTCATCCTTACGTGGTGACGTCCTGCGTAAAGGAGGGGTCCTCCACATTAACACCGCAGTTAACGTTTGTTTTGGTTATTTAATGTCCCCTCCTCATTGGGCGATGAACGAAAACGACCTCCAGTGACTCATAACAAGATTGCATTCCATCAAATTGGCTTTTAGTTTAAATGCTCAAGTGGCTTTATGTGTTTACGACTCCGAACACCAAATGAATCTCTTGTCCCCAGAGGCCTGGTTTCGATTCATATCACTCTTAAATTGCACGGTTATATATACAATCTATGTATAAATCCAAGAAGAAAATACAGTCCCTGCTGATGTAAATAACTTTCTAACTTATGAACAAGTTACGAACACAAAAAATATAAACTAGATAATTATAACTCGACCTCTAAATCTCTTTTCCAACCAGTTCTAGGACCATTAATTCTTAACTTCAGTTTAATTTTTTTTAAAATCTTTAAATCATACAGTTATAGTTATTTTATGAAATCATTAAAATATCTTGAATTCATATTAAATACATGAATAACAAGTAACACATGTTATGGTCGACGGCGCACCAGCTGATGGACATTTGCTGTGAATTATTGATTTGGCTATAAATAACATTAGCCTGCTATACATAAAGTACGTTATCAACTTAATTTCGTCATCTTAAACTGAAGTAAACATCTTAAGCGAGATCATCGAGCTTAATTTAGAGGGCAAAAAGAGGAATAAACAGTACATGACCGTTGACAAAAAGATAGAGAAAACAGTATAAAATTCTACTGTTAAGAAACAAAAAAATAATAAATCCTACTAAAAAATCCATGTCGCAAAACCAAAAGGTTGAGTAAAGCACAGTCGGGTCAAGGCATGTGACACAGTACTTGAATATGTATATGTACAAATATGTATGTATACATACGTGTATATAATAATGATGAGCAAGCCTAGTTAAGCTGACTTTGTATAAATTTCAAAAAATTAACATAGTGGAGCCTGATTTTAAAAAGATATGAATGTACATAGTAGCTATAAGGAATTGTCATTCCTTATAGCCTACTTACTCTGATTTTAAACACGCCAAAATGATATTACAATATTAAACAATGGAATATTATCATTTTTACAGTCCAAAGACAATGTAAAGTGTGATAGAAATCAATCTTAAAAATCTGTGAATATCAAAGTTTTTTTTTATAAGTTACAAGTTCATATTAGTTGGATAACTAAGTTCTTCTTATACACCCCCCCCCCCCCACACACACATTAGCAATGCGGCTCTCGTGAGTCATCTGTTGTGTCCGCAATCATCCAGTATTGTAGATACAGTATCTGTGAAACCTTCGTCAGGTAGTAGTGTCCTTAACGGCCCGGAATCCTTGGTGATGGACGGCAGTCGATGTCTATTATGAGAGTGTGGGTGTGCAGTCACAGTGATTGAAGACAACGTTGCACATAGTGTAGCCATAGTGACGACTGCGGAATAGTGTCTAATCCAAGTGGAAAAACGACATATAATGTATTTTAGCAACAAAGCACCGTCCTAGAAGACTGATTGGGTTGCAGTGTAGCTCCTACAAGCGGTGGGGCTAGAACAACATAGATCAGTCAATAATGTTTTACGACTTGGATTCTGATTGAATACTTCATTTCGTTGCTCGGCACGAGCGTGTCTCACGCCCCATAAACACTGTCTCCTCTCTGACATAGGACTGATGAAAATGCCCCTTCGCTGATTCTCCGACTTATTCACTGATTTTTTCGTGTATCTTTCGCAAATTACACTTTGTGTCTAACTCTGTATGTGAGTGCATGATTGTACATGAATTTAATGTAAAGTGTCCTTAAAATCGTGTAAATTATTATAGCGAAGATTCTATGTAATATTTTGGAAAAGGTTTATAAATGTTTTTATTTTGCTGCGAAATAAATATGAATTGGTGTCTCAAAATATAAGTGTTTTCAAGTGCACGTCGCTCATATCCCTCGGAGGGCTTGGGACGACAGTAAACTCTGGTCACGTGACCACAGATATTGACGGATTAAGGAGACGCAGGCATTTCTGGAATCTCTGGGAATTTCTAAATATCCTTGGAAAAAGATGGGAGTAAAATAATCCTGAAGATGGTTATTGTTTTAAAAAAATGAGGTCAGCCGTGTGAATGATGAATATAAAGGAGTGGTTGCACGTTAACGCAGTTTGTATTTACTTATTTTAAATACAAACAAAAAAGTCATGTGTACAAAACGTCAAGCTCGCACCGTTATCCGTATGTATGTCTGTATGTGATTTTTTGAAAGCTGTAAGCTGTTTGAAATAAAATCATGAAAATTGGTACGAATTTTGATTTTTATTGTATTCACATACTAAATTTCATTTTGTACAGTAGTCTTTTTCAAATTGGTGGCCATTTTAAAATTTAAAGCTGTGTATTTTTAATCTAATTAACCTTAAATTTTATTTAAAACGTGTAAGTTACAGAAAGGTTGAAGAATGTATTTCTTTAAATAATGGTATAAAACATTTTAAGATAAAACAACAATTAACTGAGGAATTCAGCTTTTTGCCTAATAACAACGAAATTCTTCGGCCAGAAAATCTTTTTTTTTTATAAAAATTTCAAAACCTCCAGAAGTTTGGCTGGATACTTACGAGACACCCTGCATATATTTATTCAATACATCTGGTTTATGATCTGCAAAATGTCTTATCACAGTGTAACATACGCTCTGTATATATAGCCTAGACACTTGTTATATAGATATAGATGTAATAAACACAAACGTGATTGGAATGACTAAACTTCAATAAAGACGCCAATGTACGACAATATAAGAAATAGCATTCAGCTAAATCAAACGTTGTTGTACCTGATGGTACGACGCATGATACGATCTTGCGTGGTATCAATTCAAGCACCTTTGCAATACGAATATTAAAAGCTTCGTGTAGTAGAGATATCCTTCTTGACGTGTACCGAGCTTATTGTGAGAGCATAATTCGCTATGGATTGGCTATCTGGGGAGGACCATCCTCTCTGGAAAGAGTTCTTAAATGTCAAAAAAAGATCTTAAGTATAATTTTCGACGTTACTGACTCTCATTCATGCAAAAACCTGTTTATAGAAAATAAAATAATGATCATTCAATCCCTTTATATATTTGAGGTTTTAATTTTAACATTCAAAAATATTGACGCTGAGGCCAAAATAGGAAATTTCCATTCATACAATACAAGGCATGAGGAGGCACTATGCTACCCAAATCATAGGACATCAAAATTTGAAAAAGGCCCAGCTTATATGGGATTACATTTTTTTTTAACAAATTGCCACTAAAAATTAAAAAAGAAAACAACATTTCAAAATTTAAAGATTTAGTAAAGTCCTTTCTTCTTTCGCATGCCTTCTACAATGTAAAGGATTATCTTAATATGGAAAGTGCCAAGTTTTGATTGTTTTAAATTATTTTAATTTACATATAAGTTCTATCCATTTGGCAACATTATTCAATGTATGCTTAAATATGTATTTTGAGTGTTCAAAGTTATTACTATTTCATACATTCGACTACCTCTCATGTCTGTAGTACAATATTATATTAAATATTAATTAATTGATACAGTATTATATTAGTAGTAGTTATAGTTAATTTGACAAAACACAAAATTTGTACAAATAGAATTTATAATTGTAACAAATGTTACAATTATGTGTTAATAAAGGATTTGAGTTTGATTTGATTTGATGCTCGATATATAAATTGCTTAAATAAGAACTAAAATATATTTATAATCCTTGTAGTAGAACTACACAAGTCAGATTAACATTTTGTTCTAATATACCCGACTGTCAAACACTGTTTAATCTCACATGTCACCTACTAACAGTTGATAGTGAAGAAAATGTAGAAAGTTCAAAGAAAAGGGGGAAACAATCCGAATCAGCAAAGACCATCTACAACAAACTGAGCAAAGTGTAGTAAGTCACAGAGTATTGTAGATGCTAATATTCAGGCAATATATAAATATAAGAGTTTAATTCAAGTAACATTTTAATTATTTATATCCACCTAAAAACTAATATACGAGATGTGGATTCGTTACAAATATTAATTAATTACTCCAGCTAAAATTATTATACTTGTAATTTAAATTGTAGTTAGCTAAGCAGACTTATATTTCACAGGCGGCTTTGATAGAAAAATTCGAAAAGGCAAGGCCGCTCCCACAGGTAGAAGAAACAAAATCAAGGACTTATATGAAATTTTCTATTCTTATGTGCATTAGCTTCTGCTCTAAAATTTGTAATAAGTAATTCGTCTTTAATTCATTGATAAATGAACTAACAAAATAATAATTTGTCAGCCACCGTGTTTGTTATCAATGATAACGAAGCAGTTTCTGTTCGCATTGCCTCTTTGTTTATGTTTGATGACAATTGTGTGATGTTGTCCTTTCATCACCCACTTGCCAAGTAAACGTGATCTAGATGGGAGAACACTTCAGTAGACTCTAAGTAGGGTTGCCATACGTCCGTATTTTGTACGGACAGTTTGTATTTTACATTCAATGTCCGTGTCCGTACCATACAAAGACAAAACCGGGTAAATGTCCGTATTTTTCATTCTAATGGTATTAAAAGTGTATATTTTAAATATTTAATATTGTAAAAAATACAAACATTACTTGGGGCAATCGTCAATCGACACTCGTTATGTGCTGTGTAATGTCTCACATACTATGCTCTATTATTGTAATACCAATACACCTCCCTCCCCTTAAAAAAAGAAGTTTATGAACTCTTGAAATAGGCTGAAAATAAGTGTGACAATTTTGAAAGTTTTGGAGTTTGCTCTTTCTCTACCCAGTCCTTCAGCACCAGTTGAACGAGTTTTATTCTAATGAAAACTGTATGGACACACGATCGAATTAGACTGTCAGTGGAGAAGGGCAAAGCTGTTCTTAGCATCAAAGATAACAATGACATGTCATGTATTACTTTAAAAATTAGAAATATCTTCAGAAAGATTTGACTGGTTTCATTCAGCCTTCAGCCAATTCACCAGTACAACTAGCACAGAGATACCTGAACAATTATGAGAATTCATTGAATTCTGGCGAGTTAACTTAAACGTAATGAATGACTTTTTTAAAGAAAAAAATAACTGTCTGTGAATATTGTATTATTCTGTAATCTAAAATTAAAATATAGCTGTAATATTAATATTATGAGTATATATATATCTCGAAGTCGTTAATTATTCTCCACAATTAACAACCTGAATCGGATATAACAAAATTCATAAGAGACAGTTTCTATAATAACCCCCTCCCCCTTTCTCCAGACCCCCAAGTATATCCGGTGTCCGTATTTTACTGTGAAAATGTATGGCAACCCTATCTCTAAGGCGTTACTTGTGGCGCTGGGGTTGGCAGACCTGACATGGAGTAAAGAGACGTAAAGTTTAGTTTTTAAAAGATGGTCAAGCCAGTAGGCCTTTAGCACGGAATCCGTACTTTATCTCACGCACAGCGTGCTTCACAGCGTGAACGTTCGACCAAGGTTGTGCCCTTGGAGACTGTTTGTTTACAATGAAACACGTTATTTTGTAAATTACATACTAACATCAGTGCAAGAATAATTCAAAGCTTGTCAAACTAAGAATTAGGCCTACATTTCTTGACTCATGTGCTCTTGAATGTATTAGGGAATTGAACGTTCCAGGCTTAGAGTATTATTAAAAGCATACTAGACCCACTTACCTTGTACACACTGCTCAAGGTTCCTATAACACATGAGCGGTTGCCTCACTTTCATATGGTCTAATATAATCTGAGTAGTGACGTAAGGGGCCGACCTCCAATACAGCACGCTGAACAATTAATTGATATATCCTAAAACCCTACTGTAGTTTTTTAGTATTATTTTAGAATTAATCGAATTTCTGGCATTTTAAAGTTATTTCAAGTGGTAAATATATTTTTTCGTGTGTTGCTGAGTTATAATTACTTATTAACTACTAAATAATATCAATATTAAATCAGTCACTTACATCAAATAAAATAACGTTTTTACAAAATCATATTCACAATTAATTATTAAACAACGCAGGCTGTACCGTTATTGAGAGTGCAAATACCAGATGTTTGTCATTGTTGCAGTTTTTAAAGGTAGAAAAATCACAGCTGAGGCCAGCCTATGACGTAACTGCTACCTGCGCGCTACGGATGCGCACTGGTTTGAGGCAAACTCTTGTATATAAGTCTTATGTACGCCCTGCCAACCATTCAAACACGTAAAAATCATTTATGGATTACAATTTTACCAACAAATAAGAAACGCATAAGTTGTTTTGCTTGTAAAAGACTAGACAACTTATGAGGCCGAGGGGCGAAAGACGGTATCTTGCCTCATAAGTGCCTTTCCTGTTTTACCTATGCCTCTCCTTTGGTCATGAGGTTCAACGTGCGTCATTAACAAAAATGGGTTTGTTTTGGAGATGAATGGACTATTTTCAACATGAGCCTCTCCCCCCAAATTAAGTTTTAATTTATTTTTATTGATGTCCACAACCGGGAACGTTCTTTGGACTGTTAGATTTTGAAGCTTACGTTAAGATTCTGCAGAGAATGTAACCATGTTTTGATCCCATGAGAACAATGCTATTTGCGGATCAAGATATAGATCGTTATTTATTGACCAAAAGTTGTGTATGGGGTGTCATTTTAATCATTATCATATTGCGCATTGGGGTTGCTTTTGATATTTTGAAAATAGTTGAAAATAAAAACTTCAAACTAAATATGTTTTTATATTTGTTTGTATAAAACCAATTAGGAATTCGCAAAGCATTTCCAACGTGCAATTTCATTCTTGATGAAATGCAATTTGTTTGGAAAAATCCGTTTGAAAATAACTGTTTAGTTTGGATACACGTGATCGTATGTCCAGTTAGAAAATAACATTGTTCTTATGGGATTAAAACCAACATGGCCGACATCCTCCGACAGCCTCTACAGACTCTGCAGCCTCTGCGGAGTTTTTTATGTCCTAACTAATACAAGGAAGACTATTTATTATAAAATACTTACTACAACGGTTCTCGTGATTCAATAGCGGAGTGGGCGTGTTGAGTTCGCACGCGTGCCACGACCCCCCAGGGCACTCTTCACATCACCCCCACCCTTATCTCAATACATAAATTCCACCCTTTTGGCAAAGATTTACCGGATTTACATCCCTCTCTAAATGTTTTGGAATTGTTTTATTCCGTCTATGTCTTTATTTCTGATGGGGTGAGTTTTTGTATGTGGGTAAGAACTAACTTTTGCAGTAAAACAACGGCATAGCTAAAGTATTATCTCTTCTTTTGGTTGTAATCAAAAACAACAAAAAATGTCCTTACAAAAGATGTATCCTTCAACAAGGGCATTGTAACTGAAGGCGTTTATTCAAAGCTGTGTTTGTATTTCAAAACATTTCCCGTGGTTCCGTGGCTTATTCGGTTTAAATTATACTTTATGTTTTTATTGTTACTTTAACTACTTAATTACCTCAAAAAGCTTGTCCATTCTTCGACTTACTTTTGAATGTGTTAAACGGTTGGAACTGCACAGATTATATTTTTATCCTAGATTTATTGTTTTAAAATATTAGAAAATTCCTCGACAAATCAAGTAATGTTTTTATTGTTTGTTTCAGGTGGGCTGTTACGTATATTTGGTGTCCTCTCAGCTACCTAGGCTAGGCCCTATCTTGGTTAGGTAGGCTTAATCTGTTTTAAATCATTGTTTGTTTTAATAATAATAATTATGATGCGACATGTTTGTTTTCATCTTAACCTAAAAAATAAGACAAGGAATTACACGTTATACATGAATGTAATGAATTTAAAAATGTGATAGTATCAGTGAAAAAGCCGTTGAAAGGGAATCTGTATGATATACTTTCGGCCAGTCGCTATATCCGTATACAAGGTTGGGCAAAAGTCTGAAATATATTTATTAATTTTAAAACAATTGAAAGATATGTAATTAAACTTTGAAGTTATGTAGCCTACATGTCCCTATACCAAACATTTAGACATATTTTGCTTGTTTTTGGCGTAGCCAAGTGATGGCCCATTAAGGGACACTTTTTAAACGTAAGCCTACCTCGAGTTATACCTCATTTTAAAGGTCTTTGTATTTACAAAACAAAAGTACAAACCTGAGGTCAAAAATATAACCTAGTCAGAAAGTACAGCTACTCATAGGATTTAATGTCATATTAGCAATTCTTCTTAGTTATACGGCTATTTATTTATTCCTGTTTGAGGTCTCTGTTGTTGAGTATGTTGACTGTTAACAATCGTAACTAACGTCTGCGTTATAAAAATAAATATGTTATTTAACAAAAATAAGAAAAAATAATTAAAACTCTTTTGACAGGAGGTTCACCCTACAAATAGTTTAAGAAAATTATTATAATAATGTGTTACATATTTTTATTAAAATTAATTTCTCATAGGCCATTCTCAGTCAGATAAATTATAGTTTACTCAGCAATAGATAGTAACTATTTTACCTTTGTCTTAAACAATGTTAGTTATATGGCTTAATGTTGTATACAAACAGTAGTACTTTACAGTTTTGCCTTTTTGAATTGGTTACTGCGCAGTTTCCGGTTTAAGGTAGGTCCACAATGTGCGTCCGCAGATACGTGTTTGGCTGCGTGATATCAGGAAATAAAGTGTGTCATTGGCGTCAGTGAGTTTTGTTAGAAACAGTTATAGGATTTATTTATTTACGGATAACAGCATTTGTACATGCACATTCTGTACTAATAAATAGACTTGATGGTGAAAGACAGTTACAAAAAATTTCTAAATAAGGAAACAAAGTTAAACAACCATAATAACAAATTAACTAAATATTTGGATATTGTAACTATGAGTATTATAGCTAAGAGTACCAGCTTATAACTACACTATTACGTAAATAATTACCTAACAAGAAAAAGCAATATGCAATAAAGTGTAACAACAATATGATAAGTACGTGATATAACAACTAGTCATTATAGTCAACAGGCAAATGAAAGTTGCAATAAAAGCAACAAAAATAACATGCAGTAGCCCTCCTGTCAGAGAACATTATGGAAACAACAACCTGATATAATACGAACCGTTAAAGTTGTGAGAGAAAAGTAATACATGCAACAAAGTCTACAGAAAAAAACAGTGACACAGTTG
This sequence comes from Stictocephala bisonia, assembly GCA_035578905.1. Classification (NCBI taxonomy): domain Eukaryota; kingdom Metazoa; phylum Arthropoda; class Insecta; order Hemiptera; family Membracidae; genus Stictocephala; species Stictocephala bisonia. The sequence goes on along the minus strand of JAQJVL010000063.1, from coordinate 1,344,765 downwards.
CCTTAATGCACATGTTGGTCTACACTCACAGACGAGGTATAGAGTAAATAGGTCTTCAATGCTGCTTCACTCTGACAGAAGAAGTCAAAATCACCGCTGATAGCATTCCCAATTCTATGCAGTCGAGGCAGACAGCTGTAATAGGCATACGAGGTAGAACAGAGCTGCCTATGAAATAAATCTAAGGTTCTAGTGAAGGTAGTGGAAATACGCAAGCTAATCATTGATAGTAGGTCGGCATAGTCCAGGGGCGTTATACCAAGATATTCAGCTATACGGTCATAAGGCACGCCAGAGAAATCAAATCCAAGACGCATTCCCACGATCCTCAAGAACCGTCTTTGGATCTTCTGCAGCTGATCAATGTGGCCCACTTAGTGAGGAGACCATACCACACAACAGTATTCGAGTACCGAACGTGCTAGCGTTGAATACAGAAATGTCGTAGCCTCGACACTGAGACCATTCTTAGAGGCCGGAATAATAAAGCCAACGGCCTTTGAAGCACGGTTGCAGACAAAGTCAATGTAGGAATCAGGGCACATGTAAGCCGTAAAGATAACTCCAAGGACTCTAATTGATGATCTTCTAACCAGTGGTGTTTTACACAATCTGTAGTCAAACATCATTGGGTTTGCGGTGTTATGGAATGTGACTATCATGCATTTATCTGCATTCAGCTTCATAAAGTTGTCTGATCAAAGCTCGATCCGTAAGCTCTCTTAAAGTGCAGACAGTCCTCAGGAATATATGAATGAAGAAAAGTTAAAAAATAAAATTAATTTGTGCTTTGGGGGAAGGGGTAGGCCAACTTAGACACACTAGCTGTGAGTAGCCTACTTGATTCTTCCTTATTATTTATAATAAGTTTTTAATAAGTTATCCAAGTGAACGTTTTCCTGCGTTTTACAGTAATATCATAAAACAAAATATTAATTAAATAACTTTTAAAAATATGGCATTCTGTGTAGCTTTAAAAACTGTAAAGTCACTGCAAGAAGAGTAACCTTCAGAATGTAAACGCTCACCAACTTCCCGGCAGACAGACCTCGGCAACTGCGGACGTGCGTATTTCCAGAAGCTTGTGGGTTGCGTATTATACTCACGAATATGACACACTCAAATTAAGAACAATGTGTTGTCATAATGATCTTGGTGAAAACACGCATCTGCCGAATAGGCACCAGGTAATTGGCCATCAAGGTAGTCCAGGTCAGCCAATGAGCGAGCGGGGCGTGGTGACCACAGATAGGACAGGTGTGATGGCAGGTGATGCCTCTCCATTGGCAGGCAGGTGGACCTTGAGCCAGCCGCGCCCCCAGACCCCAGGTGGCCCCACTCCGTGTCCACTCCTGCAAGGTCAGGATAAATGTTCTCACCTCCCTTTGTCCCTGGTTTCGTAGACCTGTCCGCCTTCACGCTATTCACAAAATCAGTTTTGGAATTCGTGGCCCCTTCTGACGCATTGTCCACCATTCCTCCGTTTACGACCGGAACGACCAGCCTTGAAGGTTTCCTACGTTTTTTCTACCTTCTAGAAATGGGAATGAAAGGCGTGTCGTGCCGGCTCGTAAATTTCTCCCACCATTAAAGGTAGTTCGCAGACTGGTGTCTATTGTCTCAGAGTCGCTTCATTAGCAACCTTCGGTGTGCACGTGCAGCTTGGCCTTGGTAGAATATCAACCATCTTGTAAAATATCTATCTCAGGTGAACCATTATCCCTAGCCAAATAACTGGCTTTCGTGTCGCTTGCAGGAGAGTGTGATGACACTCGGAGGAAGGGTTAGGGATCAACTTATTGAACATTTATGGAACATGTGTAATGCTGCTATATTTATTGTTATTGTCTTATTTTTTTGTTGTTGTGTATTATCGTCGCTAATTATTTTTTTTCTTATTGTTGTTGTTTTTTTATTAATGTTATGTATTGATACCGATAGGCCTATACCATGTCACAGTATTTACAGACCCGCACTTTAATTGCGTTATTGATGGTCTTGTTGTTTTTCCTGTTACAATTTATTATGTGTTGTTGTTTTTGTTAAAACTTAGTATTCACTATGATTGCTTGTTTCCATAGGTTTTCGTTTGATAGTATTATAGACTAGGGGAAACCCCTGCACGCGTCGCATGCCAACCTCGTCACTCACTACGCTCAGCCTACGGCCTCGACTATTAACTCTGCCTTTGGTCCTTTTGGACCTCAGATTTAAGACCACATTAAATAAGAACGTTATTTAGTGTCAAACTTTGTTGTATCAAATAATGGAACAATTACACTTTTATAATTCTAAATATTTCAAAATCCTAAAACATTCAAATCCTAAGGAAAAATCACAAATTTCATTAAAGCTACCAAAAATTTAAATAAAACATTGTAAAAGAGGGTTTCCTTTACCATTTATTTCGTGTTTTAATTAGTGACTCGCGAAATCTCATGTATTATAAAAATGAAATAGTCTTTCGTATGATTAATTAATTTAGCATATTACGTGTTGGAAGAAACACAATACAATACAAGTGTTGGTGTAAACACAATACAATACAAGTGTTGGTGTAAACACAATACAGTACAAGTGTTGGTAGAAACATAATACAGTACAAGTGTTGGTAGAAACATAATACAGTAGGGTGAATTCAGGTAATTTCGTGATACTGGTAAACTCGTGATAGTTTTTCTGTGGCTTGTCACGGGTTTACCACGTAAGGTAGAGTTCCAAACGCTTACCACTAGACCAGGGCAATTCACAGATCAGTTTGAGACCGCGTGGCGGATTGTAGCTATTCTAGTAATTGTTCTGCGAGTTTTCAAAGTTTTTATCCTGGATTTTAAGCAGTTTTTCTCACATATATTGCAGGTAAGTCATTTTTAATTATGTAGTTAATGCATTTATCAAGGTTTTATGCTGAAACTAAGTATATAAATAGGTAAAACTTCATTGAATGTAGCAAAGTAATTTTTGTTAGGTTATGTTTTTAACTCTAAGAAGCAGAGCTTAGCCCCGTCGCCTGATTTTTTACGATTTTGCATGTTTTATATCATCAACTGTCAGTTTGTGCCTCACGAGATAGCTAGATTAATATTAAATACTTATGCCTTGCTTACCTTTTTGCTTTGACCAGATATAGAAATAGTTCTAGCTCATGTTTGTTTTTCTTTTCAAATATTAACTCCAAATGAACTATTCAAACCTATTAATTATAAATGGAAAACTGAAAATGTTGAATACATTTTGTATGCTTATTATTGTAACGTAAGGTTATATTTATGAATTACCTTATGAATGTTAGTTTTTCAATAAACATTTTAAAAATTCAAAAAATATAATACGTAGGATATTTCTTTCAGAATGGCTCCTATAAAGAAGAGAGGTGTGGTGGCAGCCAATGATGATAAACAGTGACTCAGAATAAGCTTGGTTGGAGTATTAATCAGAATATAAGCCTGTCTCTGTGTTAAATATTATCTATGTATACCAATAATTAATACTTTTCATTTTACTCAAACATGTCACATCTAATATTAAAGAAATTTTTCATAATTTTACATTTTTCCTTTTATCCTTAGCTAAATATTTATTTAAAAGCTTGAGAAACTACTTACAAATCTATACAGGTAATAACGTGATAGTACAAAGCTACCAATACCACGCGATTACCTTAGTGTTGACAATTCCGTGATATCACGGGTATATCTCAATGCTATCACGAGATTACTTGCACTAACCATACATTTTTATAAAAATTATATTTTATTTTAATTATTACTGTAATTATAGCTACATAACTTTACCTTAACCCTGCAAGTGTGGTATAGTTCTTCCCCCACTGTGGTAGCAAAATTAGTTGTTTCGCAAAGGTTTATTAAATTAATATTCCAGCTGCCTTATTATTATATAAATATAACTTGTTGTATATCATTGTTTTCAGCCTGAAATGTAGCATTTGACAGTACATATATTAGAAGGCTAACTTTATTTTTGTAAATCTGGTATCAGATAAGAGACAAAATAAATATGTAAATAAATAAATTATTTTTTCTTTTGCTTATTTTTATAACACCAGTGATAATTATTTTAGCTTGGTAGTTTCTTTATATTATGTAAAATTTCATACAGATTACAAAGATGTATAGGTATCTATAGAAACCAGTATTGATAGGAAGTTATAAGTACCAAAAAGTAAATTCGCACATAAATAAAAGATTGCGTGTTTTGCATTTGCTACCATACCTTCAATACGCTAACTTCAAATTCAGTAATCTCACTTTGAAATAGAATATCCCGAATATCACTTAATCTACAAGTATCTGTCATTATGAATGATGTTCTCATCAAACAATAAATTACAAAATAAAATAAGCATAACTAAGATTCATGCCAGCTACAAACAGGCCTACCAGTAACCTGCAGTGTTCATATATATATATATTTACATTTTCTAAAACCAATAACTATATTTACACTAAAATCAATATTAGTAAATACAATATAAACAATATTTGACTGTATGTATGAAATAAAACGGTAAAAATTAGGTTAGATTTCAATAAAATAATGTGACAGTGAAACTGGAACACACAGATTACATCTGACAAATTGACGACAGTAGTATAAAATACATCAGCTGTTAGCAGAGTGTATTCAGTCAAATGTGCAACTAAAGATATCTAAATATAACAAATGGAACCTCATGAACCAATTGGTGGTGATTATAATGGAATTTGACATATAATAATAACGTAGTAGTGACGAAACGAGACAGTCGGAAATTCCGAGAGTCACACCCGTAATGGGTACCAACCATCGGAAATTACGATGGCTCACACTTGCAGGGTTAAGATACTCGAAAACATACTAAATACAACAGTAACAATCAAAACAAGAAATACTTAATTCTTGTTTATCTTAGAATGGTTTTTACAATTTTATCACGAGATTACCTGAATTCACCCTACAAGTGTTGGTAGAAACACAATACAGTACCGTACAAGTGAATGTCACACAACACACACTACTGCAATATAAGTACAGAATGTACAAATATTATGGTGATTGATTTCGGTAAACTTCGTCCACCATCCTCAGACCAGAGGGATTCTTGTAACCAAGAATTTATGAGTGATATTATCATTAACATTTATTAACACATCTGTTTTCTTTTCTTGTTTTAAGTTTTTGTTAACAAAATGAAAATCAATTAAAATTATTATATTTATTTGTAATAATACATATTTCCTATTTAATGCATTGATTTCGTGTTACATGCGCATTTGTTAACTGTGCACATAGCTAAAATCACGTTACTTGCGCATAACCCTTGTCAATGGCCATGGAATCGTAGTTGATGGTTCAGATTGAGCTTCCGGAGGCCTCCGGCTTATTTTTTTTTTATTTTTAAGCACTCTTCAGTTTACATGGGCCCACAGACCTGTGCGTGAACCTCCGCAGTCCTAAGCCTTAGCCACTGATCCACCACGCCCGGCAATCTATAATTCAAAGTTGAGTGCACACTTGATTTATAATTTCAAAAACTTTTGGTTATAAGTTTCGTTAATAATGAACACAAAAAAACTATTGTCAATTATACTATAGGTTTTCTCCTAAATTAAATACGAAAATGTTAAGAGTGTTCAACTTGTTGAAACATTTTGAACTCTTTAATTAAAACTGATTTATTAAATTAATTTATTAGAAGCAACACGAAAGAAACATTAAAATGCATCCAATTTTCAGCATAATGGTAGGTAAGGGCCTATGTATTGCTTTTAAAATAATTACAGTATGACAAAACCTACAGTCGGCTTCAAAATGCAATTTACTCCAGTTTGAACCCTTGGTTTGAATCCAAAATTCATTCAATTTATAAAAACTGTAGGTCTACACAATATTTTTAGATTATTTATGTCTGTGGCTCACCATGTAAGTTACAAGTGTTTATTACAGTAATAAATATTTTTTATTGTAATTGGTTCTCGGCCGGCAACGTCCATCTACCTTCAGCGGTCTTTGGTGATTTATCAAGCGATATACAATCACAGGATATCATGGTAACTCGAACTAGTACTGAAATGATATGACTGATATACAAATAAGATTAAAATTAACTTCAATCTTGTCAGTGTCCACACCCGACAGTGCAACTATGGCCTTGCCATTCCTAAAGTTATTCTCTCTTACAATGTTATATATTTTCTTTTTCCTTTGGGCTCCTTCTAAATTTAAAGGATTTAGGCTGTAGGACCGTAGGGTACCATTACTATCTGAATGTCATGATACCTGGACGTACCGTCTGATTCATCCACCCGCATCGCCTATTTACCGGCTTGTTTTGGGAAATCTCACATACGTGTTTGCAAAAAAGATCTTATTCAGGAACTCCACGACCGCTCTCACAGATTTTAAAATGTTTTCGCAAACTGTAACAATATTATTATGGAAGACCAAGACATTTCGTGTGTTCGCAAGCTGGACGATATTGTTTGCAAAGAAGGCCCACCTCTATTGGTTGTTGTACAATTGCTAACAACAATAAATTTACGAATGTAGGCCTAATTGACTCATTCAGTATGAATCGTCATTGAAATGTATAGTAGGCCTATAAAATTTATTTCATTTGAAGTTATAAAAACACTAAAACATGATATCTATTTAGTATTAGACAGTAATGTAAATGCCAATACTGAATAGTTATTTTATGTACACTGCTTTATGTATTGAAAAAAGGCTATATTGCTAAACCATCGATGACGATTATAAAATAAAATATTATGTTATGAAATTATGTGGGTCTAATTATGTATTTGTATTATCAGTTATAAAAAGGTACCATGGATTATAAGTCAACATATAATCGTAAATAAGAACGAAAACATTAGTAGGAATGGGGGAGGAGTTGGTTATTTTTGGCAACAATTACACGGCGCTGAGAACAGAGAGAACGATTGGTTATTTGTCAACGGTGGCACAAAAGTGTTAAAATGAGAAAAATGTGACTCCTGAAACAAAAGACGAGGCGAGAACAAAGCGAGAGAAAAGAGAGGCAGGGAGCAAATGAAGCGAGGACAATGCGTGGCCTGCGGCCGGTGCGGGATTAAAGGCCTGAGGACAGACGGGAGGTGTCCTGCCTGAGCCGGGCGCCGCGACGCTGACACCTTGCGCGCCCGTCAGCTGAGATGAAAACACCTCCATTGTTACGGCAGTATTATACAGCCCCCAACCGTTCATCTTCGGAACCAACTTTCATTTTAGAATATATATCGGGGACCCCATGAACTAAACCATAAAAGTAGCCTACTTCATTCCATTCAGAAAGTGACAAGTCACTTGACGTCCGCAATCATAACCCTAAAAAGAAAAATCTTCATCGAAGTAAGTTTTTGGCGGAAAGAAAACTTAAGTCCTTTTTTAATTCGAGCCTTAGAGCCATTCTAAGGATAATAATAATAATTGTCTTTAAACAAATCAAGTTAAAATACACAACGGGTCTCAAATATGTATATTTTATTTATAGCCACTGACTAATAAAAAACATCTCGTATTAATTAAAGAGTGTTGTAGATTCTAGTTTCGGTACAATTATGATGTTGACGAGATGTTGTACAGTGTAGTTCTATGGTCAATGTGTAACATTATTTCACTTATGGATATCATACTGATAGCTATCACGACATTGATGTATCTGTCATGTGTAACAGGGAAATCAAAGAAGTTCGATGGGCCGTTGTGATGTGCTATGTGGCATAGGATGTTTGATAGGGTTGCTTTGGAATGATGTTTGCCATGTGGCATGATGTGCGGGGGACGGGACGATTGGCACACATTTTTGGACCTTCTGCCCATGGCAGTATTGGCACAATCATTAGAGCGGAATAAGTAGGGTCAACTCGCCTGCTTGGAAAAGGCAGGATTGGCACAGTCGCTCGACCAGGTAGACGCCATCGAACGAGGGAAAACGGGAATTTTATTATTCCCGTCAACTCTGCGTGGCAGTCATTTGCCCGTGATATAACAAATTTTTTTAATTTAAACCTCACGTTAGGTTAGGTTAGGTTAGGTTAGGTTGGGTTGGGTTAGGTTAGGTTAGGTTAGGTTAGGTTAGGTTAGTTGCTTACTTCAATAAGCACCACAGCAGGGAATTTGCGGGGGCAAAAAAGTTTCCATTTTCCCGCATTCTGGCCACCTGGCTGCTACTACCTGGCCGGGCGGTGTGTGCCAATCGTGCCTTTCTGAAACTTACAGGTTGACCCTTCTTAATCCTCTCTAATGACTGTGCTAATCGTGCCATTCCAAATCGGCCAAAAATGTGTGCCAAACGTTCTACGGCCGATGTGCGATGGAGTTGCTTTGGAATTCAGAACTCAAATATCTTTATTTTTTACAATAAATACATTGTACAATAGAGTCATAAATGTAATAAATTCCTTACAGCTGTATAACTACATAGTTTTAGTAAACGGAACATAATCTTTAACACTGTAGAAAGCTTCTTTCTGCAGTATTTTCATGACCCCCCTTCCAAATAAAACACGATCTTTTTCAACTCTAAGTGATGTTGGGATTGAATTAAATAGGGTAACGCCATTGTATAATAGATGATTTTAAAAAAATTGTTCTGTGGCGTGGAATTTTGTAATTGTTATTTTCTCTAAGTGAATAACACGTTCTATTATTTAACTCTATATCTTGAAACAAATTAAAATTTTTATGAACAAAAATAAGGACTGTATAGATGATATACAAATACAAGGGAAAGTTGAAATTTTATTGTTTATAAAGAGAGATCTGTTTTAAAGAATGAAGTTTACCAGTTGTTATGTGGCACGATGTTCTAAGAGGTTGCTTTGGAATGAAGTTGGCTATGTGCTATATGGCACGATGTCTGATGGAGTTGGTTTGGAATGAAGTTTGCCAGGTGCTATGTGACACGATGTTCGATGAGGTTGCTTTGGAATGAAGTTTGCCAGGGGCTGTGTGGCACGATGTTCGATGGGGTTGCTTTGGAATGAAGTTTGCCAAGTGTTATGTGGCACGATGATGTTCGATGGGGTTGCTTTGGAATGAAGTTTTCCAGGTGCTACGTGGCACGATATCCGATGGAGTTGCTTTGTAATGACGTTTGCCAGGTGCTATTTGGCACGATGTTCGATAGGGTTGCTTTGGAATGAAGTTTTCCAGGTGCTACGTGGCACGATATCCGATGGAGTTGCTTTGGAATGACGTTTGCCAGGTGCTATTTGGCACGATGTTCGATAGGGTTGCTTTGGAATGAAGTTTTCCAGGTGCTATGCATCACAGCATGTTCAATCTTTTCATTTTGTAATACAATTTATTTTTATTACAGTTTTAGAGGTTGAAATCAAATTGTTTTTACTCGTTGTAGTTTTATAATATCGTTGTTTTTTCCATTTATCTAAGTCGTTGTATATTTTGTAAATTCCATATTTTAAGTTAAACACCTGTTCTAGCATGATGTTAATCTCGTAGTACCCTAGCCTAGCTTGATTGTTGCATTATTTTTTACAATTTAACTATAGTTACGATGTGGCTAATCCACTAAAACATAAAATGTATCTAAGTTCGTGTTGGAAATTCGTAAAGGTTTACGCTTCCTTTACTTACGTCTGTTGTAGGGATACTTTAAAGTCATGCATTCGCTGAATCATTAATTAATTATTGATAATTTGTTGCGAAATTCTACCCAAAATATATCCTCCTCAATAAACCATCACCTTCACGATATGTTATCTAACTAAAGAAATTTTCAGCTTTAAGTCAATTTCGTCCCGAAGGCAATAACGAATTTCATTTACCTCGGCGCCATCTCATAAAATGAAATTCTAAGAAGCGTTTGTGCGTCTAACCCAATTTGATCGTCGTAGCGTCGAGTGAATACGAAGCACAGGCAGCAGAGGTGAGAGGCAGAAGGCAAACATGTCTGAGTAAATAGATTGTCCGATAAGACGCCGCGGGGGGAGGGGGCATTGTACATTGAAAGTGAATTAAAGTGGAGGCCTCGCGGTCTACGGGGAGCTTAAGTGCCGGCCGACCTACAGAGGTGGCACCGTATCGACCCCTGGCGAGTCTCTACATCTATGGCTCTTTGTTTTTGGTAATTATTTCATTTAAATTATTTATAAATGAAGTACATTATATGAATAGTTTAAATATGTCCACAGATAATTATCAGGCTTCACAATGTCCCTTTGTATCTCAGCGTTGTAAGATTAGTAAGAATTACGGTACAGTCTCGGTAATCGGAATATTTGTTTGCAAGGGCCTGTTCGGACTATCAAGGTGTGAGAAAGACGAATGTACATCAAATCATTATTTAACGAAATACTGTACTAAACTATAATATTTTATAAACGTAATAATAGGCTCTGTAATTAAAAGTTTCAACTATTTGTTAATACGGTTGTTGTTAACATATTTCCTAAAACGTCTGAGTTAATTTATATACACGTTTGTTATATCTTTTAAAATTGTTTACATACAATAAGTAAAAATCAAGCCGTCTAAAAAAGTTAAATTTTACCTAGTTATTAAAGTACTCTGTCATTTTAATTCGGGAAGATTTTTTTTATGCTTGCAGATCATTCGGATTACCGCCTGATTTGGAATAACGTAAGTTCGGACTACCGCGACTTACTTTATTGGAAATACGCTACTCTGAAACACAGAATTAAGTATTTTTTTTACCACTATTGGCCTGTGTTGCTTACTGCTATAAACTGTAAAAAAATCATAAAAACTGTTTGAAATACATCTGTTTAGCTGTTCATGGAATATTTATTTTGAAAATCATTATTTTAAATCAACCTTTTGTGAATTTTTTACTTATAGCTTTAGTTGTCTTTATTTATTTATTTTTATTTATTCATAAGACGCCGATCGTAAAGATATGGGCGAATATGAATTTGTAATGAGAGTGATGAGTGTAGTTGAGCGAATCTAGTCCTCACGTGGATTCACGGTATACCGTACATAACGTCTTCCACCTTTTGACATAACTAAAATCAGTGTTTGTACATTAATTTTTATTTATTTTATATTATCAGTTAGACGCTGATCGTCAGTATATAAGTGAATTTGGCTTGTGAATGAATGTGATTATTGCAGATAAACGAGGGTAGTCTTTGTTACTAACCAAGGTTGACTTAGATCCTTAGAAAAGATTATTAACGGTCGAAAGTCCATTAGTAAGGGTCCTAAAATGTATCATCTTGGAACCCGAAAAATGTAGTGTTTATGAAATTAACAAAGTGTTAACAAATTAATCATTTGTATCCATTATGCGTTCCCTACCGGTGCTGTGGTCGTAGGCCTATCATTGCTTAGCCATAAAATGGACATTACCGCCCCCCCTGCCTATAAAGAGGGAAGAGTTTACAAACATCCGAGATGATGGGCAATCATAAAGCCTGGTCAGATTGTTAATAAAGTCAGAGTGATTGTCGTGATTGTGTCGACCACGTCGGTGACTCGAGCTACAAACATGGTTACAAGGCACAACATTGGTATATATATCCTATGTCAGATGGTTTGCGGTCATTTATACATTCTATATAAACCCATTCGCCCGTCCATATACCTACAGTGGTATTGACCCATTCGCCCACCCTAAACCAACACCTATGGTACACCTTTGGATGGTACTTCGTGCATTTTCATTCAGTGTCCATACCTCCTATTCCCCTTTTTTGTCATGTATAGTTTAATTGGGAGCGGGTGGTCGAGTTGAGTAAGCCGTCAGGACTTTGAGCATCAGATACAGATAGCACCGGCTCACAGTGCGAGCCAGTGGCCGGGCGTTCTAAGGCGTCAGGACTTTGAACATCAGATACAGATAGCACCGGCTCACGGGCGAGCGGTGGCCGGCGGTCTAAGGCGTCAGACTTTGAACATCAGATACAGATAGCACGCTCACTGGCGAGCCGTGGCCGGGCGGTTAAGGCGTCATGACTTTGAACATCAGATACAGATAGCACCGGCTCATGGCGAGCGGTAGCCGGCGTTAAAGGTCCAGACTTTGACTTCAGATACAGATAGAACGCTCACTGGGCGACGGTGGCCCGGGCGGTCTAAGGCGTCAGGACTTTGAACATCAGATACAGATAGCACCGGCTCACTGGGCGAGCCGTGGCCGGGCGTCTAAGGCGTCAGGACTTTGAACATCAGATACAGATAGCACCGGCTCACAGTGCGAACCGGTGGCCGGCGGTCTAAGGTGTCAGGACTTTGAGCATCAGATACAGATAGCACCGGCTCACAGTGCGAGCCGGTGGCCGGGCGGTCTAAGGCGTCAGGACTTTGAACATCAGATACAGATAGCACCGGCTCACTGGGCGAGCCGGTGGCCGGGCGGTCTAAGGCGTCAGGACTTTGAGCATCAGATACAGATAGCACCGGCTCACAGTGCGAACCGGTGGCCGGCGGTCTAAGGTGTCAGGACTTTGAGCATCAGGTACAGATAGCACCGGCTCACTGGGCGAGCCGGTAGCCGGGCGGTCTAAGGCGTCAGAACTTTGAGCATCAGATACAGATAGCACCGGCTCACAGTGCGAACCGGTGGCCGGCGGTCTAAGGTGTCAGGACTTTGAGCATCAGATACAGATTGCACCGGCTCACTGGGCGATCCGGTGGCCGGGCGGTCTAAGGTGTCAGGACTTTGAGCATCAGGTACAGATAGCACCGGCTCACTGGGCGAGCCGGTGGCCGGGCGGTCTAAGGCGTCAGGGCTTTGAGCATCAGATACAGATAGCACCGGCTCACAGTGCGAGCCGGTGGCCGGGCGGTCTAAGGTGTCAGGACTTTGAGCATCAGATACAGATAGCACCGGCTCACTGGGCGAGCCGGTGGCCGGGCGGTCTAAGCTGAGCGTGCACTAGGTTGGTGGAGCGGCGCGAATAATTTCCGACCCTGAATAAAATACATGTAATCAAGTGGACCCCTGTGTACTAAGCCGGGAGCGCAGCGCACCGCGCCGCGCAGTTGGTCGGAACTGCGCTCGGGAAGTCTGGAGACTTTGGGGTCGTCGGTGCGTCGCGCTGCTCCACCGACCAAGTGCACGGGGGCGCGGCGCACCGCGGGTCAGTGTTTTTCCGCCCTCGGGTGAGTTCGTAAGGACTCGGCCGTTTCCGAGCTCTTTTTGCGCCTGGACAAAACCCATCATCCAGTGACTGGAACCAGGTTGGATTTACGATTGCGGTTAGTTACTTAATAATAATAATATTTTATATTTGGCATATACAGTATAAAAGTACATTGTCATTATATACGAGTTGCTCGTACATTTTGTTTGTTTTTATTACATTAATTTGATTAATTCAATATTTTCAAATTACACTAGTCTGCGTACTGTGGTCTATTAATGTATTTTAACTGTAGATTCTTATTTTATTTCTAAATTAGTATCGTGGTATTCGAATGTTTTTCCCAGTGAGTACAGAATATATAATTTCTTATTAGGTCAATTTCTAAATTAACCTCAAGGTTGAATCTTAAACTGAAAATAAAAAACAGAATGTTTATAGGCCTACATTTTTGTATTTTATCAATGTGTTTGGTTATTTTATTACCTCATCAGTTACTTGTTGTAATAACGAATGCTGCTGTTCACTGCAAGCTGGAAACGAGTATTTTGTCTTTCAATGTCTGGTTTTCTTATTTCCAGAAGTTCATAAAATGTTTCTTGTGACATTCTGAAAAACTTCGTAAACTTCTTGCTGTCCCTCAGAAGGTCAGCAAATAAGTGGTGATGTTCAACATACGTGGCTCTTTTATTATTTATGTGATGTATCCACATTTTCGGTTTTTTACTCTTCAGTTCCTCCTCCTCGGCTTCTACCAAAAGTGCCAAAAACAACATTTCTTCATCAGAATCCTCCCTCCGTCTTACCAACACGAATTTCAAATCACAACTGACGGAGCCAAAACGGCGGCGCGCCGTGCTAAGTGCACGTACCTCCACTTTCCGCGCTGCGCCGCTCCACCGACCTAGTGCACACTCAGCTTAAGGTGTTCAGACTGAGCTTGGGTTAGAGATAGCACTGGTTCGAATTCGGCCTGGAGTGGAAGATTTATCAGTAGTATTCAACTTCTACTGTACTGGTTCTCCCTTACTCTGTCTGAATAAGTTCCTCGCACAGATCAGAAATCTATGAGGGATTGGCAGAGTAAGGTTAAGAAGGATGTCGGCCTCTCCTTTTTTTTAAACAAAAAAAATCCTGGAAGTTTTTATCAATAATTTTACCTTGTACAACATTGATATTATATATCCTCCTTATTCTTAGTAAATAAGTTACCCGCACAGATCAATAGTCTTTAGAGAGTGAGCAGAGTAGGGTTAAAAAGAAAAAACTTTGATTTTAAATATTTCATCTACTATTTGTACAATACAATAAATAATATATAGTGTAACATGCTTGCTAGAACGGTCTAGGTCCAAACCTACCTGTCGTGTTATGTGAGGACTGGCAATGACGTGAACGCCTTGTCATCAACTTGTAACACCCGGAGGGGGGCATCACGTGTCCGCAGACAGACGGACGTGAGTTGTCGGTTATTAACGGCTTCACTAATTGGCCGATAGCCACTAGTTATGTGCCGTTTCAATCACAATCGGCGCCCATTTACTCCGTTTGCCCATTTTGCGCGTTTTACAAATCGCCACCGATAACTCACGTGCCATTTAATGTAGAGCGCGTGATGTCACCGCGCGATGCGATTAAAATCGCGACCGCTGTTCAGACTAAGTGCCGCCATTCGTTGGTCACCATTGTTGGTGTTGTATTGCTGGTGCAACAAATTGGCTTTTGTTGATGTACCACCGCGCCACAGCCGTGCCTCCAAGTCCTTATTCAACATTCAATAGGTACAAATTAAAAAAAAAAAAAACTAATTTTAACGCTTAATTAAATGTCAAGGCGTGTTGATTGATAAATGTCAAGGCGTGTTGATTGATAAATGTCAAGGCGTGTTGATTGATAAATGTCAAGGCGTGTTGATTGATAAATGTCAAGGCGTGTTGATTGATAAATGTCAAGGCGTGTTGATTGATAAATGTCAAGGCGTGTTGATTGATAAATGCCAAGGCGTGTTGATTGATAAATGTCAAGGCGTGTTGATTGATAAATGTCAAGGCGTGTTGATTGATAAATGTCAAGGCGTGTTGATTGATAAATGTCAAGGCGTGTTGATTGATAAATGTCAAGGCGTGTTGATTGATAAATGTCAAGGCGTGTTGATTGATAAATGTCAAGGCGTGTTGATTGATAAATGTCAAGGCGTGTTGATTGATAAATGTCAAGGCGTGTTGATTTATAAATGTCAAGGCGTGTTGATTGATAAATGTCAAGGCGTGTTGATTTATAAATGTCAAGGCGTGTTGATTGATAAATGTCAAGGCGTGTTGATTGATAAATTTCAAGGCGTGTTGATTGATAAATGTCAAGGCGTGTTGATTGATAAATGTCAAGGCGTGTTGATTGATAAATGTCAAGGCGTGTTGATTGATAAATGTCAAGGCGTGTTGATTGATAAATGTCAAGGCGTGTTGATTGATAAATGTCAAGGCGTGTTGATTGATAAATGTCAAGGCGTGTTGATTGATAAATGTCAAGGCGTGTTGATTGATAAATGTCAAGGCGTGTTGATTGATAAATGTCAAGGCGTGTTGATTGATAAATGTCAAGGCGTGTTGATTGATAAATGTCAAGGCGTGTTGATTGATAAATGTCAAGGCGTGTTGATTGATAAATGTCAAGGCGTGTTGATTGATAAACAAACTATATACTATTCACATTTTGGGATTATTTGTAAATCGTGATTATTGTGTGTATTATACCTAGGCTATATGCTGTCTCTTTCGCGTATGGTATACATACTGGTCTGGGGCGGAGCCTCGTTGGCGCAGAGGTCTCCTCCCGGAGCCCCTGGCCATGGCGCAGAGACAGGTCTCCTCCCGGAGCCCCTGGCCATGGCGCAGAGACAGGTCTCCTCCCGGAGCCCCTGGCCATGGCGCAGAGACAGGTCTCCTCCCGGAGCCCCTGGCCATGGCGCAGAGACAGGTCTCCTCCCGGAGCCCCTGGCCATGGCGCAGAGACAGGTCTCCTCCCGGAGCCCCTGGCCATGGCGCAGAGACAGGTCTCCTCCCGGAGCCCCTGGCCATGGCGCAGAGACAGGTCTCCTCCCGGAGCCCCTGGCCATGGCGCAGAGACAGGTCTCCTCCCGGAGCCCCTGGCCATGGCGCAGAGACAGGTCTCCTCCCGGAGCCCCTGGCCATGGCGCAGAGACAGGTCTCCTCCCGGAGCCCCTGGCCATGGCGCAGAGACAGGTCTCCTCCCGGAGCCCCTGGCCATGGCGCAGAGACAGGTCTCCTCCCGGAGCCCCTGGCCATGGCGCAGAGGAGAACGATAAAAATCGTTCTAAAAAAATCAACGTTATCTTACTAATTTGTTAACTACTATATTTCCGATTTTATACGTTAAGGAGCTGTTTGTAAACATTTTCTTGTGTATATTAAGAATAATAACAATGATAGTTTTTGGGTTTTGAACATAATTATGCATTAAGAAATAAAATTGACTTTTTTGTCAAATTCCATGACTGAGGAATATACTGGATCATTTTAATTCTTTTATCTTGCTCATTGTGTCTATAAAAATCTACCACATTTTTTAACTGTATTTAAATTGTACGCTTGTACTATAATTGTGTTTTATGGTGGTTTTATTCAAAGTATAAGAAGTAAGAGAGTTTAATTAATTACAAAAGAAGATATTTTTTAATTTTTTTTAAATTTGATTTCATTGTTAAACAATTCTAAGAGAATTTTCCAAGAATGGTACTTCATCTCGATGCAAAGACAATCGCTTAAATGAAGCACTTGCACACCCCAATCTAATTTACTGGGTATTATATAAACTGGCGGAATCCACTCCAAGATCCATCACCTTGAAAGGAAAGAAAGTGGATCCAGAGAGCCGCGGCCCGGGGAGAGGTGGGTAAGCCGTGCTAAGGGCCAGATTAAGGCTAAGGCCTCCTTAAGGCTCACCGGCGCAAAATTAAAGAGTAATCTTTTGTAATGAAATCTCAGGGGTTAAGTACTGGGCGATCAACTCAACCTTGTCAACTGCTGCCATTTTAATTGTCACAGGCTAAATAAAGGGTTGAAACTGTTCTTTAAAGATAAGGGTGGTTTTTATTCTCGAGGTGGGGCGATCACTTTTTCACTTCCACTGTTGATCCATTCTCTTTTGTAGTACTTACAAGAGCAACTCGCTTTACTTAAGAGTCTACAGAGGCTATCGGCCATGTTGGTTTTAGTCCCATAAGAACAATGTTATTTTCGAACCGGATGTACGATCATGCGTACCCAAATCAAACAGTTGTTTTTATAGGGATTTTTTCCAAACAAATTGCATTTGATCAAGTATGAAATTGCGCGTTGGAATTGCTTTGTGGATTCCTAATTAGCTTTATAGAAAAAATATCACGAGATCTACTGTCGACTTACGTTCAATTTTCATATTAATTTGTTAAAGGTACTTCAACCCAATATTTATGGAAAATATAATTTATAACAGAACTAATTAAACATTAAGGATTTCTCACAATATATACAGTATACTGAAAAAAGAAGGAATTAATAGTGAAATCCCATAATTAATTACAAAACGTAAAACTGTATTTTGGAATGAGAATTGTTTACCGTAATTTAATGCAGTTATTGTCAATGCATCGAAACCTATAAATAATGACGGGTTCATTTACAGTGAGGTGTCAAAACAGCTGATAATCGTGTGATTTGTTGAAACAAATCCCAGCGTTCACTCGGCATTGTTTTACGCCGTAATGGATTAATCGGGTCGCTACTGGTGAATGTGATGTGTTTTATAGGTGGGGGGGGGGCGCAGGTTGTGGTCCGCAACTCGTCGGTGAGGAACGAGATGTCTTGCGACCGATCACATTGTCGACACTGATTCTCCTAAAGTAAGTGTACATCCTATTCATTTGATTGTACAAGAAAAAAATTATAAAATGCGTAAAATGATCATTGTAGTTAAATAATAGTACGTGCATAAATGACATTATTTTATTTCCGTTTCGTTACCTTATTTACCTTTCCTAGCGAAAACAATTAAATTGACACTTGCACTTTTAGACGAGACGTCTGTTTCTTTCTTCTCCGTTCTCACTCGTAATCAAGATCGTCTGGTATGTTGTGCTTCTTGTTGTCATCCAAGCCACTTACAAAAAACAAGAACATACATAAAAACATAATTACGGTAATGAAGCACTTTCTATCCCCTTCTGAAAATACGATTTCTTGTTGAAAAAGTGGTGAAATAAGAGTTTTCAACTTTTTTAAAATCGTTATTTTTTACAATTATTTCGTGTTATGTATATATATTTTAAAGCTGAACACGAATTTTTATAGATTTTTTAATAAAATTATTTTTTCGCCACGAAAAATAACCTTTTTACTTACCTAAAAAAATATAACTTAACTTATTCTAATTGTCTATTTGCACAACCAAAATTTGTAATTTGTATTAAAAACGGGTGCCTAGCATCCGTGACGACCTCCCTCCGGCGAAAGTAAATGTGAATTCGGGTTTGTGGTTAATAGTTGGTGTTTGTAATGATCTCTAATCACTATTCGCCGCGAACGTAGTTTTTTAGTTATATCACGAAAAATAATTGGTATTGACCAATTTAGTTTCCAAATTTGTATTCAGCGTAAAAAACATAAAATTCAAAAAGATGATTAAAATATGATTTGAATTAACGGAAATATGTCAAAAATACTAAAAGTTGTAAGATTGAGTTTCCGATTTTATCGGTATCTGTGATTTCCGCAAATTAAAAAGCACTTCTTGTGAAAATATAGCCAATTCTTGACCCATTTCAGGCAAAGTTTTCAAATGTTGTTAGGTGGCAATCAACTGATTAATAACTGTTGTTTCAAGTCTGTGGAAGTTCACAGACAGTTAAGGCAATTGAGATTAAGTCACTTGTACACAAGAAGTGACACTTATGATAATACAACTCTCAGATGACCAGTTCAACGATCGCCGAACATGTCGTGCGTAAACACAACACAATAAGTCGAACGATGCAATCGAGTTAGCATTATAAAATACCTCCACAACAGGCTACAGTAGCGATTGAGCAATCAATTAATCTGATTGCCAGTACATAGTACATTTCGGGGCCGCGAGAGTGCTGTCCGCCCACCCACACGCTGCACTCAAATATCAATAGCTGATGTTTGCAATTAAAATGATTTCTGTCTCGGTTGTTGATTCTGTTTTTGATTCTTCGGCCGGCCGCACACATATCCATCATCACGACGTTATCACACCAGTTAGCTAGCGTCCGTTCGAAATTCGGCCAAATTCAATATTCACATTTCATTACGCGCAGTGAACGTTTGCAAAGGAGTTGAAAGGCATCTTCATAAAAAAACACCGATTAACATTTCATTGGTATAGTTTAGTTTTGAAATCTGTAATAAGGGTAATGTTGCATTTAGACAAACATGTTTACAAATGATGTGGTATACTTTATATTGGTAGTCAGGGTTGTCAGGTTAGTTAGGGTTGTCAGGGTAGTCAGGGTTGTCAGGTTAGTTAGGGTTGTCAGGGTAGTCAGGGTTGTCAGGGTAGTCAGGGTTGTCAGGGTAGTTAGGGTTGTCAGGGTAGTCAGGGTTGTCAGGGTTGTCAGGTTAGTTAGGGTTGTCAGGGTTGTCAGGGTAGTCAGGGTAGTCAGGGTTGTCAGGGTAGTCAGGGTTGTCAGGGTAGTCAGGGTTGTCAGGGTAGTTAGGGTTGTCAGGGTAGTCAGGGTAGTCAGGGTAGTCAGGGTTGTCAGGGTAGTTAGGGTTATCAGGGTAGTCAGGGTTGTCACGGTAGTCAGGGTAGTTAGGGTTGTCACGGTAGTCAGGGTTGTCAGGGTAGTCAGGGTAGTCAGGGTCGTCAGGTTAGTTAGGGTTGTCAGGGTAGTCAGGGTTGTCAGGGTAGTTAGGGTTGTCAGGGTAGTCAGGGTTGTCAGGGTTGTTAGGGTAGTCAGGGTTGTCAGGGTAGTTAGGGTTGTCAGGGTTGTCAGGTTAGTTAGGGTTGTCAGGGTTGTCAGGTTAGTTAGGGTTGTCAGGGTAGTCAGGGTTGTCAGGGTTGTCAGGGTAGTTAGGGTTGTCAGGGTAGTCAGGGTTGTCAGGTTAGTTAGGGTTGTCAGGGTAGTTAGGGTTGTCAGGGTAGTTAGGGTTGTCAGGGTAGTCAGGGTTGTCAGGGTAGTTAGGGTTGTCAGGGTAGTCAGGGTTGTCAGGTTAGTTAGGGTTGTCAGGGTAGTCAGGGTTGTCAGGTTAGTTAGGGTAGTCAGGGTTGTCAGGGTAGTTAGGGTTGTCAGGGTAGTCAGGGTTGTCAGGGTAGTCTGGGTAGTTAGGGTTGTCAGAGTAGTTAGGGTTGTCAGGGTAGTCAGGGTAGTTAGGGTTGTCAGGGTAGTTAGGGTTGTCACGGTAGTCAGGGTAGTTAGGGTTGTCACGGTAGTCAGGGTAGTTAGGGTTGTCACGGTAGTCGGTTGTTGATTCTGTTTTTGATTCTTCGGCCGGCCGCACACATATCCATCATCACGACGTTATCACACCAGTTAGCTAGCGTCCGTTCGAAATTCGGCCAAATTCAATATTCACATTTCATTACGCGCAGTGAACGTTTGCAAAGGAGTTGAAAGGCATCTTCATAAAAAAACACCGATTAACATTTCATTGGTATAGTTTAGTTTTGAAATCTGTAATAAGGGTAATGTTGCATTTAGACAAACATGTTTACAAATGATGTGGTATACTTTATATTGAAATTTGGAACGTTTTTATTTAGTTAGCGTTCATTTCAGTTGGACAAATTTGTTATTTTTTATATCATTTTAATTGTGCATATTGGTATGTTTTAGATTATTGCATTCTTCGTGAAAAAAACCTTTTTACATGTTGAGCTGATGATGTTCATCCTACCTTTCAATTTTACCGTACCTTAACCATGCACAGCATTAATGATTTATCTCCACCGTGTATACATGCATAACATAGAGTTGGGGGTGTTTACATGTCGATCACAACATTGTCGATCTCCCCTGTAGCCTATACTTCATAACACTTATCAATTTTCATCGGCACCCTCTACATACACAACACTGTCAGCACACCCCACAGCCTATACCTCATAACTATTATCAATTTTCCCTCGGACCCTTAGTTTACATGCACAACATTGTCGATCCCCCCCCCCACACAGCCTATACCTCATAACACTTTCAAATTTCCCTAAGACCCTATGTCTACATGCACAAACTGTCAGCCCCTCTGCAGCCTATACCTCATAACTATTATCAATTTTTCCTCGGACCCTATGTTTACATGCACAACATTGTCGATCCTCCCCCCCTCCACAGCCTATACTTCAAAACACTACCAATTTTCTCCTGAACCCTATACATGCACGATATTGTAGACCCCCCCCCCCCCGCAGCCTATACCTCATATCACTACCAATTTCCCCCTGCTCGCTATACATTCATAACATTGTCAATTTTCCATCTCATTCTATACATACATAACAGTGCCGATTTTCCTTCCTATGCATAATATACATGCACATCATCGAGAATTTACCCCTGGACGCTATAATTTTATAACATTGTCGATTTTTTCCTCTCAATTCAATTTTAGCATATGGCTCGCAACAAGACTCCGTGGTTAGTCAGGGTTGTGAGGGTAGTTAGGTTTGTCAGAGTTGTCAGGGTTGTCATGGTTGCCAGGGTTGTCAGGGTAGTCAGGGTTGTCAGATTAGTTAGGGTTGTCAGGGTAGTCAGGGTTGTCAGATTAGTTAGGGTTGTCAGGGTAGTCAGGGTTGTCAGGGTAGTAAGGGTTGTCAGATTAGTTAGGGTTGTCAGGGTAGTCAGGGTTGTCAGATTAGTTAGGGTTGTCAGGGTAGTCAGGGTTGTCAGGGTAGTTAGGGTAGTTAGGGTTGTCAGGGTAGTCAGGGTAGTCAGGGTTGTCAGGGTTGTCAGAGTAGTTAGGGTTGTCAGGGTTGTCAGAGTAGTTAGGGTTGTCAGGGTAGTCAGGGTTGTCAGATTAGTTAGGGTTGTCAGGGTAGTCAGAGTTGTCAGGGTAGTTAGGGTAGTTAGGGTTGTTAGGGTAGTTAGGGTTGTCAGGGTAGTTAGGGTAGTTAGGGTTGTCAGGGTAGTCAGGGTTGTCAGGGTTGTCAGAGTAGTTAGGGTTGTCAGGGTAGTCAGGGTTGTCAGATTAGTTAG
This sequence comes from Stictocephala bisonia, assembly GCA_035578905.1. Lineage (NCBI taxonomy): Eukaryota > Metazoa > Arthropoda > Insecta > Hemiptera > Membracidae > Stictocephala > Stictocephala bisonia. The sequence continues at coordinate 1,322,457 of JAQJVL010000063.1, read as the reverse complement.
GGTTGTCAGGGTAGTCAGGGTAGTTAGGGTAGTTAGGGTTGTCAGGGTAGTTAGGGTTGTCAGGGTAGTCAGGGTTGTCAGGTTAGTTAGGGTTGTCAGGGTAGTCAGGGTTGTCAGGTTAGTTAGGGTTGTCAGGGTAGTCAGGGTTGTCAGGGTAGTCAGGGTTGTCAGGGTAGTTAGGGTTGTCAGGGTAGTCAGGGTTGTCAGGGTTGTCAGGTTAGTTAGGGTTGTCAGGGTTGTCAGGGTAGTCAGGGTAGTCAGGGTTGTCAGGGTAGTCAGGGTTGTCAGGGTAGTCAGGGTTGTCAGGGTAGTTAGGGTTGTCAGGGTAGTCAGGGTAGTCAGGGTAGTCAGGGTAGTCAGGGTTGTCAGGGTAGTTAGGGTTATCAGGGTAGTCAGGGTTGTCACGGTAGTCAGGGTAGTTAGGGTTGTCACGGTAGTCAGGGTTGTCAGGGTAGTCAGGGTAGTCAGGGTTGTCAGGTTAGTTAGGGTTGTCAGGGTAGTCAGGGTTGTCAGGGTAGTTAGGGTTGTCAGGGTAGTCAGGGTTGTCAGGGTAGTCAGGGTAGTCAGGGTTGTCAGGGTAGTTAGGGTTGTCAGGGTAGTCAGGGTTGTCAGGGTAGTCAGGGTTGTCAGGTTAGTTAGGGTTGTCAGGGTAGTCAGGGTAGTCAGGGTTGTCAGGGTAGTTAGGGTTGTCAGGGTAGTCAGGGTTGTCAGGTTAGTTAGGGTTGTTAGGGTAGTTAGGGTTGTCAGGGTAGTTAGGGTTGTCAGGGTAGTCAGGGTTGTCAGGGTAGTTAGGGTTGTCAGGGTAGTCAGGGTTGTCAGGTTAGTTAGGGTTGTCAGGGTAGTCAGGGTTGTCAGGTTAGTTAGGGTAGTCAGGGTTGTCAGGGTAGTTAGGGTTGTCAGGGTAGTCAGGGTTGTCAGGGTAGTCTGGGTAGTTAGGGTTGTCAGAGTAGTTAGGGTTGTCAGGGTAGTCAGGGTAGTTAGGGTTGTCAGGGTAGTTAGGGTTGTCACGGTAGTCAGGGTAGTTAGGGTTGTCACGGTAGTCAGGGTAGTTAGGGTTGTCACGGTAGTCAGGGTAGTTAGGGTTTTCACGGTTGTCATATGTTAGGTGCACATCAGAATTTAACACAAATTGGTTCCAAGTGTGAAACATACTGAATGAGAGGGAGCAGTTATCAAGGCATTGGCGATGTTTGCCTACAGGACATAATTGAGAATTATATGGAGGATGAAGGAAATGCAAATTAGTTAGTACGACATTCCTATCGAAATGTCTGTGGAACGTGACCAGATCGTTACTTCACAGACCTCCGAGGCGGATTCCCACCGCAAGGTACCCTGGTGTTCCCAGGCTCACCTATATTTTTATTACCTACAGATGTTCGTGATTGCCAAATTTATGCGGAGCGGTGTGTGCCTGTCCTCTTGGGTTATTCCGGCGGCAACCCTTCATTGAGAGAGCACGTGTTGGGGGTTCCCCAAGAACACTCCAAACTGCTAGACCTGTCGGCGTCTTCGGGAGTGCTCAGGGAAAGTGGTCGGAGTCTTGCAGGTCACTAAGGAAGCTTATTCCGACATTTCATCTAGTTGTCATTTTTAAATGTGGAATAGATTTCATTATTTCGATAAATATCTCTCGCAGCCGTAATAAAGATTTATTTATACTTATTAATTTACATTTATAATACTAAATAACATTCCGGTAATAACTGACTCCATTTACAAGTACTTGTGGCTAGTATGTTTTAGAAATTGAACATGCAAATAATTTATTAAATCATATATTTTTAATATATGAAATTATTAAATCATATATTTTTAAAAAAATCACATCTTAAATAAAATAAGTAGTAACAAATTTCAAATTATTACATCTCAGTATGTCTGCACGATTTCAATTTGTTAAATAATTAAAATATTTTACTAACATAAAAATCCAGTTTTTACAGCTTGTTATACTACTACAGTACTTTAACTAATGCGCAATTTTAGAGAAAAAAATCAAAATTGGAATTTTTTCTTCCGAACCAATATAGTGGATAGTTATAAAATGACCTCTCATTTGTTAGTTTGATAGAAGGCGCGTTGAAAACTAATATTGAATCATTAATGTATTATTCAGTGTAGGCTAACTCTTTTCTACGAGATTTGAGTACTAATAAAATCAACACCAAACGAAAAACATTTACACTATTACATATATATACCAAACACACACTTGAGTCTCCATTATAGTTCTAGTTTTACACATATTTAACTGCTTTAAGTTGGTCGTTCCCCCAACTGCCAAGCCACTGTTGGAAATCCGACAGTCCCAAACTGCCAAGCCACTGCTGGAAAGTCGACAGCCCCAAACTACCAAGTCACCACTGGAAAGTCGACAGCCCCAAACTGCCAAGCCACCACTGGAAAGTCGACAGCCCCAAACTGCCAAGTCACTACTGGAAAGTTGACAGCCCCAAACTACCAAGTCACCACTGGAAAGTCGACAGCCCCAAACTACCAAGCCACCACTGGAAATTCAACAGCCCCAAACTACCAAGTCACCACTGGAAAGTCGACAGCCCCAAACTACCAAGTCACCACTGGAAAGTCGAAAGCCCCAAACTACCAAGTCAGCATTGGAAAGTCGACAGCCCAAAACTACCAAGTCACCACTGGAAATTTGACAGCCCCAAACTACCAAGGCACCACTGGAAAGTCGACAGCCCCAAACTACCAAGACACCACTGGAAATTCGACAGCCGTAAACTTCCAAGTCACCACTGAAAAGTCGACAGCCCCAAACTGCCAAGCCACCACTGGAAAGTCAACAGCCCCAAACTGCCAAGTCACTACTGGAAAGTTGACAGCCCCAAACTACCAAGTCACCACTGAAAGTCGACAGCCCCAAACTGCCAAGTCACCACTGGAAAGTCGACAGCCCCAAACTACCAAGTCACCACTGGAAAGTCGACAGCCCCAAACTACCAAGTCACCACTGGAAAGTCGACAGCCCCAAACTACCAAGTCAGCATTGGAAAGTTGACAGCCCCAAACTACCAAGTCACCACTGGAAAGTCGACAGCCCCAAACTACCAAGTCACCACTGGAAAGTCGACAGCCCCAAACTACCAAGTCAGCATTGGAGAGTTGACAGCCCCAAACTACCAAGTCACCACTGGAAAGTCGACATCCCCAAACTACCAAGTCACCACTGGAAAGTCGACAGTCCCAAACTACCAAGTCACCACTGGAAAGTCGAAACCCCCAAACTGCCAAGCCACCACTGGAAATTCGACAGCCCCAAACTACGAAGTCACCACTGGAAAGTCGACAGCCCCAAACTACCAAGTCACCACTGGAAAGTCGACAGCCCCAAACTACCAAGTCACCACTGGAAAGTCGACAGCCCCAAACTACCAAGTCACCACTGGAAAGTCGACAGCCCCAAACTACCAAGTCAGCATTGGAAAGTTGACAGCCCCAAACTACCAAGTCACCACTGGAAAGTCGACAGCCCCAAACTACCAAGTCACCACTGGAAAGTCGACAGCCCCAAACTACCAAGTCAGCATTGGAGAGTTGACAGCCCCAAACTACCAAGTCACCACTGGAAAGTCGACATCCCCAAACTACCAAGTCACCACTGGAAAGTCGACAGTCCCAAACTACCAAGTCACCACTGGAAAGTCGACAGCCCCATACTACCAAGTCACCACTGGAAAGTCGACAGCCCCAAACTACCAAGTCACCACTGGAAAGTCGACAGCCCCAAACTACCAAGTCACCACTGGAAAGTCGACAGCCACAAACTACCAAGTCACCACTGGAAAGTCGACAGCCCCAAACTACCAAGTCACCACTGGAAAGTCGACAGCCCCAAACTGCCAAGTCACCACTGGAAAGTCGACAGCCCCAAACTACCAAGTCACCACTGGAGAGTCGAAAGCCCCAAACTGCCAAGCCACCACTGGAAATTTGACAGCCCCAAACTGCCAAGCCACTGCTGGAAATCCAACAGCCCCAAACTGCCAAGCCTCTGCTGGAAAGGCGTCAGCCCCAAACTACCAAGTCACCACTGGAAAGTTGACAGCCCCAAACTGCCAAGTCACCACTGGAAAGTCGACAGCCTCAAACTGCCAAGTCACTACTGGAAAGTCGACAGCCCCAAACTGCCAAGCCACCACTGGAAAGTTGACAGCCCCAAACTACCAAGCCACCACTGGAAATTCAACAGCCCCAAACTACCAAGTCACCACTGGAAAGTCGACAGCCCCAAACTACCAAGTCACCACTGGAAAGTCGAAAGCCCCAAACTGCCAAGCCACCACTGGAAAGTCAACAGCCCCAAACTGCCAAGTCACTACTGGAAAGTTGACAGCCCCAAACTACCAAGTCACCACTGGAAATTTGACAGCCCCAAACTACCAAGGCACCACTGGAAAGTCGACAGCCCCAAACTACCAAGTCACCACTGGAAATTCGACAGCCGTAAACTTCCAAGTCACCACTGAAAAGTCGACAGCCCCAAACTGCCAAGCCACCACTGGAAAGTCAACAGCCCCAAACTGCCAAGTCACTACTGGAAAGTTGACAGCCCCAAACTACCAAGTCACCACTGGAAAGTCGAAACCCCCAAACTGCCAAGCCACCACTGGAAATTCGACAGCCCCAAACTACGAAGTCACCACTGGAAAGTCGACAGCCCCAAACTACCAAGTCACCACTGGAAAGTCGACAGCCCCAAACTACCAAGTCACCACTGGAAAGTTGACAGCCCCAAACTACCAAGTCACCACTGGAAAGTCTACAGCCCCAAACTACCAAGTCACCACTGGAAAGTCGACAGTCCCAAACTACCAAGTCACCACTGGAAAGTCGACAGCCCCATACTACCAAGTCACCACTGGAAAGTCGACAGCCCCAAACTACCAAGTCACCACTGGAAAGTCGACAGCCCCAAACTACCAAGTCAGCATTGGAAAGTTGACAGCCCCAAACTACCAAGTCACCACTGGAAAGTCGACAGCCCCAAACTACCAAGTCACCACTGGAAAGTCGACAGCCCCAAACTACCAAGTCAGCATTGGAGAGTTGACAGCCCCAAACTACCAAGTCACCACTGGAAAGTCGACAGCCCCAAACTACCAAGTCACCACTGGAAAGTCGACAGTCCCAAACTACCAAGTCACCACTGGAAAGTCGACAGCCCCATACTACCAAGTCACCACTGGAAAGTCGACAGCCCCAAACTACCAAGTCACCACTGGAAAGTCGACAGCCCCAAACTACCAAGTCACCACTGGAAAGTCGACAGCCCCAAACTACCAAGTCACCACTGGAAAGTTGACAGCCCCAAACTACCAAGTCACCACTGGAAAGTCGACAGCCCTAAACTACCAAGTCACCACTGGAAAGTCGACAGCCCCAAACTACCAAGTCACCATTGGAGAGTTGACAGCCCCAAACTACCAAGTCACCACTGGAAAGTCGACAACCCCAAACTACCAAGTCACCACTGGAAAGTCGACAGTCCCAAACTACCAAGTCAACACTGGAAAGTCGACAGCCCCATACTACCAAGTCACCACTGGAAAGTCGACAGCCCTAAACTACCAAGTCACCACTGGAAAGTCGACAGCCCCAAACTACCAAGTCACCACTGGAAAGTCGACAGCCCCAAACTACCAAGTCACCACTGGAAAGTCGACAGCCCCAAACTGCCAAGTCACCACTGGAAAGTCGACAGCCCCAAACTACCAAGTCACCACTGGAAAGTCGAAAGCCCCAAACTGCCAAGCCACCACGGAAAATTTGACAGCCCCAAACTGCCAAGCCACTGCTGGAAATCCGACAGCCCCAAACTGCCAAGCCTCTGCTGGAAAGTCGTCAGCCCCAAACTACCAAGTCACTACTGGAAAGTTGACAGCCCCAAACTGCCAAGTCACCACTGGAAAGTCGACAGCCTCAAACTGCCAAGTCACTACTGGAAAGTCGACAGCCCCAAACTGCCAAGCCACCACTGGAAAGTTGACAGCCCCAAACTACCAAGTCACCACTAGAAAGTCGACAGCCCCAAACTGCCAAGTCACCACTGGAAAGTCGACAGCTCCAAACTGCCAAGCCACAAACTGACAGACAGACAGAAAACGGTACATATTAGGATATACGTTATAAGAAGTTTTTTATTTGTTTTTATCCCAGGAACAACTTCCTGAAGTTTGTCCAAGTATTTCAGGTACACCATGTGTAAGCTTTACTTTCTACTTCGTTTGACGATTGGTCATTGCATTAGGCATTTCAGGTGAGTTTTGTACGTTTCATTACCTACTAAAGCTCTAAAATCCATTAATAGAACTACAGCTAGTCAAGTAAAGTTGATTTAAATCTCCAGTAGTTGGGTTTTTCTTCATATCACTATTGTTTTTATCACTTGGCTACTTATCGTGTTTGCGTCAGACCTGGCTCATTATGGAAAGCGTCACATCATGCCACTTTTTAAGGCCACAAGAGAGGTTGATAAGAAAGAAAAACTTTAGGCATAACTTTTACAGTGATAAATTAGAACGCATTTCTAAGGATATTGAGGTATTCTGGCCCAAAAGTATAAATATTTTATTTGTAGCCTATGTTTTACCCTTGATCAAATTATTACTATGGTTAGTAAGGCCTGCTACTATAGTTGGTTTACACTGCGTTAAACTTTCATGGGACCCTCCACTAGTGCTCCACAATGGACCACAAAACAGCTGATAAATTGACTCAACATTAACATTGGATGAGGAATCTATCTGTGTGTATCAGTGGTTTTACTTATAGTTTGTTTAATATTAATATTTTTAATTTACTGTAACAACTTATGTGTTTATTTATACATAACGGGTTAAAGTATGGGATCATATAACAGTAAACACTCCTTTGGTCTAGAAGTTGATAGGCATCGTAGTTAGTGCTGTCCTTGGGAACACTATCTCGAAAACTATTTGACACACACAGGAAAGATTAAGCACGAAGTTTTCTTTAAAATAAATGAAGGGTGAGTCAGATCTTTAACTTGGCATCTAATCCCGAAAGTTGTTTGCTTGTTAGTGATGTCCCCTCGAACATTATCTCGAAAACTGTACGTGTCACTGCTTGTGATGTCTCCTCGAACATTATCTCGAAAACTGTACGTGTCACAAGTGAATGAAAATGGATTTATTCCACGAGAGCAATGTCAAGGACAGCACTGTGACTTAACGATTTGTCCGAAATTATAACTGTTACGTCGTTTGAAAGAAGGTAAAAGTTACTGGTGAATATACACTACTATACAGGGTTGGGCAAAATGTCTGGATATATTTATTAATTTCAAAACTATTGAAAGAAATGTAATGAAACTTTGCAGTTATGTGCATGTCCCCATACTAAAAATTTAGACATATTTTACTAGTTTTTCGTGTATGCAGGAGTACGCCCATGAAGGAAGTCTTAGAAATTTTAAGTGTAAGCCTACCTTTACTTATACGTCATTTTAAAGGTCTTTGTTTGTACAATACAAAAGTGCAAACATGAGGTCAAAAAGATTACCCAGTCAGAAAATACAACCACATAAAGAATTGAATGTCAGGGTTGGGAAAATCTGTAATATATTTATTAATTTTAAAACTATTGAAAGAAATGTAACGAAACTTTGTAGTTATGTACATGTTCCTATACTAAAAATTTAGATATATTTAACCTATTTTCCATATGGCCAGGGAATGGCCCACGAAGGAAGATTTTAAAATTTGAAATTTAAGTCTACCTCGAGTTACACCTCCTTTTAAAGTTTCCTTTGTTATTTATTTTCTATGTAAATTAATTTCTCATGTACAGTCAGATAAATTATAGCTCTAAGCAGCAATAGATAATAACTATCTTAGCCTTGTTCTTGAGTTGTAGGCCTATTAGTTATATGATATTAAATCCTTTAAGAGGCTATATTTTGACTAGGTCATCCTTTTGAACTCAGGTTTGCACTCTTGTTTTTCACAAACAAGATGAGTTATAACTCGAGGTAGGCTTACATTTAAAAATGTTAAGACTTCCTTCATGGGCCATCCCCTGGCCATATGAAAAACAAGTAGTATATGTCTAAATGTTTGGTATAGGGACATGTACATAACTCCAAAGTTTAATTACATTTCTTTCAATAGTTTTAAAATTAATAAATATATTTCAGACTTTTGCCCAACCCTGTATACAGGGTGTATATTATGTCTGGAAACACCTAAATATATTCTTTATTCATCAAAATATAAATTCGAAACTTTCCACAATCGTGATATGGATTGGGCACTTACATTTTGGAACATTGTTTAGTCATGTCATACTAACGGGGGACGTCCTGTCGAGAATATCTTCAATATTTTATCATTCTTTTGATACATTACTTCAATGGTTGTAGTGAACTGTATTGAATGTCACAAACCTTTGTAGAGTTCACTCCCAAAAAGGTATGGTTTCATTCATTTCCATCAAGAGCATCATCCCAGTGGCCTTTAAAGTAGAAATGATAACGTAATGGAGTTACTTTATTTATTTGACGCCATCAGCTGTTAGATAGAAACAAATAAAATTAATACTTGAAATAAGCAAAGTGATTATGATTGAAATTTAGCATTTAATATAAACTAGAACGTTTCTGTTAGTACGTTAAGCCCGTAGCAAGGTAAGGGTTAACAGCTAGTTTTAAATAAACAAAATTTGTTATGAAATAAAAAATAGTTAGTTTTAATTAATTAGTTTATGATTTTTTTAAAATGTGAATGAGCAATCAAAATGTAAAAAAGTGGACCCAACGTTTACGATCTTTCAAACTATTTCAAAATTATACTTTTCCTATTAATAATTAAATTTCATTGCTTTACCGCATTTTGACTAATATTGCTCTTTTGGGATATAAACCAACTTGGCGACCACATCTGCAGACTCTGTGTCTTGCTTGGGAAAGTAATTAGCCAATGTACCCTGTTACTCTCCTTACGAACACAAAACCAAAGGTGAGTGACCCCCTCCCCACCACCACCACCCATATCAAACGTTAAAAGCAAATGTTGAAGATTAACTAATTCTGCATTTTTGTGTGTGATTATATTGCTGTATTTTAACATTATAATGCTTCAGTGGACGTTTAATGATTGCATGTGGTCGCTAACAGAACTTATGTTTGCAGAATAAAATCAATGTTTTTGTTCAGACTAGTGCTGTTCAAGATGACAAAAGACATAAAAAGACGTGAAGATACTGAAATGATAAGTGTGAGGAAAACATTTGACTGACATGAAATAGAAGTTAATTTTGTTTATGTAAGTTATTGCACACCGCCCTTATTATGAGTCTCCTGCCAATTCCGGAGACCTGTTGTTTCTTGATATGCTCGTTGGTGGATAAATCCTAAGAAAAAACTAGTACAGTTCAGTTTTTATAATGGTAGATTCGGGCTCCGGAGGCGGCGGTAGGCGAGGGGCAAGCAAGAGTACCATTGTAAAGGGCGTCTTACAAACATTCGCTTAAATTAGGTCATTCGATGCAGGAATGACTCGTTGGACTGCATTCATTAGTTTAGGTTAGTAGTGCACGACCGAGATTACGGTTATAAAAATTGTACTGTAGGTCTGTTACCATGGTGTCAGTGGGAGTGCCGATGCAGAAGTGTCCAAGAAGTCCTGAAGGGCCCTCAGATAGGTGGGACCCCCTCGAGCGTGTTGCTCACACTTCTCAACAGATTTGTTCTATGTTTATGAACTTTTAGTGTGACTTCTTTGTTTATGTTTCCTGTAATACAAGTACCTTTTACCTACTTCCTCCTTGGTCAGGTAAAATTAAACAAACAGAAATCACTTGTACATAAAAAATACATCTTCTTAGAAATCGTCCATTGCTCTTTATTTATTATTTCTATTGATTTTTCATTTTTTTTGGAGCTGTGCCATTTTTTATGTATAAAAATTATTCCTCTGTGAGTATCCTGAATAAATGAAATACCCTATTAAAAACAAAAATAGTTCAGTTACAGACATTACTGTAACTCCCAATTATTATTAGCAATTATCTCCAACTGAGCTAACAATAATAATAAGTTAGGTCATTACTTCACTCATTGGATAAAGTTCACGCACACACACAGGCCAGCAGGCCAATGTGAACTTAAAAAAAATTACTACGCACAAATTACCCATTGAATAAAATAATTTGCAATTACTGAAGTAGTTGTTCATTCAAGTTCTTTATTGCGAAACGAAATTACATAAACAAATGTCAATATAGTAATACATTTATCTGTCAGTGCCCATTAAAACCTTTTTCAAACATAAAATGTGGCTTCATGCAAATTACATTCATTCACCATTTAATCTCAGCTAACAATAACACGTCAGATTTTTTTGAATCCAGTAACACAGACGTAGCACAATTAATTACTGTCATAATTATTCAGTAGTGCTAATTAGTTGTCATTAGCACTGTTTATGATAAAGATTGCCTGGTTGCCTGCTTGGCAGAATTTGATTTAAAGAGGAAAATTGAATTCTAACCTAAAAAGTGCACAATTTCAGTTAAATTAGTCCAGTGTTTTAAATAATTCTTTTACTAACCCTAGATGTAGAGTTGAATTTTAACCTAAAAATTGCACAATTTCAGTTAAATTAGTCCAGTGTTTTAAATAATTCTTTTACTAACCCTAGATGTAGAGTTGAATTTTAACCTAAAAATTGCACAATTTCAGTTAAATTAGTCCAGTGTTTTAAATAATTCTTTTACTAACCCTAGATGTAGAGTTGAATTTTAACCTAAAAATTGCACAATTTCAGTTAAATTAGTCCAGTGTTTTAAATAATTCTTTTACCAACCCTAGATGTAGAGTTGAATTTTAACCTAAAAATTGCACAATTTCAGTTAAATTAGTCCAGTGTTTTAAATAATTCTTTTACCAACCCTAGATGTAGAGTTGAATTTTAACCTAAAAATTGCACAATTTCAGTTAAATTAGTCCAGTGTTTTAAATAATTCTCTTACTAACCCTAGATGTAGAGTTGAATTTTAACCTAAAAATTGCACAATTTCAGTTAAATTAGTCCAGTGTTTTAAATAATTCTTTTACTAACCCTAGATGTAGAGTTGAATTTTAACCTAAAAATTGCACAATTTCAGTTAAATTAGTCCAGTGTTTTAAATAATTCTTTTACTAACCCTAGATGTAGAGTTGAATTTTAAACTAAAAATTGCACAATTTCAGTTAAATTAGTCCAGTGTTTTAAATTATTCTCTTACTAGGCCTTGTTCTGATTTTCCCGTTGAAAAATGTATTATAAACTAGGGAAGATCCCTGCACGAGTCGCGTGCCAATCCGTCACTAACTGCGCCCGTTAAATGTGTTTACAGTATCTCATTCCCGTTACTTGCGTTGCTACCTATTTATTATCATAAACACACAATGATATTTCTTAGCCTATTTCAAACGTGGTAATTTAATTTGTTTTTATATAACAGCTGAATATTAGTAAAATAATTGCATTATATTACCAATGAAACCTTCAAGACCAGTAGAGCGGATATCTACAGTCGAATATGAATAGAACCATGCTTACAACCTTCCCTGGTTTAGCATCATGAAAGATCTAACCTCCTCGATATTAGACACACTTTTGTTTACATTCCAACAGATTTTAAAACTTTTTTTGGAAATCATTATTTTTCGATTCATTTAAATCTCTCTCCATGTTATTCTTATGGCCGAACAATGTACTTTGAGGGCTTCCCATACCCTTCAGGGTGAGAATATTGAAGAATTAAGACCGCTTATTATGCAACTACGCAGAGGCAAATTTGTTGACTCCTCAACTGTTTAAATTGGTAAGAAATATGGGAGGAATATACGTGTGTGATAAGTAAGTTGCACCGCTCCTTAGCTTTATTGTTGTTTTAGATATGTGAATTCTCTTTTCGGCGATCTGACAATATACAAGGGGCTATTAAAGAAGTTTTCAAATGTTTGACCCTCAGGGGGAAAGGAGTGGGGGAGACTCAACTTTTTCAAACAATACTTAAAGTCTTGTAACATATTATTTAAAGGTTTGGTTAGCCAATGAAAAATACTCTTAATGTTTGACGTCTTTAAATAATATTTGAAACAATATTTGTTGAATACGTATTTTCCTCAACGTTATTATGAATCACAATGAAGCTCAGTCACGTTTGGGGCTTATTTCTTGTAGAGTGGTGATTTCAAATCTTCAAATGAATTTCTTTTATCTAACTAAGACATTTAAAATGATGTGTTACAAGACTAAAATTGCTAATTAACAATTTTTAGTTAGCCCCCAGTCCCTTCCCATCAGGGTAACAAATTTGAAAACTATCATTATTGGCCCTTTGTATGTATTCATTTGCCTATAATAACAAAAACGTTAAGGGTGGAGAGTGCAACTTACTGTATGAGGATTTAGTTTAACCCTAGAGCATCATGTAAAGGCTTTGTACATTAATCAGATTCATGTTAAAACAAATTTATCTTTCTTTCAAACAAAAACTTAGATGCATGCCTTGAACAATAGATCTAGGCTTAATAGACTTAACCCCTACAGTTCGCACTTATGAACAATTAATTGTGTTCTAGTGCTATATTCACGAAAAGAAAGACCTTAAAAAATATAATTTGAAATCATAAATATTACACAGGCCCTGTTGAACACGTTTATTTCGCCTGGCCGCTCCATGAACGAAAATCAGGATACCTCGTGGACAAACAAAGTGATGTGTAAAAGAAAACAAACAGATATGGAATGGGTATGGAAATAGCTGGGATAATACGTACACGGGAAAGAATAACACGAGTGTCCTGCCACACTGATGGAGGTGTGATAGTCCTGATACTCATCTGGACAAACAGAGATACGCCACCTCACTCTCACACGCTAAACGAGTGTCCTGCCACACTGATGTAGGTGTGATAGTCCTGATACTCATCTGGACAAACAGAGATACGCCACCTCACTCTCACACGCTAAACGAGTGTCCTGCCACACTGATGGAGGTGTGATAGTCGTGTTACTCATCTGGACAAATAGAGATACGCCACCTCACTCTCACACGCTAAACGAGTGTCCTGCCACACTGATGGAGGTGTGATAGTCCTGATACTCATCTGGACAAACAGAGATACGCCACCTCACTCTCACACGCTAAACGAGTGTCCTGCCACACTGATGGAGGTGTGATAGTCCTGATACTCATCTGGACAAACAGAGATACGCCACCTCACTCTCACACGCTAAACGAGTGTCCTGCCACACTGATGGAGGTGTGATAGTCCTGATACTCATCTGGACAAACAGAGATACGCCACCTCACTCTCACACGCTAAACGAGTGTCCTGCCACACTGATGGAGATGTGATAGTCGTGTTACTCATCTGGACAAACAGAGATACGCCACCTCACTCTCACACGCTAAACGAGTGTCCTGCCACACTGATGTAGATGTGATAGTCCTGATACTCATCTGGACAAACAGAGATACGCCACCTCACTCTCACACGCTAAACGAGTGTCCTGCCACACTGATGGAGATGTGATAGTCCTGATTATCATCTGGACAAACAGAGATACGCCACCTCACTCTCACACGCTAAACGAGTGTCCTGCCACACTGATGGAGATGTGATAGTCCTGATTCTCATCTGGACAAACAGAGATACGCCACCTCACTCTCACACGCTAAACGAGTGTCCTGCCACACTGATGGAGATGTGATAGTCCTGATTCTCATCTGGACAAACAGAGATACGCCACCTCACTCTCACACGCTAAACGAGTGTCCTGCCACACTGATGGAGATGTGATAGTCCTGATTATCATCTGGACAAACAGAGATACGCCACCTGACTCTCACACGCTAAACGAGTGTCCTGCCACACTGATGGAGATGTGATAGTCCTGATTATCATCTGGACAAACAGAGATACGCCACCTCACTCTCACACGCTAAACGAGTGTCCTACCACACTGATGTAGGTGTGATAGTCCTGATACTCATTTGGACAAACAGAGATACGCCACCTCACTCTCACACGCTAAACGAGTGTCCTGCCACACTGATGTAGGTGTGATAGTCCTGATACTCATCTGGACCAACAGAGATACGCCACCTCACTCTCACACGCTAAACGAGTGTCCTGCCACACTGATGTAGGTGTGATAGTCCTGATACTCATCTGGACAAACGGAGATACGCCACCTTACTCTCACACGCTAAACGAGTGTCCTGCCACACTGATGGAGATGTGATAGTCCTGATTCTCATCTGGACAAACAGAGATACGCCACCTCACTCTCACACGCTAAACGAGTGTCCTGCCACACTGATGGAGGTGTGATAGTCCTGATTCTCATCTGGACAAACAGAGATACGCCAACTCACTCTCACATGCTAAACGAGTGTCCTGCCACACTGATGGAAGTGTGATAGTCCTGATTCTCATCTAGACAAACAGAGATACGCCACCTCACTCTCACATGCTAAACGAGTGTCCTGCCACACTGATGTAGGTGTGATACTCCTGATACTCATCTGGACAAACAGAGATACGCCACCTTACTCTCACACGCTAAACGAGTGTCCTGCCACACTGATGGAAGTGTGATAGTCCTGATTCTCATCTGGACAAATAGAGATACGCCACCTCACTCTCACACGCTAAACGAGTGTCCTGCCACACTGATGGAAGTGTGATAGTCCTGATTCTCATCTGGACAAATAGAGATACGCCACCTCACTCTCACGCGCTAAACGAGTGTCCTGCCACACTGATGGAGATGTGATAGTCCTGATTCTCATCTGGACAAACAGAGATACGCCACCTCACTCTCACACGCTAAACGAGTGTCCTGCCACACTGATGTAGGTGTGATAGTCCTGATACTCATCTGGACAAACGGAGATACGCCACCTTACTCTCACACGCTAAACGAGTGTCCTGCCACACTGATGGAGATGTGATAGTCCTGATTCTCATCTGGACAAACAGAGATACGCCACCTCACTCTCACACGCTAAACGAGTGTCCTGCCACACTGATGGAGGTGTGATAGTCCTGATTCTCATCTGGACAAACAGAGATACGCCACCTCACTCTCACACGCTAAACGAGTGTCCTGCCACACTGATGTAGGTGTGATAGTCCTGATACTCATCTGGACAAACAGAGATACAACACCTCACTCTCACACGCTAAACGAGTGTCCTGCCACACTGATGTAGGTGTGATAGTCCTGATACTCATCTGACAAACAGAGATACGCCACCTCACTCTCACACGCTAAACGAGTGTCCTGCCACACTGATGGAGGTGTGATAGTCCTGATACTCATCTGGACAAACAGAGATACGCCACCTCACTCTCACATGCTAAACGAGTGTCCTGCCACACTGATGTAGGTGTGATAGTCCTGATACTCATCTGGACAAACGGAGATACGCCACCTTACTCTCACACGCTAAACGAGTGTCCTGCCACACTGATGGAGATGTGATAGTCCTGATTCTCATCTGGACAAACAGAGATACGCCACCTCACTCTCACATGCTAAACGAGTGTCCTGCCACACTGATGTAGGTGTGATAGTCCTGATACTCATCTGGACAAACAGAGATACGCCACCTCACTCTCACACGCTAAACGAGTGTCCTGCCACACTGATGTAGGTGTGATAGTCCTGATACTCATCTGACAAACAGAGATACGCCACCTCACTCTCACACGCTAAACGAGTGTCCTGCCACACTGATGTAGGTGTGATACTCCTGATACTCATCTGGACAAACAGAGATACGCCACCTTACTCTCACACGCTAAACGAGTGTCCTGCCACACTGATGGAGGTGTGATAGTCCTGATTCTCATCTGGACAAACAGAGATACGCCAACTCACTCTCACATGCTAAACGAGTGTCCTGCCACACTGATGGAAGTGTAATTGTCCTGATTCTCATCTAGACAAACAGAGATACGCCACCTCACTCTCACATGCTAAACGAGTGTCCTGCCACACTGATGTAGGTGTGATACTCCTGATACTCATCTGGACAAACAGAGATACGCCACCTTACTCTCACACGCTAAACGAGTGTCCTGCCACACTGATGGAAGTGTGATAGTCCTGATTCTCATCTGGACAAATAGAGATACGCCACCTCACTCTCACACGCTAAACGAGTGTCCTGCCACACTGATAGAAGTGTGATAGTCCTGATTCTCATCTGGACAAATAGAGATACGCCACCTCACTCTCACACGCTAAACGAGTGTCCTGCCACACTGATGGAGATGTGATAGTCCTGATTCTCATCTGGACAAACAGAGATACGCCACCTCACTCTCACACGCTAAACGAGTGTCCTGCCACACTGATGGAGGTGTGATAGTCCTGATTCTCATCTGGACAAACAGAGATACGCCAACTCACTCTCACATGCTAAACGAGTGTCCTGCCACACTGATGGAGGTGTGATAGTCCTGATTCTCATCTGGACAAACAGAGATACGCCACCTCACTCTCACGTGCTAAACGAGAGTCCTGCCACACTGATGGAGATGTGATAGTCCTGATTCTCATCTGGACAAACAGAGATACGCCACCTCACTCTCACACGCTAAACGAGTGTCCTGCCACACTGATGTAGGTGTGATAGTCCTGATACTCATCTGGACAAACAGAGATACGCCACCTCACTCTCACACGCTAAACGAGTGTCCTGCCACACTGATGTAGGTGTGATAGTCCTGATACTCATCTGACAAACAGAGATACGCCACCTCACTCTCACACGCTAAACGAGTGTCCTGCCACACTGATAGAAGTGTGATAGTCCTGATTCTCATCTGGACAAATAGAGATACGCCACCTCACTCTCACACGCTAAACGAGTGTCCTGCCACACTGATGGAGATGTGATAGTCCTGATTCTCATCTGGACAAACAGAGATACGCCACCTCACTCTCACACGCTAAACGAGTGTCCTGCCACACTGATGGAGGTGTGATAGTCCTGATTCTCATCTGGACAAACAGAGATACGCCAACTCACTCTCACATGCTAAACGAGTGTCCTGCCACACTGATGGAGGTGTGATAGTCCTGATTCTCATCTGGACAAACAGAGATACGCCACCTCACTCTCACGTGCTAAACGAGAGTCCTGCCACACTGATGGAGATGTGATAGTCCTGATTCTCATCTGGACAAACAGAGATACGCCACCTCACTCTCACACGCTAAACGAGTGTCCTGCCACACTGATGTAGGTGTGATAGTCCTGATACTCATCTGGACAAACAGAGATACGCCACCTCACTCTCACACGCTAAACGAGTGTCCTGCCACACTGATGTAGGTGTGATAGTCCTGATACTCATCTGACAAACAGAGATACGCCACCTCACTCTCACACGCTAAACGAGTGTCCTGCCACACTGATGGAGGTGTGATAGTCCTGATACTCATCTGGACAAACAGAGATACGCCACCTCACTCTCACATGCTAAACGAGTGTCCTGCCACACTGATGTAGGTGTGATAGTCCTGATACTCATCTGGACAAACGGAGATACGCCACCTTACTCTCACACGCTAAACGAGTGTCCTGCCACACTGATGGAGGTGTGATAGTCCTGATTCTCATCCGGACAAACATACATACGCCACCTCACTCTCACATGCTAAACGAGTGTCCTGCCACACTGATGTAGGTGTGATAGTCCTGATACTCATCTGGACAAACAGAGATACGCCACCTCACTCTCACATGCTGAACGAGTGTCCTGCCACACTGATGGAGGTGTGATAGTCCTGATTCTCATCTGGACAAACAGAGATACGCCACCTCACTCTCACACGCTAAACGAGTGTCCTGCCACACTGATGGAGGTGTGATAGTCGTGTTACTCATCTGGACAAACAGAGATACGCCACCTCACTCTCACACGCTAAACGAGTGTCCTGCCACACTGATGGAGGTGTGATAGTCCTGATACTCATCTGGACAAACAGAGATACGCCACCTCACTCTCACACGCTAAACGAGTGTCCTGCCACACTGATGGAGGTGTGATAGTCCTGATACTCATCTGGACAAACAGAGATACGCCACCTCACTCTCACACGCTAAACGAGTGTCCTGCCACACTGATGGAGATGTGATAGTCCTGATTATCATCTGGACAAACAGAGATACGCCACCTCACTCTCACACGCTAAACGAGTGTCCTGCCACACTGATGTAGGTGTGATAGTCCTGATTCTCATCTGGACAAACAGAGATACGCCACCTTACTCTCACACGCTAAACGAGTGTCCTGCCACACTGATGGAGGTGTGATAGTCCTGATACTCATCTGGACAAACAGAGATACGCCACCTCACTCTCACACGCTAAACGAGTGTCCTGCCACACTGATGGAGGTGTGATAGTCCTGATACTCATCTGGACAAACAGAGATACGCCACCTCACTCTCACACGCTAAACGAGTGTCCTGCCACACTGATGGAGGTGTGATAGTCCTGATACTCATCTGGACAAACAGAGATACGCCACCTCACTCTCACACGCTAAACGAGTGTCCTGCCACACTGATGGAGGTGTGATAGTCCTGATACTCATCTGGACAAACAGAGATACGCCACCTCACTCTCACACGCTAAACGAGTGTCCTGCCACACTGATGGAGGTGTGATAGTCCTGATACTAATCTGGACAAACAGAGATACGCCACCTCACTCTCACACGCTAAACGAGTGTCCTGCCACACTGATGGAGGTGTGATAGTCCTGATACTCATCTGGACAAACAGAGATACGCCACCTCACTCTCACACGCTACACA
This sequence comes from Stictocephala bisonia, assembly GCA_035578905.1. NCBI lineage: Eukaryota > Metazoa > Arthropoda > Insecta > Hemiptera > Membracidae > Stictocephala > Stictocephala bisonia. Next base: position 1,303,577 of record JAQJVL010000063.1, on the reverse strand, counting down.
ATTATTGTTATTATTAAAAATAGATATTTTAAGAATTACTTTTACTAACTTTTTATTATAAATGTTCTACTTAAAAATATTGAAAAGATAAATAATCTTTAATTTGATGACAAATATAAACGTATTCGCCTGATGAAGAGGGGTTTAAAGTTGTAACTTATTGTGTTCTCTTCTTATTCATTATTATTTATAATCAGATGTTGATTGTAAAGATATGGGCGAATATGAGGGGCGGATGAGTGTGATGAGTGTAGTCACTGTTACTAGCTAACGTCGACTGAACTATTTATTAATAGCCCAATAGCCAGGCCAACTCGGGACTTACAGCTTATTGTGGAATTCCGAACTACGTAGTGTTGGTCTGATTTGTTGGCTAATTGACAAGTCTGTCACTCACATTTCTTCCATGCACAACATCTGAACCTTGACTACTATCCAGCATGGACACCCCAGGTTTCTCTAGTAGTGTCCACGTCGATGGAAACCATTTAGTGGACTCCATGTCAGTATCAAGAGGACAGGAGCATAGAACCTGTCGACCACAATCTCCACAGCACTTTGTCCCCAAGTAGAAGGGTTACAGCACTGCGCCACCAGTGCCGACATTGTATTCTTCTCAGAAAGTTCAACGGGAACCATGCACATTTAGTTAGTTCAATTGAAGGCATACCATATTACAGTGAATACAAAATTATTGTATATTTTTAAACTGCATAAAAATTGCATCGAGAAGTAATTTACAATGCGGAATACAATGAAATTAATGAAAAATGTCACTGTTAAGAGTTCAGTCTCACAACTACATTTTCTAGAATAATGCAATCAATTCCAATTTACCGTTTCCTTTCTAGCATTTTATGTTATCTGTATAATATTTTTACGTGTTATACGTGAAGTTAAGTTTAAATTTAGAGAATAAAATATATACTATTTTTTTTTAAATGCAAATTGAATTAATAATAATGAGATTTGATTATATGTAGATGGATCGAATCAACGTGGCGGCTCTGTGGCTGCCACGCCTGTGGATGGCAAAGTCCAAAGTTCGAACCGGCGTGGCGGCTCAGTGACTGCCACGCCTGTGGATGGCAAAGTCCAAAGTTCGAACCGGCGTGGTGGCTCAGTGGCTGCCACGCCTGTGGATGGAAAAGTCCAAAGTTCGAACCGGCGTGGTGGTTCAGTGGCTGCCACGCCTGTGGATGGCAAAGTCCAAAGTTCGAACCGCGTGGCGGCTCAGTGACTGCCACGCCTGTGGATGGCAAAGTCCAAAGTTCGATCCGGCGTGGTGGCTCAGTGGCTGCCACGCCTGTGGATGGCAAAGTCCAAAGTTCGAACCGGCATGGTGGTTCAGTGGCTGCCACGCCTGTGGATGGCAAAGTCCAAAGTTCGAACCGGCGTGGTGGCTCAGTGACTGCCACACCTGTGAACGACTTAGTCCAAGGTTCGGATCTCCAACTGAGGGGGTGGTAGTTACTTTATACGTTAAATAAAGTTAAATTGAATGCTGGTGGACCATGCAAACTGACGAATGAGGTTAACATATTAAATTATACAATATCAATTATACTTATAGCTAAAGTCTGCTGTGCTTATTTGTTTCAAACACATATGATTGTCCACGCATACAAAATAATTAATAACATTCGTAGTCAATAAGTAAAGTGATGTTATTATTTTCAGTTAAAGCTTCATTCTGCTGTTCTAGCAAGTAACTAGAAGGCTGGTCGGCAGCTGTTAGTCAAAACCAGCTACGCGAATGAAACTCCAGTCAACCGAAGTCTGGAGTTCGAAACTCCATTGTGAAGAGTTGTCAGTTGTTGGTGCGAGACTGTACTCTTTGAATCCGTAATAAAATGTAAATTGTGCTCTTTTTTGGTCTGAGCCTTTGACTTGGTTGACAGCTGAACAAGAAGTTGCCAAACTCGATCAGCCTCGGACGGCCGAGTTTCTTCACTTCCCTCAAAAGGCTTATTACAGTAACAGTAGTTCCAATAATTTTAACGATTAAAGGGTGAAAAATAGTTTGGACAAAACTAATTGCATTACAAAAATCGGAACTACATAATTTGGAAAGTTTAATTTTCACGCTAACCCATTACTTATTTTATACTCCAGATGAATTGGGCACCCTATTGTTGTGAGATCTTATGTGCCATTCCATAATTAGAGTTTAAAAATAATTACACTATGTTGATGATGTAAAATCTTATTGAAGATGTATAGTTGGGGTGATACCATAAGGAGTCCTGCATTCTAACAGCTGCAAAGAATTGGACAGACAAAATGCAATATGTAAAGGGATGACTGAGGGAGATCCTCCAGTACACCGGACCGTAGTTATTGTAATAGTAATACAACAAAGCGTATAGATCTCAAATATGACGTGGTGCAAATTAATGTACCAAGCAATATGTAAAGGGATGACTGAGGGAGATCCTCCAGTACACCGGACCGTAGTTATTATAATAGTAATACAACAAAGTGTATAGATCTCAAATATGACGTAGTGCAAATTAATGTACCAAGCAATATGTAAAGGGATGACTGAGGGAGATCCTCCAGTACACCGGACCGTAGTTATTATAATAGTAATACAACAAAGTGTATAGATCTCAAATATGACGTGGTGCAAAGTAATGTACCAAGCAATATGTAAAGGGATGACTGAGGGAGATCCTCCAGTACACCGGACCGTAGTTATTATAATAGTAATACAACAAAGTGTATAGATCTCAAATATGACGTGGTGCAAAGTAATGTACCAAGCAATATGTAAAGGGATGACTGAGGGAGATCCTCCAGTACACCGGACCGTAGTTATTATAATAGTAATACAACAAAGTGTATAGATCTCAAATATGACGTGGTGCAAAGTAATGTACCAAGCAATATGTAAAGGGATGACTGAGGGAGATCCTCCAGTACACCGGACCGTAGTTATTATAATAGTAATACAACAAAGTGTATAGATCTCAAATATGACGTGGTGCAAAGTAATGTACCAAGCAATATGTAAAGGGATGACTGAGGGAGATCCTCCAGTACACCGGACCGTAGTTATTATAATAGTAATACAACAAAGTGTATAGATCTCAAATATGACGTGGTGCAAAGTAATGTACCAAGCAATATGTAAAGGGATGACTGAGGGAGATCCTCCAGTACACCGGACCGTAGTTATTATAATAGTAATACAACAAAGTGTATAGATCTCAAATATGACGTGGTGCAAAGTAATGTACCAAGCAATATGTAAAGGGATGACTGAGGGAGATCCTCCAGTACACCGGACCGTAGTTATTATAATAGTAATACAACAAAGTGTATAGATCTCAAATATGACGTGGTGCAAATTAATGTACCAAGCAATATGTAAAGGGATGACTGAGGGAGATCCTCCAGTACACCGGACCGTAGTTATTATAATAGTAATACAACAAAGTGTATAGATCTCAAATATGACGTGGTGCAAAGTAATGTACCAAGCAATATGTAAAGGGATGACTGAGGGAGATCCTCCAGTACACCGGACCGTAGTTATTATAATAGTAATACAACAAAGTGTATAGATCTCAAATATGACGTGGTGCAAAGTAATGTACCAAGCAATATGTAAAGGGATGACTGAGGGAGATCCTCCAGTACACCGGACCGTAGTTATTATAATAGTAATACAACAAAGTGTATAGATCTCAAATATGACGTGGTGCAAAGTAATGTACCAAGCAATATGTAAAGGGATGACTGAGGGAGATCCTCCAGTACACCGGACCGTAGTTATTATAATAGTAATACAACAAAGTGTATAGATCTCAAATATGACGTGGTGCAAATTAATGTACCAAGCAATATTTTTATTGGCATGACATTCTTAGCGGAAAATGGTGGTATTGATTACCGAAGGTCAACTAGTTTTAGTGTTGACAGGAATAAATATGGCGGGCCATGGGTAATGAGAATAAACAGCTTGCACCTAGTCACGTGATCACCGTATTTATTAATATCAGCTGTTTGTTGACTTTGCCAGAGTGGGCTGCGATCACAATCATTGTTGCCACTCTAAATGACGCTTCTGTTTTGCCAAATCATTTTGTCAATTGTCACCGGGTGACCGTGTCGCTGGATACTGGCCGCTTTGTTTTCAACCGGAACTGCTATTGTGATAGCCACTTTTACCATTGGCCCATCGGTATCGGAATTGGCTGTGATTACGTGTCTCTATTGATTGCATTTGATTGATCACATAATTATGCACGACTATATTCAACTCTTACTAGTTTGATAAATCTTTAAAATTTGACCTGTACAGGTGACAGTAAATATTTGTTGTCACTTCATAACATTACTTTTGGGACTGATTAAGAATTAACTAGAACTAATTAATGGCATTAATTAAGAAGAATGGTTAAGATTCTCCTTATCTCCAATACCCATCCAATCAATACACTATTAGACTTTTGAGGTCCCTGACACATGATTCTATATTCTTTATATATCCATGAAGTATGATTGTAGGTTCTTGGTTATTCTCGCATCCATCCTACACATTACTCAATTTGACGGGCCTCCACATTATCTCACAAATACTTATTCGTCTCGTGAGGACTATGAGTTCGTCTCAGAGAACACAAGCTGCGATGTTCTGTCGGACAGATCGACACTTATGCAAATATAGTGTCAGCTCGCCAACTTTTCCACAGAAAGTCAGAGAAACATGCCGTACCCAGGCAACTTAGATACATATGGAAGTAGTGTCTGACCCGTTGAATTCATTATTTGTTTAGCGGGCTGTTTGTTATCATCGTTTTAAGTAAATACTGTTGTAAAATGTTTGTGTACATATCCAACTGTCAAATTGTTCATTTGCAAGAAGTATGGCATTACACGTACTACACATTGGCTCATGAAGATGAGTGAAGGCTGATTGCAGAACTAAAGTTTCTGCAATCCAATTAAGTCCTGTATTATTATGAGTTGTAGGTCAGGTATGATTGACTATACATAGATGCAGAAATTATATGCACCCGAGTTTGAAGGTTGTTTTTTAAGAAACTAAGAGTCCTACAAAAAAATCTAATCACATTTTTGTGAATTCACTACAATGATTCACATATTTTGTAGTTAATTAATAAAAGTGATTATAATTAATTCACCATTATTGCTAAAAAACGCATTAATGTATCACATTTATATTTTAATACCTGGTTGATGGGAAGGTTTTTATAAGTTTTATCAATTTTAGAATTGTAACGTTTTGAAAAAAAGAGTTCTTAACATTTTTTTCTGCTTCTAGAGGTCGCATAATTAATTACGTGGTTTTGTTGTATTCCTCATTACAGGTATAGTTACGATAAATTAATTTCATATGTGTAAGTAAATGCAGTGATTTTAAATCGGTTTAAATCACTTAAAAATAACTATAAATTTATTTATATCAATTGACCAGATATTATCACATTCCTAACAACCAGGTATTAAAATATAAATATGATACATTAATGTGTTTTTGAGTAGTAAATGTGTAAATGTGATGTACAATGAAAACTAGTTAAAATGTAGGTAATTTTTTGTTCCAAATAGGATAAAAAGTATTAAAACTTGTAATAAAACTTCAAAATTTATATTTCATAATGTACAATTAAACGAGGAAAACAATGATGTAACTATATTTTTCGTAGGCCTTCGTAATTATATTTTTCGTTCCTTAGAAAACAATCTTCAAACTCGGTTGCAAATATTTTCTGCGCCGACAGTAAGTTTACATTAACACACCACTGTCTCAATTATTGTTAGTTATCTGTGCCAGTAAGCCAGTTTGCTAGTTCTTTTTATATCCAAATGCTTCATATCTGAGTCCATACTTTCGGTATCCTAGGTCCGCATGGTCGTTATTTGTTTACTGAACTGGAGTGTTTTTAAATACAACTTTTCCACAGTTGAAACTCGCGAGAAAGTTACAGTGATATTAAATATTGTAAAACCTCACTCTTTAAATGTGAAGCTTCACAATCAACTGCGAAGTTCCCGATCAGCCAGTCGATAAACAAAACAATTTCTCTCAACTCGCGGAATAATTTGACCAACAAGCAAACATCATTTTATCAACAAAACAACGACCGACAACGAGATGACCGTGCTCCAATGGCAGAGTTATTAAAGTCAACAACGGCTGTGTGGCCTATGGACTTTATTATTGTTGCTGGGCTATGGAGCAAGTTAGTATCGTGTGTGACGCTTGAGTGTCTTTAGAATATTAATGTGCTATGTATCCCATTCCAATTATAAGGTGTTATAACTTTTTTGAAGCTTTTCAATAGTTACAAAATATTTTACATTCAACTGAAATTAATAAGCTGAGTTTTCTTCTTGCATAGAGAAGTCGAACCAATATAAAATTGTAGTTCTATCAAATGCCATGCCATGAACCATGACCACAAGCACATGTAGCGTACATCGCTACTGATGTGCCTATAATCTATCTACTCCTCAAGTTGTCTCGAACCATTCAAACTGTCTTACCTACTTACATCCCTCTCACTCGGACTCGACTATTGCTCCTATGCATCTATCAACTCGAATTTGACTACTTTCACACATCCACATAGGTGTATACACCCATGCATCCACTAACAGTCTCGCTCGACTACTGAGAACGCTCCCATCCACCCACTAGCTCAGTCTACACTACTGAGGATGCTCCCAGGCATCCAGTAGCTCAGTCTACACAACTGAGAATGCCCCCGTCCATCCTCATTTTAGACTATTGAGGATGCTCCCATCCATCATCTAACTCAGACTCAAGTTCTCATCTTAGTGATGGTTAATTAATAGTGACAGTCTCCACGCCTACCATATATATATTAATAATGCTGGACTACCATTGGCTGCCCGTGTAATATAGACCCTACTTAACCACACGTAATCATTCCTCTCCCAAGTCAGTCTCCACGCCTACCATATAGATATTAATAATGCTGGACTACTGTACACGGCCGTCTCCTGGCTGCCCGTGTAATATAGACCCTACTGTACACGGCCGTCTCCTGGCTGCCCGTGTAATATAGACCCTACTTAGCCACACGTAATCATTCCTCTCCCAAGTCAGTCTCCACGCCTACTATATAGATATTAATAATGCTGGCCTACTGTACACGGCCGTCTCCTGGCTGCCCGTGTAATATAGACCCTACTGTACACGGCCGTCTCCTGGCTGCCCGTGTAATATAGACCCTACTGTACACGGCCGTCTCCTGGCTGCCCGTGTAATATAGACCCTACTTAACCACACGTAATCATTCCTCTCCCAAGTCAGTTTCCACGATTTTGACAAAACCTTCATTCCAGCTATCGTAATAACGTAAGTATTAAGACTTCTGTGTTCAACCGTCGTTTAAGAGTTACAAATTTATGAGAAAAGAGTTACTTTTTAAATGGTACAGAACTGCAGTTCGGGCAGTAAACAAAGGAAGACGATCGTTTTCAGTTAAAAAAAATGAAATTTGTCAATGGGAGTAAAATATGCATGTAAGTTTTGTGAAAAAAATTAAGTTTCTATATCCAGGTTCTTACGACGAGATACAACCTTGTGGTTTAACACTCTTTGAAATATATGTTTGCTTTTCAGAATAAATAATTTCATATAGATGAAAAATATAGCATGTGATATTTGTATAATAAATGCCCAAAGTAAATTGTTTTAATACAATACAGTCATATATTTCTTCATTATTTTCCGTTATATTCAGTCTTGAAGTTACATTCTACGGCGAATGTACCTCGTAGGCAGTAAAGTTGACTGTACTAGCCCGCCGAGACAAGGAAAAGGTGTTTCTTTGGCCATGCCGAGACTGCCGTCCGAATACAATTTGACTTTAGTGAGCATTTGCATGCGATTCTGGTGGGCTTGTGTTTTCATTTCAACTCCCCTCCCCCAAACAAACTCTGCACTGTCTGTCCTGATTTCAGATTCACTCCTCTACTTATTGCGCAAGCGCGAGATTCCCTTAAAACGGAAATAAATCCGTTTACGACTCGGTCAGCAAACAGCTGATGCTTCAATTGTTGGTTTATGTTCCCATCATGCTAATAAGTTGCTAGTTGAAACCTTGTAGTGATAACCTCAAACTAAATAAACTTCAATATGATAATAAATTTCTTCAAGTAAATTGCAAGTTAAAATCTCAACTTTAAGAAAACTCCAATCAGCTATTCGACAACTATTGTTCGTTTATGATCTGGACCATTATTAAACGTTTGTAGTTTCCAACTCATACTGAATAAATCTGCAAACATTGAGTCATACATTGTTGGTTTATGATCCAACATGATAATAAGTTACTAGTTGAAACATTCTAGCCTAACATAAACATGCAAAACGTGATTATTCAGTTATTTGGATGATAATTCTATCATGATAATAAGTTTTAGTCTTAACCTAAAATATATTTTCTAGTCCTAACCAAATGAAAATGTCAATTACTATTCAATAACTTGGTTTCTTTTAGTTGAAAATTTGAAGTCCTAACCTCAAAGCAAATGAACTGGCAAACTGCAATTCTTTCATTTTGTTGGTTTTATTTGAAACTTTGCAGTCCTAACCTCAAACTAAATTAATATGCAAACTAAGGGAGCGTTAAATATTATTGCAAAATTTGTCACAAGAGTTTATTAATACTTTATGAGAAAAACCTTTTTAATTTTCTGTCGCAGCCAGTACGCCCGTCCTAACCACCAAATAACGCAAAATAATTCACCAAAATTCAAACGCTGTACTGTAAATTCTCAATGTATAAATTTTTTTGAATATATAACGGCCACAGTGTTCTGAACTAAATCCTTGATTGCTGAACATATGTTGAATAGAATGTTGGCATATGGAGGTTCGTGCTGTAGATCGACGTTGGTTTTATCACGTTATTATATTCACTGTTATTATATTCTCTGGCAAGATAATTATAACAGTGCATAATCGAATTAAGGGGCTTTATATAACGAAGCTTAATTAATTCCTAAATGAAAAGTACTTTCATTTCAAATTATAAATTCATTTGTAAATTCGGACAACCTACACAGAATTATAACGTCAAGACCATTATAGTTGGAAATCTGCCTAGCTAATATTTCTTAGCAGTCTTCACATTCAAGTTATTTTCAGTGGGTGATTATTTTTCAATTTTTTCCGATCTGATAACTCAGACCCAGTTTCGCATTATATAACAGTTTAGAGAAGAAATAGTGGAGATAAAAATGTCGCCTTCGACCTATTTGAAGAAAAGGTAAAGTTAATCGTTTTTCCGAGGCAGTAGCTCGTAGCTCGAGAAGCAAGACAAGCCGTAGTGACAGCAAAAATTGCATCAACATCATTAGATCAGAGATCGTGTTCAGTGTACGACGGGCGATGGGGCCGGCGTCGGCACGTCTCCAACACGAATCAATAAATGCCAATTAATGTTTGAAAATAAGCAGAATGTAAACTAGCCAAATTAGCCAATCATCACGTTGTAATCCTGACTATACATTTTTCATATCGATTACAACGTGACCAAGTAATTAATTAAAATTAATTAATTTTACAACCTCTAGAACCGAAGTAAACATTGGATATTGATAAGAAATATTTTTCTCGAAAAGTAAACATTCTGAAATTCATAAAACTTATAAAAAACACTTTTGTCAACCACTTATTAAAATTTTAACACGATTCATTAACGGGTTTGTGATTAATGAAACTTAAAATTGATGCACAGTGAAAACTAGTTCCAAGGTTATCGGTAACTGTAACACACTTGTTCTTGGGCTACATTAGGTTTGAACAATCTAATGTAAAGTAGAACTTTGTTCTATAACTACAAGATAGGATAAGTTCAAAATATTATAATTGTTGTCTCAGGCCAACGAAACTGGAATATTTCCATAATCAGACTCATAATTCTTGGTAGCCCATCCTATGGAGTTCGGACATCGAGAATGAGCGAGTGAATATGCAAAAAATTAAACACAAAAATAAAATATTCTTCTTTGCTGTTGATATTTTAATGTGTATTTGGTAACTATCGTTATTTATAAGTAAATTATTATACCACCAACCAAACATTTTTGAAGAACATTTCTTGAAAATACTCAGAAATTCCGTAATTTGTGTCCCTTCTTACCGTAGTTTTTTATTACAGCAATATTAATATTAATATACAGTCCACGCTGGTGGCGCAGTACTGTAACCCAGCTACATGGGGACAAAGTGTTTGGGAGATTGTAGGCGATAGGTTCCAAGCTTGGTTCTCTTAATACCGGTATGGCGTCCGCTTGATGGTTGCTATCGGCGTGGACACTACTAGAGAAGTCTGGGGTGTCCATGTTGGGTGGTAATCATTGTGCGGAAGTTATGTGGGGGAGATAACTGAGCATCAGGCTTGTCAATTAGCTGAAAATCAGACCAGCACTACGTGGTTCGGATTCCACGTAAAGCTGTAGGTCCCTTAGTTGCCCTGGCTGTTGGGCTATTAATAAATTGCCCTTTTTGAGGAACAGTTGAACTCAGTTAGTAACCAGACTACACTCATCCACACTCATCCTAAACTCATATAATCATTCATATTCGCCTTCAAATATCAACAACGTTGTGTCAGCGTCTCATATGTAAGAATGTAAGATTTATTCATTGCCAACACCCATTGCGTAGTTTGGTGGATGTGAACAATTGGGACAATTCTCTAGAAGAAAACAAAACTGGGAACTTTCATGATAAAATAATAAATGGGGATAATTCGTTTCCAACATGATAATCATTATGTTCTGTGTAGACGGAAAATGCAATCTGTTCAAGTACTCTTTTACTCAGGTTTGTTAATATAATGGACCTGTAGTATTTATTAAAACTTGAATTAAAAGTGAAACCCTCCCAGGGGTTGAAATGTCTGCATCATCCCTGAGACGGAATTGGGGTGATCAACGAATTGAGAGACGGAGCAATTCAGAGGTGAAAAATAGAGAAATTCCTCAGAAATGAATGGAGCTTTTTGTCGAGGGTGAAACGTTTAAGTGTGGTTATTTCTTTCGTATAAGTGGTTTAAATTTTTACCCAGCATATACTGTCTTTATTAATATACAGCATTAATATAGGCCTATATATGACAGTACATAAAATAATGGTTGTATAGTTTATACGTATCCACTATAATCCTAGTAAATCCTCGATCGTTAACAAGTCGCTTTACCAAAACTCGACAAACTATAATTAATAATTTAATTATTAACAATTTTATAGGAATTTACAATCCTAAAGTAGGATGCTACACATTTCATATCAATTTTTTTTTAAAATAAACCGTTGCTACAGAAACGGACTAGTTTCACACAATATCATTTATTATTATTCATATATTGAAACATGAAAAAAAACTACCTTCGCACATTATAACCACAAAATATGGTTCACTGTTCCTTATAATGTAATAATTATTTATTGTAAAATACAAAAAAAAAAAAAAAAAAAAAAAAAAAAAAAAAAAGCCATTCAAAATTAATATGTTTTGCAAAACCCGTTATTAAGTCCAGTTTTACAACTTTCCCCGGATCTACGAAATGCAGTATATATCTCGGATCTACAGGTTATCGTCGCCTCGACTGTATATTTAAGAGTCTACAGACCCTGTCGGCCATGTTGGTTATATTGCCCATAAGAACAATGTTATTTGTGAATCCATATTTTTTTCGTTATTTGTTGACCAAACGTTGTGTATGAGGTGTCATTTTAAACGTTATTATATTGCGCTTTGCGTTTGCTTTTCATATTTTGAATACTTACGCCTAATTTTGAAGAATAGGTGAAAATAAAAGCTTCAAACTAAATATTTTTGTATTTTTTTCTATAAAACTAATTATGAATTCGCAAAGCAATTCCAATGTGTAATTTTATTCTTGATCAAATACAATTTGTTTGGAAAAATCCGTTTGAAAATAAGTATTTAGTTTGGATACACGTGATATAACATTGTACTTATGGGATTAAAGCCAACATGGCCGACATCCTCCGACAACCTCTGCAGACTCTTAATAGCAAACTAAAACTGCCTACCAATGTAATTGACCTTTGATCTTCAACGTGACATATTGAGATAGGTTAGATTTAATGTTTATAGTGTTTTTCGTACTAACTATTTATATACTTTGATAAAGATTAGGTGTACTTGGACTTTGTGGATTGGCCACAAACAGGCCGTGAAATCAAGGGTATCAAAGATAGACGAGATGTGATCTTGGGTTAGTGGAAGGACCAACAAGAGTCGTCTGAGTGTGGGGAATATTGAGGGACATCTAAGTGGAGCACTGTGTGAGTTGGCCACAAACAAACCGTGAAACAAAGAGTATCACCGATAGACGAGATGTGATCGTGGGGTGAGTAGAAGGACCAACAAGAGTCGTCTAAGTGTGGGGAATATTGAGCGATATCTAAGTGGAGCACTGTGTGGGTTGGCCACAAACAAGATGTGAAATAAAGGATATCACCGATAGACGAGATGTGATCGTTGGGTGGGTGGAAGAACCAACAAGAGTCGTCTGAGTGTGGGGAATATTAAGCGATATCTAAGTGGAGCACTGTGTGGGTTGGCCACATACAAACCGTGAAATAAAGGGTATCACCGATAGACGAGATGTGATCGTTGGGTGGGTGGAAGGACCAACAAGAGTCGTCTGAGTGTGGGGAATATTGAGAGATATCTAAGTGGAGCACTGTGTTGGTTGGCCACATACAAACCGTGAAATAAAGGGTATCACCGATAGACGAGATGTGATCGTTGGGTGGGTGGAAGGACCAACAAGAGTCATCTGAGTGTGGGGAATATTGAGGGATATCTAAGTGGAGCACTGTGTGAGTTGGCCACAAACAAGCCGTGAAACAAAGGGTATCACCGATAGACGAGATGTGATCGTGGGGTGAGTAGAAGGACGAACCAGAGTCGTCTGAATGTGGAGAATATTAAGCGATATCTAAGTGGAGCATTGTATGGGTTGGCCACAAACAAGCCGTGAAATAAAGGGACTCACCGATAGATGAGATGTGATCGTGGGGTGAGTGGAAGGACCAACAAGAGTCGTCTAAATGTGGAGAATATTGAGCGATATCTAAGTGGAGCACTATGTGGGTTGGCCACAAACAAGCCGTGAAATAAAGGGTATCACCGATAAGCGAGAAGCCGTCCCGTGGGACTAGGGGGACTTTCGGGCTCTACATTGAGGTTAGAGCCACAATTTGATTCTCTCAGTGAACTGATTTGCAGTTTTTTCTTTGGTACAATTCGAGTCAAACGTAAGTAGATCTACGATATAGAAAAATATACACCGTATGTGTAATGTATAATCAACCATGTATATGTATAATAAGCCATGATTATATACGCGTATTAACATAATCATACTGTCGAACTGTACGTTGTGAATTTTACGTAAAATAAATCCGTTCTTTTTTTTAAATTTTTTAGTATCAGTCTTCTTACAAAAAAAAATACGAACAACCTCGATTCATCAGTAGGCCTTTCTACTTTCATCATATCAAACATTATAATTTATAATTTAGGTAAATTAACTCTTCGATCTCGATTGCATTTCAAGCCATAGGATCAATCAATCAATAACAATGTAATCAATCACTACCTAACATTGTTACTTGGCAGATCCTAGCTGACAAACGATAGTCAGATGGACCGTTCACCACTACTTTATCCAAACAAACCATCAAACGGTTCGTATTTTATATTTTGGCAACACTCACTAGCAGTGAATCATAATTGCAATACTTATAACTTATTTATAGATACACAATCCTACTTACCCAAAAATGTATATCCATGAAGTAACATATTTGTAATCCAATAATGTTAAATAGGCCCAACTGTACACTATACAAGGTCTGTATACTAAACAATATATCACATAAACACTTTTCACCTTTTGATGATCACACTTAATTGCAACATAACTAGCTTGGAATTTTGTATAATAATCAAATTATTAAAAAAAATTAAAATATTTGAATAACATTGTTGAAAACATATATGTTATGTGAAAGATAGGTTTAACACAAATTCCTATTTGTTTACATCTTGATGTTGTTTACTTTTTGTCATGTCAAGGAGATTAGAATAAAAATAAAATCTGTAAAAAATATATATAGATATATACGACAGGTTTACTACCTATATACCTCTAATATTGTACTCTATATTAAAAAATAGACATAAATAGAACACATAAATATATATATATATATTTATATATATATATATATATATATATATATATATATATATATATATATATATATATATATATATATATATGAAACAGTTGTAGTGACAGTATCTGGAAAGAGGCTAAAGAGTATAAACAAGTATTGGACTATACTTCTACCAGAATAACTGACAAATTCTAAAGGCAGATAAGCCTGACTTTCACTTTCTTTGTTGAAGAATTTCTTATTTATGTTTATTTCTTTTCTACAGGGTTCTATTTAGAAAATTATTTGTAATATGTAATTTAATTATAATGCTTTATAAAATAGTATTCTTAACTTTTGTAAAATGTTCTACACAATATTTTGTATTTGTAGTATTTAATATATTTATAGTATATCCCTCCAGCATTAAGCTAGAGGGATGATTAAGAAACTGTAAAGTAAAATGTAAAACATATAAAATTACGATTCAATAAATAAAATAAATAAATAATAAATATTACTAGCCGTTTCAAATATTGACCGGTAAGTCATTATAATCAATAACATATATCCTGGTAATTTCTGCTAACAGTCAGTTAATGTAATCAATACAATATATCAATGGTAATCTTGACTATCAACAGCCTGTTAACATAATCATTAGCATATATCACCGGTAATTTCGACTAACAGGCTGTTAACAGTTATAATCAAAAACATATATCACCGGTAATTTCGACTAAAAGTCTGTTAATGTAATCAATACAATATATCACTGGTAATTTCGACTAACAGCCTGTTAACAATTATAATCATTAATATATATATACATCACAGATTATTTCGACTAACAGCCTGTTAACAATAACATATATCACTGGTAATTTTGACTAGCGGCATGTTAACAGTTATATCACAGAATATAGACAGATATTCTGATATAAAGTCTGACAGAATATCTGTCTATATTCTGTGGTTATATTAATAATACATTTTACCAGAAGTTTGGTAAAATTAGTCGGTTAACAATTAAAAGAGTTTTCCTCGAACAAACAGCTGATAAGACGGGACAGACTCGATTTTTGTTCTTTAATGTTACGTAATTACTTATTCCCAATCCATTATTTTTTATTCTTAGAGAAGGATGTAGGCCTACAGTACTTAAGGTAAAATGTACTGTAGGAATTTAGATTTGCACAGTTATGTTTTTCCTCTGCTAACATATTAATATGTTTTGAAAATCACCTTGGAAATCGTTTCTAAATAGGGAGCGATTGAGATTGTTGTCTGTATTGTGATTGTATTCTGGTAAAAGTGCCCTTGTTATATAGAAACTTAAATGTGTGTATGCCAGCGATGTATCTAATTTTAGCCTATTACATTTCATATTCAGTAATGAAACGTTTTTATGCATTATGTTAAACTAATCTTATATAGCATATTTTAAGGTTTATATAAATATTATTTGTTATTGCCAATTCTGTAAGAGAAAATTAAGTGAAACCATTATAAATGTAATACAGTAATAATTGCGCATTGTTGTCTATTCACATGTTGTGATACAAAATTTAATTAATCTTTTAAATATATCACTTAAAATCTACTAATAAATGTATGTAAAGTCGAGGCATCAAATAACCATGTTTACCTATCTGTAGTGGATCATCTGTTGACGTTAAATCTATATGATAATAATTGTTATGTTTACAAATATGATATCATTTTTAGTACAGTCTCGATAATTTATTTTTAGTTCTTTCCAGTATATGAAAATATTATAGTTATGAAAAATTCCAAAAAGCAGTCAAATTTTTTCTAAGGAAGAGTGCGTTCAGGAAGTGTCTGGAGGATTATTCAAGTGTCTGTGTCCAGATTCATTCCAAACTCCCTTATTTTGAGCCCCACCTTCCGGCAATTAGCGACTTCAATTAATTCACCAGCTTCCCACCAAACGAGTCCCTTTTTGCCGCCTACTTAATGAGCAACCTCAAACTCGTACTTGACTCTGGCCTGCTTCCGACTTCAACAAGACACTGTCTCATCTCTTCATACCGTTTTATATCTTGTGGCCTATTAATATGACTATTTAAAAGAGAGTAAAATATTTTGGAAAGTTCAAATAAAAACTTTTTAAGGAAAAGCCCACTCTTCAAATAATTTCTGTGCAATATGTTTTAATTTGTGTAAAAGTGAAGTGCATGAAAGTAAAAAAAGAATAAGTTAGGTTAGGTTATATTACGCCAAGGTAAGTTGAATTAGTCCCTATGTAGTTTAGGGTGGGCTAGGTTAAGTTAGGTTATGTTATGTTACGTCAGGGTAAGTTGAGTTAGTCCCTATGTAGGGTAGGTTAGGTTATGTTACGTCAGGGTAAGTTGAGTTAGTCCCTATTTAGGGTAGGTTAGATTAGGTTACGTTATGTTACGCCAGGATAAGTTGATTTAGTCCCTATGTAGGGTAGGTTAGATTAGGTTAGGTTATGTTACGTTAGGATAAGTTGAGTTAGTTCCTATTTAGGGTAGGTTAGATTAGGTTAGGTTATGTTACGTCAGGATAAGTTGAGTTAGTTCCTATGTAGGGTAGGTTAGATTAGGTTAGGTTATGTTACGTCAGGGTAAGTTGAGATAGTTCCTATGTAGGGTAGGTTAGATTAGGTTAGGTTATGTTACGTCAGGATAAGTTGAGTTAGTCCCTATGTAGGGTAGGTTAGGTTATGTTACGTCAGGGTAAGTTGAGTTAGTCCCTATTTAGGGTAGGTTAGATTAGGTTAGGTTATGTTACGCCAGGATAAGTTGATTTAGTCCCTATGTAGGGTAGGTTAGATTAGGTTAGGTTATGTTACGTTAGGATAAGTTGAGTTAGTTCCTATTTAGGGTAGGTTAGATTAGGTTAGGTTATGTTACGTCAGGATAAGTTGAGTTAGTTCCTATGTAGGGTAGGTTAGATTAGGTTAGGTTATGTTACGTCAGGGTAAGTTGAGTTAGTTCCTATGTAGGGTAGGTTAGATTAGGTTAGGTTATGTTACGTCAGGATAAGTTGAGTTAGTCCCTATTTAGGGTAGGTTAGATTAGGTTAGGTTATGTTACGTCAGGATAAGTTGAGTTAGTTCCTATGTAGGGTAGGTTAGAGTAGGTTAGGTTATGTTACGTCAGGATAAGTTGAGTTAGTTCCTATGTAGGGTAGGTTAGATTAGGTTAGGTTATGTTACGTCAGGATAAGTTCAGTTAGTTCATATGTAGGGTATGTTAGATTAGGTTAGGTTATTTTACGTTAGGATAAGTTGAGTTAGTCCCTATGTAGGGTAGGTTAGATTAGGTTAGGTTATGTTACGTTAGGATAAGTTGAGTTAGTTCCTATGTAGGGTAGGTTAGATTAGGTTAGGTTATGTTACGTCAGGATAAGTTGAGTTAGTTCCTATGTAGGGTAGGTTAGATTTGGTTAGGTTATGTTACGTCAGGATAAGTTGATTTAGTCACCACGTAATTATCCTCTTTATTTATTTATTTTTTTTAGGAAAGAGTCCACTTTTCAAATATTTTCTGCAATATTTTTTAGTTTTTGTAAAAGTGAAGTACATGAAAGTAAAAAAAAGTTAGGTTAGGTTATGTTACGTCTGGGTAAGTTGAGTTAGTCACCATAAGTTAGGATACGTCTACACGGCCGAGCGCTCGTAGATCAGTATCTCGGACTTACTGATCTTAAACTTGTGCAAGCTTATGATACTTTTGTGTGTCCAGATATATTATGTTCATATATAATATATGAGTTCGGTGCACTCACTTACAGTTGTCTGATTTATGTAGGAAAAATCTAAAAAGTTATTACTCATTTTGTAAAAATACCTAAATTTCTATTAGCCTACAATTAAACAGGCCTAAATATAATCCCATTATAAAGGGTTTGACGGTTGCGGTTTTAATGCATTCACAGTAACTGCTATGGTTTGTCGTCCAGGTCCATGAGGCAAATACATGATTTTCTCGGTTAAACACGATCCCAGCGAAAATCAGCTGGTTCTTCGCGACAAGGCAAGGATAAATATTCCCCAAGAATTCCATGCAAACTGTTTTAATTTATTTCTTAAAAACCAAAACGTTAAGCCATGACGACCCTACTCGTATGGTTGGGCGGGTGGCTCAATAAAACTGTTTCCTATACGGTTAATTTTTAAGCGGTATTAAGAAATTAGATCAGATTAAAATAAAAATGTATATTATTACCTTTATTCTTTTAAATATTTTATTTAAGCAATACACATTTCAACCTCTGTGTTATCTTAATAACAATGTAAGTTGTAATGATAAAAGTATTAAAATTTAATATGCAAATAGTGACAGCTATTGATAAGGTTGCAATGTTTTCCTTTTAGCAGAAGATGGTCAGATCACGTATCTCGAAACGTTTCAATGGCTCTCTAACATTTATGTACTCAACTTAAAGTCGGCCTGCAGATAAGGAATGGCAGCTGGTAGTTTATTATAACATGACGTTTTATAATTAATCCTCTTTAAGTCTAGTAGTTTTCCAAAAAACGAATTTTACCCTGATAAATGGGGATATTTTGATAACTGTTATACAGCGTTGCCGACAGGTCTTGAGACGGTTATAATTAATTAGGCTAGGGGATTCAAACTTTATATTCAATGGGGGCTGAATACCTATTTTGTAACGTTCTTTAACAACTCTCTAACTCCGATGCGGTTGGCAAGGTAGCAATAATTTCACCATCAAATTAAATTTGTTTGCGATGCTCTAAGCCTCATTTAACCAGAAGATGGTCAGATAACTTATCTCGAAACGTTGTAAATCAATTTAATTAAAATGTGTGAACATTTTCACTAAAATAAACGGCTGTGAGTCAGTAGATAATTGTAAATTTAGGCATCGGTTGATATCGACATTTTAAAGGCCTGGCAAAGCAAAGAATAACGCCGCAAATCACACTTCTGGAGGATCATTCGCAAAACAATTACGGTCATTCAAGGATTTGTTCTGAGTTCTTTTAGCCTTATTATAATACAATCTTTAATGTATTAACGTTAAGTGAATTATACAGCAACTTCCAAATTTTTCAGCAAATTTTACGGCTTTTTTAATAAATGGCCTTTTTGAAGTATGGTTTCTGGCATTATTCTTTGCTTGACCAGCCCTTTAACCTATTCCCTGACTCCTCGTGGACCGTCCCCCATCAGTGGTTGGTAAGAACGTTTACATGTATATTTTAGCTCCCAATTAAACGTCCATGGTTTTGATCCGCTATCCCAAAAAATAATAAAAATATTAAACCGTCTCCAGACTTCAGTACCCTCGTATATATATTTTAATAGTAAGATATCATGGAATCTCTATACAGTATGTATAATTATTACTTAGAATTCCATTTTCTCAAGATATATTTGTGTGATTTATCGTTAGTTATTTAGAATATTTTCCCTTTAATTCACTACCACAACCATAACTTAGGTTAACCTAACGTAATCAAACCAAACCTAACAGCACAACTAAACCTAATATAACCTAACCAAATTAATGGTAGGTGAATTAACGGAAAAGGTCCATTATTATCATTGTTATTGAATCTTTTAGCCTATTCATTTGATTGCCATTCTAAAATAGCAATTAAAATATACAAAAATGTGAAGTTGAAAAGGAGAAAGTATTTCTCCTAGGTTTAACATGTTGTTTGGAATGCCAATGGACCGCGAAGTACGAGGGTCACTTAATATGTGTGAGTATAAGTCGTGGAAGGGGCAGGCCCCTAAGGGGTGCTTGGAGCCGTCTTGTTGAAGGTCCGCCCTGGGATGAAATTCAAGTACCCAAATCTTTTCGCTAAGGATTTGTGTTGTTTGAGATAAACATAATCTATACAATAAAACACAGTCAACAGTAACCATCATCCCTCAGCACAGTTTGTAATGATTTACAATCACGGAATTCATTTCATCAAGTTCGTACTTTTTACAAGGAAATGTTTTTACTTCGGCGAATTAACTTTTATTCAAATTGCTTGTATTCTAAAAGAAGTTATAACACACAATTCTATTTAATGAAAGCCTTTATATTGTTTAACCTCAAAATCAAATGGTTTTAAACTATTAATTACATTTTAATTTCTCATTTTAAATTATATATCCGCACTGTTTTTACATTTTGGCATCTTTAACAAAGAGTTAGTGTTCTTACTACACAATTAGTCAACGTCTCTTGAGTGGGATGGACGTGGGAACCGTGAGCTTGGCGTTTGGTCTTAAATTGTGGAATCATAGTTAGTTTCGACCATTTCACACTGACTTTTTTAATTACATATTATTTTTTATCATATAACCAGATATTTAATAAATGTTATTTATTTTGTATTCATAAAGACTTTCTATAAGTTTTTACTGACTTTATAGTGACGGCTTATTTTCGGAGGGCTAGAACTTTAGCTAATTTCTAATGTCATCGTTCATTTTATTAATTAATATTTATTTATTTTGTACTTATAGTTTAAATCATTGTCCAGCTTTATTGATATTATTGTTTTCCATCTAGCCTCTAGCTTATATCGATATTACTTATTTTGCAAGGACTAAAACTATAGAAATGTTCAATCCGATTGACTATAGATCGGTAGTTAAATTGGCATAAATTTGAGTGAGAGAGCCGAAATCGATTACGGTTATGGACGGATGATGGCCGGATAAAGTGGCTCGTGTCATTAAAAATGTGATGACACCGTAAAAATAGAGGAATGGCATTAGTTGGACATGACGGCAATTGAAAACCTGTTATTGTTTGTACGAGTAACTTTCCCCTATACACCCCTTTTTAATTGGCGAATTTATCACCACGCGCTTCTCGCGTCCTTTTAAATACCATCACATGCAAATTTGTTAACAATGCAATCAATATTTACTAATATACATAAATATTTTATGATTTTACAGTTCTAGTTAATTACATTACATTGTATATTTATAAACACAATCAATGCATATATACATTGATTAAACATAGTAACATTAACACTGTTTTTATGATTATAAAAATCAACCAAGGGCCTAAAGCTTATTATTTATGTAGGTAGGAGTAAATTATAAGAATACTCTGTAATAGTGTATTCTTAAATAAAAAAATTAAGGTTAATTGGTTGCATATTACTTTTTTTTCTATAATGTCGTAGAAAACCTTCGTGTCCACTCTAATGGTAATTCAACAACCAGAGGGATGTAGTGACAATTCAAACAACTTGGAGCCCGTAAAGTAATTAACCTCCGAGCTCGGTAACACACTGGTGGAAGGGGGGAGGTCCAGGAGGAGCAGTAAGGATCGGGATGGAAATGAAGTGATTCCTGCGGGGAGAGAAAGATGTCTCCAAGGACCGCCCTTTCGGTGTACGGGTCACCCAGGTCGTTCCACCTTGCTCAGTTCTGGGGAAACTTCGCCTCTAGAGAACACCATATAACAAACTTGCTTTATATACGTTTTATGTCAATCACGAACTTGAAAACTATGTTAACATTAAAAAAAAATATAGTTCGTCAACATTTAATACCCCAGTTAAAACGTAACATGATAGTTATTTACCAATGAAATATACCAATTAATAAGTACCTTAATGATAGTTAATTACAGTTAAATACCCAATTAACAAGTAACTCGAAAGTTATTTTACATTTGAATACTCCGACTGACAAGTAAAGTGATAGGTACTTAATAGATAAATATCCCATATAATAAGTTAAGTGATGGTTATTTTACAGATAAATACACCAATTAATAAGTAAAATGATAGTTATTTAACAGTTAAGTACCCCAATTAATAAGTAAAGTGATATTCATTTAACAGATAAGTACCCCAATTAATAAGTAAAGTGATATTCATTTAACAGATAAGTACCCCAATTAATAAGTAAAGTGATATTCATTTAACAGATAAGTATCCCAATTAATAAGTAAAGTGATATTCATTTAACAGATAAGTACCCCAATAATTAAGTAAAGTGATAGTTATTTAACAAATAAGTACCGCAATTAATAAGTAAAGTGATATTCATTTAACAGATAAGTACCCCAATTAATAAGTAAAGTGATATTCATTTAACAGATAAGTACCCCAATTAATAAGTAAAGTGATATTCATTTAACAGATAAGTACCCCAATTAATAAGTAAAGTGATATTCATTTAACAGATAAGTACCCCAATTAATAAGTAAAGTGATAGTTATTTAACAAATAAGTACCGCAATTAATAAGTAAAGTGATATTCATTTAACAGATAAGTACCCCAATTAATAAGTAAAGTGATATTCATTTAACAGATAAGTACCCCAATTAATAAGTAAAGTGATATTCATTTAACAGATAAGTACCCCAATTAATAAGTAAAGTGATATTCATTTAACAGATAAGTACCCCAATTAATAAGTAAAGTGATATTCATTTAACAGATAAGTACCCCAATTAATAAGTAAAGTGATATTCATTTAACAGATAAGTGCCCCAATTGATAAGTAAAGTGATAGTTATTTAACAAATAAGTACCCCAATTAATAAGTAAAGTGATATTCATTTAACAGATAAGTACCCCAATTGATAAGTAAAGTGATATTCATTTAACAGATAAGTACCGGAATTAATAAGTAAAGTGATATTCATTTAACAGATAAGTACCCCAATTGATAAGTAAAGTGATATTCATTTAACAGATAAGTACCCCAATTGATAAGTAAAGTGATATTCATTTAACAGATAAGTACCGGAATTAATAAGTAAAGTGATATTCATTTAACAGATAAGTACCCCAATTAATAAGTAAAGTGATAGTTATTTAACAAATAAGTACCCAAATTAATAAGTAAAGTGATATTCATTTAACAGATAAGTACCCCAATTGATAAGTAAAGTGATATTCATTTAACAGATAAGTACCGGAATTAATAAGTAAAGTGATATTCATTTAACAGATAAGTACCCCAATTAATAAGTAAAGTAATATTCATTTAACAGATAAGTACCGCAATTAATAAGTAAAGTAATATTCATTTAACAGATAAGTACCCCCAATTAATAAGTAAAGTGATAGTTATTTAACAGTTAAGTACCCCAATTAACAAGTAACGTGGTGTTATTTTAACAGTTTAATACTCCAATTAACAAGTAATGCGGTGTTATTTTAACAGTTTAATACTCCAATTGACAAGTAACGTGGTGTTATTTTAACAGTTTAATACTCCAATTAACAAGTAATGCGGTGTTATTTTAACAGTTTAATACTCCAATTGACAAGTAACGTGGTGTTATTTTAACAGTTTAATACTCCAATTAACAAGTAATGCGGTGTTATTTTAACAGTTTAATACTCCAATTGACAAGTAACGTGGTGTTATTTTAACAGTTAATTACCCCAATTAACCAGTAACGTAATATTTATTTAACACTAATACACAAATTTAACAAACGTTGTCATTGCAAACATACAATAACAAGTTTTTCAAGTTCACTAAGGTGTTAAAATGAAAGTGTTTTATGTCAAACAAGAAAACTTGTCGCCACCTAACAATGACGGTAGAGTACTTTCAACGACTTTATGTATCCACATCCACACTTTCAACGTGGTCAACATTGTAAACCCTTGTCCTTGCACTCTATGTTCTGTTTGTGAAATTATTATTCATTTATTTATTTTTGTTGTTGCACAGAATAAGTGTTGTTTTATTTATTTACTATGAAGTTTTGTTATGTTTATGTCTGGTACATCCTTGTAACGCCTGCCATCTCGGCGACTGTTCTTTTCTCTTCACTGACTTAAGAATCAAGATTTTATTAACTGTTTGCAGTATACATGCATTAGTCTCGTCTTTCAGGCACAATAATAGTATGTATACATTGTAATATATGCACATAAGCCGTTGTTTCCTTGGCTTCTAGAGGTCTTAAAATTGATTACTTGATCTAGTTGTAATCCATATTATAGTTTTATATTATAATATAGTTACGATAAATTATCTTCATTGATTTTATTAAATTTAAATTTATTTTAAATTGATATAAATCGATTTAAAATCACTGCATATACTTACATGTAATAAGGATTACACCAAAGTCAACTAGTTAATTATAGGACCACTAGAAGCTGAGAAAACAATATTTCAGGTAATTTATAAGATTTTTTTTGTAAGATAAAATTCTAATATTTATAAAACTTATAGGAAAACATTTCTATAAACCACGTATTAAAATACAAATGTGATTCTTTAACGGGTTTTTAGTAATAACGGTGTAAAGTTGATGCACAGTGAAAATTAGTTGAAACTATGGTTTTTTTTCAACTAGGATACAAATTTCTAAAACTTATAATAAAATATGAAAGTTAATTTGCCATAAGGTACAATTAAACAAGAAAAGCAATGGTATGATTGGGGTTTTCATACGCCTCTTAGTTTCTTACAAAAATCCTTCAAACGCGGGTGTGCATAATTTATGCGCCGACAGTAGTGTTCAAAATGATAAACACAACTGTAGATTTAAGTCGCGGAAAATAATATTGAGTATTTTGGTATCCGAAGGAAGGAAGATGTAGAGAATAACAAAACAATGTAGGAAGTGACCTTAATTTCCTGCTGTCTGTCATATTGAAAACAAAAATTGGTAGAATAAAGAGTGGGCAGTTTATCAGCTGTGGGATACGACTATGTGACTGATGGATTTACAGAAGCGATAAATTTGCCATTGACAGTGATGCGCGTCGCCCTACATGTCCGGCCCGCGGCCCGCTGCTCCCAGGTCGAGCCATACCCAACTACTGGCACTGCAGAGTATTAAATAGATGTATATTATAAAAGTAAGTGTACAAGCCACAGAAGCTGAAAAACGAATGTAGCTACGACCAAAGGAGTTATATGGAATTGCTCATCAATAATGTCAACCTTGTACTGCACTGGTTGCCTCCTTACTCTAAATAAGTTTTCCGCACAGATAAGTATTTATGGGGAATGGCGAGAAGAAAATCGGCATATCTTTTAATAAAAAATAACAAAAATTAATGTATAAGCATTCCAACAAATTCAAAAAAGTTCTGGGGTGTTCTGGATGTTTGTGAAAACTTGTAAATCATAAGTCTTGTAAATTAAATAAATATATATTGTATGTCTATCGGTGGAAACACAGTATTTCTCGACTGCAAAGACGAACCCATTTTCGCTTCGTGGGTTTTTGAGCAAATAACATGACTTCTGAACTGCGATTATGGGACAAAATTGTATAAGAATCATGATACACCAGGGCCAATAACATGACTTCTCAACTGCGATTATGGGACAAAATTGTATGAGAATCATGATACACCAGGACCAATAACATGACTTCTTAACCGCGACTATGGGACAAAATTGTATGAAAATCATGATACACCAGGGCCAATAACATGACTTCTTAACTGCGATTATGGGACAAAATTGTATGAAAATCATGATACACCAGGGCCAATAACATGACTTCTTAACTGCGATTATGGGACAAAATTGTATGAGAATCATGATACACCAGGACCAATAACATGACTTCTTAACCGCGACTATGGGACAAAATTGTATGAAAATCATGATACACCAGGGCCAATAACATGACTTCTTAACTGCGATTATGGGACAAAATTGTATGAAAATCATGATACACCAGGGCCAATAACATGACTTCTTAACTGCGATTATGGGACAAAATTGTATGAAAATCATGATACACCAGTAAACGAGCTCTGGTCACAGCCTTAGCGTTGCAAGTAAAGGGTAATAAACAAGGTGAACAGTTAACTGTTATATTAGCTTAGTAGTTAAACGATCAAAAGTGAATTTTCTTGTAGTAGCAACCAGACTGTAAACTACTACATATGAAAATAAATGGTACCGGGTAACTGGCACCAACTTACTCCCTTTAACAAATTAAACGCTAAAAATCTCAACATTATACTATATACTGTAATAATGTATGCAAGTTTTCTTCAAGTAACATGTTGATGTTGAATATAAATACTGTATATTGTTTAGTATGCATATATTGTTGAAGTCAATTGAAATTAAAGGATTTAAAAACACACCAAAATAAAAACATACGTTCAATTAATTACATTTGTAAAGAATGTATAGACGAAACACTTATTTTATTTAAATAAATAAAAGTATGGAAAAATGATCTTCAAAAACAGCTGTTCAATTAATCACATAGCCAGATTTTCTGTAAACAACCTTCAACAACTTGAGTTATGGCTTCCGGCCTTCGGCCTCCAGCCCCAACTTAGTGGGGTTGTAACTAAAATATTTTAAATTTTAATTAGCATCTTGACTGAAAATTTAATCATAGTTAGAATAAAGCTTGAAAATTGCGTTTTGTAATGTTTTTAACCGTAAAAATGTTATAACTAAAAAGTATTAAAGTTATGAAAATGTGGTTTTTAGTAAAATATTTTAAATTGTAGTTTACGTGTTTTCTGAAAATTAAAAAAATTCTTTAGAACCCTTTTGAAAATATTCAATTTTGGTTTGTTTTGCGTCGATAAAAATCAAGAAAACTAAAATTTCAAAAAAGTGATAAAGTAGTCTGGAGATATTGGCTAAATACACCTACATACCAAATTTCATAAAATACTATCCATCCGTTTGGTCTCCAGCGAAGTGCACAGACACACGCGTACAGACAAAAAATTGCTAACCAATTTTTTGGGTCCAGGGGACCCTAAAATGAATTTTTAGACCAACTTGTAAAATCTTTTTTTTGACGATCACAATACTTTATCTAAGCCTATGCTAACGCATATGGGAAAAAGTAACAATAGTAAGACGGTCAGCTTTGTAATCACTGAGTAATAAGAATGGAAGAATCCTTAATTGTCATGTAAAATAGCTAAGTGAAAAACAAGACAAAAGTTATTATCTTGAAATAGCTAATCGATACCAAAAAAGTGAACTCTCTTGTAATATAGCTAAACGATAACAAAACAAAAGTTACTCTCTTGTAATAGCTAATCAATAACAAAAATAATACAGTAACTGTCTTGTAATATAGCTAAACGATAAAAAACAAAAGTTACTCTCTTGTAATAGCTAAACGATAACAAAACAAAAGTTACTCTCTTGTAATAGCTAATCAATAACAAAAATAATAACTGTCTTGTAATATAGCTAAACGATAAAAAAACAAAAGTTACTCTCTTGTAATAGCTAATCAATAACAAAAATAATACAGTAACTGTCTTGTAATATAGCTAAACGATAACAAAACAAAAGTTACTCTCTTGTAATAGCTAATCAATAACAAAAATAATACAGTAACTGTCTTGTAATATAGCTAAACGATAACAAAACAAAAGTTAATCTCTTGTAATAGCTAATCAATAACAAAAATAATACAGTAACTGTCTTGTAATATAGCTAAACGATAAAAAACAAAAGTTACTCTCTTGTAATAGCTAAACGATAACAAAACAAAAGTTACTCTCTTGTAATAGCTAATCAATAACAAAAATAATAACTGTCTTGTAATATAGCTAAACGATAAAAAAACAAAAGTTACTCTCTTGTAATAGCTAATCAATAACAAAAATAATACAGTAACTGTCTTGTAATATAGCTAAACGATAACAAAACAAAAGTTACTCTCTTGTAATAGCTAATCAATAACAAAAATAATACAGTAACTGTCTTGTAATATAGCTAAACGATAACAAAACAAAAGTTAATCTCTTGTAATAGCTAATCAATAACAAAAATAATACAGTAACTGTCTTGTAATATAGCTAAACGATAAAAAACAAAAGTTACTCTCTTGTAATAGCTAAACGATAACAAAACAAAAGTTACTCTCTTGTAATAGCTAATCAATAACAAAAATAATAACTGTCTTGTAATATAGCTAAACGATAAAAAAACAAAAGTTACTCTCTTGTAATAGCTAATCAATAACAAAAATAATACAGTAACTGTCTTGTAATATAGCTAAACGATAACAAAACAAAAGTTACTCTCTTGTAATAGCTAATCAATAACAAAAATAATACAGTAACTGTCTTGTAATATAGCTAAACGATAACAAAAAAAAAGTTAATCTCTTGTAATAGCTAATCAATAACAAAAATAAATACAGTAACTGTCTTGTAATATAGCTAAACGATAAAAAAACAAAAGTTACTCTCTTGTAATAGCTAATCAATAACAAAAATAATAACTGTCTTGTAATATAGCTAAACGATAAAAAACAAAAGTTACTCTCTTGTAATAGCTAATCAATAACAAAAATAATACAGTAACTGTCTTGTAATATAGCTAAACGATAACAAAACAAAAGTTACTCTCTTGTAATAGCTAATCAATAACAAAAATAATACAGTAACTGTCTTGTAATATAGCTAAACGATAACAAAACAAAAGTTACTCTCTTGTAATAGCTAATCAATAACAAAAATAATAACTGTCTTGTAATATAGCTAAACGATAAAAAAACAAAAGTTACTCTCTTGTAATAGCTAATCAATAACAAAAATAATACAGTAACTGTCTTGTAATATAGCTAAACGATAACAAAACAAAAGTTACTCTCTTGTAATAGCTAATCAATAACAAAAATAATACAGTAACTGTCTTGTAATATAGCTAAACGATAACAAAAAAAAAAGTTAATCTCTTGTAATAGCTAATCAATAACAAAAATAAATACAGTAACTGTCTTGTAATATAGCTAAACGATAAAAAAACAAAAGTTACTCTCTTGTAATAGCTAATCAATAACAAAAATAATAACTGTCTTGTAATATAGCTAAACGATAAAAAACAAAAGTTACTCTCTTGTAATAGCTAATCAATAACAAAAATAATAACTGTCTTGTAATATTGCTAAACGATAAAAAAAACAAAAGTTACTCTCTTGTAATAGCTAATCAATAACAAAAATAATATCTGTCTTGTAATATAGCTAAGCGATAAAATAACAACAGTTACTATCTTGTAATAGCTAATATTTCTTACATATTCTTATTCTTACATATGAGACGCCGACACAATGTTGTTGGTATTTTAAGGCGAATATGAATGATTATATGAGTGTAGGATGAGTGTGGATGAGTGTAGTCTGGTTACTATCTGAGTTCAACTGTTCCTCAGAAAGGGCAATTTATTAATAGCCCAACAGCCATGGCAACTAAGGGACCTACAGCTTTACGTAGAATCCAAACCACGTAGTGCTGGTCTGATTTTCAGCTAATTGACAAGCCTGATATTCGGTTATCTCCCCCACACAAGATCCACACAATGATTACCACCCATCATCATGGACACCCCAGACTTCTCTAGTAGTGTCCACGCCGATAGCAACCATTGAGCGGACGCCATGTCGAAGAGGACCGAGCATCCAACCTATCGCTTACAATCTCCCAAACACTTTGTCCCCAAGTAGCTGGGTTACAGCACTGCGCTACCAGTGCCGACACTTAAATCGATAATAAAACGAAATTCAAGTGTCTTGTAATAGACAAGAAATAACAATTCATAAGTTGTTACTCTCTTATAACAACCCATGAGAGTACAACTCTAATCGTCTATCAACAACTATCGTTGTAATAATAACAATAAAGTTAAACATATTGTATAGTAAATATGCAATTACTAGACAAAAGTTAACTGTCTTGTAATAACTCAGTGATAACAAGAATAAAGTTACGTTTCTTCAACAATTCAGTAATGACATGATGAAAAGTTAGCTGTTTTATAACTGCTCAATAATAACAAAGCTAAATCTCAAGAAACCAATAAAATAGTACTTGTTTGCTCAGATTATAAAACGCTACATTAGTTTGAGTATAAAATAGTCATAATTAATACGTTAAATTCGAGGTCTCCACCCTCGTCGTTCGCTTCGCTCTCAGCAATTAGCAGGCAGAATTAAATCATCCCCCATTCCCGTTCCTTTCCCGCCAAATGAGCTGTTTTGCCGCGGTTTTAAGTGCTGCCATAACTTACCTCTTATCGACTGAGACCTGTATTAATTGAGGCCGTTCCACATCTCAAAATGAAATACCTACGTTATCATTCTCTTCTGGAATAACTAAATCTAACGACCTCCTGCGAGATAAATAAAATGCCGAATCTAAATGGGCTTGGGGAACATTCGTAGAATGGCTAAGCTATTACATACACTCACTCCTTTATTAACTCAATGTACAGTCAATTATGTGCCTGTTGGCTAATTCACGCAGAATTCCATGAGCAAGTCCTATGTAAAGAGGGTATTGCATGGGAGGCTTGCTCATGAACATGTCCACATCAGCATGATCACAACCAAGTCCTATGTAAAGAGGGTATTGCATGGGAGGCTTGCTCATGAACATGTCCACATCAGCATGATCACAACCAAGTCCTATGTAAAGAGGGTATTGCATGGGAGGCTTCCTCATGAACATGTCCACATCAGCATGCTCACGAGCAAGTCCTATGTAAAGAGGGTATTGCATGGGAGGCTTGCTCATGAACATGTCCACATCAGCATGATCACGAGCAAGTCCTATGTAAAGAGGGTATTGCATGGGAGGCTTGCTCATGAACATGTCCACATCAGCATGCTCACGAGCAAGTCCTATGTAAAGAGGGTATTGCATGGGAGGCTTGCTCATGAACATGTCCACATCAGCATGCTCATGAGCAAGTCCTCCTGTGTGTAGGGAATATTGTATGGTACGTGTATGGGTGGGTAGGAGAGCCAGCACCACTTTCTAATATTTTTGGCACGCACAATTTTTGCCTCTAACATTTGTTTTTGCATTATTACTACGTGCTAATTAATGGAGTTTAGATAACTCCAATAGTTCTGGATATAAGACCTAGATTAAAAGATTTAGGGTGAGCCTGTCATTCAAAAACATTTATTACTATATATATATTTTTTTAATTGCTCAGAGTAACCATATTAAAG
This sequence comes from Stictocephala bisonia, assembly GCA_035578905.1. Lineage (NCBI taxonomy): Eukaryota > Metazoa > Arthropoda > Insecta > Hemiptera > Membracidae > Stictocephala > Stictocephala bisonia. The sequence goes on along the minus strand of JAQJVL010000063.1, from coordinate 1,272,432 downwards.
CAAAATTAATTATTGAGGCAACTTATAAAGTCAGAAAAGCAATTATTTATAAATGTTATGTGTCTGATCACCTTGTATATCTGTTACAGCCCTAATTTATCAGATAAATATAACCATTTTAGTTGGCCTAGATTGTTGAAGCAGAGATGCGCCTAGTTGTGATCCGTTCGACACCAGTCAATTGCCAGACAGTAAATTAAATTGGCAAAGACATACATAGAATATTTCACTAACAGACTGCCACTAGTTGTCTTGATCACTGGGGCCAAGAATAATTTTATGCATTTTTTTCTTATGTATTATGCTTTAAAATTAACTAGTAATGAGGTTTTAGCAAGCATTTTATAATTATATTCACTTTAAAAATGTGAGTACACTCAGCTGTCTTGAATTAACTGCATTTCCAACCTACACATAACACATTTATATTTTATGTAAAAATGCGTTAGTTTAAATTTTTGGAAATAAAGTACCAACATTGTTTCTAAAACCAATTGTAATGCACTGTAAGGTTATGTTACTGTTTTCTTCACTTTCACCCTGTCTAACACCTTCATCTAGCAACTTAAGTATCACGTTCCATGTTTACTACAGAAACCAAAGCACGTGAATAATAATAAAGCCAGCACACATTATTAACAATGTTAGTCCAACTAATAAAAACGTAACCTAAAACTATTGCCAAACCAGCATTTTTCTTAATCAACATTTAATAGCTGAGATTTAAATCAAATAAAATTACCATTCATCAGGAACATAAATCTTGTTTTTCGTACAGTTCCATTTTTAAATTAAAAAAAATATATATTTTTAATCAGCTGTTTCACCAATTGATGAGTACCACATTGGTACCCACTGCCTCACTCAAGTGAGTACCTACACAGTATGGCACTCATGGCAGTTGAGTCTATTTATTCATAGATCAAATGCTCGGCAAGTTCGAAAATAAGTTAGTAACCCTGAGTTGGACAACTTCTCTCCTCTTACATACAGTAGTACAGTACATAAAACAAGCACGCCAACTCTCCGAGATATTCAATTACTGGTATCAGCAGACGCCAGCTATTAAGGTGTCGCCGGGCCCTTATCACCCCCGCCCCCACCACCCCACACCCCTACATAACAAAGTAAGACGTCGGTACGACGCGACGCTCCACGGCTCGGGTATGTCCACTAAAGTTTTCCACAATTTATTTTTTATGTATGGTATAGAATGGTTTATTAACAAGTTAATTTTTCACGTTGAGGATCGAAAGTGTCTAATTTTCGTTTATATAGAAACTCAAGGGAAGAGTTAGGCCTCGTCGCCCCTATCGCTGCACATATGGCCTCTATTTGTAACCTATTTATAACCATGGTGGGTTTGTCAGTTAGCGACCAATAATAATAATAAATAATAATAATAATCATAAGTCATAAGTACCCATCCGCCCACCCATACGCGTACAATGGTACTAACCCACCCATGCACGTACAATGGTAGGCTACTAACCTACCCACACACCCATACACGTACAATTGTACTAACCCACCCGCCCATCCATACACGTACAATGTAGACGGGGTTATTATATAATAATAATACAGATGCGGTGATGGTGAACCACCCACCCAACCATACAGATGAGGTGATGGTGAACCACCCACCCAACCATACAGATGAGGTGATGATGACCCACCCACCCACACTTACAGATGAGGTGATCATGACTTACCCACCCACCCATCCATACACGTACGATGGTATTGACCCACCCGCCCACCCATACGCGTACGGTGGTATTGACCCATCCGCCCTCCCATACGCGGACACGTACGATAGTATTTACCCACCCGCCCTCCCATACACGTACGGTGGTATTGATTATACACATATTCTTGTGTAACGAAAATGTGTCTGAAAAGTCTGGGAGCGGCTTAATATTTGATGAATCATAGCAGATAACATCATAAACCTTGCTCAGTGTTAAATGGCTATATACATGCCTACCATGGGGGGACGGCCCACAGAGGAAGTCATACAAATCTCAAACGTAAGCATAGGTCCATGTGCACACCATTTTAAAGGTCTTAAATAGTAGAACCTTTAAAATGGTGATGCTCGAAAGTTTCAGTGCTGATATTATGTGCAAGATCAAGAATGACTTAATTTATTGTAACCATATCAGATGAAGCCACACAACTTCACACGTTATTACTGTACATAAACACCTACTTTAAGATGTATTCAGTGTCCTGCTATTCCTGTATGGGAACAGTCCACGAGGAGTCAGGAGACAACATTCAATGTACGCATAGGTTTATATCTAAAGGGCTGGTCAAGCTAAGAAGAATGCCGCAAACCGCACTTCAAAAGCTTTATCCGTTACAAAATGGTTGGGTTTCAAAGATTTTAAACCGCCACCATTTTGCAATACCAAGCCGTACCCAGAATGTTCAGACCCCTGTATATAAACGAATGAATGTGTGTGTGTCCTTTAGGCATCTCTAAACCACTCATCGGATCGCCATGAACCTTGGGAAGTTGTAAAGTTCACTCCCGAGAAGGTTTCTGGCATGGTTTCATTCACTTCCAACTCAAGGGCTGCACCCCAGTAGTCTTTAAAGTTTCAATTATAATGTAATGGAGTTACTTTTTTTATTTGACACCATCAGCTGTTAAATAAAAACAAATAAAAAAAATTATGAAATAGTCTTAAGTGATGCTTATTGAAATGTAACATTTATTAAATTAAATTTCATTAATTTAAATAAATTAATTTAATTTAATTTAATTTAAGTAAATTAAAACATTACCGTTTATATGTCAATCCTGTAGCAAGGCACGAATTAACAGCTAGTATTTTATATGTCAATCCTGTAGCAAGGCACGAATTAACAGCTAGTATTTTATATGTCAATCCTGTAGCAAGGCACGAATTAACAGCTAGTATTTCATATGTCAATCCTGTAGCAAGGCACGAATTAACAGCTAGTATTTTATATGTCAATCCTGTAGCAAGGCACGAATTAACAGCTAGTATTTTATATGTCAATCCTGTAGCAAGGCACGAATTAACAGCTAGTATTTCATATGTCAATCCTGTAGCAAGGCACGAATTAACAGCTAGTATTTTATATGTCAATCCTGTAGCAAGGCACGAATTAATAGCTAGTATTTCATATGTCAATCCTGTAGCAAGGCACGAATTAATAGCTAGTATTTTATATGTCAATCCTGTAGCAAGGCATGAATTAACAGCTAGTATTTCATATGTCAATCCTGTAGCAAGGCACGAATTAACAGCTAGTATTTCATATGTCAATCCTGTAGCAAGGCACGAATTAACAGCTAGTATTTCATATGTCAATCCTGTAGCAAGGCACGAATTAATAGCTAGTATTTTCATATGTCAATCCTGTAGCAAGGCACGAATTAATAGCTAGTATTTTATATGTCAATCCTGTAGCAAGGCACGAATTAATAGCTAGTATTTTATATGTCAATCCTGTAGCAAGGCACGAATTAATAGCTAGTATTTTATATGTCAATCCTGTAGCAAGGCACGAATTAATAGCTAGTATTTTATATGTCAATCCTGTAGCAAGGCACGAATTAATAGCTAGTATTTTATATGTCAATCCTGTAGCAAGGCACGAATTAATAGCTAGTATTTTATATGTCAATCCTGTAGCAAGGCACGAATTAATAGCTAGTATTTTATATGTCAATCCTGTAGCAAGGCACGAATTAACAGCTAGTATTTCATATGTCAATCCTGTAGCAAGGCACGAATTAATAGCTAGTATTTTATATGTCAATCCTGTAGCAAGGCACGAATTAATAGCTAGTATTTTATATGTCAATCCTGTAGCAAGGCACGAATTAATAGCTAGTATTTTATATGTCAATCCTGTAGCAAGGCACGAATTAATAGCTAGTATTTTATAAATTGTACATTTATAATAAGTAACCCTATAAAATAATTGTAGTATATTTGATCTTATATAATCTTTTGTACTCGATGCTGTAGAAAAATCCAAGTATGTCCTCTAAAAAAATAAAGAGGAAATATATAAAAAAAAGCAGTATCTGAAAATTCCTCCTCGCAGACGTGTAATCGAAGCCTTCCGTTATTTCAGAAAAATCGCGGTGATTTCCCGAGGAGAGACCGGAGAAAGGTATAATTTGTAAGGTGAAAAATTGAAAATCTGCAAAGAATGGAGCGAATAAACGGCGTATTTTGCCGAGAGAAGGCGAATTAAGCTTTAAGGGTGGTAAGCCAGTCTGTAAATACGCCCAGCGCGGAGTGAAGCGGGAGGGGCAAGGCCGTCGGGGGGGGGGGGGGCTGAATCTGATTCTTGTAAAGTTTTAAGCCCGTGAAACACGTGCGCTCTTAAATAACAACAAGAACTCTGATTTACAAAATGACTTTGCTTAAGTCGCTCACTTCTACTTTGTGAGAAAAGGAGTTTACGAGAACGTTTTATAGCTAAGATCATTATTTAGGCACTCAAAAATGTCTATAGAAGTTGGAAATGATTGGTTACTACCGACCTAACTTCCTTTGACCAACTTCGTTTTTACGAAATATCATCAACTAACGTAGGGACGAGCTGTGCAACAGTTCAAGCTGTTGTGATTTCACAATATGACTTGCAAATATATGAAATATTATATATTTAAATATATGAAACTTATTTAAATATATAATATATTTGCATTTATCATTCATTATTTAATATATTACTGAAATCGTTATAGGGAACAGGCATAACGATTGCCCATGTCATCGACTACTCTTGTCCGCACCTATAAAGTCACGTGAGATTTAAATACAGCTGAAAATAAAGAGATGACTGTTGTTTACAGAGTTTATAGGTACCATTGCTGTTATCTGAGCAACAATGGTCCTCAAGAATCATGTTGGTTTAATCCCATAAGAACAATGTCATTTTCGAACCGGACGTACGATCACGCGTATTCAAACTAAATAGTTATTTTTAACGGGTTTTTTCCAAACAAATTCCATTTTGTTAAGAATAAAATTGCGCGTTAGAATTGCTTTGAAAATTCCTAATTAAGTTTATAGAAAATTTTTAAAAATATTTAGTTTAAGTTTATTTTTACCTATGAACTAGGCATATGTATTCAAAATATCAAAAGCAAATCCAATACGCAATATGATAATGTTTAAAATGACACCCCATACATAGATCTTAGTCAATAAATAACGAACAAATACGGACTCACAAATAACATTGTTCTTATGGGATTAAAACCAACATGGCCGACAGACTCTGCAGACCCTTAACTAACGATTTTATTTTGTAGTTCATTAAATGTTAGTTCATTCACGGGCTGCCATTATGGGCCTCACGTCAGTGGAGAATCGCAAGATGCGGTGGACCTCAAGTGTTCCGGGTAATATTGACTTTCAATTGTCCCGTGGTCCCCAAGGTTGTTTATTTTGATTCCAAAAGAGTGGATGTTGGGGTCACTTAGACCCGTCCAGCCCTTGGGGCCTATGTGTTACCTCTTGTCAGAAACCAAATTGCGACAAATCCCCAAAGTTCCTTTGACCGATGCGATTGTACGTGCAAGGCCGAGCATCCTTACGGTCTGAATTCAGGATAAAATATCTGAGGATGTGACATTTATCCACTTACATATAAAAGCTTTTTCAATATTGATGTGTTTAATAAAACCATATTAATGAAATTATTTCTTTAAAATAATTATTAAAGAAACATAACCTAAAAAATTAACTAAGATAAACTAGCGATGTTGAGACGCAGAGTCTGCAGAGGCTGTCGGCCATGTTGGTTTTAATACCATTACAACAATGTTATTTGTGAGTCCGTATTTTTTCGTTATTTACTCTTTAAAGGTTGTGTATGAAAAATCAACAGTATATTGTATAATATAGTATATGGTATATTATACAATATATTGACAATTCCTATTTCAATGTAAATATTGATCAATGGAAATAAACCTTTTGATTTGATTATGAGTTGTCATTTTAAACGTTATCATATTGCGCATTGGGTTTACTTTTCATATTTTGAATACATAGGCGACGCATAGTTTTGAAAAATAGGCGAAAATAAAAACTTCAAACTAAATATATATATATATATATATATTTGTTTTCAATGAAACTAATTAGAAATTTGCAAAGCAATTCCGACTCACAATTTCATTCTTGATAAAATTCAATTTGTTTGGAAAAAATCCGTTTAAAAATAACTGTTTGGTTTGGATACACGTGATCGTTTGCCCGGTTCGAAAATAAAATTGTTCTTATGGGATTAAAACCAACATCATCGACCTTGGCCGACGAGTTCGGGTTATTTTATTATTAATGGCATTTTTATTCTCCGAAACAAAAGGCTTAGGCATACTAATAATGGTATGAAAAGATTATCCTTATGTATACTATATGAAGCCGTTTATTGTCAACGTAACTCCTCCCTTATTTATTTATTAATTTTAACGAATGAGGTGTAAAACAATTTGCCCCTATTTGTAATTGTGCAGTAAGGTCTTCATTGTTTCAACATGTTTACTCTGGAGGGTACAGCAAGCCCTCAGAGTACGTTTTTGGCCATAACAGTAAAATTAAGAGAGATTAATTTTGTATTAGTCAAAAAGTAACAGCTGTTCAAATATAAATAATGATGTTTATAATAATGAGATTGTTGCAGAACTTTCTTAATATCAGTAAAAGCATTCTGTGTTTATATTTAAACTGTAAATAATTTACAACTCTTGTACAGTAAGTGAGCTACTAGAAATAAATTCACATAATATGATTTTATTTAGTTCAGTTTAACCACTAATATTTGTTGCCAAAAATTGTTCAGACTGAGGTGTTACGAGCGCAACGAGTTACGGGGTTGGCACGCGAAGTGTTCTGGGGTTTCCCTAGTTTTTAATAAATGTTTTATTTTTTTCTTTGTTTCTGAACTTCAGTTCCCAAAAAGTCATAAGCTATACAAACTTTTAGAATCTCCTTTTATTGATTTGAAGACGGCCACGAGTGATAGGGAATGGCTAATTTAGTAAAACCCACCAATATATTACACAGGAGATTTACTGTTTCCCGACGAATTCTATTTTATGTTTTGATACTCTCTGTCAATTTCGTCAAAGCTATCCTCGTATCCCCATGAATCAATCTCCTGTTGGTCGGATTATGTAGGCGCAATGTGATATAGTGCCGTCTGTCTGTCCGCTATTTCTTTTATTGGGACATTTTTGCGATTCCTGTTTCTGTCAATCAATCATGAAAGGCTGCTATTTATTTTGGTTACGGTATTTGTGACCCCATTTGATTTATAGCAGTCGGTATGTGGTTCACAGGTAGGTGATGTTGAGCCTAATGGATAACGTAGGGTATGGTTGCAATTAATATTAGCAAATTTCATTAACTTACCGCCTGATAAAAGAACGTTTTTATTGTTTTCCTCAATGTGGCCCATTCGGTTATTTATTCGGTTTTTTGGTGTACGGTTATACGTTATTTAGTAATACCATTTAACTGCAATGTGTCAGTAAAGAAAACTTCATTCATAGTTATACTTTTCTAATGCTTCGTGTATAATGAATTTAAAAAAATTTACGGTATAACTTTTTTAGAGAATGAAGTGACATATGGTACATTTTGTGGAATGCTCCTCTTGAATATAAATTGAGAAATAAGAATGTAAGTGCGTGTGAGGGGGGGGGGATATCATGCCGCTAGAATGCCGTTAGGCAATACTACTGCCCATTATGGTACCTGGGGCCTCCTACGGAATGCCTCGGCGTCTTGACGCCCAGACACCCTCCACGAGTCGTGGGTGGATACGTGTCTGTGTAAGTGAGAGGGGTGCAGTGTCATACATTTGTACAAAGAGAGAGCAATCAACATCATGCGTTTGTGAAGCACATCGCCGTCACTGAGATGGCTCAAGCTATTAAAAATTAGTTTTTATAATTTGAGCCATCTCATAAAATAAATATTATTTATCTAGTACTGGCAGTTTTTGACTTGGTGAAACGGCGTGGACTTCCAAGTGGTGGACAAATTACTTAACCTCGTAATTTTCCGGGGTTTCCCTAATAAACTGTTTAAACACTTATTTCGTAGTAGACAATTATTTCGTTGTTCATATTATTAAGAGTGATAAGAATCATTTTAGAAAAAGTATTAAAAACGTTTCGCAGCATGAAAAAATGGTCGATTTTGAAATTAAAATTGACTACGTTAATGTAGTGATAAGTACAGGGATGGCCTAAATGCCGAGTAATGGGTAAACTGATAGCTCAGCGTAAATACCGAGTAATGGTTAAACTGATAGCTCAGCCTAAATACCGAGTAATGGGTAAACGGATAGTTCAGTATAAATACCGAGTAATGGTTAAACTGATAGCTCAGCCTAAATACCGAGTAATGGGTAAACGGATAGTTCAGTATAAATACCGAGTAATGGGTAAACTGATAGCTCAGCCTAAATACCGAGTAATGGTTAAACTGACAGCTCAGCCTAAATACCGAGTAATGGGTAAACTGATAGCTCAGTATAAATATAGAGTGATGGGTAAACTGATAGCTCAGCCTAAATACCGAGTAATGGTTAAATTGACAGCTCAGCCTAAATACCGAGTAATGGTTAAACTGATAGCTCAGTATAAATACCGATTAATGGGTAAACGGATAGCTCAGTATAAATGCCGAGTAATGGGTAAACTGATAGCTCAGCGTAAATACCCAGTAATGGTTAAACTGACAGCTCAGCCTAAATACCGAGTAATGGGTAAACTGATAGCTCAGTATAAATATAGAGTGATGGGTAAACTGATAGCTCAGCCTAAATACCGAGTAATGGGTAAACTGATAGCTTAGCCTAAATACCGAGTAATGGGTAAACTGATAGCTCAGCCTAAATACCGAGTAATGGGTAAACGGATAGCTCAGTATAAATACCGAGTAATGGGTAAACTGATAGCTCAGCCTAAATACCGAGTAATGGGTAAACGGATAGTTCAGTATAAATACCGAGTAATGAGTAAACTGATAGCTCAGCGTAAATACCGAGTAATGGTTAAACTGATAGCTCAGCCTAAATGCCGAGTAATGGGTAAATGGATAGTTCAGTATAAATACCGAGTAATGGGTAAACTGATAGCTCAGCGTAAATACCGAGTAATGGTTAAACTGATAGCTCAGTCTAAATACCGAGTAATGGGTAAACGGATATTTCAGTATAAATACCGAGTAATGGGTAAACTGATAGCTCAGCGTGAATACCGAGTAATGGTTAAACTGATAGCTCAGCCTAAATACCGAGTAATGGGTAAATGGATAGTTCAGTATAAATACCGAGTAATGGGTAAACTGATAGCTCAGCCTAAATACCGAGTAATGGGTAAATGGATAGTTCAGTATAAATACCGAGTAATGGGTAAACTGATAGCTCAGCGTAAATACCGAGTAATGGGTAAACTGATAGCTTAGCCTAAATACCGAGTAATGGGTAAACTGATAGCTCAGCGTAAATACCGAGTAATGGTTAAACTGATAGCTCAGCCTAAATACCGAGTAATGGTTAAACTGATAGCTCAGCGTAAATACCGAGTAATGGTTAAACTGATAGCTCAGCCTAAATACCGATTAATGGGTAAACTGATAGCTCAGTATAAATACCGAGTAATGAGTAAACTGATAGCTCAGCCTAAATACCGAGTAATGGTTAAACTGACAGCTCAGCCTAAATACCGAGTAATGGGTAAACTGATAGCTCAGTATAAATACCGAGTAATGGGTAAACTGATAGCTCAGCCTAAATACCGAGTAATGGGTAAACTGATAGCTCAGCCTAAATACCGAGTAATGGGTAAACGGATAGCTCAGTATAAATACCGAGTAATGGGTAAACTGATAGCTCAGCGTAAATACCGAGTAATGGGTAAACTGATAGCTTAGCCTAAATACCGAATAATGGGTAAACTGATAGCTCGTCCTAAATACCGAGTAATGGTTAAACTGATAGCTCAGCCTAAATACCGAGTAATGGTTAAACTAACAGCTCAGCCTAAATACCGATTAATGGGTAAACGGATAGCTCAGTATAAATACCGAGTAATGGGTAAACTGATAGCTTAGCCTAAATACCGAGTAATGGGTAAACGGATAGTTCAGTATAAATACCGAGTAATGGGTAAACTGATAGCTCAGCGTAAATACCGAGTAATGGTTAAACTGATAGCTCAGCCTAAATACCGAGTAATGGGTAAATGGATAGTTCAGTATAAATACCGAGTAATGGGTAAACTGATAGCTCAGCCTAAATACCGAGTAATGGGTAAATGGATAGTTCAGTATAAATACCGAGTAATGGGTAAACTGATAGCTCAGCGTAAATACCGAGTAATGGTTAAACTGATAGCTCAGCCTAAATACCGATTAATGGGTAAACTGATAGCTCAGTATAAATACCGAGTAATGAGTAAACTGATAGCTCAGCCTAAATACCGAGTAATGGTTAAACTGACAGCTCAGCCTAAATACCGAGTAATGGGTAAACTGATAGCTCAGGATAAATACCGAGTAATGGGTAAACTGATAGCTCAGCCTAAATACCGAGTAATGGGTAAACTGATAGCTCAGCCTAAATACCGAGTAATGGGTAAACGGATAGCTCAGTATAAATACCGAGTAATGGGTAAACTGATAGCTCAACGTAAATACCGAGTAATGGGTAAACTGATAGCTTAGCCTAAATACCGAGTAATGGGTAAACTGATAGCTCGTCCTAAATACCGAGTAATGGTTAAACTGATAGCTCAGCCTAAATACCGAGTAATGGTTAAACTGACAGCTCAGCCTAAATACCGATTAATGGGTAAACGGATAGCTCAGTATAAATACCGAGTAATGGGTAAACTGATAGCTCAGCGTAAATACCGAGTAATGGTTAAACTGACAGCTCAGCCTAAATACCGAGTAATGGGTAAACAGATAGTTCAGAATAAATACCGAGTAATGGGTAAACTGATAGCTCAGCCTAAATACCGAGTAATGGGTAAACGGATAGCTCAGCGTAAATACCGTGTAATGGTAAACTGATAGCTCAGCGTAAATACCGAGTAATGGGTAAACTGATAGCTCAGCCTAAATACCGAGTAATGGGTAAACGGATAGTTTAGTATAAATACCGAGTAATGGGTAAACTGATAGCTCAGCGTAAATACCGAGTAATGGGTAAACGGATAGCTCAGTATAAATACCGAGTAATGGGTAAACTGATAGCTCAGCCTAAATACCGAGTAATGGTTAAACTGACAGCTCAGCCTAAATACCTAGTAATGGGTAAACTGATAGCTCAGTATAAATACCGAGTAATGGGTAAACTGATAGCTCAGCCTAAATACCAAGTAATGGTTAAACTGACAGCTCAGCGTAAATACCGAGTAATGGGTAAACTGATAGCTCAGCCTAAATACCGATTAATGGGTAAACGGATAGCTTAGCCTAAATACCGAGTAATGGTTAAACTGATAGCTCAGCCTAAATACCGAGTAATGGTTAAACTGATAGCTCAGCCTAAATACCGAGTAATGGGTAAACTGATAGCTCAGCGTAAATACCGAGTAATGGTTAAACTGATAGCTCAGCCTAAATACCGAGTAATGGGTAAATGGATAGTTCAGTATAAATACCGAGTAATGGGTAAACTGATAGCTCAGCCTAAATACCGAGTAATGGGTAAATGGATAGTTCAGTATAAATACCGAGTAATGGGTAAACTGATAGCTCAGCGTAAATACCGAGTAATGGTTAAACTGATAGCTCAGCCTAAATACCGATTAATGGGTAAACTGATAGCTCAGTATAAATACCGAGTAATGAGTAAACTGATAGCTCAGCCTAAATACCGAGTAATGGTTAAACTGACAGCTCAGCCTAAATACCGAGTAATGGGTAAACTGATAGCTCAGTATAAATACCGAGTAATGGGTAAACTGATAGCTCAGCCTAAATACCGAGTAATGGGTAAACGGATAGCTCAGTATAAATACCGAGTAATGGGTAAACTGATAGCTCAACGTAAATACCGAGTAATGGGTAAACTGATAGCTTAGCCTAAATACCGAGTAATGGGTAAACTGACAGCTCGTCCTAAATACCGAGTAATGGTTAAACTGATAGCTCAGCCTAAATACCGAGTAATGGTTAAACTGACAGCTCAGCCTAAATACCGATTAATGGGTAAACGGATAGCTCAGTATATATACCGAGTAATGGATAAACTGATAGCTCAGCGTAAATACCGAGTAATGGTTAAACTGACAGCTCAGCCTTAATACCGAGTAATGGGTAAACAGATAGTTCAGTATAAATACCGAGTAATGGGTAAACTGATAGCTCAGCCTAAATACCGAGTAATGGGTAAACGGATAGCTCAGCGTAAATACCGAGTAATGGTAAACTGATAGCTCAGCGTAAATACCGAGTAATGGGTAAACTGATAGCTCAGCCTAAATACCGAGTAATGGGTAAACGGATAGCTCAGTATAAATACCGAGTAATGGGTAAACTGATAGCTCAGCCTAAATACCGAGTAATGGTTAAACTGACAGCTCAGCCTAAATACCTAGTAATGGGTAAACTGATAGCTCAGTATAAATACCGAGTAATGGGTAAACTGATAGCTCAGCCTAAATACCGATTAATGGGTAAACGGATAGCTTAGCCTAAATACCGAGTAATGGTTAAACTGATAGCTCAGCCTAAATACCGAGTAATGGTTAAACTGACAGCTCAGCCTAAATACCGAGTAATGGTTAAACTGATAGCTCAGCCTAAATACCGAGTAATGGTTAAACTGATAGCTCAGCCTAAATACCGAGTAATGGGTAAACGGATAGCTTAGCCTAAATTAAGGTTTTAAATAGAAATACATAATCTGTCCTTAATATGGCTGTAGTGGCTAGATCATTTCTTCCGTGCTCAAAACTTGCTGAACGATTTGTTTGGGGGTGGGGGAGTCTATCAATGGAAGGGAAGAATATATCTGATGAAATTACGGACTCTAGACCCAGAGCTAGGGGTTGCTCTGCACATCGAGGCTGCTATGCTATTATTAGCCACGAGTTCAATCAATTTGGATTGGATTTATTTGTTAGCTCCGGACTTATCTTCTAGCCATGCCTGTAACCTTTCGGCTCACGATGGACGGGAATGAATCATTCTAATCGTTGTCCATGCATTCTTAGAATGTTCTGCGGTTTTTAAGTTACTGATGCCTTCTTCGCGTCTATCTCATGTGACATGTACAGTCCTTGATAAAATGTGTGAAGTAGACCTTCAGAATGTACTAAATTCCTGAAATGCGGTGTGGACCATCCATCGCGAGTCGATTCCCCAGCAGAGTGAGTAACATTGATAATCTAACGTCCAGTGACTTTACAGTTTGAAACCCGGGTTGCAGGGTTACCAGATGTATTTTTAAGAATTACTTAATTTCCCTCTTACGAATAGAAAATTACCCTATTTTGCCCCTGATTACTGACTTTAATTGAATTCGCTGAAGAGAAGGAAAAATATTGAAGTATTATTAGTATTTCCACCAGTGAACATAGTTTCAAACATGTTTAATTACATATAATTTATATATACAGCTATAAATGTATTCATATTCTTGTTTGGTATAAATAATACAATTTTTCTTCATCATTGATCTTTCTAGAGATAAGTAAATGTATTATGCTTGTAGTGAGATTCTACTATTCTGCACATTAACTCTTTTATTTATTATTTTTTTAATTTCTAATCATTTTTATGCTTATTAAATCATATAATTTTACTAAGAGAGTATTCTTTAACTATATACTTGTAAGTGCAGGCAACCGGTCAAAATAACTGAAATATTGAACTAGAGGAATCAATAGAGCAATGTGTTGGGTAAGCAGCTGCAAGCTCAGCACGACGTTGCCACCAGCGAGTATTTCTCCCAATCAAAGCCAATTCCAAAGAGAGCTAAAAGTATATCCTGAAGAGAATGATCGATCTTGCTTAAAGAATGGGAAAAGCTATTTTAAAAAAGTCATCTAAAAAACATTGCTAATCAAATATTATATGCAATAAATCTTAACTTACGTGAAGAATTGTGGGATCTTTTCCGTTAAATTCATTACTACTACTTTTTTTGTTTCCATTAATTCACTACCGCTTGATAAAATATTCGATTGCTCTAAAAACTGTTCCCCAATCATTTTTACGTCCACTGTGGTATTCCTTATCCGCTAAGAATATGACATCGCTGGCCTTATCTTACCCAACAACGTACACACGAAGAGCGCATTCAGCGGTAAGTCAGTCATTGGATTTACCAGTTTGTGGTGACTTTAGTAGCCACCTAACGTAATCTGACCTAACCTAACCGTAGTTGCGATACAAAATAGTGATAGAGAAGTAATGGAAAGAGTAGTGGTAGTGAATTAAAAGGCCCGCATTGTGCTCTTGATAGTTATCCGTTTTTTTCTCTCTTACCCTCAAACTACATAAAAATCTGGAAACAAACTGCTTATTAGCAACACTACTCTCAGTCCAGAGGATGGTCAGCTGAGAAGGCGAGTCATTCTTATGACTCATTCACCCTGTGTAGCTCGCTAGCCAAGGTGTTTGCAATACGATTACACTGTTCTGTTATGCCAAGAATTGTTTGTAGCCTATAGTTATTTCACTTATGTTTAAACCCAAACAACAACGAATTGAGTTTTCAAACTAAAATATTCGCCTTTAAAACTCAAATACCTACTGAGCCTTTATGACATTATGCATTCGGTTTTCGGTGAGTCAAATTTCCCAACTTTAATATCAAAATTAGTTAATGTACCTTCCCTTAAGACAGGAAAAATATAAAAAGTTTTTGACTACTACATTAGAACTGGTAGCCTTATGAAGTGAATGTAGCTGACTTAAAATCACTATTAACACATTCGCTGCGGCTGCCCCCACCGGTGGAGGCAGGGTCTGTATCCGAATCACGGCGCCCCCACCGGTGGGGGCTTGAGTCACTGTTTACTAGAAAGCCCAGACTGGCCCAGCCATTCGTTGTATTTGTTTTGTTCCACCTCGCTTCGTTGCCTAGTTACCTAACCTTACTTGCCGCGTTGTTAGTTTCGAGTTCTACGACATCTACCATATAGCTGAGCCCCCCCGGTGGGTGCGTACCGTTTCATGCTGTTCTTATAGACTAATACTTATAGTTATATTCCTGGTGCTTTGTGTTGAGTGTGTATATATTGTATTACTGTCTGTACATATATTTCAATATTTTAATTATTGTGACTAAATTATTTGTGTGTATTTTGAAGATTATTTTACTGCCGAACTCTGGAAATTGTGTCGGGCTATATTTTGACTACTGAGGTATTTTACTGAGGTATTTTGACCACTGAGGTACTGAACTACCAAGTATTTTACATAAAAAAGGAGGTTTTGTACAATAAAACGACATTTCAAGTGATTTTGTGTGGGTCAAACAACGGTGATCGAGCGTTAGGAGCTGCGCCCCCACCGGTGGGTGCCAAACTTATGACGTCATTTAATTTTACAGAGGTATTTTGACCACTTAGATACTGAACTACCAAGTATTTTGTATAAAAAAAGGAGGTTTTGTACAATAAAACGACATTCCAAGTGATTCTGTGAGGGTCAAACAACGGTGATCGAGCGCCAGGTGCGGCGCCCCCACCGGTGGGGGCAAACTTATGACGTCATTTATACAAGGAAAACGTCAAAGAATCAGGCTATCACCAACTTCAATCAACTTCATACACCTAAAGGTAAGTTTTCATGCAATAAAAATTTTCAGCTCCTCCGACACCCTATTGGTTTACTTGCCGCAGCGAATGTGTTAAGACAAAACCGTTCAAAGTACAAATTCTATTTTGTATAACTACGTTTTTTACACATAATTGGAAGGATTAAGATGTTTTTAATTTTTTTAAAATGTAAAACTATTTATAATTTTAAAAGTAAAAAATATGTTTACATTTTTTTAAGTGAAAAACATCTTATTCCCTTCAGTTAAATGTATAAAAAGCGTAGTTATAAAAAATTAATTTTTTACTTAGAACTAACTAATTTGTCTTAATATTGATTAAAAATTAGTTAATTTCACCAACTCATAAGGTCACAAGTTCTTATGTAGTGGTTGAACAATTGTTTAAATATTTTTCCTGTCTCAAGGGAAGTTACATTGACTAAGTTTGATTATAAAATTGGGAAAGAATTAAGACTCCGAAAACCGATTGCACCACCTTAAGACAAGCAAGAAAGACAGTTTTATTCCATCGTCCTACATAGTTTGTCGTTCCGTTAGGGAAGTACCACAGTAAGTAACTAGAAGCAGTGGTTGGCATGCAAACAACTATTATTCTTGTACAGACAACGTAATACAAAAACTCCAGCCCCGGAAGGCTCCAGGGACACTATCTGATCCCGGAGAAAATAGGTTGCTAGTAATAAAAGTGGTCACTATCAGATCCGCTTGCTGTAAACGCTATCAGAGCGGCGACGGGGACAAGCCGTCTCCCAGGGGGACCGATAACGGGCTTTCGGCGCACCATCACGGCCGCCTGACACCGTTCTCGTTGCTGCAGCACGTATACTCATGCTACGTTTCCTCTTCCATTTACTCTCTCGTTATGTTCCTCATCAATTATAATGTCGTAATTAACAATTTACCTTCATTCTTCAATATTTTCACTCTGAAATGCACGGCAAGCCCTCAAAGTACGTTTTTCGGCCATAAGAATAACATGGAGAGAGATTTAAATGAATCGAAAGTAACAGCTATTTAAATGTAAATAATGATTTCTAAAACGCTCTAACAGCTGTTGGAATGTAAACATTAGTAATTGTAATATTGAGGAGGTTTGATCTTTCACAGTCTTTTATATTTGTTAAACCAGGGAAGGTTGTAAGCATGGTTTTATTCACACCCCACTGGACTTAAACGTTTGAATGGTAATCAAAGCAGTTATTTTCTTTATTCTTATTAGTTATTTATCTTCAACTGTCAAACAAAAACAAATGAAATGACCACGGTTGAAATGGGCTAAGGCTAAGTAATATCATTGGGGTTTTATCCTACTAAAGAGATAACGACACAAGTACTGTGAGTGAGATACTGTAAATAAATTTAATACTGTACGTATATGGGTGAGCGGGTGGGTTTGGGTGGGCGAGTGGGTCAATACCATTGTAACTTACGTATATGGTAGGGCGGGTGGGTTGGGTGGATCATGACCACTGTAGCCTACGTGTATGGTCAGGTGGGTGGGTCATTACCATTGTACGTGTTTGGGTGGGCGGGTGGCTCATGACCACTCTACGTGTATGTGTGGGTGGGTGGGTCATGACCACGTAGCCTACGTGTATGGGAAGGTGGGTGGGTCATCACCATTGTACGTGTATGGGTGGGCGTGTGAGTCATGACCACTGTAAGTGTATGGGTGGGCGTGTGGGTCATGACCACTGTACTTGTATGGGTGGGCGTGTGGGTCATGACCACTGTACGTGTATGGGTAGGAGTTGGTAGTGTACGGGTCAATAGGAATTCAATTGAGTTTGCTCGAAACCCTACATACAAACTTATGTAGGCTACTTATGTATGTCAGTATGACATATATTGTAGTACAATTGCGTGATTTAATATTGTTATCCTATATAGCACGAAAAGTAGTGCGTGAGTCGCCCAGCTGATGTGAGCATTCGACTAAAATGTTACCTTTCGATCGATTACTACACAATAGGCCTATCTCCAAGATGGGTATAAATCTTGATAGAGGGGCAGATTTCTTAAATCTTATTAGATTAACAGTGTTTCATTCATTATAATTTAATTATGATTTAAATAAATGATTCATGACAAACTAAAACTATTTTGAGTTAATTGTTAAATATATGATACTACAAGTGTAACGAAACATACATTTATTAAAATACAAATACAAAAAAGTCAACTATCAAGGAGATCGATTTCGATTTATCATCCTCAGACCAGACTCACAAACAATGTTATTAAGTTGTATGTTATGACGTGTCACCTGTTTGAAAGTTGCACCAATAGGTAATATGCTAATTAAAACAATATTTGCCAACTACATTTATTTTTTATTACAACAAATGGCGATTAATCAAAATTGTTACATACTCTTTTAGGTTATAATTGATACATTTGACTAGGTGGTTTGTACTCGAACAAAACATTTTTTAAATTTACAAAATCAGGCTGGCGCATTTATGAAATGCACACAAATAGGCTGAAAATAATAGTAAATCCTGCCTTGAACAATGCAACATCATTAATTTCTAGAAATAATACACTCAAGATCCAAGATTTATATATATAACCGTTGATCTCATCACTCAAGTTGGTGCAATTGCTGGAACTCTGGCTCAAACTGCAATCGTTGGTCTCCTCACTCAAGTTGGTGCAATTGCTGGAACTCTGGCACAATTTGCAATCGTTGGTCTCCTCACTCAAGTTGGTGCAATTGCTGGAACTCTGGCACAATTTGCAATCGTTGGTCTCCTCACTCAAGTTGGTGCAATTGCTGGAACTCTGGCACAATTTGCAATCGTTGGTCTCCTCACTCAAGTTGGTGCAATTGCTGGAACTCTGGCTCAATTTGCAATCGTTGGTCTCCTCACTCAAGTTGGTGCAATTGCTGGAACTCTGGCACAATTTGCAATCGTTGGTCTCCTTACTCAAGTTGGGGTAATGGTTGGAGCGCTGGCTCTTAATTCCAGTCTTGTGTTCTTTAGTTGTAGCTCTTCAAATTTATGATATTTGGTTCATGTTAGTGGCGGTAGTTATTATAATTTGTTGTGATTCCCTTGATCTGCAACCCAAGATTACCTTATATAAACGAGCAAATAATGTACATCCCTGTACCTGGTATACGTCATCAGTGGTTCATAACTGTCCAAGCTAAGACTCCACGCCGTAATTACTCAACATTAAGTGTGCAGTACATTTTGGTAACTTAATTCTTTCTAGATAACTGAAGGTAAATAATCCATCACTTATGATTGTAAGTTTACATCAGTAAGGAATAGGAATGCGAATAAAATATTAAACTAAACAATTAAGTTGTTTCGTGTTAAAATATCTACACTGTTCTTCTATTCGAATTGCCGTATTCTTGCTGACCTAAATTTGGATGTAACAGTTTGCTAATTTTCCCATGGTACAGAACCGTTTTAGCCGTGCAGCTTCAACTGATAAAGCCTGTTAACCCCCCCCCCCCCCGAGTATAGGCCCCTTCCACGTCTAAATAGCCTCTAAGCGACTTGCCATTTAGTGTTTTCGTCTTCCTTACCTACCGTTCAAAATGCAAATTGCCGTGATCCTGTTATATAAAGGAGGGCCTGTATCGCCGTGAAAACCATCTTTATCGCAGCGTACTCTACACAGTAAATAACATGTGTGCCGCCACTAAGCCTAACAATTCATATTATTTCAATTGCTATTATGATTTTGCCTTTAAAATACGATATATTGTTCAGTCTGCAGATTTAAATTATGGCCATTCCGGGTTAGTAAATAATTTATTATTTTTATTTTTTTCCCTTGTTAATTTTGAGAGAGATTTTATCTTTTAGTGTTTTTATTGTCAATTTTATAAAAAAGCTGTTACCTGATTTTTTAAAATTTTTTTTGTAGATTTATTGAGACATCATTTTAGTTTGAGAGACATATACTTTAATTTTTAATGAACTGTTAACTAATTTTTTTAAGTTATGATGTTTTTGTGAATTGGAATGGTAGATAAGTAATTACGCGGTTTTTATTACTTAAAGTCCCAATCACCCTCAAAGAACTGGGCGAAGTGACAGTGATCAAATCTGTACTAGTCAGATAGAATTCCATTTATTGTAGGTATGTTTTATGTTATTTAAATTTATTTTTAATGTTCTTAGTTTTATTTGCGTGATTTTATTATTTTTTTTAGTTTTCTTTGCCTTATAAACAATTGTGGTTTATTTTTAATTATATTATTACTTCAGTAGTTTAGTTAAATATTGAAATTATTTAGTCAAATTAGGCGTTTAAAAAGTTCAGACAGTAGACCACTAAGCTACACTTTTTCCAAACAATTAAACGTATCAAACATTTATAGGTTAAGTACTAATCTTTTAGAATAAAATAAAAACTGACATATATAGGCATTCTTAAAGAATAATTCATTTATATTTTTAGTAACATGTTCTTAGTATTGGTTTATGTTTCTAATACAATTAATTACGCTGCTCTAATCTTCACCTTGTTTACATCTAAGACAGTAAAACAAAGAGGAACAGTGGCGCCGAACATTACCGACAATTGACGAAGAGAACCGAAGACAAATGACGACGAAATCCGACAACCAATTAAGACTATACAAATGGCTGTGATACGTCCTTGGCGGGAAACGAACCAATTAAGTCACTAATTTATTTGTAGCCAATCGCGGCCAGACTGCGATAATATGTTTTAAGGACTTAATTAATTCGGGGAAACGGTAATAAGAAGAGTTTCGTCGCTCCGCGCCATTGAGCGATTTCCTTCGCCGTTCCGTTATTGTAGCAAGAAGAGAGAACTCCTCAGAGGAAATGAAAAGATCCCTGGCGTTGTTATTGCGACATTAGGCTCCTGTGTTGCTCTCCACTGCGGAGCGGCCAATAAATATAAATATTGTCGGGCCTGGCAGCAACTTACTTAAATCGGCCCTTAAGTTGAGTGCCAATAACGGACCTGATTTCCCAGCTTATTTTACTGCAATAAAGCCAACAACTTCGTAGCTTCCTTTTGTGGAACCTCTACATCCTCGTTTATCCGAACTTTAATGTCCGATGGAGGTTTACGGTTAATGTAGAAGTAAGAGAATCATTGACGTACACACAACTGTCATCACGAGTACAAAATATGTCTTACAAATAACCTCATTAAATACTTACATAACTTGGTGTACGAAGCCTTTTGAAGGTCTTTTGAACTAGTATAATTTTGTTGTTGCCAATTCAAATATTCCTTTGATTATTTTCCGGTTGAACTACCAAGATACAAGGTGGAACGAATATGGAAACGCTTTCCAACTTTTGTATGACTTTAATTGTAAAGTAGTATCTTGTACATGATCATGATTATAAAGAACCTACTTTTTGACGTAATTAGCGACATGTCGTCTTTTTAGGGGGACGGCTCACGAGGAGTTGAACGAAAATCTTTAATGTAAGTCTAGGTCGAATTTGGTATCAAGTGAAAGATCTATTCAAGAGAAATCAATCGCCGCAAACCGGACTTTAAAAGTGTTATCCTTTCCAGATTAGTGATCATTTGAATTTCAAGGTAACTAATTTGAACAATATTATTTATCCTCGATTTAACGGTTTTAAGCAAATTATTTTGATAAAAAATTATACTTTATGGAACACAATTATTCAACAAAATTATATTATCAAATTATCTATTTAAAAAATAACCAATTTACAAGTGAAGTCACACAGAAGATGTGAAAGCGTTTCCATTTTTCCACCTTGTATATCTAGCCTCGTGGATAAATATACAATAGGTATTTCTATAAAACTTGACAGATCATTCTTAACCCTGTGGATAAATATATAATGTATATTTCCATCAAACTTAATAATAACACCTAGCCTTGTGGATAAATTTATAATGGATATTTCCACAAAATTAAAAAAAAATGTGCCTGGCCTTGTGGATAAATATATAATCGATATTTCCATTAAACATGACAAAATATACCTAGCTTTGTGGATGTATGTAATAGGTATTTCTATCAACTTGACAAA
Organism: Stictocephala bisonia; assembly: GCA_035578905.1. Classification (NCBI taxonomy): domain Eukaryota; kingdom Metazoa; phylum Arthropoda; class Insecta; order Hemiptera; family Membracidae; genus Stictocephala; species Stictocephala bisonia. The sequence continues at coordinate 1,250,590 of JAQJVL010000063.1, read as the reverse complement.
ACATATCTAGCTCTTTGGATAAATATATAATGGATATTTCTATCAAACTTGACAAAGTATTCCTTAAATTGTGGATATATAATGTATATAACCTGACAAAATATACCTTGTCTTGTGACTATACATATTTGGATAATTTCATAAAACCGAGCTATATATACCTATGATATTCGATATATAATAGACATTTCAATCAAACCTGACAACAGATATCTTGCCTTTTATTGATGTATGAGTAGTTCCTTCAAACCCTATAAAATGGAATTTGTCTTGTTTAGGTTTATTCCCATCAAACGTAACAAAGTACACCTTTATGTTTTTATATACAGTAATCAAATAAAATATATACTAATACTATCCTTCTAAGTGTCTAAATAATCGTAACATTTATTAATAATAAATAAGTAGTTTTTAATTGGTTTCAGACTGGAGGGCTGTAACTGCGTGATAGATAAGAGTTTTGTCCAATAAGTCCGGTTAGAACTTAATCTGTTTACATCTTGCAGCCAAAGAAGTAAAAGAGGAACGCTTTCTTTGATAAACAACTTCTTCCGAAGTCTTAGCCTAGTTATAAATTCAATAAAAGCTCTAATTAATAATCGGCTTTGTCGAAGTCTTTGACTGAGTTAAGTCAGCTGACTTACTACGGAGAAGTGAAGAAGAAGAAGAGGTCGGTTTAGGGGGTAAAGAGTTAATGGGGCGAGAAGGCTCGGCGAAGTCAAAGTATAAGACACGAAAAAGCTTCCTCCAACCACTAGAATTACTTATGCCAAAGCAATTAATTTGTTCAAAGATTAGCATCTTTGCCCTCCCCTCTCGCGCCGACTTTTGGCTTCTTTAATTATCTTCAATTAACGTTTCTCAAAATCCAACCTAAGACTGTGTTCATGCTCGGTTGGTTTTCCGTCTTATTTTGAAAGCAATAGTTTCCGTTTCTAAAGTTTGTAGCAAGATGTTCAACGGAATTAAACCAAACTCCACCCCATTTCCCCGCCCCCACCACCCCCGTCAACCCAACCTTACTCCTCTCAAAGCCTTTCTTGTCATACTTTTATCTTCTGATTATTAGAAAGATAAATTCAATTTTAAATCGACCTTTGCGTTGATTTCTGTTGTATACAATTTTAATAAATAAATTTATCACATATAGTGAAAAGTATCTACTTTATTGTAAATGTTTTACTTTTATTTGACTAATTATTAGCGCTTGAGGAACAATTTCAAAATAGTTTGTACAGTTTTTTAAAAACTGTGGAATTCAATCAAAATACTTTGGAAATCTTAACACGTGACTATGACCAGGGGTTCCGACTTTATTGCAAGATTACGGTGTCAAACAACATCGAGCATGGCTGTTCCTTGGATAGGTGACCGGTCAGGGACCCTGTCCTTGGACGCAGCCCTGGTGGTGGTTTTGGAAGTCACCTTAAGCGTTGGTCCCCAAGTGTTGCCTCTTAGCCCCAACTCTACCTGGTAAAATGACTCTTTTCAATTTTTTATCAAGTTTTTGAAAAGACTCTAAACATTTTAAGACCACTCAGTACCAATTGAAATTCTAACTTATTTATCTTGAAAACTAAGTATCTTAATGTAAATTTTGTAAAAAAATCTATTTATTATTGTTTGTCTATAGACACCCTAATCAGAGAACGTGTGTTACACTTTATGAATACAAGTATATATTGTTTATCAGTTTTCTTTCTACGATAAATAATTAGATTAATCATGAGACATCTTGCTTTTATCTAAGGTGAAGAAAAGTATGAAAAGCACATAGTTCGTACGTTTAAACTTACCTTTGTTGGATGCCTCGCAGTATAATAAAGCCACCCAAATTACGGAACCAACCTTTTTGGTCACCGGGTGGCTGAGCGGTCTTAAGGTGAGAGGCATTTAAGCCTGAGTTGTGAGCGCAGGTTCGAATCCTGACCTTGACTTGAAGTATTAGTTAGTAATATTTATCTCATAATGTTCTGGTTTTCCTCCTTATCTGAATAAGTTCCTCGCACAGATCAGTCTGTGGGGAATGGGCAGAGTAAGGTTAATAAAGAGATCTCTCTCCCTCTACTTAGAAAAAAAGCGGTGTCTACAGTTAATCTGTCTTATTTGATTTATTTATAAAATAGTAAAAAAAAGCAGCTTTTGCCGATTAGATTATAGGTCTAGTGTTGATTATTAATAGTATAGTAACATTCTTATTATTTCTGTTTTATCGTAAATATTAATAACATCAGAAACCTACAAAAAAATAAAGAGGTTTTAATAAGTTATAAACTGCTCTTAAATGAACAATATAAATTAAGTAAAAAGTTCAAAATAACAATATCTTTCCGCGTATAATGAAAAAATTGGCGATATGTTGCTATTTTAAGAACTATGTAACACACCATGACCTAAGCGTTTGACTTAATTTTAACGAGTGTGTCAAGTTAAACAGAGACATTCGAGTAAAATAAACAGTTATTGCCATTACGATAAATTAAAATAAAAAGAAAAAATAATAAAACACACTACATTTGCCTAGATAAGAAAATGTATTAAGATGGTCGTGAGGCAGTAACTTGCAGCATCATCAATATCAATATGGCGGGAGTTTCTTGCTGCGGTCAGTCTTAGGCCCAATCAGTCTTAATTGGCCTCAGCCCCACACAAACACTACTACTGACCCTTGATATTAATAACCGAGGTGCGCGGATTTGCTTTATGGATCATAAATTTTCTCTTGATCAAACTTGATTGAGGGAATCACTCCGTCCGACTTGTTGCATTATACGAGCTTAGTCCTAATGAATGTAGGGACACACTTGGTCGCTCTCAGACATAAGGGACTAATTCTACTTTTACGACAGTACAAGTATTTCCCACTATACCAATTACAACTGTTGGGCTTTACAAATATTGGAGATAAGGTAAGACTTTAAGACCATTACTATTGGTATAAGTTGAATAGAAGTACCATTGCAAAATGAAATTCGCTTAGTAAACATTTACTTTAAAATTACCTATCGGCGTACTTTTTTCTTTACACACTTCACCCAAACATCAGAACTTAAAGAAAAGGATGGGTAAGTTTTAGTATATTTTCAATCGGGGTAAAAGTAAAGAGCTGAAACCTTTAACTCAGCGTGTTACTACAGAGGTTCACCTGCACATCCTACACCGTTGAACATTACGTACATGACCACCACTACCCAGCACACTGGCCAGTAGAACACACGACATTCAGTACTGTCAACAAATGCCGTAGACCAGGTGATCGTAGGATAAGAGGGTAGACCATTGCATTACAGCGTGTTTACTTGGTGTTTGGCAGGGTCAGTAGTAAACTGAATGCAATATAGGAATGTGAGGGTCAGTGGTAAGCTAAATACAATTTAGGTATAGGATGGTCAGTAGTGAACTGAATTAAATATAGGAATGTGAGGGTCCGTAATGAGCTGAATGCAATATAGGAATGTGAGGGTCAGTAGTGGGTTGAATGCAATATAGGAATGTGAGGGTCAGTAGTGGGTTGAATGCAATATAGGAATGTGAGGGTCAGTAGTGGGTTGAATGCAATATAGGAATGTGAGGGTCAGTAGTGGGTTGAATGCAATATAGGAATGTGAGGGTCAGTAGTGGGTTGAATGCAATATAGGAATGTGAGGGTCAGTAGTAACCTGAATGCAATATAGGAATGTGAGGGTCAGTGATAAGCTAAATACAATTTAGGTATAGGATGGTCAGTAGTGAACTGAATGAAATATAGGAATGTGAGGGTCAGTAGTGAGCTGAATGCAATATAGAAATGTGAGGGTCAGTAGTGAGCTGAATGCAATAAAGGAATGTGAGGGTCAATGGTAAGCTAGATACAATTTAGTTAAAGGATGGTCAGCAGTGAACTGAATGAAATATAGGAATGTGAGGGTCAATAGTGAGCTGAATGCAATATAGGAATGTGAGGGTCAGTAGTGAGCTGAATGCAATATAGGAATGTGAGGGTCAGTAGTGAGCTGAATGCAATATAGGAATGTGAGGGTCAGTAGTGAGCTGAATGAAATATAGGAATGTGAGGGTCAGTAATGAGCTGATTGCAATATAGGAATGTGAGGGTCAGTAGTGAGCTGAATGCAATGTAGGAATGTGAGGGTCAGTAGTGAGCTGAATGCAGTATAGGAATGTGAGGGTCAGTAGTGAGCTGAATGCAATATAGGAATGTGAGGGTCAGTAGTGAGCTGAATGAAATACAGGAATGTGAGGGTCAGTGATAAGCTAAATACAATTTAGTTAAAGAATGGTCAGTAGTGAACTGAATGCAATATAGGAATGAATGTGAGGGTCAGTAGTGAGCTGAACGAAATATAGGAATGTGAGGGACAGTGATAAGCTAAATACAATTTAGGTATAGGATGGTCAGTAGTGAACTGAATTAAATATAGGAATGTGAGGGTTAGTAGTGAGCTGAATGCAATATAGGAATGTGAGGGTCAGTGATAAGCTAAATAAAATTTAGGTATAGGATGGTCAGTAGTGAGCTGAATGAAATATAGAAATGTGAGGGTCAGTAGTGAGCTGAATGCAATATAGGAATGTGAGGGTCAGTAGTGAGCTGAATGCAATATAGGAATGTGAGGGTCAGTAGTGAGCTGAATGAAATACAGGAATGTGAGGGTCAGTGATAAGCTAAATACAATTTAGTTAAAGAATGGTCAGTAGTGAACTGAATGCAATATAGGAATGTGAGGGTCAGTAGTGAGCTGAATGAAATATAGGAATGTGAGGGTCAGTGATATGCTAAATACAATTTAGGTATAGGATGGTCAGTAGTGAACTGAATTAAATATAGGAATGTGAGGGTTAGTAGTGAGCTGAATGCAATATAGGAATGTGAGGGTCAGTGATAAGCTAAATAAAATTTAGGTATAGGATGGTCAGTAGTGAACTGAATGAAATATAGAAATGTGAGGGTCAGTAGTGAGCTGAATGCAATATAGGAATGTGAGGGTCAGTAATGAGCTGATTGCAATATAGGAATGTGAGGGTCAGTGATAAGCTAAATACAATTTAGGTATAGGATGGTCAGTAGTGAACTGAATGAAATATAGGAATGTGAGGGTCAGTAGTGAGCTGAATGCAATAAAGGAATGTGAGGGTCAATGGTAAGCTAAATACAATTTAGTTAAAGGATGGTCAGCAGTGAACTGAATGAAATATAGGAATGTGAGGGTCAGTAGTGAGCTGAATGCAATATAGGAATGTGAGGGTCAGTAGTGAGCTGAATGCAATATAGGAATGTGAGGGTCAGTAGTGAGCTGAATGAAATATAGGAATGTGAGGGTCAGTAGGTGAGCTGAATGAAATATAGGAATGTGAAGTAGTATATGATGATATTGCACTGATAGGTGTCTTTATGACTGTAACTTTGCTAATGTAGAAGAATGTGAGAGGTCATAGTTGTGTGGATTCAGTCAAGTAATAGGTGAGTGTTAGTATGTGTTAACTGTATGCATATATAGATAATTGAAGTGTTTTGTGGTTTCCAAGTAGTGAGTATTGTTAATGAAATATAGAATAATTGAGGTTCAGTGGATTTCTACTAAATACTTTATTGTTTAATTGGTCATATAATCTGAAGCAATAAGAATTGAGTAGTATGAGTGAAATGTTCAAATAGGATGACTTAGGGTCGTTTAAGCTATATCGAATTTATTATAGTAATGAAGTCAGTTTTGTGGAATATATGCATGTGAGGTGACTTTATGTAACTTGATAATGAAAAGAATTGAAGGTTCAGTATTATGACTATTTCAATATTAGGAGACTTGAGGTCGTAGTTGATCTATGCAATTAAAGATAATTGAGGTATAGTTGATTGTGAATGCTCACTATAGGAATGTGGTCAGTTAGTGAGACTTGAAATGATAAAGATGAATTGAAGTTAGTATTTGGTGATTTCCATATAGGATGTGAGGGCGTTAGTGAGTTTGTAACATATAAAGAATGTGAAGGGTCAGTTTTGGGTATTCACACTATAGGTGAACTTAGGGTCAGTAGTGTAGCTGATGCAATATAAGATAATGTGAGTTCAGTATGTGTGAGATTTCAGATATAGGTGAGTTCATCGTGTACTTTGTAAATATAAACCGATTCATATGAGGTTCAGTTTTGTGAATTCTCACTGTACTGAACCCTTACTTTTAACTTTGTAATATATAGGATAATAGAAGTAAGTTTTATGTATTTCTCTACTTAGGTGATTTATGTTTAACTTGTATTATCAATAATTGAAGTTTAGTTTTAGTGTAAATGTTTCACTGTAGGACTTTATTTGTTAAACTTGTAAAACTAAAAAGATAATTGAAGATTAGTTTAAAGAATTAAATACTAGAGACATTTATTGATTATAACTTTGTAAGTATAAAGCATAATTAAAGTTAGTTTGTGTATCTTTTACTGATAGGTGAGCTTATTGTTTAACATCATATGTAAATATAAGGAACATTGAAGTTAAGTTTGTGGATTCTCTATCACTAGTAAAGGCTGACTTTTATTGTTTAATATGTAATATAAGATAATTGCAATGTTAGTTTTGTTGGTTGATTTCACTATAGTTGACTTTATTGTTTAACTTTGTAAATATAAAGATAATTGAAGTTAGTTTTATGTATTTTTCACTATAGGTGACTTTATTGTTTAACTTTGTAATTATAAAGATAATTGAAGTTAGTTTTATGTATTTCTCACTATAGTTGACTTTATTGTTTAACTTTGTAATTATAAAGATAATTGAAGTTAGTTTTATGTATTTCTCACTATAGTTGACTTTATTGTTTAACTTTGTAATTATAAAGATAATTGAAGTTAGTTTTATGAATTTTTCACTATAGGTGACTTTATTGTTTAACTTTGTAATTATAAAGATAATTGAAGTTAGTTTTGTGGATTTCTCACTATAGTTGACTTTATTGTTTAACTTTGTAATTATAAAGATAATTGAAGTTAGTTTTATGTATTTCTCACTATAGTTGACTTTATTGTTTAACTTTGTAAATATAAAGATAATTGAAGTTAGTTTTGTGGATTTCTCACTGTAGGTGACTTTATTGTTTAACTTTGTAATTATGAAGATAATTGAAGTTAGTTTTGTGTATTTTTCACTATAGGTGACTTTATTGTTTAACTTTGTAATTATAAAGCTAATTGAAGTTAGTTTTATGTATTTTTCACTATAGGTGACTTTATTGTTTAACTTTGTAATTATTAAGCTAATTGAAGTTAGTTTTGTGTATTTCTCACTATAGGTGACTTTACTGTGTAACTTTGTTAAATATAAAGATAATTGAAGTTAGTTTTGTGGATTTCTCACTATAGGTGACTTTACTGTGTAACTTTGTAATTATAAAGATAATTGAAGTTAGTTTTGTGGATTTCTCACTATAGGTGACTTTATTGTTTAACTTTGTAATTATAAAGATAATTGAAGTTAGTTTTGTGGATTTCTCACTATAGGTGACTTTATTGTTTAACTTTGTAATTATAAAGATAATTGAAGTTAGTTTTGTGGATTTCTCACTATAGTTGACTTTATTGTTTAACTTTGTAATTATAAAGATAATTGAAGTTAGTTTTGTGGATTTCTCACTATAGGTGACTTTATTGTTTAACTTTGTAATTATAAAGATAATTGAAGATAGTTTTGTGAATTTCTCACTATAGGTGACTTTATTGTTTAACTTTGTAATTATAAAGATAATTGAAGTTAGTTTTGTGGATTTCTCACTATAGGTGACTTTATTGTTTAACTTTGTAATTATAAAGATAATTGAAGTTAGTTTTATGAATTTTTCACTATAGGTGACTTTATTGTTTAACTTTGTAATTATAAAGATAATTGAAGTTAGTTTTGTGGATTTCTCACTATAGGTGACTTTATTGTTTAACTTTGTAATTATAAAGATAATTGAAGTTAGTTTTGTGGATTTCTCACTATAGGTGACTTTATTGTTTAACTTTGTAATTATAAAGATAATTGAAGTTAGTTTTGTGGATTTCTCACTATAGTTGACTTTATTGTTTAACTTTGTAATTATAAAGATAATTGAAGTTAGTTTTGTGGATTTCTCACTATAGGTGACTTTATTGTTTAACTTTGTTAAATATAAAGATAATTGAAGTTAGTTTTGTGGATTTCTCACTGTAGGTGACTTTATTGTTTAACTTTGTAATTATAAAGATAATTGAAGTTAGTTTTGTGGATTTCTCACTATAGGTGACTTTATTGTTTAACTTTGTAATTATAAAGATAATTGAAGTTAGTTTTGTGGATTTTTCACTATAGGTGACTTTATTGTTTAACTTTGTAATTATAAAGATAATTGAAGTTAGTTTTATGAATTTTTCACTATAGGTGACTTTATTGTTTAACTTTGTAAATATAAAGATAATTGAAGTTAGTTTTGTGGATTTCTCACTGTAGGTGACTTTATTGTTTAACTTTGTAATTATAAAGATAATTGAAGTTAGTTTTGTGGATTTCTCACTATAGGTGACTTTATTGTTTAACTTTGTTAAATATAAAGATAATTGAAGTTAGTTTTGTGGATTTCTCACTATAGGTGACTTTATTGTTTAACTTTGTAATTATAAAGATAATTGAAGTTAGTTTTGTGGATTTCTCACTATAGGTGACTTTATTGTTTAACTTTGTAATTATAAAGATAATTGAAGTTAGTTTTGTGGATTTCTCACTATAGGTGACTTTATTGTTTAACTTTGTAATTATAAAGATAATTGAAGTTAGTTTTGTGGATTTCTCACTATAGGTGACTTTATTGTTTAACTTTGTAATTATAAAGATAATTGAAGTTAGTTTTGTGGATTTCTCATATAGGTGACTTTATTGTTTAACTTTGTAATATAAAGATAATTGAAGTTAGTTTTGTGGATTTCTCACTGTAGGTGACTTTATTGTTTAACTTTGTAATTATAAAGATAATTGAAGTTAGTTTTGTGGATTTCTCACTATAGTGACTTTATTGTTTAACTTTGTAATTATAAAGATAATTGAAGTTAGTTTATGTAGATTTCTCACTATAGGTGACTTTATTGTTTAACTTTGTAATTATAAAGATAATTGAAGTTAGTTATGTGGATTTCTCACTGTAGGTGGACTTTTACTTGTTGTAACTTTGTAATTATAAAGATAATTGAAGTTAGTTTTGTGGATTTCTCACTATAGGTGACTTTATTGTTTAACTTTGTAATTATAAAGATAATTGAAGTTAGTTATGTGATTTTCTCACTATAGGTGACTTTATGTGTTTAACTTTGTAATTATAAAGATAATTGAAGTTAGTTTTGTGGATTTCTCACTATAGGTGACTTTATTGTTTAACTTTGTAATTATAAAGATAATTGAAGTTAGTTTTGTGGATTTCTTCACTATAGGTGACTTTATTGTTTAACTTTGTAATTATAAAGATAATTGAAGTTAGTTTTGTGGATTTCTCACTATAGGTGACTTTATTGTTTAACTTTGTAATTATAAAGATAATTGAAGTTAGTTTTGTGGATTTCTCACTATAGGTGACTTTATTGTTTAACTTTGTAATTATAAAGATAATTGAAGTTAGTTTTGTGGATTTCTCACTATAGGTGACTTTATTGTTTAACTTTGTAATTATAAAGATAATTGAAGTTAGTTTTGTGGATTTCTCACTATAGGTGACTTTATTGTTTAACTTTGTAATTATAAAGATAATTGAAGTTAGTTTTGTGGATTTCTCACTATAGGTGACTTTATTGTTTAACTTTGTAATTATAAAGATAATTGAAGTTAGTTTTGTGGATTTCTCACTATAGGTGACTTTATTGTTTAACTTTGTAATTATAAAGATAATTGAAGTTAGTTTTGTGGATTTCTCACTATAGGTGACTTTATTGTTTAACTTTGTAATTATAAAGATAATTGAAGTTAGTTTTGTGGATTTCTCACTATAGGTGACTTTATTGTTTAACTTTGTAATTATAAAGATAATTGAAGTTAGTTTTGTGATTTCTCACTATAGGTGACTTTATTGTTTAACTTTGTAATTATTAAGCTAATTGAAGTTAGTTTTGTGGATTTTTCACTATAGGTGACTTTATTGTTTAACTTTGTAATTATAAAGATAATTGAAGTTAGTTTTGTGGATTTCTCACTATAGGTGACTTTATTGTTTAACTTTGTAATTATAAAGATAATTGAAGTTAGTTTTGTGGATTTCTCACTATAGGTGACTTTATTGTTTAACTTTGTAATTATAAAGATAATTGAAGTTAGTTTTGTGAATTTCTCACTATAGGTGACTTTATTGTTTAACTTTGTAATTATAAAGATAATTGAAGTTAGTTTTGTGGATTTCTCACTATAGGTGACTTTATTGTTTAACTTTGTAATTATAAAGATAATTGAAGTTAGTTTTGTGGATTTCTCACTATAGGTGACTTTATTGTTTAACTTTGTAATTATAAAGATAATTGAAGTTAGTTTTGTGGATTTCTCACTATAGGTGACTTTATTGTTTAACTTTGTAATTATAAAGATAATTGAAGTTAGTTTTGTGGATTTCTCACTATAGGTGACTTTATTGTTTAACTTTGTAATTATAAAGATAATTGAAGTTAGTTTTGTGGATTTCTCACTATAGGTGACTTTATTGTTTAACTTTGTAATTATAAAGATAATTGAAGTTAGTTTTGTGGATTTCTCACTATAGGTGACTTTATTGTTTAACTTTGTAATTATAAAGATAATTGAAGTTAGTTTTGTGGATTTCTCACTATAGGTGACTTTATTGTTTAACTTTGTAATTATAAAGATAATTGAAGTTAGTTTTGTGGATTTCTCACTATAGGTGACTTTATTGTTTAACTTTGTAATTATAAAGATAATTGAAGTTAGTTTTGTGGATTTCTCACTATAGGTGACTTTATTGTTTAACTTTGTAAATATAAAGATAATTGAAGTTAGTTTTGTGGATTTCTCACTGTAGGTGACTTTATTGTTTAACTTTGTAATTATAAAGATAATTGAAGTTAGTTTTGTGGATTTCTCACTATAGGTGACTTTATTGTTTAACTTTGTAATTATAAAGATCATTGAAGTTAGTTTTGTGGATTTCTCACTATAGGTGACTTTATTGTTTAACTTTGTAAATATAAAGATAATTGAAGTTAGTTTTGTGGATTTCTCACTATAGGTGACTTTATTGTTTAACTTTGTAAATATAAAGCTAATTGAAGTTAGTTTTGTGGATTTCTCACTATAGGTGACTTTATTGTTTAACTTTGTAAATATAAAGATAATTGAAGTTAGTTTTGTGGATTTCTCACTATAGGTGACTTTATTGTTTAACTTTGTAATTATAAAGATAATTGAAGTTAGTTTTGTGGATTTCTCACTATAGGTGACTTTATTGTTTAACTTTGTAATTATAAAGATAATTGAAGTTAGTTTTGTGGATTTCTCACTGTAGGTGACTTTATTGTTTAACTTTGTAATTATAAAGATAATTGAAGTTAGTTTTGTGGATTTCTCACTATAGGTGACTTTATTGTTTAACTTTGTAATTATAAAGATAATTGAAGTTAGTTTTGTGGATTTCTCACTATAGGTGACTTTATTGTTTAACTTTGTAATTATAAAGATAATTGAAGTTAGTTTTGTGGATTTCTCACTATAGGTGACTTTATTGTTTAACTTTGTAATTATAAAGATAATTGAAGTTAGTTTTGTGGATTTCTCACTATAGGTGACTTTATTGTTTAACTTTGTAATTATAAAGATAATTGAAGTTAGTTTTGTGGATTTCTCACTATAGGTGACTTTATTGTTTAACTTTGTAATTATAAAGATAATTGAAGTTAGTTATGTGGATTTCTCACTGTAGGTGACTTTACTGTGTAACTTTGTTAAATATAAAGATAATTGAAGTTAGTTTTGTGGATTTCTCACTATAGGTGACTTTATTGTTTAACTTTGTAATTATAAAGATAATTGAAGTTAGTTTTGTGGATTTCTCACTATAGGTGACTTTATTGTTTAACTTTGTTAAATATAAAGATAATTGAAGTTAGTTTTGTGGATTTCTCACTGTAGGTGACTTTATTGTTTAACTTTGTAATTATAAAGATAATTGAAGTTAGTTTTGTGGATTTCTCACTGTAGGTGACTTTATTGTTTAACTTTGTAATTATAAAGATAATTGAAGTTAGTTTTGTGGATTTCTCACTGTAGGTGACTTTATTGTTTAACTTTGTAATTATAAAGATAATTGAAGTTAGTTTTGTGGATTTCTCACTGTAGGTGACTTTATTGTTTAACTTTGTAATTATAAAGATAATTGAAGTTAGTTTTGTGGATTTCTCACTATAGGTGACTTTATTGTTTAACTTTGTAATTATAAAGATAATTGAAGTTAGTTTTGTGGATTTCTCACTATAGGTGACTTTATTGTTTAACTTTGTAATTATAAAGATAATTGAAGTTAGTTTTGTGGATTTCTCACTGTAGGTGACTTTATTGTTTAACTTTGTAATTATAAAGATAATTGAAGTTAGTTTTGTGGATTTCTTACTATAGTTGACTTTATTGTTTAACTTTGTAATTATAAAGATAATTGAAGTTAGTTTTGTGGATTTCTCACTATAGTTGACTTTATTGTTTAACTTTGTAATTATAAAGATAATTGAAGTTAGTTATGTGGATTTCTCACTGTAGGTGACTTTATTGTTTAACTTTGTAATTATAAAGATAATTGAAGTTAGTTTTGTGGATTTCTCACTGTAGGTGACTTTATTGTTTAACTTTGTAAATATAAAGATAATTGAAGTTAGTTTTGTGGATTTCTCACTATAGGTGACTTTATTGTTTAACTTTGTAATTATAAAGATAATTGAAGTTAGTTTTGTGGATTTCTCACTATAGGTGACTTTACTGTGTAACTTTGTTAAATATAAAGATAATTGAAGTTAGTTTTGTGGATTTCTCACTATAGGTGACTTTATTGTTTAACTTTGTAATTATAAAGATAATTGAAGTTAGTTTTGTGGATTTCTCACTATAGGTGACTTTATTGTTTAACTTTGTAATTATAAAGATAATTGAAGTTAGTTTTGTGGATTTCTCACTATAGGTGACTTTATTGTTTAACTTTGTAATTATAAAGATAATTGAAGTTAGTTTTGTGGATTTTTCACTATAGGTGACTTTATTGTTTAACTTTGTAATTATAAAGCTAATTGAAGTTAGTTTTGTGTATTTTTCACTATAGGTGACTTTATTGTTTAACTTTGTAATTATAAAGCTAATTGAAGTTAGTTTTGTGTATTTTTCACTGTAGGTGACTTTATTGTTTAACTTTGTAAATATAAAGCTAATTGAAGTTAGTTTTGTGGATTTCTCACTGTAGGTGACTTTATTGTTTAACTTTGTAAATATAAAGCTAATTGAAGTTAGTTTTGTGGATTTCTCACTGTAGGTGACTTTATTGTTTAACTTTGTAATTATAAAGCTAATTGAAGTTAGTTTTGTGGATTTCTCACTAGTAGGTGACTTTATTGTTTAACTTTGTAAATATAAAGCTAATTGAAGTTAGTTTTGTGGATTTCTCACTAGTAGGTGACTTTATTGTTTAACTTTGTAATTATAAAGCTAATTGAAGTTAGTTTTGTGTATTTTTCACTATAGGTGACTTTATTGTTTAACTTTGTAATTATAAAGCTAATTGAAGTTAGTTTTGTGGATTTCTCACTAGTAGGTGACTTTATTGTTTAACTTTGTAAATATAAAGCTAATTGAAGTTAGTTTTGTGGATTTCTCACTGTAGGTGACTTTATTGTTTAACTTTGTAATTATAAAGATAATTGAAGTTAGTTTTGTGGATTTCTCACTATAGGTGACTTTATTGTTTAACTTTGTAATTATAAAGATAATTGAAGTTAGTTTTGTGGATTTCTCACTATAGGTGACTTTATTGTTTAACTTTGTAATTATAAAGATAATTGAAGTTAGTTTTGTGGATTTCTCACTATAGGTGACTTTATTGTTTAACTTTGTAATTATAAAGATAATTGAAGTTAGTTTTGTGGATTTCTCACTATAGGTGACTTTATTGTTTAACTTTGTAATTATAAAGATAATTGAAGTTAGTTTTGTGGATTTCTCACTATAGGTGACTTTATTGTTTAACTTTGTAATTATAAAGATAATTGAAGTTAGTTTTGTGGATTTCTCACTATAGGTGACTTTATTGTTTAACTTTGTAATTATAAAGATAATTGAAGTTAGTTTTGTGGATTTCTCACTATAGGTGACTTTATTGTTTAACTTTGTAATTATAAAGATAATTGAAGTTAGTTTTGTGGATTTCTCACTATAGGTGACTTTATTGTTTAACTTTGTAATTATAAAGATAATTGAAGTTAGTTTTGTGGATTTCTCACTATAGGTGACTTTATTGTTTAACTTTGTAATTATAAAGATAATTGAAGTTAGTTTTGTGGATTTCTCACTATAGGTGACTTTATTGTTTAACTTTGTAATTATAAAGATAATTGAAGTTAGTTTTGTGGATTTCTCACTATAGGTGACTTTATTGTTTAACTTTGTAATTATAAAGATAATTGAAGTTAGTTTTGTGGATTTCTCACTAGTAGGTGACTTTATTGTTTAACTTTGTAATTATAAAGATAATTGAAGTTAGTTTTGTGGATTTCTCACTATAGGTGACTTTATTGTTTAACTTTGTAATTATAAAGATAATTGAAGTTAGTTTTGTGGATTTCTCACTATAGGTGACTTTATTGTTTAACTTTGTAATTATAAAGATAATTGAAGTTAGTTTTGTGGATTTCTCACTATAGGTGACTTTATTGTTTAACTTTGTAATTATAAAGATAATTGAAGTTAGTTTTGTGGATTTCTCACTATAGGTGACTTTATTGTTTAACTTTGTAAATATAAAGATAATTGAAGTTAGTTTTGTGGATTTCTCACTGTAGGTGACTTTATTGTTTAACTTTGTAAATATAAAGATAATTGAAGTTAGTTTTGTGGATTTCTCACTGTAGGTGACTTTATTGTTTAACTTTGTAATTATAAAGCTAATTGAAGTTAGTTTTGTGTATTTTTCACTATAGGTGACTTTATTGTTTAACTTTGTAATTATAAAGCTAATTGAAGTTAGTTTTGTGTATTTTTCACTATAGGTGACTTTATTGTTTAACTTTGTAAATATAAAGCTAATTGAAGTTAGTTTTGTGGATTTCTCACTGTAGGTGACTTTATTGTTTAACTTTGTAAATATAAAGCTAATTGAAGTTAGTTTTGTGGATTTCTCACTATAGGTGACTTTATTGTTTAACTTTGTAATTATAAAGCTAATTGAAGTTAGTTTTGTGTATTTTTCACTATAGGTGACTTTATTGTTTAACTTTGTAATTATAAAGCTAATTGAAGTTAGTTTTGTGTATTTTTCACTATAGGTGACTTTATTGTTTAACTTTGTAATTATAAAGATAATTGAAGTTAGTTTTGTGGATTTCTCACTGTAGGTGACTTTATTGTTTAACTTTGTAATTATAAAGATAATTGAAGTTAGTTTTGTGGATTTCTCACTATAGGTGACTTTATTGTTTAACTTTGTAATTATAAAGATAATTGAAGTTAGTTTTGTGGATTTTTCACTATAGGTGACTTTATTGTTTAACTTTGTAATTATAAAGATAATTGAAGTTAGTTTTGTGGATTTCTCACTATAGGTGACTTTATTGTTTAACTTTGTAATTATAAAGATAATTGAAGTTAGTTTTGTGGATTTCTCACTATAGTTGACTTTATTGTTTAACTTTGTAATTATAAAGATAATTGAAGTTAGTTTTGTGGATTTCTCACTATAGGTGACTTTATTGTTTAACTTTGTAATTATAAAGATAATTGAAGTTAGTTTTGTGGATTTCTCACTATAGGTGACTTTATTGTTTAACTTTGTAATTATAAAGATAATTGAAGTTAGTTTTGTGGATTTCTCACTATAGGTGACTTTATTGTTTAACTTTGTAATTATAAAGCTAATTGAAGTTAGTTTTGTGGATTTCTCACTGTAGGTGACTTTATTGTTTAACTTTGTAATTATAAAGATAATTGAAGTTAGTTTTGTGGATTTCTCACTATAGGTGACTTTATTGTTTAACTTTGTAATTATAAAGATAATTGAAGTTAGTTTTGTGGATTTCTCACTATAGGTGACTTTACTGTGTAACTTTGTAATTATAAAGATAATTGAAGTTAGTTTTGTGGATTTCTCACTGTAGGTGACTTTATTGTTTAACTTTGTAATTATAAAGCTAATTGAAGTTAGTTTTGTGGATTTCTCACTGTAGGTGACTTTATTGTTTAACTTTGTAAATATAAAGCTAATTGAAGTTAGTTTTGTGGATTTCTCACTGTAGGTGACTTTATTGTTTAACTTTGTAATTATAAAGCTAATTGAAGTTAGTTTTGTGGATTTCTCACTGTAGGTGACTTTATTGTTTAACTTTGTAATTATAAAGATAATTGAAGTTAGTTTTGTGGATTTCTCACTATAGGTGACTTTACTGTGTAACTTTGTAATTATAAAGATAATTGAAGTTAGTTTTATGGATTTTTCACTATAGGTGACTTTATTGTTTAACTTTGTTAAATATAAAGATAATTGAAGTTAGTTTTGTGGATTTCTCACTATAGGTGACTTTATTGTTTAACTTTGTAATTATAAAGATAATTGAAGTTAGTTTTGTGGATTTCTCACTGTAGGTGACTTTATTGTTTAACTTTGTAATTATAAAGATAATTGAAGTTAGTTTTGTGGATTTCTCACTATAGGTGACTTTATTGTTTAACTTTGTAATTATAAAGATAATTGAAGTTAGTTTTGTGGATTTCTCACTATAGGTGACTTTATTGTTTAACTTTGTAATTATAAAGATAATTGAAGTTAGTTTTGTGGATTTTCTCACTATAGGTGACTTTATTGTTTAACTTTGTAATTATAAAGATAATTGAAGTTAGTTTTGTGGATTTCTCACTATAGGTGACTTTATTGTTTAACTTTGTAATTATAAAGATAATTGAAGTTAGTTTTGTGATTTCTCACTATAGGTGACTTTATTGTTTAACTTTGTAATTATAAAGATAATTGAAGTTAGTTTTGTGGATTTCTCACTATAGGTGACTTTATTGTTTAACTTTGTAATTATAAAGATAATTGAAGTTAGTTTTGTGGATTTCTCACTATAGGTGACTTTATTGTTTAACTTTGTAATTATAAAGATAATTGAAGTTAGTTTTGTGGATTTCTCACTATAGGTGACTTTATTGTTTAACTTTGTAATTATAAAGATAATTGAAGTTAGTTTTGTGGATTTTCTCACTATAGGTGACTTTATTGTTTAACTTTGTTAAATATAAAGATAATTGAAGTTAGTTTTGTGGATTTCTCACTGTAGGTGACTTTATTGTTTAACTTTGTAATTATAAAGATAATTGAAGTTAGTTTTGTGGATTTCTCACTATAGGTGACTTTATTGTTTAACTTTGTAATTATAAAGATAATTGAAGTTAGTTTTGTGGATTTCTCACTATAGTTGACTTTATTGTTTAACTTTGTAATTATAAAGATAATTGAAGTTAGTTTTGTGGATTTCTCACTGTAGGTGACTTTATTGTTTAACTTTGTAATTATAAAGATAATTGAAGTTAGTTTTGTGGATTTCTCACTGTAGGTGACTTTATTGTTTAACTTTGTAATTATAAAGATAATTGAAGTTAGTTTTGTGGATTTCTCACTATAGGTGACTTTATTGTTTAACTTTGTAATTATAAAGATAATTGAAGTTAGTTTTGTGGATTTCTCACTATAGGTGACTTTATTGTTTAACTTTGTAATTATAAAGCTAATTGAAGTTAGTTTTGTGGATTTCTCACTGTAGGTGACTTTATTGTTTAACTTTGTAATTATAAAGATAATTGAAGTTAGTTTTGTGGATTTATCACTGTAGGTGACTTTATTGTTTAACTTTGTAAATATAAAGATAATTGAAGTTAGTTTTGTGGATTTCTCACTGTAGGTGACTTTATTGTTTAACTTTGTAATTATAAAGATAATTGAAGTTAGTTTTGTGGATTTCTCACTGTAGGTGACTTTACTGTGTAACTTTGTTAAATATAAAGATAATTGAAGTTAGTTTTGTGGATTTCTCACTATAGGTGACTTTACTGTTTAACTTTGTAATTATAAAGATAATTGAAGTTAGTTTTGTGGATTTCTCACTGTAGGTGACTTTATTGTTTAACTTTGTAATTATAAAGCTAATTGAAGTTAGTTTTGTGGATTTCTCACTGTAGGTGACTTTATTGTTTAACTTTGTAAATATAAAGCTAATTGAAGTTAGTTTTGTGGATTTCTCACTGTAGGTGACTTTATTGTTTAACTTTGTAAATATAAAGATAATTGAAGTTAGTTTTGTGGATTTCTCACTGTAGGTGACTTTATTGTTTAACTTTGTAAATATAAAGATAATTGAAGTTAGTTTTGTGGATTTCTCACTGTAGGTGACTTTATTGTTTAACTTTGTAAATATAAAGATAATTGAAGTTAGTTTTGTGGATTTCTCACTGTAGGTGACTTTATTGTTTAACTTTGTAAATATAAAGATAATTGAAGTTAGTTTTGTGGATTTCTCACTGTAGGTGACTTTATTGTTTAACTTTGTAAATATAAAGATAATTGAAGTTAGTTTTGTGGATTTCTCACTGTAGGTGACTTTATTGTTTAACTTTGTAAATATAAAGATAATTGAAGTTAGTTTTGTGGATTTCTCACTGTAGGTGACTTTATTGTTTAACTTTGTAAATATAAAGCTAATTGAAGTTAGTTTTGTGGATTTCTCACTGTAGGTGACTTTATTGTTTAACTTTGTAAATATAAAGCTAATTGAAGTTAGTTTTGTGGATTTCTCACTGTAGGTGACTTTATTGTTTAACTTTGTAAATATAAAGCTAATTGAAGTTAGTTTTGTGGATTTCTCACTGTAGGTGACTTTATTGTTTAACTTTGTAAATATAAAGCTAATTGAAGTTAGTTTTGTGGATTTCTCACTGTAGGTGACTTTATTGTTTAACTTTGTAAATATAAAGCTAATTGAAGTTAGTTTTGTGGATTTCTCACTGTAGGTGACTTTATTGTTTAACTTTGTAATTATAAAGATAATTGAAGTTAGTTTTGTGGATTTCTCACTGTAGGTGACTTTACTGTGTAACTTTGTAAATATAAAGATAATTGAAGTTAGTTTTGTGGATTTCTCACTGTAGGTGACTTTATTGTTTAACTTTGTAATTATAAAGATAATTGAAGTTAGTTTTGTGGATTTATCACTGTAGGTGACTTTATTGTTTAACTTTGTAAATATAAAGATAATTGAAGTTAGTTTTGTGGATTTCTCACTGTAGGTGACTTTATTGTTTAACTTTGTAATTATAAAGATAATTGAAGTTAGTTTTGTGGATTTCTCACTGTAGGTGACTTTATTGTTTAACTTTGTAAATATAAAGATAATTGAAGTTAGTTTTGTGGATTTCTCACTGTAGGTGACTTTATTGTTTAACTTTGTAAATATAAAGATAATTGAAGTTAGTTTTGTGGATTTCTCACTGTAGGTGACTTTATTGTTTAACTTTGTAAATATAAAGCTAATTGAAGTTAGTTTTGTGGATTTCTCACTGTAGGTGACTTTATTGTTTAACTTTGTAAATATAAAGATAATTGAAGTTAGTTTTGTGGATTTCTCACTGTAGGTGACTTTACTGTGTAACTTTGTTAAATATAAAGATAATTGAAGTTAGTTTTGTGGATTTCTCACTGTAGGTGACTTTATTGTTTAACTTTGTAAATATAAAGATAATTGAAGTTAGTTTTGTGGATTTCTCACTGTAGGTGACTTTATTGTTTAACTTTGTAATTATAAAGATAATTGAAGTTAGTTTTGTGGATTTCTCACTATAGGTGACTTTATTGTTTAACTTTGTAAATATAAAGATAATTGAAGTTAGTTTTGTGGATTTCTCACTATAGGTGACTTTATTGTTTAACTTTGTAATTATAAAGATAATTGAAGTTAGTTTTGTGGATTTCTCACTATAGGTGACTTTATTGTTTAACTTTGTAATTATAAAGATAATTGAAGTTAGTTTTGTGGATTTCTCACTATAGGTGACTTTATTGTTTAACTTTGTAATTATAAAGATAATTGAAGTTAGTTTTGTGGATTTCTCACTATAGGTGACTTTATTGTTTAACTTTGTAATTATAAAGATAATTGAAGTTAGTTTTGTGGATTTCTCACTATAGGTGACTTTATTGTTTAACTTTGTAATTATAAAGATAATTGAAGTTAGTTTTGTGGATTTCTCACTATAGGTGACTTTATTGTTTAACTTTGTAATTATAAAGATAATTGAAGTTAGTTTTGTGGATTTCTCACTATAGGTGACTTTATTGTTTAACTTTGTAATTATAAAGATAATTGAAGTTAGTTTTGTGGATTTCTCACTATAGGTGACTTTATTGTTTAACTTTGTAATTATAAAGATAATTGAAGTTAGTTTTGTGGATTTCTCACTATAGGTGACTTTATTGTTTAACTTTGTAATTATAAAGATAATTGAAGTTAGTTTTGTGGATTTCTCACTATAGGTGACTTTATTGTTTAACTTTGTAATTATAAAGATAATTGAAGTTAGTTTTGTGGATTTCTCACTATAGGTGACTTTATTGTTTAACTTTGTAATTATAAAGATAATTGAAGTTAGTTTTGTGGATTTCTCACTATAGGTGACTTTATTGTTTAACTTTGTAATTATAAAGATAATTGAAGTTAGTTTTGTGGATTTCTCACTATAGGTGACTTTATTGTTTAACTTTGTAATTATAAAGATAATTGAAGTTAGTTTTGTGGATTTCTCACTATAGGTGACTTTATTGTTTAACTTTGTAATTATAAAGATAATTGAAGTTAGTTTTGTGGATTTCTCACTATAGGTGACTTTATTGTTTAACTTTGTAATTATAAAGATAATTGAAGTTAGTTTTGTGGATTTCTCACTGTAGGTGACTTTATTGTTTAACTTTGTAATTATAAAGATAATTGAAGTTAGTTTTGTGGATTTCTCACTATAGGTGACTTTATTGTTTAACTTTGTAATTATAAAGATAATTGAAGTTAGTTTTGTGGATTTCTCACTATAGGTGACTTTATTGTTTAACTTTGTAATTATAAAGATAATTGAAGTTAGTTTTGTGGATTTCTCACTATAGGTGACTTTATTGTTTAACTTTGTAATTATAAAGATAATTGAAGTTAGTTTTGTGGATTTCTCACTATAGGTGACTTTATTGTTTAACTTTGTAATTATAAAGATAATTGAAGTTAGTTTTGTGGATTTCTCACTATAGGTGACTTTATTGTTTAACTTTGTAATTATAAAGATAATTGAAGTTAGTTTTGTGGATTTCTCACTGTAGTTGACTTTATTGTTTAACTTTGTAATTATAAAGATAATTGATGTTAGTTTTGTGGATTTATCACTATGTGTGACTTTATTGTATAGCTTTGTAAACATAAAGTTTACATTGTAAGTTATAAAGTTACGTTGAAGTTCATTTTTGTGTACTTCTAATGTAAAATTACTTTACTTGTGAAGCTTTAAAAAAATAATATGATTATTGAAGTTCGTTTTTGTACTATCAAAACGGTTACGTGCTTCACTTTGAAATTTACAATAATTCCACTTAAGTTTTTTTTATATATTTTACTGGCGTAACTGTTATAAATATTAAGATTGTTTCTAGTTCAAATATTTGTATTCAATAAAGTTACAATACAATGATAACTGACAAGTGTCTCCCAATGCACAATTTGTGCGTGCGGGAGTTCAGTTGGTGCAACAGTCTTTCCAAACGAACTATTCTTAATTTATAATCATAAGTAGAGATACTACATTCAACAAATATGCACACTATACTAACAAATACTTAACAATTTCAATCAAGTAAATAAAACTATACATTTATATTTACACGTAATCAGTAACTATCCCAATAAGCACATACAAGTTAAATAGTGCATGAATTCCAGTAATATATTATTAACATGTGCAGACTAGATTAACATTTACAGACTAAGCCTTCATCTATTATTATTAGCAAACATGTTATAATTGTTTGCATTATAAATCTATAAAAAATCCTGCTTTATTTTAGAAACAATAATGCATCACTAATGGACTGAAGACACGAGGCACGTTGTTCATTTTTGGTTTTGTATACTTGTGACGTAAGGTAAAGAAAGATACCTTGCTTGAGTAACTTTGTATAGTATTGCATTTATTCAAGTTTATTTTTGGATGTTTTTAATATTCTTAATTTAACTGGACATGACGTTTATTCATTTCTGTAACTTTTGTTAAATATTACTATAATTAATTATTAATTTTTTGAACACTTCTAACATAAGAGTGAAATACGGCGATAATCCATGTTTGTGTAAAAGAACTGTTACATAATGTAACTACTGTACCTAATAACGTAAACCATAAAGTAACTTTACGTTATTTTCCTGTATAACTTATTTAAAACACTGTCACATTTCCAGTTCGACGGCCATATACCGTTACTAAGGCCAATAATTTTGGATTAGGTCAATTGAAATACACCAAGTTAAGTTTTTTTTAAGTTAAGTTGTTGCCAATAACCATACTTGAGTTATTTATTAGTTACTATCTGCCTTAGTCTAATCGTATTATCACTGTTTTCACTAACCAACAACTTCTTTTTTGTAATTCTTAAATGCGAAGGACAGAGGAGAAATAAACTAGATAACATTTTTAAAGTTATAATATTTTGTAAGTATACAGCACGCAGTAGAGTTAAGAAGCATTTTATTGTATGAGCTTGTTCATGTTGCCAATTAAAATTGTATTTTAGGATATTTTCCGTTAATTCACGACCACAACCACAACTTATGTTAAACTAATATAACCAAACCTAACCTAAAATAACCTGACCAAACCTAACATAACATACCAAACCAAACATAAACTAGCATAACCAAACCTAACATAACCTGACCAAACATTACATTACAAACCTAACATAGCTAAACCTAACGTGACCTGACCAAACCTAACATTACATAACTAAACCGAACATAACCGGACCAAACCTAACATAACATACCAAACCTAACCTAAAATAACATAACCAAACCTAACATAACCTGACCAAACCTAACATGACATGACCAAACCTAACATAACATACCAAACCAAACCAACACAACCAAACCTAACATAACCTAACCAAACCTAACATAACCTAACCAAAGTAGTGGTAGTGAATTAACGGAAAATTGTAGTTTTGTAATACAATACTCTAGTATTGTATTACAAAACTAGAGTTATTATATAACGTATTCAATACAAAACAGGGTAAGATACTATAATGTACTCCAATATATTAGCCTACATTAAAAAACCTCTTGTTTCTTTTAACGTCGTTAGCAATGAAATTATAACAATTATTGATTATTAATCAACATTACTGTTGATATCGATTAGAATAACAAATCATAATAACGATATCGACCCCTAAAACAATGACCAGAAATATACTGTCATCATCATCAGGACATTTTTTATAGGAGATTCACAACTGATTAGTTTGATCGAATGTAGTCTTGTCTGATGGATGTTCCCGGCTTCTATATGCCGTTATATAAACACAGATGGTGTAAAACTCAGACGTTACAGCACAGAAGGCTACTGTTGCACGAGAGAATTTCCCATCTCAAGGGATGTTCTCTCTGGGGCCGGGAACATGCCCTCGGGCCACCTATCGCCCACGCGGATCTCTAGGTGTGTGTGTGTGTGCGTGTCATTTACAAAATTGACTCCCTATCGGACATCTCTCCCTGTCAGCTTTACGTCGCTCTTCCGGCCAGGTCTTCTCGCACTTCCGGCATCTTTCTTTTATGGGGAACAATTTCTCCCGGAACCTCAAAGATATCCACCCTCTTGTGGGAGTGTTCAATTGTCATCTTTCTCCCAGTTCGCCTTGAGGTTGAAGAGATAAGTTTTCGTGTTTACTTCAAGACACATGTTATGTATAAATTCAAAGGGAAACATTTATTTATAATTTTCCTTCTACTCTCTATAGGTTTTAATAATATTGTTTTCATAAATTGTAATTATTGATTTCCATATTATTTATCTCTTACATTAGATAAGCCAAAAAACAGACATTCTATTAAATTTAAGTCCAAATATGCAAAACAGGCAGGTAAAAAATCTGTAATTATTTGAATATTTATTTTGTTGCATTCAACCTAATGCATAAAATGATGTTACAATTAAGATTTCACCTAATTCAGTTATTAGGTGGAATCCCAAGAGTTGATCCAAAACATATATATTCATTTAAAATTGAGTCAAATTTTTTAAAAACTCAAACGAAATGTAATTTAATTTCAATGAATTTTGAAACCATGCTAAGAACTTAAACAAAATTTAAATACACGCTGTTATCAGAAATTAGTTCGTTGGTATAAAATTGCCTGTTCAAAGTACAAACATGTTTAAAACTGCACTTGCTATTGAGTAGTGCAAGATGTAGAGTTATTTCTGGAATTATTACCCAGCTGTTTTATTATATTTTGTTGAAAGAATTACTGTTGAACTATAATATAATTTCCAAAAGAAAAATGTTCTTTACGTTTTTCATAAAATTAGTTAGTATCGAGTTATATTAGTTACAATAATTTTTTCTATTCTACCAAAACGTCCATTATTTTGAAGGGGTAAAGATATTTTGATGTGTTCTATTTTAAACACAACTTTAATGCACCAAAATGTTTTAATACAACCCTTAAATTTGATAACTTTACCTTAAGTGGTTCTCAAATGTTTAGGTTAAAAGACAGATAGAAAAAACGCTAAAGATTTTAGGACATGCCTTAAAACGAACCTTTTTGCTCATTTTTACGTTTACTATAAAATCCTAAATCGGGAAAAACATTTTATGAACACCCTGTATAATTTAACATTAGTCCTGTAAATCCGAATAAATCTCTAAATGTTACAAATGTATATGTGAATGGAGTACTGCAATGTATGTATATTGCAAATTAATACGCAATGTTTAAAGATATGTTCTTGAGGAAATAGCTCTTATATTCACTTGCTAAGTACCCGCGTACGAGGAAAAGACTTGAGAGACCATGTTGGTTTAGTCCCATAAGAACAATGTTATTTGTGAATGCATATTTTTTCGTTATTTATTAACCAAAAGCTGTATATGAGGCGTCATTTTAAACGTTATCATATTGCGCATTAGGTTTGTTTTTGTGATTTTAAATACATAACATACGCCTAGTTTTGAAAAATATACGAAAATAAAAGCTTCAAACTAAATGTTTATAATATTTTTTTCTATAAAACCAATTAGTAATTTGCAAAGCAATTCCAATGCACTAATTCATTCTTTATCAAATGCAATTTGGAAAAAATCCGTTTAAAAATAACTGTTTAATTTGGATACTCGTGTTCGTATGTCTAGTTCGAAAATAACATTGTGCTTATGGGATTAAAACCAACATGGCTGACAGCCTCTGCAGCATCTTAAACATTATAAGAAAACGCTTGACTTTTCAAAACCCTCTTGAGTGTGAGGCATAGTGGCCAGAAAATGAACATGAGGGTGTAAATAAATAAATAAAACTGTGTCCTTTAACGTGAAACCAAAATGGTCAAATATATTTTTGAAAACACTTAGCTGTTCAAAACAAACCTGAATGAGGCATCCGATTGAAAATTTACCACCCAGTATCGGAATGTAGGTGAAGAAAGGTCTCTGGATGGTTGAGGTTTTTGCTTAAGCCTTGTATATACATTACTCACGCATTCAAATCAATTACGCATTTAAAAACCTAACCTCATATAGAGGGTGCGTTTAAGTCAATTACCTCCAAACATGTTTCCACAGTTTATAAAATAATTGATTTTTGGTATTCTTTAAATGAACATTTACACTCTCAACATATTTAGAGTGTTTCAATGTTATTGGAGAACATTTGGTGTCCAAGATCTAGGAGTCAACTTATACATTTTAAATATGAACGTGGCCATTTATGTCATTTAATTTAATATTAATGTCATTTAACACCGGCATTTCAACCTAAAAACGATAAAACGTAATCAGAATTAAAAAATACGTGCAGTTTAATTGCTATTATTTTGATTCTATTTAATTTGCCATCGCATACATATTTTCCTGATGAAAACTGATTTATTATGGCTAAAACAAAAAACACCCTAATAAACAAATCTGGTTTTGTTTAATTCATGACAAAACAGTTCTAATTAGAAAAATACATAGGTAATGACAAATGAAATAACATAACAAATTGATTAAAAACTAAATAACGGGACACCCTTTTTAAATTGTGATTGTATTATCGTTTTCAGCTTGAAATGGCGGTGTTAAATGATACATCACATGACGACGTTCCCATTTTAAATTTTAACGTCCACTCCTAGCTAGATCTTGGACCCCAAATTATCCCTAGTAACATTGACACACTCTAAATGTAGTGTAGGTTATTATTAATTTAATGGCATATTCGAAAAGCAAATATTTTATAAACTGTGAAAACAAATAATGGGGTAACTGAATGAAAAGTCACCCTATCTTACATAAATATTTTATAAAGTACAGTATATGCATTCGTTATAATACTCAAGAAAGATTGTAAAACCTGCTACAAATACTTGGATAAAATAAACAATTACTATAAACAAAAGAACAGTGTTGGGAGTCGTAGCAGTTAAACATAACAAGTCGTAACTCCGAGAGTCAATTAAAAGCGGATGAAAACTGGGTTTTATGCTGCATAAAGTGACGGGGGATTTGAGAAAATTGAGCACCGGTAGAACCAGGGGTAATGGCTGGAAACCGTCACCTCCTTCTCCAAGACGAGGCACTTTGTCCCTACATACTGTACACATAGACCCTCTGACACACCCGCGTGTATTAGCTTACTGTAGTCGTTTGGTTTCATATTGAAAAACAAAAAACTAAAATAAACAAAACAATAATCTTATAAAAGTTAATCTAATGTATAGAAATTAATATTAACTACCCACAACAAAAACCCTCACGCTAACAAATCATTTTTGTTATAAGCAAATGTTTGAAAACAAGGACAAAAATGATGATCCCACAATTTTTAACACTGCAATTAATAAATTATTAATTACTACCTAGAACAATAA
This sequence comes from Stictocephala bisonia, assembly GCA_035578905.1. Classification (NCBI taxonomy): domain Eukaryota; kingdom Metazoa; phylum Arthropoda; class Insecta; order Hemiptera; family Membracidae; genus Stictocephala; species Stictocephala bisonia. Next base: position 1,223,205 of record JAQJVL010000063.1, on the reverse strand, counting down.
ACCTCACAAAACTTGTTCTACTATGAACAAATTTCAAACAGAATATATACGTATGCATAATTCTCACAAAATCTGTTACTATATACAGTATATTACTAGTCGACAGCCCTTGCTACTCTACGGAGTGGTTCTCTGCGCTTGCTTGCCTCATGACGTCAATATTAAAGCTCAGCCTGCTGCCGTTCTCCTACATAACAACATTCCATAGTCTAGAAAACCTTGCAAGTCTACTTTAGGGGGATGCAAAACAGTGCTAAGGGCTAGTGAAAATTACCTTAAACATATCACAAGGAAAACGAAATTATCCTAATTTTGCGTCATGTTTATGTTTTTTTGTATCAGCTGTTCGAAGTATTGCTAAATGAATGCCATTGTTACTCTTATGAAAAAAAGAGGAAACGTTTTTACCCCTTACAAATGGAATTTCGATAAATCCTTTCTTAGTGGATCTCTATGATACAAAAGCTAACTTCCCTTCAAATGTCATCAAAATCTGTTCAGTGGTTCCAGATATTTCGTGATGAGTGAGTACATATTTTTTTATTTTATATAACGGTAATGGAAACTAATATAATTATAAAACAACACACTACATAAGTTGAGACAGTAGATACCTTGAAAGGGAAAGTCTACGCGTTTCCAAATATTTTTTCACCGTCACTAAGAAACTGACAGATGGTCTGCATTACACGGCTCTGATCCCGAATGAATGTCTTGCGGGTATTTTTCTTTAATTGCCTTTGATAACACAGACGTCAAATCATCTCGTGTGGCGGGGCGGGGTGGGCTGGGCTCTGACTCGTCTTTTATTGCCAAGCAGGTTGAAGGGTGAAAGCAAGAAACCCATTGTCCTTATCTAAACGCCTTTGTTTCTATTTAATGTGCAGTCAGTTCTACAATGAAACTTAATTCTAAATTTAATGAAACATTTCAAATATTTTGAGTAGTCACGACAATTTTTTTCAATATAGGCCTAATTACTATTGACAAGTATTTGAGATAATTTCCTAAAATTGTAGTTTTATTTTAAGAATGAGAATTGAGGTAAACACGTTTTTATCGGGATTTTGTCTGTAATGAGTTCATATATCAGATGAGTAATTTCAATTTCATTCTTTACAAAATGTGATTTTTATATAAAAGGTTTTAGTTCTATAATAAAATATTTAAATCTATTATCTTATTTTAAACCGTGTTTATTTTCTTAATCAACAATGCGCATATTGGTAAACAAAACAAACAAGTGGGCCGTAACATAGCTCGTGTCTGCGGTTTATAAAAGATTTTCTTTTTTAATGTGCCATAAAATTGATATTAACTCCTCAGTACAAGTAGTGTTTCGATGTTTAAATGGGAACGTAATCATGTGATATGGCATTTAACATCACCACCAAGTTGAAAACGATCTCGCAATCAGACTTTAAAAAGGATTGTTGTTCTTTAGTTATTAATTATTTTATTTAATTAGTTGTCACCTACGTATTTACCTAATTAAAACTGAAAACAACTTACCTTTTTCAAAGTACCCTAAAACACAATAAAAACACTAATCTTGTTTTGTTTTAGCCATGACAAATCAGTTTTAATTAGGAAAATACATAGACGAGGACCAATAAAATAAAATACTGTAACAAAATAATAAAGAACAAAAGAACGAAACGTCACTTAAAAATTATGGTTGCGCTAACATTTTAGCTTGCAATGGTGGTGTTAAATAACATGATCACGTTCCTATTTAAAATATTTAAGTCGACTCCTAGATCTTGGACCCCAAAGTGATCCCTAATAACATTGAAACACTCTAAATGTAGTGAATGTTAATTAATACTTAAATTTAATGGTATATTCAATATTCATTAATCATTGTATATTATATTGCTTAAATCTTTTATAAAATGTGGCAACATGTTGGGGGAAACTGGCTTAAAACTCGCCCTGTATGTTGTATTGGTTAATGGATATATATCACACATTCCAAAGTGAAAAACAAGAAATATAAGTATTTAAATGAAGTCTGTCCCGGGGATTGACAAATAGATCATCAAGAGTTATCGAGAACATTCAGTAATCAATAAAAATTCTATCATAAAGTTATTTATTTCATGTCTTATATTTTTTGTATAAAATATAAAAAAAATTATAAATTTTTATACATTATTTGTACTTGTAGAGAAAACCACTAATAAACGCTTCCAAACAATTATTTCCTGTATTTTCTAAATTCCTGAACAGCCTCTCACGTTTCTCCACATTAGGCCGTTTACCATTCTCCTTTGCATTAAGAAAGTAATAACATCTTATTTTCTTTAATAACACCTGAACACGTTTACTTTGTCGTTGTCTGAAACGCCGATACTCATTCCACAACAATCGACGGGTAGACTCATAGGAGTTTATTATGTGTCGTCCACTTTGGATAATGGACCGTAAATTTCAACCGGAAAACTGAGCGGGAAATTGCATTTACTGGCCACATTGCCACCATAAAAGAGCACTCGGGCAAGTTGAAGTAGGTCGGGCTACAAGCCCTCAGTAAATGTGTGAATACGCGATCCGCTCAACAGGCCCCACATTAATTAGGGAAATAATGTTTTGGTGTAAGTCGGAAGTTATAGGCACTAAAGTGGACACGGCCCCTGGTACACCGTAAACCCTGGCGTCTGTGACAGTCCGTCTGTCTATCTGCTTTATTGGGTGGGCCGTCACCGCGCCGAAACAACACTCCAACTATAACCGGCTATCCATTGTCATTATTACATTTACTTAGCTTGTCTTATTTATTTTCTGTACTCAAAATGTTGAGACTAAATATTCTTCTGTAATATATGCTGCGTGGTTTTTATATTGGCACAACTATATATAGTATTAAAAAAGCAGTCCTTTAAATTGCTTTAACACTTAACCTGTGGGCCAACGACTTACGTGACTACCGAACCACGGAAACGGCTCAGGGCATGAACTGTTGGTGGTCTTATCAGGAATCGAACCCAGACCGGGTGGGTAGGTCATCACAACTTAAGGGGTTTGGGTGGGTGGGTAGGTCATCACAACTTAATGTGTCTGAGTGGGTGGGTAGGTCATCATCACTTAAGGTGTCTGAGTGGGTGGGTAGGTCATCACAACTTAATGTGTCTGAGTGGGGGGTAGGACATCACAACTTAAGGGGTTTGGGTTGGTGGGTAGGTCATCACAACTTAAGGTGTCTGGGTGGGTTGGTAGGTCATCAGAACTTAATGGGTTTGGGTGGGTGGGTAGGTCATCACCACTTAAGGTGCCTGAGTGGCTTGGTAGGTCATCACCACTTAAGATGTCTAGGTGGGTAGATCATCACAACTTAAGGTGTCTGGGTGGGTGGGCAGGTCATCACCACTTAAGGTGTCTGAGTGCGTGGGTAGGTAATCACCACTTAAGGTGTCTGGGTGGGTGGGCAGGTCATCACCACTTAAGGTGTCTGAGTGCGTGGGTAGGTCATCACCACTTACGGTGTCTGGGTGGGTGGGCAGGTCATCACAACTTAAGGGGTTTGGGTGGGTGGGTAGGACATCACAACTTAAGGGGTTTGGGTGGGTGGGTAGGACATCACAACTTAAGAGGTTTGGGTGGGTGGGTAGGTCATCACAACTTAATGGGTCTGAGTGGGTTAGGTTAGTTAAATGTTTCATGAAAAGTCATAAAAGTTTCATCATATAATTTGATATACTAATTATTTTTTAAATTAGTAAAATTAGTATTTATGAACGGTAGTAGTAAAACGTTCATACAAAAATAGTTATTAAACAGCCTAATAAAAAACTTATTTTAAAACTATGAGTAAACAAATACAATGGATTAATTGCCTTAGTTCTTGTACTAGTGAGTAATATAATGGACTAACATTAAACAAATTGTAACAAGAATATGAATTAATTTAGTACGATAAAAATAATTAATTTTACGTGCAAATTCGCTTTTAGATAGTTATTGATAAGTTTATATCATAATTGATTCAGAAAAAAATTAATTTTTTTATTTTACATTCTTAATTCTCTTCCACAAGCTAATTAGTATTCTTAGGTTTTCATTTTTTTAAATAATCGCATCAATATTGATCCTGTATCATTTAATTAAAAGACCTGCTCAATTGTGTGTGTGTTTTTTTTTATATCTACGGCCTAAAGGGCTCAAGTGAGAATATAGGGCTAGAGTGGAGAATAACTTAGCACCACTATACGTTCACTAAGTTATTCACAATCTAGTGGTGCTTGGCAATCACAGCCAGGTTGAAGTAGCTACAAGCAAGTGTGATAAAGCAAACTTTCCCTCCCCAAGCCTCTCATCATCCCCCTCAAATTCAACAACAGTTCTTAAAACCCCGCGCCGAGTTGTGTTAATGTTTTAATTTAACTTTTATGTTTGAGCGCCATCGCGCGGGTTCTCTGTATTTGTTTTTCCAAACCCTTTCCTTTCCTTAAGTCCAAATCTGTTTCAATTATCCCAGCTGGCTTGGAGTTGCCATTTATTTAATTCTTGATGGACTTCTCATTAGGTAAGTGTTCCATTAATGATTTCGACTTAAAAATGTACAGAACAGTTTTTTAATTGACTCCACTATAGACATACGAACAAGTGTAAAACTATTTTGGAATTATGTAATGAATCTTATGTAATCAAGTGATTTATGATTGTGTGTTTGCAAGTAGCCTACAATACATTGCAGTTACCGATAAGTATACATTTCCTATTTCTTCTTGATGTTAATGTTAAATCTATATAAGATTACTCCACTCACTCTTTTTTTTTTGTAGTGGACCTCCCGGTATTTGAACCTGTGACCAACTGTATATGAATCAGAAGTGCTAGCAGAGGCCTACTCTTCTCACAGATAGGGTGGCCTAAAAAAGTTACAACGTGAAATTGAAAAGTGCTTATTACTGTATTTACCTTCTCCAACTCGTTTCTGGTTTTTCGAGGAAATTGAGTGAACATTTTTGTCATTTCTTTATTTAATCGTTTTAGAGTAGTGATATTTAATTTGTAGTCCTCCTGTTATACAAGTCATACTCATTTCACCTATTTATTCAAAAACGGGAATAATTACCCTTTCCGTGTCAACGAACTAAAATATTTATTTGGGTCACTACTAACACGATCTTCTTCATCCTGGGCCATTTTTATAATTGTTTTCAGTTATCTAAAATGCCTTAAACCCATTATATAAAAAAAAAAAAAAAAAAAAAAAAAAAAAAAAAAAAATTAAATACAAATCACATAATAGTCACGTCATTAATCTTCATGTGATCTGTGAGGAAGATGGCACCAATTTCAGCAAATTTGCTAAAAATCACCATAGTAGTTAGTTTTTTTAGCATTTGTTTAGCCTCAGCTTTAAAGAAAATGTAGAAACAAAGTGAGCGCCGCTAGGTAGCTTCACTTTGAAACCATCCATTCAGTAAATTGAGGATAAAAGAAAAAGTAACAAATTTGTCTGTTTACCTATTTTCGAAGTTTTTTAAAATTAAATTTAAGATACTGAAAAAGTAGGTGCTGCAGCTTTATACGAAAACCACACATTCTTTAAAATTAGCCTAAGAGTTGTCAAATTGTTTGTTGGACCATTTTTGAGTGTTTGCTATATTGTGTATAACATGGAATATTTATGTTTAGCCAAATTCAAACTACAAAAAACTATTAAAACTACCTTCTTCGCAAATGTTTAGTATTTATTTATTTATTTTTTTTATAAAATGAAACAAATAAATGCAGAATGTTAATTGATTTCTTAAACAATGATTAATTATTTTTTTCAAGACTTTCTTACATGGAGTAAAATATTGTCCTCACTAACTGTTATGCATGATGTTTGGGACATCTGTCCTACTCCAGTGGTGTAGTGGGAATAAGACTCTCGTCCTTCAAGACTCGGTACAGTCTCGTTGTAGACCTACTAGGTCAGGAGTTGTGCATAAGAATAGATAATCTTATGCACGTCTCCTGACTGATAGCCGTGTTTATATAGTTGTTTATTCTGTACTCCTTTCAATAAACAACAAACAAACTCACAACCATCTTGCATGATAAAAAGTTGATAATTGTTATATTTCATACAATTTATAATAAGTTCTTTAAAACAGTAGGTTAAGTTCTGTGGTTTTATTAGTATTGTAAGTATATTTCATTTTAAATCAGCTTTGGTTTTCACTTAAAAATTTAGGCGTTTTTATGAAAAAAAAAAGATTCGTTAATATTTTTAAGTGTTGGTATTTAATGTATTAATTCATTAAATCATCCATAAATATCAACCAAAATCACATAATAGTGATAAGCATCCATGTTCTCCATAATAGTTTTTTATGTCCGAAACGATCACTCGCCATTTTCACCACAGATGAACTGGTATGCTAAAAATTTGTCAAACATGGCCAAATAAACGTAAACAAAATAAATGGTAAACAAATTATTCAACTAAATGTTGGCCCATTTTTTAATGGTTTTTGTGTGAAGCTAGCGGCACCCACATTGTTTCTGCAATATCTTCAAAGCTTACGCCAAGCAAAAGCCAAAAATAGTCTAACAAACTCAAACAAACAATTTACCTAATTTTTGTCCTTGTTTTAATAAATGGTGGTTTTGGTTTGAAACTAGCGGCACCCTCTTTGTTTATCTATTTTCTCCAAAGCTAAAGCCAAGCAAAATCCAAAAATAGTTTAACAAACGTAAACAAACTATGTATCTAGTTTTTGCCCCATTTTTAGCAATGGGTGGTTTTTTTTGTGAAGTTAGCACCCAATTTACTTTTTAATGTCTCTAAAACTAATTTTTAAAATAGCCAAAGATGCGATAAAGGTGATTTTGGATTTGGATGATTTTTAACAAATTTGTCGAAATGGTTCCCTCCAACCTTCCAGACGACACGTTTTGAAAGAAATCCACTCAAATCCAGAATGGAACTAACTCTCTTAAATTTAATAATTATGAATTATTGCCGGTGTGGTGGCTAAGGCTTCGGACTGCGGAGGGTTGGGTTCAAGGTTCGAATCCCCACTGAGCTAGCGGTCGGTCGGTACTTCTCTCGTTCACTCACAGGCCTACAGGCCTATTTGAACTGGTGAGAAATTTTATTTTAAATAAAATAAGGTGCATATACCAATCTTTTCCGTTCTACTCTTAATATAGCCTATGCCTTGTTTGTAATATATGCACATTTTTTTATATGGGAGAACACCCAGGTAAATAGTTTGTTTTGCTTCTTTTAGCGTTTGTTCGGCTTTAGCTTAGGAAACAATTGCAGAAATAAAGTGTATTTAAAGAAAGGGGAATATTTAATTAAAAATTTTCAAGCAGACTATTTATTAACCCTAAAATGTTGTAACAATCACAAGTTAAGCAAGTTAATATAGAGTATAAGCTAAAAATTAAAACCTACATAATTTTGAATTGTAATAAATAAGACGACAACAGAGATGAGTGATGGCCCTTCTGGGTGAGGTCGTAGGTTTTAGTAAGATTACAAACCATCAGCCTTGTAAGTGGTGCGCCAGTAGTACTTGCGAGATGTTATTTTCCTGACACCGCAGTCCCTTCTCCTCATAAACGTTTTCATTTGCGAATTTTGTCCTTCATTTCTGGGCATGTCGTTCTGTGGAAGTAGAGGCGTCCCTTACAAACTGCATTAAGTTTCCTCCTTTTATGTAGATTACATTTCTACTAATCCTTCTCAATTAGGTAGGGAAATATTAGACTCATTGTTTTATCAGTGTGTTATTTTTAACTGGTTACATCAACTTGTCTTGGTCAAAATGACTTTGAATAGTCGTGTGTCGAAAGAGGTTATTTTACTGCCCCTACGGACACTACCCCCACCCCCACCTAGGGCACGTAACCTACCGACAGCCGATAGTTGCGTAGTCACAAATAATTGTTATACTAATTAATTGAAAATAAAAATGTAATATTAAAAATAAATTTGTTGTAATTAATTGATTTCTATTGATATGACATCAAACTATATGATACGGTAACTATAAACAATTTTCTGGACAAATCTGTTTATACATCAGACCCCTTTGATTCCCATTCATCACAAATATAAGCAATGCCATTTTATTTATATTTCCGTAAGTAAAATTTAAAAGCAGGATATTTTTGGGAACTATGTAAAAACATTTCTGTTTTGTTTAAAATATGTATTAGATACTACTATAAGATCGCCGAGAACTTTTACGTATTTAGATCCATAACTATTTATAGATAACTTAATATCATTTTCTAGTGTAGCAATAATTTATTTCATTGCCGAAAACATTTAAGTAAACGTTTTTTGAAAACTAAAGTCTTAAAATATGAGGGAAAAAATTCTCCGGCAAAGATGGAAATCACGTTCATTATTTATGTTTAGTACCAAAAGGGGTTAGTGGTTTTGCTATCGAAAAACTTCTTGTCACCCTAAACTAAGTATAAATATTGTGGTACTTATTTATTTTACTATACACACACACACACATACATATATATATATATATATATATATATATATATATAAAATCATATTTTAATTGTTTCATGCCGTTTGTTTTGTATGTTTTCATAATATCTAGATTGTTTTATTCATGACGAATTGGACCTTCACTAAATTTTATATATTTAATGGAAGGGTCATGGTAATTCTCATTTCACGCATTTTTCTTCGGGTTGTTAAGGGGGAAGAAAAAATTGAGAGTTTATATCCCCCTTTCCGAGTGACACTTCCTTTTCAACGTTTCGAACAATTCCGCCCCCAGGGCTCTTTAAGTCTCTCATCACCTCCCCCCTCGCCTCATTCATCCACGGTACTTCAGGTTTAAGTGTCACTCTCGTTCACTTCCCTCTCATTATTATGTTTTAAAGTTTCTGTTAAGTGTTATTACTTTTACTTTTCCATTGATTAATGGTAGATTAATTTCATCTGCCATATACTAAATTTATACATGACTATTTATATGAATAATTTAAGCAACTTTAAAAGCATAATTAACGGTTGAACTATGTCTAATATTTAATTTAGACACATGCTATTATAAGCTAATATTACGTTCATATTTCAGATAAGAATTCCAATACCATCTACAATAATGATTTATGAAAATATATAATTATCGAACATATGCATTAATTTATTATTTCCCGTCCACCCCTAGACGACCAGCGGTAGAGAAAGTTCACGTAAACTGCCCCCCGCCATCCCCACCCAAACAAGTACAATGGCATTGACTCATCCACCCATACAAGTAGAGTGGTAATTTAGGATTGTTGGTCTTAAAATGTTTAGTCAAAAGAATAATTATACATGATTTTTACAATTTATCTATTACAAAATTGTTGTATTTCGTTAACAGTTGAGTTGTCGATCTGTGTTCCTTGGTGTGTGAAGTCGTTTTGATCGTACCAATCTATATTCTATATATGTGTGTATTCATTGATCGTACTAACCAGTATTGCATTATTTCTGTCACACACCCAAGTGTCTATTAACAATAAACGTTTCCATCAAATATTTCTATAGAAACTATTTTCGCTTCAGAAGGCGGATTAATGAGGCAGATACCTGACAAAGAGCAGGAACTTCCTTAAGTAGAGCGCCTCTAGGGCCCAAGGTAAAACCTTCGTACCAACTGTCATGTATCTATCTTTCTAGTTTATGCTGGGCTCGATGAATCATTCAGAGAGTAAAAAACCCTTTAATGTACAGAAATAGATCAAATACATCTATGCATTTAAAATAAAATATTGCTGAACAAAATGTAAGATATCATAAAAACATAAATTAAATATAAAGAAGGTGTCTGTCTGATTTTAAGAAATCCAGAATCTGTCATGGGATAAAATTAATTAAGAACAATGATAAACTAATTAACTTGTAACGTGGCCAGGGTAATCCTTTTCGACGGCCTAAGGTGGTAATAAAATGACAATTAGTCGAGACGAAGAGCTGGTAGAAGTAGGACATCAATTGTACTTAGGGCCGTTAAGGCTGGAGGGAAAGAAGGGAGTCATCCTAATAAACGTTAGCGAGTTACCTCCTTACTTCTAGGTACGTCCACGATGTAACCACGCCAGACGTTTGCAGATTTTACTTGTGCCTATATTAATTGTATAAGTAGTAAATGTAGTTTTTCCACATTCATTAAATTAGAATATTTTGTAAACCTTTGATAGAGGTAATATTAAACCAAGACATTTTTAACTGAGCTGAAAAGGTATGGTTTTTTACATTTAAGTTCAATTTGTATTATTATCACGTTTTACTCATTTATTTCTGGCACATTTTTTAGCACATATCTGGCTTGAATTAAAATCTAAATCAGCAACAAAGGGAAACAAGGTTGGACACCGTGGCGCGAGTGTAAAAAAAAAAAAAAAACAAGAGAAAATAACAACATTAATTACAGTTGTGTAACCTGGGCAGTACGTGAGGCGGTGCGTTGTGGCGTGCGTTAGCCAGTCCAACAATGCATCAGCTGACGTCATTACAGGACCGCTCTTTGTGATCACGATTTATACAATATTTTGTCGCCGCGCGGTTGGCAATGACGACATTATAAGAATAAATGGGCTCCTGAACAAACGTGTTCGTCGTGTTTTGTTTGTTTATTAATGTTCATGGTTCCATGTTGTATATTTAAATATCCCTTTATTGTCAACGCCATGTTTTATACTGCCCAGTTATTTACGGAATTACCACCAAACTATGATTTTATTCCAGTTGGTATCGGCCATTATTTTGAATAATTAATTATGGCTGTCGTGATTCCTTTGTTTTACTACAGTCGTGATGTTTTCATGATTTGCAATATATGTCAATAAATATTTATACACTCTTTGTTAAAGATGTTAAATCCACCTAATACCGCATTTGATTTTTTACTTAATTAAAGTACTTTAGTTAAATAAATAAAAAAAGATGAACGTATAAAACAAGAAAACATAAATTAATGCAGTGAAGCTATCTTACACTTAAACGTACTTTCCCATTTGCCAAGTACAGTATGCACCATTAACTCAACTTTTTTATCGTATGTCATGTTGTGTATACACTAGAGACTTAAATGTGTTTGTAATAGTTGCCAAGTACGCACTAGCACTATAGGCTTAAGTATGTTTGTAACAGTTGCCAAGTACGCACTAGAGACTTAAATGTGTTTGTAATAGTTGCCAAGTACGCACTAGCACTATAGGCTTAAGTGTGTTTGTAACAGTTGCCAAGTACGCACTAGAGGCTTAAATGTGTTTTTAATAGTTTCCATCTACGTAAAGAGACAAAAATGTGTTTGTACCAGTTGCCGAGTACGCACTAGAGAATTAAATGTGTTTGTAATAGTTGCCAAGTACGCACTAGCACTATAGGTTAAAGTGTGTTTGTAACAGTTGTCAAGTACGCACTAGCACTATAGGCTTAAGTGAGTTGTAACAGTTGCCAAGTACGCACTAGAGGCTTAAATGTGTTTGTAATAGTTGCCAAGTACGCACTAGCACTATAGGCTTAAGTGTGTTTGTAACAGTTGCCAAGTACGCACTAGAGGCTTAAATGTGTTTGTAATAGTTGCCAAGTACGCACTAGCACTATAGGCTTAAGTGTGTTTGTAACAGTTGCCAATTACGCACTAGAGGCTTAAATGTGTTTGTAATAGTTTCCATCTACGTAAAGAGACATAAATGTGTTTGTACCAGTTGCCAAGTACGCACTAGACGCTTAAATATGTTTGTAACAGTTGCTATATACACACTAGAGACATAAATGTGTTCTTAACAGTTGATAAGTACGCTCTAGAGGCTTAAGTGTGTTTGCAACAGTTGCTATGTACGCAAAGAGGCTTCAATGTATTTGTAACAGTTGACATGTACGCACTAGAGGTTTAAATATATTTGTTATAGCTGAAATGTATGAACTACAGCCTTAAATGTATGTGTAATTAGGGGACACCCATGCACGCTTCGCGTGCCAACCCCGTCATCACTCGCTACGCTCGTGAGGTAAGCTCGACCTGCGGCCTTGTGGAAGAGCTCGGCCTACGGCCTCGCAAATAAACTTTGTTACAGGCTCCTTTGTGAAACTCGGCCTCACCAAGGCACTGACTGCTACAGCACCAATTATGAATCTCGGCATGTAGCCTCTTGAGGAAGATCGGCATAGTGATCGCCAAGACTGTTAACCAGTTTGACCATGAATTTTGGTTTTTGGAGCACCTAAACTAGGGTGTTTTCTAAAATATGATGTTAAATTAGTATTTAAGAGAAGAATACCTTTAATTTGATACTCCACTCGGGTATTGGTTTACATTACGCAATTTTGGGCTTTTGAGCACATTTTTTAGGGAATGGGCAGAGACCTCAAACTTTGTCTCTTCCGAAATACAGTGATATGATGTTATTTGGGAGAAAAATACCTTCAGTTTGATACCCCCACTTGGGTGTTTTATTTTAGTATCACCCTTTTATAATTTGTTTTATAATATAAATTCATGGATAAAGTGCACGTTTGTTACGTGTGTAAAACTGTGAAGGTTTGAAACTTTTACTCGAGATTTTCCTCAAGTTAGGTCAGAAATACTACTTTTTGTGATTTTCCCATAATAAATACAATGGGCCAGTTTTGGGGGTAAAAAAGGCTGCAATTTCGGAACTATGAAGAATTTTTCAAAATCCCTTCTTATTGCACGCCTACAATATAAGACAAACCATCCTACAACATTTCAGCCTCGAATGTTTAGTGGTTTTCGAGAAACACCGATCAGTGACTGATTGGTATTTTTATTTTATATATATATATATATATATATATATATATATATATATATATATATATATATAATGTACGCATTAGACACCTTTGTATTTTTACTAGCTGCCTTAAATTTACTATAGTGGACGTAGGTTTTCATTCTGATTTATAATATTTTGATAAAAACAAACATTTTCTTTTTTGTTAAATGACCTAGAACATCTAGAAAAACAAAGAATACTTAAATTATATATTTATCCAAACAGTTTGAGGAAGCCCATGTAAAACTTCTTTATTCAAGTATCAACAAAAGACTTGGGCTTATTAAATTCAAACATTAATTTTAAAGAGTTTCGTATTGTACGTATTTATTTGCTACGCGTTGAAAGGTCTGTAATGATATTTAGTCGTGTTTTTTATGTGAATGATATTGAAAAAAATCATTATTTGTTAAGCTTCTTCCACTCATCTGTCTTAAAATAAGGTAATTTAGCCTCTTGTTTGTGTCCAAATGAAGGGTTGTTAGTCTAAATTTGTCATAAAATTACAAGCACGACATGACTTTGTGACCCACTACGGCGATTCTGGGAACCATTCCGTTACATAAACACATTAAATTGAGCTAAACCCGTAAAAATCATAATGTTAGGGCAATAATGTCACCCTAGCTCTTGATCTGGGATCCCAAATAGGGCCACAGCCACTTCGCTGCATTAACATCCCTAAACACGACGGGCTGCAGTACACAAGACTGATCACACAGTTCTCTAAGGGATTTCCAGAAGGGACTAACAGAGAGCATTTGTCACATAGACTTTAGAGATAAAATTAAAGTAGCATTAAAAATAGTATTTTATTACTTGCATTTGAAGTTTTTAAAACTGGAAGTCGTATATATATTCTTTTGTAAATCCTCTAATCTGGGTAGGGTAAAACGTGGTTTGCCGAAATCGATAACTGTAATATTTTTGGATTTTGTACTTTTGACAAATAATACATTTAAATTTATTTAAATTTGGATATTGCAATCAATGTTTTGTGTATGAACTTCACTTATATTGTCTTTGTGCTAACACCTATATACAGGTGTTAGCACAAAGACCTGTTTAAGAAACTATATACAGGGTTGGGCAAAAGTCTGGAATATTTATTAATTTTTAAAACATTGAAAAAATATAATAAAACTTTATATTCGTGTACATGTCCCTTTAGCAAAATTTGTATATATTTTACTCGTTTTTCCCATAGCTAGGTGATAGCCCATGTAGGAAGTCTTAAACATTTTAAAAGTAAGCCTACCTCGAGTTATACCTCATTTTAAAGTTCTTATTTTGTTCAATACAAAAGTGCAAATCTGAGGTCAAATGGATGACCCAGTCAGAGAAAATACAGCCTCTCAAAGAATTTATTGTCATATAAATAATATTTCTTAAGAACAAGGATAAGATATTTATTGTATATTTATGATTACAGATATAATTAAATTGCCATAGTATGAAACATAAATTCATTTTATCTAAAAAAATATGTAACAAATTATTAAGTTAATTTTCATTAACTATTTTTAGGGTATACCTACTGTCAAAAGTATTTTTCTATTTTTTTCCTTTTGTTTTGTTAAATAACACGTAGACTATATTTGTATAACCAAAATAGGTCTAAATGTTTGGTGTATAGACATATACATAATAAAAAAGTTTTGTTAAATTGTTTCAATAGTTTTAAAATTTAAAAATATATTCCAGACTTTTGTCCAAATTTGTAAGTTTTAAAAGCAAAAAATATATACGCTGCTCAAGTCATATGTAATGATTAATGAATAATTTGTTGTATTTTACATACAATATCAAAACTGTTTGATTTAATAATCATTAACAAAAAAGGATTTAAATTTAATGTAAATGTAAGGTAGAATTACAATCTCAGACCTACAAAATTATGTCATATTCATCAGGACAATTTAAAACCTAAAATGTCCAAAACAAAATGCAACTCACGCCGGGACAGTATGAGTATATTGCAAACAAATCAATGTACCTACACACCCCCTTTCCCAAGGGAAGTACATTTATGATACATTATGTACTTATTTGTATTTAATATCAAATAAATAAGATACAGCACGATTTTAATGAAATAAATACAATATTAATTTTGCATTAGATAATGTTTAGAAGCTGTACATTTTGAATAAATTTCGAGTCAAAATTACACGCACATTCAAAATATCTACATTATTTTTTAGAGCGCAGCCTAATTTTTTTTGGTTAGTTTAAGTTGGGTTGGGTTGGGTTGTGTTAGGTTAGGTTAGGTTAGGTTGGGTTAGGTTAGGTTAAGTTAGGTCAGGGTAGATTAGGTTAGGTTGTTGGTTGGTATAGTTCTGATGTTGTTTAAACCAATACTATCGTTTGGTTAAAACTCACATTAGAATGTGCAGGGGTGGTATCAAATAGAGGGATTATCTGTGGCAGACAAGTAACAAACCACGTTATAGAGGCAAGTACGCGAGAACATGTAGTAGTGCCATAGGACGCTATTTATAAACGCCGCAAAAACAAAAACCATGTGTGACGTTGAGTTCAATCTTACTCGTGTACAGGGCCCGAGCCGTTAGGTTTAATGAACTTAAATCCTGCTCCATCCGACAAAAGAACATACTCACTATATTCGTGATCTGCACCGATTTTAAATACATATCTTAGTGCGAATAAAACTGATGATATTTTTAGTGAATATTTAATTCATATGATTCGTTAGTTTGATTCTTCCCTTGAAAAGATTAAATGTCACAAATGACTTCAAAAAGTAGGTTCTTTGTAATCTTATGGTGATGTATAAGATTTCACCTTTACAAGTGAAGTCATACATATTTTTGTTCACCTTGTATTTTAGTTACTGTGCCTGACCACTAGTATGCCTCTTTGCATTATTTCCTCTTGTTTATCATTATTTGTAATTCTTTCTCTGTAGTTGTACAGTTATATTGAGCCCGTAGTATTCATTCTTTAAAATGTCCTGTGTTTAAGTTAAATCAGAATATTGTTGCGCTAAATAGCAAGTTTTGTAATGAATTTGTGTTATTAGGGAAATAAAATCATTCTTGACAAACACATAAATGTTCCACTTCATAATAAATATCACGTTGAAGTGGCATTACTTAGTTAACATACGTATAATGTAAACTACCGTTTTAAAGACGAACTAACTGCACTCGGAGCGTAAATTATCACCCCTGACAGAATTTGCATGTGCTCAGACAAGCACAGTTTGAGCGGCCCAGTTTAATATATCCCAGCTGTTAGCTACAACAACCACGTGATACAGGGTTCATTACATAGATACATGAGCAGCTGGAATGTCAGGTTAGGTGTTTTCGCAATTTATTGGCCTTTGGAGAATCCACCACCTTGTGTAATTTATACGTCTGTGCCACTAGCAACGTAGCTGGCAATGCTTTGAAACATTGATTTAATGAGCTGTAAACAGATTTTACAGAGAGATTATTTTCTAAGTAAATGTAATAGAGTCGAATCAACATTTTCAGTTTTGCCATGTTGTTTGGTATTTTACAAGGTTACAGATTGTACTGATATTATGACCAAAGTAAATACTTTGGTATGTTTGAAATAAAATAAATTCTTTGAGTAGTTTTAAACTAAAAATGTATACTAATTAAGTATAAAAAAATAATTGTATTGTATATATGAAAGTAAATTGTATTAAACTTTGCCTACTGATAATTTTTATTCGCGTTTTGCCTCTTCTTGGCGTTTAATCCTCAGTGAATACTATTTATGCCACCTTTACGTTTTCTGCGTTTATACTACTCACGCCGGCGCAGAAATTATGTGCACCAGAGTTTGAAGGTTGTTTTCTAAGAAACTAAAAGGCCTATGGAAATTCTAGTCACACCATTGTTTTCCTCGTTTAATTGTACGTTATGACATATGCACTTTAAAGTTATATTATGAGTTTTAATAAATTTTATCCTTGTTGGGACAAAAAAATACCGGAATTTTAACTAGTTTTCACTGTGCGACAAATTTACATCATGATTACTAAAAAAACTCGTCAATTTATAGCATTTATATTTTTTAATACCTGATTTATAGGAATGTTTTCTATTAGTTTTATAAATTTTAGAGTTTTAACTTTTCAAGAAAATAAAGTTCGTATCAACTACCAGAAACATTGTTTCCTTGGCTTCTAGAGGTCGTAAAATAATTACTTGGTCTTGTTGTAATCCTTATGACACTTATTAGCGCGATACATTATTATTTGCTTAAGTAAATGCAGGGATTTTATACTGATTTAAATTAATTTAAATTTATCAATTTAAATTTATTTTATATTGATTTAAATCGATTTTAAAACACTGCATTTATTTACACATATGAAAGTAATGTATTGTGACTATACATGCAATGAGGATTACAACCAGACCAAGTAATTAATTGTATGACCTTTACAAGCCTAGAAAACAATGTTTCAGGGAATTGATAAGAACTTTTTTCTTGAAAATTTAAAATTAAAAAAAATTGTAGAACTTATAGAATATATTCCTGTCAAACACTATTAAAATATAAATGTGATATATCAATAGGTTTTTGAGCAATAACGGTGTAAATTTGATGTACAGTGAAAACTAGTGAACATTTCTGTACTTTTTTTGTTCCAATTAGGATAAAAATTACTAAAATTTATAATAAAATTTAAACATTCATATGGCATAACGTACAATTAAACGAGGAAAACAATGATATGATTGGATTTGTCATAGGTTTCTTAGTAAACAGCCTTCAGACTCGGGATCACATAATTTCTGAGCCGACAGTAATATTGTGACCTATTTCTTTAGTACAATTATGAACAAATACTCAATAATTAAACTAACACCAACAACATTTTAAAACAGTTTTCAAGTAATTCTATTTTAATGTAGAATAAACATTTATTTAATATTTTTTACAGTTTTAAATAAAAAGATTTACAAATAACATGAAATACTAGCCATCATGAACACTGATTTATAAAATGTATTCATTGTCTTTTTTTGTGATTTACCGAAGTAAACTATCAATTTTAATATGCCTAAAATTAACATAATGTAGGGTACACTTCAACGCAAACAACTAAATAAAATTGATATGAATGTATTCAATACCATCGTTGCCAACCGCGCGGCGACAAAATATTGTATAAATCGTGATCACAAAGAGCGGTCCTGTAATGACGTCAGCTGATGCATTGTTGGACTGGCTAACGCACGCCACAACGCACCGCCTCACGTACTGCCCAGGTTACACAACTGTAATTAATGTTATTATTTTCTCTTGTTTTTCTTTTTTACACTCGCGCCACGGTGTCCAACCTTGTTTCCCTTTGTTGCTGATTTAGATTTGAATTAGGGTTGTTTTTTTGCAAGTGTTGCATGTTTTGGATTTTCGTCGCTAGGCTTTCTGGTTACAGCATTTAAAATATGACGCTATTTTATTTCATTTAATAGTTTACCCTATGAAGTAATATATAGTATTTATTCAGTGTATTCTTTTCATTACATTTAATTTTGGGCAAATTTATAGGTTGGTTAAATTTGGATTGTATGACTGGATTTTTTTTAACTTCACTCGCCAGTTCACATGGGCCCACGGGCCTCTGCATGATATCAGTTGGGGATTTGAACCTTTGAACCTTTATTGATAAATCTAATAAATTTTATTAGATTTATTGTATTTATTAGATAGATTTTATTTATTAGATTTTGCATCACGAGCCACATTTAAATTGGTGAATGCTCTTAGTACAAACAAATTGTTTACACTTTTTTACTAATAAATTGATGAGAGCGTTGGTGTTTTTTGAATCTATGTACCTAAGTGACTGATTTCATTTAATAAATTAATTTGTATTTTTATTGCTTGAAATAAAAATGGGAGAATGGAAAAAATTGGTTTAAAATATTTTATTACTTTATTTGAGTAGTACCGTATGTATACGTGTGAAGGTGTATAAGCCTCTCTGTAACCAGTAGCTTAAAGATAACTGGAATACGATGATTAAAGTGCCCTAGAAACCTATAAAATACACCTCACAACTGACAACATTTAAAATATCCATTCGCAAACTAAATTAAAATATCAATTGACCCAGTCCACATTGTTAGCCGAGTGAACCTGATACACAAAGGTCATCCCGGTGTGTAAAAACAAGCATCTTTGTAGAATGTTTGATAGCGTATTACGACCCTCCTCTCCGCCAACTGGAGGGCCGACTCTGCTAAGTCCCCGCCGTTAAGGTAACTCACGTCGGTCAAACACCCCGTAATTGCTTCCTTGAAAAAGAAATTGTATCCCTCCCTGGTTTTTCACAAACAAACTTAACCTATTTTTAGTTCAATTAATTTTTTTTGATTTGAAAGATAATTGGCAGACTTTACGTGTAAACAGTGAGTAAAAAACTTGGTGCGAAAAAGTTTAATTTACAAATGTAAATGACAATTCTTTTCCTACAAAAATGCTCAAGTAAAATTATGGAAATAAAAACCAATGCTATTTCTAAACGAAAATATAAATGCAATTTTATTTTCTAATCATCAAAATGATAGTCTATTAGACTCATATACATATATAAGTCCTTTTAATTTTATCAGGTGATAATGATGATGAGTATTTAAATTAATGGTCTAATTATAATTTAATCTTCTTAATGTGGAGTTATGTTGAGGATCCTTTTCATCATTTAAAACAGGGAACAAACTACTGATTGGAAATTTGCAATAAGTGTAAGGAATTTGATGAAATGTGTGACGTAAGGAAATATGACAGGGGGAGAAGTTAAATGTGCCAAGTTCAGTTCTTAGGTTACTCGTAATGAAATATGACAGGATGAGAAGTCAAATGTGCCAAGCTCAGTTCGTAAGGAAATACGACAGGATGAGGAGTTAAATGTGCCAAGTTCAGTTCGTAGGTTACTCGTAATGAAATATGACAGGATGAGAAGTCAAATGTGCAACGTTCAATTGGTAGGTTAGTCAGAAGGAAATATGGAAAGATGAGAAGTCAAATGTGCCAAGTTCAGTTCGTAGGTTAGTCGTAAGGAAATATGAAAGGATGAGAAGTCAAATGTGCCAAGTTCAGTTCGTAGGTTAGTCGTAAGGAAATATGAAAGGATGAGAAGTCAAATGTGCCAAGTTCAGTTCGTAGGTTAGTCGTAAGGAAATATGAAAGGATGAGAAGTCAAATGTGCCAAGTTCAGTTCGTAGGTTAGTCGTAAGGAAATATGACGATATAAAGGATAAAAGTTCCAAGTTAAGATTGTAGGTTAGTCGTAAGGAAATACGTCGAGATGAGAGACAAACAGTTCCAAGTTCAGTTTCTTGGTTAGTCATAAGGTAATATGTCGAAATGAGGGACAAACAATTCTAAGTTCATTTGTGAGTCAGTCGTCAGGAAACGTGGACGAGATGAGTGGTATTTTTAAATTTATTTATAATTCATGAATTTTTATTGCTGAATTCTGAAACCTCTACGATTCAAACACCATCTGTGAGTTTGGGAGTTTGGAGGGTTCTACTTAGTTCTCTGCAGAACGACCCTAACATCGCCTGGAAAAGTGGAAAAAGGAGGAAAAACAGGTTGTATTTCCCCGTGGCTGTCTCTTTTATATCGCAACAAAAGGTGAATCTGACGACGTATCGACAGTGTTTGAGGTGGACAGCTGTGTCAACAGGAGACGTTCCCACCCTACCCCCGGCCTCGCCGCCCCATCTGACTCCCCGCCGCCCCCGCCAAGACCGCAGCCACGTCTTGCGCCACCCCTCTATCGGTATTACAGAGATGTTCACTTCCTACGGAGGAGCTAATGTTCATTTAAATAATGATTTTTCCAACAATGACAGAATTCATTGTTAACTTGAAATCCCCTTTTTTGTGTCACATTCTTTCTTGACGGATGAATTTGTAACGTGCTTATTGTTTTGCAAACCAAGGACATACAATTAAGTCAAAACCAACTAGACTCTTGAAAAAAGCTTAAATTTAAAAAGCTTCAATTAACAAATTCTGAAAAAGCTGCCTGAATTGATGGGAAGTTATAAAGAACTCAATGAATCTTAAAACTATGTCTAATTAAAAATCTTTTCATTTCAAAATTATCAAAAGCTATTTTTTAATCACTCAAAACATCGTTGTAAAATTTAGTTCAATTACAGAAGGTAGGCTACATGTTAAGGAATGGAGTACGTTAGTTTAATATTATCAGAATTAATTGAACTTAATCGAAATGTGTTGTTCAATTTGCATTTGATTTGAAAAGATGAAAATCTATTAACATTGTACTCCAACTTCCTGACAAAAATGCCAATTATGTGGAACAAAACAACTACATCATGCATAATAATAAATATTATGCAAGGAACACATACACGTGCAGTGATAGTGACCCTCCCACCCACCCATACACGTACAGTGACAGTGAAGTGGCACCCACCCTTACACGTACAGTGATAGTGACCCTCCCACCCACTCATACACGTACAGTGGCAGTGAAGTGGTAGTGATGATTTTAATGATAGTTACATGCTAATAATAATTCCTTATTACCCGAAATCACTATTATTTATAGGAAGTTAGTTCTTAACAGAAAAAAATCAAATGAACCAGTTATTTTTAATGTTTTAATTTTTTTTTACCCGAATTAGAAGAGCATACAAACCTAAAATACAGCTTGTCGATAATCTTTCACTCCATCTTCTTGCCATCGTAATGAAAACCAATTTCCCAGTTAACAGATGTACAAGGCTACACGCACATATACTGCTGTTTGCCCACATTTAAGAGCAGGAAATGGAAAAGCTCCATGCAGAAGAGAGAATTAAGAATTAATTAGAGGGAATATAGCAGTCGTTTCTTGTGAAGGTACGGCAGTTCAATTAATAGCTTGTGGAGTTCTCTTTGTCGGCAAGACAAACAGGGATCCGCGCATGTAGAAAGATTGGCAAATTGACTTAGTAAACTAGGCGTACGTTCCTCACACACAGCTCAAAGGTACGAAGAATCGAGCGAGTGAGTTTAAGTTAAGGTGGCATTTAATGCATCTTCAAATACTATTTACCTTAAGTCAATTTTCCTTCTGTGTTACATTAATTATTTTAATTTATATAATTAATAACAGTCTAAGGAATAACATTCATAGCCCTGTAGCGTTTTATAAGATTATAAATATTTTCGTAATCTTATAGTTGAACCATACGAACATCAACCCGATACATTTCATGTAATATCAAGTATTGTTTGTAACGTTTAGATTTTATGTTTACGCATTTCACTAAATATTACCCCAAATAAAACATTATTTATATTGGGGAATACCATTGTATAAAGTAATTATATATATATATATATATACTGTATATATATATATATACTGTATATATATATATATATATATATATATATATATATATATACTGTATATATATATATATATAATTACTTTATATTGGGACCGAAAACTTACTTATGTATTACGAGTGTAATGATACACGTGTTTATTAGCGTGTAAATTACGAAATCCTGTAAACTAAAATTACTAAAGAAGAGCATTTTGAAATGAGTGGTCATGAGTTAGTCGTAAGTAAATATGACGAGATGCCAAATTTGCAGGTCAGTCTTCAGTAAATGTCACAAGAGGTAAATGTTCTAGGTTGTATGACTGTCGTTGGGAATATGGTGAGATGAGTTGTCACATGTGCCAAGGTACGGTTTGTATGACTGTCGTTTGAGAATATGGTGAGATGAGTTGTCACATGTGCCAAGGTTCGGTTTGTATGACTGTCGTTAGGGAATATGGTGAGATGAGCTGTCACGTGTGCCAAGGTACGGTTCGTATGACTTTCGTTAGGGAATATGGTGAGATGAGTTGTCACATGTGCCAAGGTTCGGTTTGTATGACTGTCGTTAGGGAATATGGTGAGATGAGCTGTCACGTGCCAAGGTTCGGTTTGTATGACTTTCGTTAGGGAATATGGTGAGATGAGCTGTCACGTGTGCCAAGGTACGGTTCGTATGACTTCCGTTAGGGAATATGGTGAGATGAGTTGTCACATGTGCCAAGGTTCGGTTTGTATGACTGTCGTTAGGGAATATGGTAAGATGAGCTGTCACATGTGTCAAGGTTCAGGTTGTATGACTGTGCACAAATGTTTAAAATAATTTTCTGAGATACATATTTACAGCTTTTATGTTCTTGTGAACAAGAATTAGCCTAATCTATAACCACCAAAAATGTTATAAACAAATCCTGATTTGATTATTTACTACGGGGAAAGTATACCTACTATCCCAACAAATATCACTTAATTATCATCAGTATTGTAAATTTTCTTTATTTCTTTTTCCAGCCCTTTATTACATGTTTGGGAAATTGAAAATTAGGTAATAAATATGATCCGATGTTTAAATAGGTGAGTCTGACCAAGCACATCACATTGTCTGCTATTATTTCACTGTATACCCTGATACTTAATTCTTGCTTTCAGTAATACAGTTTGAAATGTCCCAGAGTAGAGACAGGCGAAGATTAAAAACTAAACTACGAGTTTAACACAAAAACTGACGTCCTCAAATAAATTGTTACAGAGACACAAAGTATTTGCCGGATTTAGCGATACAAATTACTACAGCTATTTAAACAAAATAATAATTCTGATTGTTACTTGGACCTGCTTGTAGTCAGCAAGCGCGCGTAAAAACAGAAAAAAATCAAATGGTATAAACAAAAGGTACAAAAAATCAAATGGCGTGTAACGAAAAACCAACAAGGGTGGAAGGGAAACAAGCGACACAGTAATGGAACATCTCGTTCCACATATCCGTTCCATTCCCACCTCATGTCTAAACATGGCCGGGAATAAAACGCGGATTGAATCACTGGTATCGGTGGCTGCCAGAAGGAAGAGATTTTGATTTGCATACACCCCCTCCCCTTGACACACATTGATGGCCTACATCCCCTCTTTGCCGGGGTTGGGAAACCGGTAATAATGCAACCTATCCAGGTGTTACAAGATGATTGATCAAACGGTTCAATACATATTCTTGCGTTCTCAGTACAATTAATTAATACTCAAATCAATTTAAATTAAATTATATAAATTGTTCCATTCTAGTCCGTTTTTTTACAAGTAAATTATTTAGTAAGAAAATAAGAGTAAACATATAAAACTACTTTCCGGTGATAGTAATTTTGTACTCAAAACTCATTAACGTTGACAACAAGTTTGGATGAATACATAATGTTGTTTCACTTTAAAAATAAAAGGAAAACTGATTAATTTTGTTTTAAAAATCTGCACTTGTTTCTAAACCTACTCATTTTATATTGTATTGATGATTAAATTAATGTTTTTTTCTGATAGTTATTTTACATTACTTCTAGTAAAGTACAACAGATGGTGTGGTTTGAACACCAACACAGACATCACTTTGAAAATATCAAACAAAATGCAGTTATTAGAATACTTTTAGATTGCTTTATATTTTTCAATCTTTAAATAATTTTTTATTTGTATGTATTAAGTACTAAAGCCCGTCATAATTCATACAAAAAATAGCCTCAAATTATGAGGAGTCAAAGTGAAGTATTTTGTTTACTAAATGAAATATACTAAAAAAGTATACTAAAATATTTTACATAATTTAATGGATGTTTGCTTTCTAATATTATTTCTTGACATATTTTTCATTTTCATAAAAACATTATAATACATAATAAGATTATATTTATGAAATTAAATACGTTCGTATCCCAATTAAAAACTAATCTGTATATAATGGTGATAATCCAGTAATTTGTTTTCATAAGTTACATTAACATTTTAGTGGATTGATTTGCTAATTTACAAATGTTGATATTACATTACTGTATAACTGTTGCAGTGGATTGTTGTATTGCTGTATTCATAGTACTGTGGGTTAATATTAGAAATGTTTATTTACTCGGCAATGGTTTATCATGTTATGGTGTTTTAGGCTGAAATTACATTGAACATGCCTAGCTTATGGTAGGTAAGCTAATGGACTTTGTAGAAAGGAAAGAGAGTACTTCTCCAGAGTTAAAAAAAAGGAAAGAAACAACAGTCCTAAATTTGCATGAAACCGAGGAACTGTCACTGTGGACATTAAAATAAATATCAGTTAGTGGCGCCTACATAGGAATAAATCATATCTAAGTTTGCCGCTTAAGCCGTGCGAATTAGGGTCAAGCCAGTAGAGCTATGCGGCGCTCCTCTTGTTCCTGGACGTGAACGGTTGCAGTTCTCCTGGCTCTGGGCCAGCAGGCGACTTTTACTTGGAAACTAAGTTTGATGGAAAGGAATTTAATCTATGGACAGCATACCTAATGGCTGTCTTCTGTCTATTGGACTCGAGAACACTACTTAGAAAATAAGTAAATAGGTGGATTGTTGTCTGCGAATGGAATTTCTTTCTTACCTAAGTTATTTATAAAGATCATAAAAAATATTTTTGTGTTTGTTGTTAATGGAATTTTCAGTCGCTAGTTAAAATGGTCTACAGGCCTGTGTGTGAACTGTAAAGTACCGACATTAGCTCAGTTGATGACCCAAACCTCAGCCTCCCAGGTTGACAACGCATATTTAGGAGATGTAAGACTCGTAAACTCAAACGTTTAGTTAAAACGTATGACTCATTATGAATCCTCCATGAAGGAATTCCTATACATCATCCTGTCCTAAGTTCTCGATAAAATGGCTATCCAACACACAAAACAAAGAAAAATTCCCTCCAAAAGGAATGAAACCCATTAAAACACCCTACAGGGTTGTATCTGAGAAATGTCATATGAGAAATACCACAGTACATGCATGAGAGGGAGAGTGGTTTTATACCGCTGTACATGTATGGGAGGGAGGTTTGGTCAATACCACTGTAAATGCATGAGAGGGAGTGTGGTTTGATACCGCTGTACATGTATGGGAGGGAGGTTTGGTCAATACCACTGTACATGCATGAGAGGGAGTGTGGTTTGATACCGCTGTACATGTATGGGAGGGATATTTGGTCAATACCACAGTACATGCATGAGAGGAAGAGTGGTTTGATACCGCTGTACATGTATGGGAGGGATATTTGGTCAATACCACTGTAAATGCATGAGAGGAAGAGTGGTTTGATACCGCTGTACATGTATGGGAGGGATATTTGGTCAATACCACTGTAAATGCATGAGAGGAAGAGTGGTTTGATACCGCTGTACATGTATGGGAGTGATATTTGGTTAATACCACTGTAAATTGCATGAGAGGAAGAGTGGTTTGATACCGCTGTACATGTATGGGAGGGATATTTGGTCAATACCACTGTAAATGCATGAGAGGAAGAGTGGTTTGATACCGCTGTACATGTATGAGAGTGATATTTGGTTAATACCACTGTAAATTGCATGAGAGGAAGAGTGGTTTGATACCGCTGTACATGTATGGGAGGGAGATTTGGTCAATACCACTGTACATGCATGAGAGGGAGTGTGGTTTGATACCGCTGTACATGTATGGGAGTGATATTTGGTTAATACCACTGTAAATTGCATGAGAGGAAGAGTGGTTTGATACCGCTGTACATGTATGGGAGGGATATTTGGTCAATACCACAGTACATGCATGAGAGGAAGAGTGGTTTGATACCGCTGTACATGTATGGGAGGGATATTTGGTCAATACCACAGTACATGCATGAGAGGTAGAGTGGTTTGATACCGCTGTACATGTATGGGAGGGATATTTGGTCAATACCACAGTACATGCATGAGAGGAAGAGTGGTTTGATACCGCTGTACATGTATGGGAGGGATATTTGGTCAATACCACAGTACATGCATGAGAGGTAGAGTGGTTTGATACCGCTGTACATGTATGGGAGGGATATTTGGTCAATACCACAGTACATGCATGAGAGGAAGAGTGGTTTGATACCGCTGTACATGTATGGGAGGGATATTTGGTCAATACCACTGTAAATGCATGAGAGGAAGAGTGGTTTGATACCACTGTACATGTATGGGAGGGAGATTTGGTCAATACCACTTTAAATGCATGAGAGGAAGAGTGGTTTGATACCGCTGTACATGTATGGGAGGGAGATTTGGTCAATACCACAGTACATGCATGAGAGGTAGCGTGGTTTGATACCGGTTTCGTCAATACCTTTGTACATGTATGGGTTGGCGGGTGAGTCCATACTACTGAACGTGTATTGAGGGGGGAGAGTTATAATCATTATCGCGGGCATAATTATGTTATTGACGCCGACCTTATTGCTCAATAATATTTTACAACAAAAATGTTTTACAATAAATTTTAAAATATTTAATAATTGTTTTATTTTTAATTTGCTTTTAAAACTTTCAAAAAGTCTGATGTTAACAAATTAGGTGCTACAAGATGTATAAATTGCCCTTCCCATCTATCTGAGATCACGAGAAATTCTCATTTACATTTTAATCAGTAAGGTGTTCATTGCAGACAACCTTTGTCGGCGCGGCTGGCGTTCGCTACTCAAAGCTATTAATGTTTCCCAGCGGATATTAACGTATCACATTTTTCTAAATTATATACTTAATTTTTGTTCAGAACGATCCTTACTGTTTTGTATCAGTCAAGAGATGTGAAGTCTATGTTAAAATCAATCTTATTATGATTTATGACGTAACGGTACAGCTGAATAACGTACAGTTAACTCAATGCCAGTCCATGCTAATTATCCAAAAACTGGCGTGGCCTCTGGAATGACAACTGGATTGTTATTGTCCTAAGAATATATGTGACACATACATTAAATAACAGGGCCTGTTTGTTGTTTGAACGTTATTAGTTGGCGTTGGATTCTTCATGATTGTTAAGTTTTTAGATTTCCAACGCTTCTAATACAAACACTCGACTAGTACCAGTAAAAACCACCGTCCTCATGTGTTATTTACTACCTTAACCCAACTAAAATTAATTTAATTAAAACAAGATCTCCTTTAAAAAGTGATGAAAGAATTAAAATTCTCACTTCGGAATAAATTAATAAATAATAAATAAAACCGAATACTGTCGACGTATAAATTATGTGTACCTGAGTTTTAAGGTTGTGTGCTAAGAAACTAAGAGGCCTAATAAACGTGCACTAACACCATTGTTTGCCTCGCTTAGTTGAACGTTACGGTATATGAATTATTAGTAATTATTAGCCTAGTATGAAAAAAAATGAAATTTTAACTAGTTATTACTCTGCATCAACTTTACACTTTTATTACAAATAATCCTGTTAATTTATCACATTTATATTTCAGTGTGAAGTTTACAGTATTTCTTTCTATAAGTTTTATACATCTTATAATGTTTAACTTTTCAAAAAAAATTCGTATCAGTTTCCTTAAACAAAGTTGTGTTGGCTTTTAGGCGTGTAAAATTAAATCTGTAGTTCCGTTGTAATCCTTATGAAATGTATAGTTACAAAACATTATGCCTGTATACGAGCAAGTAACAGCAGTTTTATTGTATTGATTAACATACATTTAAAATAACTTTCCATTTATTTAAATCAATTAAAAATCACTGCTTTTACGCACATAAAATTATTCTATATTAACTATACTTTTTATAAGCATTACAACGGAACCAAATAGTTAATATTATTTTAAAGTTACAATTGTGAAATTCATAAAACTTATAGAAAACATTTCTCTCAACGAAGTACTGTATTAAAATAAATATGATACATTAACGGAGTTTTAGTAATAAAAGAGTAAATTTTATGTACATTTAGAATTATTAAAAGTCCGGTACTTTTTATTCTTCAAAATAGAATAAAAACTATTAAAACTTGTTATATAATATTTACAATCACACCCACCTACCCCACACGTTCATACTTTTCTGATATACACTCCGTTACAGTCAAACCTTCCCAATCTTGGTGGTCTAATACAAATTGTTTAAATTGGATCTTACTTTTATTTTACTAATTTTAACTGTCCAAATTATTGCCGAAATAGATTATAATCCGGAAATATAGATATTTACAAATGATGAAACAACTTAGAGCCACTGTCAAAGCTAGAGTCAGATCGCCGAGGTGGAGTTGTAGTTGACGAACTTTACAGTGACCTTGTGTGTCCTCGGAGCCACTGTCATAGCTCGGAGTGAGGTCACCGAGGTGGAGTTGTGTAGTTGACAAACTTTACAGTGACACGGTGTGTCCTTGGAGCCACTGTCATAGCTCGGAGTGAGGTCACCGAGGTGGAGTTGTGACAAACTTTACAGTGACATGGTGTGTCCTTGGAGCCACTGTCATAGCTTGGAGTGAGGTCACCGAGGTGGTTGTGTAGTTGACAAACTTTACAGTGACCTGGTGTGTCCTTGGAGCCACTGTCATAACTCGGAGTGAGGTCACCGAGGTGGAGTTGTGTAGTTGACAAACTTTACAGTGACACGGTGTGTCCTTGGAGCCACTGTCAAAGCTAGAGTCAGATCGCCGAGGTGGAGTTGTAGTTGACGAACTTTACAGTGACCTGGTGTGTCCTTGGAGCCACTGTCATAGCTCGGAGTGAGGTCACCGAGGTGACACGGTGTGTCCTTGGAGCCACTGTCATAGCTCGGAGTGAGGTCACCGAGGTGGAGTTGTGACAAACTTTACAGTGACATGGTGTGTCCTTGGAGCCACTGTCATAGCTCGGAGTGAGGTCACCGAGGTGGAGTTGTGTAGTTGACAAACTTTACAGTGACCTGGTGTGTCCTTGGAGCCACTGTCATAGCTCGGAGTGAGGTCACCGAGGTGGAGTTGTGACAAACTTTACAGTGACATGGTGTATCCTTGGAGCCACTGTCATAGCTCGGAGTGAGGTCACCGAGGTGGAGTTGTGTAGTTGACAAACTTTACAGTGACCTGGTGTGTCCTTGGAGCCACTGTCATAGCTCGGAGTGAGGTCACCGAGGTGGAGTTGTGTAGTTGACAAACTTTACAGTGACATGGCGTGTCCTTGGAGCCACTGTCATAGCTCGGAGTGAGGTCACCGAGGTGGAGTTGTGTAGTTGACAAACTTTACAGTGACATGGCGTGTCCTTGGAGCCACTGTCATAGCTCGGAGTGAGGTCACCGAGGTGGAGTTGTGTAGTTGACAAACTTTACAGTGACATGGTGTGTCTATGGAGCCACTGTCATAGCTCGGAGTGAGGTCACCGATGTGGAGTTGTGTAGTTGACAAACTTTACAATGACATGGCGTGTCCTTGAAGCCACTGTCATAGCTCGGAGTGAGGTCACCGAGGTGGAGTTGTGACAAACTTTGGAGGTCACCGAGGTGGAGTTGTGTAGTTGACAAACTTTACAGTGACATGGTGTGTCTATGGAGCCACTGTCATAGCTCGGAGTGAGGTCACCGAGGTGGAGTTGTGTAGTTGACAAACTTTACAGTGACATGGCGTGTCCTTGGAGCCACTGTCATAGCTCGGAGTGAGGTCACCGAGGTGGAGTTGTGACAAACTTTACAGTGACACGGTGTGTCCTTGGAGCCACTGTCATAGCTCGGAGTGTGGTCACCGAGGTGGAGTTGTGTAGTTGACAAACTTTACAGTGACATGGCGTGTCCTTGGAGCCACTGTCATAGATCGGAGTGAGGTCACCGAGGTGGAGTTGAGTAGTTGACAAACTTTACAGTGACATGGTGTGTCCTTGTAGCCACTGTCATAGCTTGGAGTGAGGTCACCGAGGTGGAGTTGTGTAGTTGACAAACTTTACAGTGACATGGTGTGTCCCTGAAGCCACTGTCATAGCTCGAAGTGAGGTCAGCGAGGTGGAGTTGTGTAGTTGACAAACTTTACAGTGACACGGTGTGTCCTTGGAGCCACTGTAATAGCTCGGAGTGAGGTCACCGAGGTGGAGTTGTGACAAACTTTACAGTGACACGGTGTGTCCTTGGAGCCACTGTCATAGCTCGGAGTGAGGTCACCGAGGTGGAGTTGTGACAAACATTACAGTGACCTGGTGTGTCCTTGGAGCCACTGTCATAGCTCGGAGTGAGGTCACCGAGGTGGAGTTGTGACAAACTTTACAGTGACACGGTGTGTCCTTGGAGCCACTGTCATAGCTCGGAGTGAGGTCACCGAGGTGGAGTTGTGACAAACTTTACAGTGACCTGGTGTGTCCTTGGAGCCACTGTCATAGCTCGGAGTGAGGTCACCGAGGTGGAGTTGTGACAAACTTTACAGTGACACGGTGTGTCCTTGGAGCCACTGTCATAGCTCGGAGTGAGGTCACCGAGGTGGAGTTGTGTAGTTGACAAACTTTACAGTGACATGGTGTGTCCTTGGAGCCACTGTCATAGCTCGGAGTGAGGTCACCGAGGTGGAGTTGTGACAAACTTTACAGTGACACGGTGTGTCCTTGGAGCCACTGCCATAGCTCGGAGTGAGGTCACCGAGGTGGAATTGTGTAGTTGACAAACTTTACAGTGACATGGTGTGTCCTTGGAGCCACTGTCATAGCTTGGAGTGAGGTCACCGAGGTGGAGTTGTGTAGTTGACAAACTTTACAGTGACATGGCGTGTCCTTGGAGCCACTGTCATAGCTCGGAGTGAGATCACCGAGGTGGAGTTGTGTAGTTGACAAACTTTACAGTGACATGGCGTGTCCTTGGAGCCACTGTCATAGCTCGGAGTAAGGTCGCCCAGATGGAGTTGTGTAGTTCGAACTTTACATTGAAATTGTGTGTCCTTAATCTAGGCGTTAGGTATTTAATCAGGGAGACCCATTGAGCTGGCGTGACACCTTCGCAGATGGGCCTACAATCTCTGTTTGGGGCACAATACCCCTACCTCCCACGTCCCCTCCGTAGGAGGGTCCGTACCTCACCCCTATCGATCCAAGGATACAATAATATCAAATTGGCCAAAGTTTTTTTTGTGTGGTGACAAGTCAGAAGGGGGAGAGGTGACTCTTGTCCAGGTCCAACGCTCGTAAATGGTTTTAGATCCTGCATTTCAATGTCATTACTCCGAATTCATGGTACGCTTTGTATTTACATTTCATGTTCAATGTTTTCCAGGTAAATTTTACATCATAAAGTCATACAAATTATATAATGCATATTGCAAATAGCAATAGACTTAACGCTCTTTTTCTTCAATCGACTAATTGTTTTCTTCTTATATTTAATTTAACTATTCAAACAACCTAAACGTATGTTTACGACATTTAATATTTTTACGTCAAAGTCTAAGGGTCAAATAATTTATTTCAGACAGGCCTAAGTTTTACGAATGAATAATAAAAAATAAGGTGACCAAAAGTTTTAAACTTGACACGTTTCCTTCAAGTTTACGGACACATCCAGTTCCCAACTCGCCCATGTGGCCTCACCCATATTTTGTTCATGCGGTGACCCTATGTGTGATCATTTCCCCCTAAACAGGATTAGATACCAGGGTCGTACCTCCTCACACGTGAGGACCGCGACGTCTGGGGGCATTTCCTCAATAAGCAAGTGGGTAATAAATTGTCCAGACATTCCAGACTTATTAATCTTCAAATTTCTATTACCTTATCAATTATGAAATTAGAAAGGACAATCATATGGGATAATATGTAGCTCAATATGACAAGCTTTATTTATGAAAATGTAGCTTTATCTATGACAAGAATAACTAATTTCTTATAAGATGGATATAATCACTTACAGTTTTTTCTAATAATTATAAAAAAATTCAACAATTAACTTTTTATGTCATTATTTTTGGTTTCCACAAAAATGTCAGAAGAGACGCCTTATGAAATTAAAGTATCATATAACGTCTATTCATTTCTAACTGCCTGATATTTAGATGTTTCCATGTCACTTAGGCGTA
The DNA here is from genome assembly GCA_035578905.1 of Stictocephala bisonia. Taxonomy (NCBI): domain Eukaryota; kingdom Metazoa; phylum Arthropoda; class Insecta; order Hemiptera; family Membracidae; genus Stictocephala; species Stictocephala bisonia. Next base: position 1,190,570 of record JAQJVL010000063.1, on the reverse strand, counting down.
TGGATCCAATACGATGATAAACCATTAATGTTGTCTATTCTGAAACATCTTGTCGTAAGGTGTGTGAGGGGTTCCCTCAAGTGACGTTATGTGTAGAATGGTGTGTGAGGGGTCCCCTCAAGTGAAGTTATGTGTAGGAAGGTGTGTGAGAGGTTCCATCATGTGACGTCTTGTGTAGGAAGGTGGATGAGAGGTCCTATCAAGTGATGTCATAAATAGGACGGTGAGTGGCAGGTCACCTCAAGTGACGTTATGTGTAGATTGGTTTGCGAGAGGTCCCATCAAGAGATGTTATGTCTAGAATAGTGAGTGGCAGGTCCCTCAAGTGAAGTTATGTGTAGAATGGTGTGTGAGAGGTCCACTCAAGTGACGTTATGTGTAGACTAGTGGGTAGGAGGTCCCCTCAAGTGACGTTTGTATGGAATGGTGGATGGGAGGTCCCCTCAAGTGACGTTATATGTGAAATGGTGTGTGGGAGGTCCCATCAAGTGATGTTATGTATAGAATGGTTTGTGAGAGGTCCCATCAAGTGACGTTATATGTGTAATGGTGGGTGGGAGGTTCCCTCAAGTGATGTTATGTATAGAATGGTGTGTGAGAGGTCTCATCAAGTGATGTTATGTGTTGAATGGTGTGTGAGAGGTCCCATCAAGAGATGTTATATGTGTAGACTGGTGGATGGGAGGTCCCGTCAATAGACGTTTGTGTGGAATGGTGGATGGGAGGTCCTCTCAAGTGACGTTATATGTGGAATGGTGGGTGGGAGGTTCCTTCAAGTGATGTTATGTATAGAATGGTGGATGGGAGGTCCCCTCAAGTGACGTTATATGTGGAATGGTGGGTGGGAGGTTCCCTCAAGTGATGTTATGTACATAATGGTGTGTGAGAGGTCCCATCAAGAGATGTTATGTGTAGAATGGTGTGTTAGAGGTCCCATCAAGAGATGTTATGTGTAGAATGGTGTGTTAGAGGTTCCATCAAGAGATGTTATGTGTAGGATGGTGTGTGAGAGGTCCCATTAAGAGATGTTATGTGTAGAATAGTGTGTGAGAGGTCCCATCAAGTGACGTTATGTGTTGACTTGTGAGCGAGAGGTCTCCTCAATTGACGTTATGTGTAGGAAGATGGGTGGGAGGACAAATTGTAATAACAAGAAGGCGTAATTATAGGAATATAAACACATTTGTGGCTTCACATTTTAATAATATTGTTGAGACATTGTTAATAGGAAATTTCTCCTACCAATCAACACTTTTTTGTTTGGCTAATGAAATGAAATCTGTTTATTTGCCATACTTATAACAATGTAATATTGATAAAGTCATAGTTATGGCATAAAAGCCATGTCCAAGTATATTAATATTCTCAGTGTATAATAATGTACAGCAAGGCCTAAATTGTACCTAGATGAATTTTTATCTAATCTGGTGTCAAAAAGGTATCCCACTCCAGACAGTAAAAGGGATTGTTTAAAGCCACAAGTAAAGGGGTTTTTATTGTTTTTAATGATAGCTGCTGATTTTAAATTCAATATAGTTATAAGCCTTTAAGGACGTCACTTTGTGTCTGCTGTGAGGTTTACTTAACCGATGAGTAATTAAAACAATGGAAGGATTGTTTGATATTTCGTGAATTAGGATTGCAGCAAATATAATTAGTTGAATAAGATCTGTAAATTGACTATTGCTTGAATTTCTGGATTAATAACATTTTAGAGTGATCTCTATTGCCTGAATTACTGAGATTCTTGGCTGTCTTTTTTTGTATCAGCAGTGGCTCCTGTATTCTTAGACCACAGAACTACAATTAGTCCATACCTAAATACACTCTGGATGAATGAAAACTAAGCTGTTTTAACATAATGTGTAGCACAGCACTGTTTAGTTGTTTTAGAAGGTAAACAACTCGTAAAGGTCTTGCAATCAAGTAATCTTGTGAGAATTCCGAATTTAGCGGTAATCAATAAATACACTTACAAATTTAATAGAGCTGCTAAATTTAGAAGAAAAATTATTTGAATTAAATAAGATATTTTTTGTTTTTTTTTTCTTTATTTAACAAGAAACCATTTCAATAAAACAACTCTGAAGCAGTTTTAAAAGTTTCATTAGCAACAATGTTAAGATGAGTTATATTTCCGCTGACATTTAGGAAAGACGTATCGTCTGCGTAAAGCATTTTATTTGAGCCATAGAAACTTAATAAAAATTGGGAGGTTACTTACATAATTAAGAAGGTACATATGAATTGGCATAATTCTTTCAGGACGGAGATGATGCTAATAGGCCTGTACTTTTCCATTCTCTTTGTACCTTCAACATTGAGCTAGTAAAATAAAATGCAGTTGATTTACTCCCCTTTTATTTTCAAACTCATGATTGACTCTAAGATTGGAGTTTCCTGTTGAAAGATTTTTTCCACCCTTTGACAAAATTTGGTTTCTTATGACGCTTTTGATGATAGTTGCACATTACGATTGGAAACTCGGAGCTTGAGAAGACATTTATCACCCAGCTAATATGCATTTCCTTTGTTTTAAGAATTTAAGTACGTGGGGGGAGGGGGTGTCATTCGGGTAATTTGTCAATACAGGTTTGGCGCCAAAAGAGTAACGAATGTCCGTGTAACAAGTCACCAACTATGAGCGACTAAACTGCTGTATTACAAAAGTTTAACATTTGATGCCAATATAATAAAAAAACTATTCTGCAATAATGATGATTGATCGACATTTACCCCAAGATCCACTTTTAAAGTCATCAACCTGATTTGCACCTCTCAGTTCGGAGTTGATGAATACTGCCAATAAATTCAGCTTAAAACGTGCAAAATACAGGTGCAAATAAGATTTAGGATTACTCCTTCAGCGAGTTTTTTATCAAAATATTATAAATATTCACTATAAATATCAAGTGTTCACTATAAATCTGATAAGAATTTTAAATTCCAAAATCTTTCACTTTTGTATAGCTTTCAAGCTTTTGAACAAAAATGTTTCAGCATAGGTTTGCCAACCACAAATATTTTTAGCATTTATCTATTCTAATATCACAAAACTAAAAAGTTGACTTCGAAAAACTAACTAGGGTAGCATTACTTCCTACAATTTGAACACTTAATTGATATTTTTAAGAATACAGTAAACAAAACTGGACTATTTCCACAGTTGTCGTGGCTTACAGTAAACAATAGTGTGAGCACGAACAGGGGACAGCGGAGAACGGAGTAGGGCAGATACCTGTCAACCTGCCAGCCTCTGTCATAGATGTCCCAGGCCGACAGCGGCACATGTGGCTCACAGATGGTACATGAGTCATCTCCTTCATTATCGATTGGAACCCTCCGCCAGGTCAGTAATGTATGCACCCATCTACGCACTATGCACCCACACACCTACACACTTCGTTCGTTCGATCGATCTTCGCGAAAAAATACCCCTGCCCCTCTCTTGAACCCTCGTCTAATGTCTAAAGGGGCGCTGATTTGGACCGCCGTTCTCGAACTCCATAGAGCTTCAACTTTTTTCTATTGCTCCTTTAAATTAACTTTTTAAAATGTTAATTTAAAGAAGTATTTTTTTAATGTTAAAATGATTGTTTTGGTTAAACAGGTTCTGACTAAATCTTTGATGTAGCCTACGTCAGTGAAGAAAACGGCTTCATACATGACTAAAAACCAGTGTTATAACATCCTTTTATATGTCAACGACCGATTCGGACATCGATTATTTCATATGGGCTAAAAATAATAATCGATTCATAGCAAAGAAATGATTGACTCAGTCATATTGTCAACGTGGCCATATTTAGAGCAGCGAGGTTGCCAAATCTACTCTCTGCTTGAAACACCAACCCTTCCAAAATATCTCATAATAATTGAAAATGACTGTCTAAAATATGTCGAAAGTAGACCTATGAAAAGTCAGTCTAAATGCTTTTTTACAACATATCTGAAGGAAAGCCGATTGCCATATAGAATTAATTTAATCTAAAATACAAACCAAATCCTCATCAAGTTTTTCATTTAAAATTTGATTTTGCTTTTTTGTTATTCATGGATGTAGACATGTCTTATTTTTAACTTAAATAAATAAATACACGAGTTTCCATGTTCAGTACCATCCTTGATTATATACACCTACAATAGATATTACATTTAATAGGAATATTTGTGTCTTAAATTTGGTTAGTTAGTGAGGCCCGCAACCACAGCTGGTTTAAACTGCATTACATTTACATGGAACTACACTAGCGCTCCACAATGGACCACAAAAACAGCTGATGTTTCGAGACTCAAAATTTAACATTGGATGGGAAATCTATTTGTGTACAAAATAATGGTACCATACAATTAACATAAAGCATAGGTTGCTTTACCTACTTCTTTTCAGTAACTAAAACAGAACACTTCTCTTTTGAGTCTAGTTTGAAGATCATAGTATTTTAGTTTATATTGTATTGTTTGGAATATTGACAATAGATGTATTCATTGATATGAATAAAGCTAACTACATTGCAACACATAAGATTCCATCTTGTTCTACTTGTTGAAATCCATAGCGCATAGAGCATGTCGATTCTCTGCCGGTGAGTGAGTCGTGATTGAAGAATGTGTTTGCACGGTCCGTGGACTCTGGTCTACACTGTAATGGTGTTTGTGTTTACCATAGACCTACGTACGTCTGAGTCACCGTTTAGGTAAAGTCCATACAACATGCCCTCCAGTCAACCGTACTCCGCGATTGTCCCCGGAATTTCTCATTTCTTTCCTTGACTGTTGTTTGATCTGTGAATCAGCTGTTTATGGGTCTGTACATTGACAAAAGAGCACCTCACATCATACGAACTTGATTGACTTATTTGATAATTCAACAGCAATTTATCCTTGCCTACCCATGAAAGGCCAAAACTACTTCTGCAATTAGGTTAAATGCAGATCCACTTTGTGAGTTCCGATCAGCGTCCTTCCTTTATCACATCTAAGACCAATTGACTGACAATTCATGTTTTGTTTAATCTCGTTAATAATTTATAAAGATGTCGTTTATTGAATTGTAAATTAAATTACAAGATTACATATTTCTAAGAAGGCAATATAGAACTATATCGTTGTTGTACTTTTTTTAAATAAGCATCTTACACGAATATCAGCAGATTTATTTGACTGTCGTTATTGGCATAACGAATAAAATGGCATTAAAAAATCTACACATTCGTTAGACATATGTTTGCATTTCGGGGAACAACCCAGCTTCACGGTACTTTCCGAACTAAGTGTAAATAGAAAGCACCTACGTGTTAAAATCACTATGACATGTTCTCGAATATGATATTTTAACATGTTAAATGATTAAAAAGTGAGTCGTCACATAATGGGTTCCAAGATTGACCTAAGGTTAGGTGATTTCGGTATTTTTATATGTTACACTATTAATTTATTAGGAACATCGAAATTTTAAAAAAATTACCAGATTTCCCGAGTTTTTCCTATGCCATCAGCCACTTACGAATCTATAGAAGCAGTCATCATAAATAAGCAAAGCATGAGTCTGTATCATTCTCGAACCACTAGGTCAGGGGCTCAGTGATGATGGTGTATTAGTCTTGAACCCCTGGGTCAGGGGCTCAGTGATGATGGCGAATCATCCTCGAGACCCTGGGTCAGGGTCTCAGCGATGATGGTGTATCATCTTCGAGCCCCTGGGTCAGGGGCTCAGTGATGATGATGTTTATCCAGGTATATCAGTATCTCACACTGTATAATAAATTACTTAGCAGCTCATCCCTAATAGATGTATGTAATTTATCAGCAAAACCTAGTCTATTATGTCTAAAAATACATTTCACACTAACTTTCCTCAGATTTTGTGTTAATTAAAGTCCTCAGATATAGATCTGATTAGTTTTTAGATAATGTAAGTACAGGAGTGTGATCTACTAACACAGTTTTTGCTCATTTTTACTAAATATTTAATTAATTTTTAATGTTATTTAGAATTATTCTCCAAAATACTAACTGATGAAAAGTTAACTCGTGGAATGGTTGCTGCTCAGTTTCACTGTTACATCTGAATAAACGATGCTAGAAGCACACAATGCATAAAGAAGTTAAAAAATGGAGTAAAATTTATTCATGAAGAGGAAAGGACATTGTGGAGATCTCTCTTTTTACAAGCGCACCTGTTTCTTGGGTCGCACGGCGCAGAAACCCAACAAAAACACGACATGGGGGCGGGGACAGGTTCGGAAAGGTTCGGGTGTGTTCGCGGGGAGGCGTCGCCCTCTCCCCCCACACCTCGGTTGTCGTCGGCACCGTTCAAGGAGAGCAGTGTGCCATGGTAGCTCGTGCGGAGAGTATGTACACGCCACCTGGCTTCGACTACAGCTTCAAGCTCTGGAGTCTCGCTCACGTATGGACTGGCGGCCTGCATTGTGAGTCACACATTATACTCATTTTAAGTGTTTTTCATTTTAAACAACACTAAATTCGTTAATAGTAATTATATCTTTAAAAGAGTCAACATTAATAGTAATGACATATTTTCTTCAAGTATATAATATATTTATTTATAGCCTATAATATATTTATTCACAATCTTAATTATTTCATTTAATTTTAAAGTTTTCTATGAAATCGAAATTATCATTATTGGCTCGGTTTTCTACCTGGAAAAACTTCATAAATTCTCTATACAACAGTTCTTTGTAATCATCTAATATATTCATAATTATAAATGAGTTAACCGGAATAAGCACGCTTTCTTACTTAAAAATGTTTTAATATAGTCTAAGCGTCAAACAACTACCTAGACCAAATGTAAACAAACCCTATGACGGCCGCGAAGTGTGGGACAGCTGGTCATATCTACAAATACATAGTATATACTTGTTTGTTTGTGTCGTAACAAATTTATATAATTTTAAAATAAAACCGAAATAATAATTATAAAAGTATTTTTATATTTCGGCTTTTACTCATTGTTATGTATTTTTATCTAACCCCATACATTTTTTGTATTTTTAATGGATTTGGTTATACTTCTGCTAAACTAACCAGATTTACAATGTTTATAGGCCTAAATATGTGTATTATTATATATTACATTACGAGGGTAAAACAATATCTTATTACGCATTTATTCCATAATTCATTTTCCGTATTGTATTTTTTTTCTTTGCTAACTTTAATATCTTTGCGTTTAAAACATTTCATATACCTGTCAACTGAGGTGTTTGTTTACGAAACGTAATTATGAATAAACTTTACTAATGACAGTAGGCCTAATAACAATTGCTTTTGTGTCATGACATTTAAGCCTAATTAATATTACATCTGACAAACTACTGTATGTCAATTATATAGTCTACTTAAAAATCAATTTAGCTTACAGTTTCATTTGAAATTCAGAAGTGAAAATGAATTATTTTAGTAAACTGTAAATTAGTACAGTTAAATTAACTTATTTTGACTTGTTACATTTTAAAAATCATAAATGTTTAAAGTTATAAGATTATACACAACGTTGGTGACTCGAAGACCTTAGTCTAATTATTCTAACCTTAATCAAAAGTATAATCACAATCACATTGAATGGAACATTTCATTGTTTTATTTTTAACTGCGTTATTTATGGAAATTAATCAGCCGCTACAATAATATTTAGAACCAAGGTCACTTTCTTAATCGGTCCTCCTAAACAAATGTTTGTACCATGGCAACTAACTGTTCTGTATTTCACTGAGGAAATTGTCTCACTGTGGCCTCAGTTTTATATTTTATGTTTTCTTGGGTGAACTGAGGGTTTCCTTTTTGCAAATTATCTGCTCTCATTTGCGCATATTATTTAGTTTTCTAATTTGTTAATATTTTAGATTTGGTAAATCTCAATCATACATTCGTAAATAATTGTGCCATTTTTTACGAAAATGGGGAGAAATAGGCAAATTATATTTATATTTAACCTGGTGGACTGAGGGTGGCCTCTTTGGGATTGATTACCTCTCGTTTGTGTTTTAATTTATTTGGTTTTATTAATTTGGAATATTTTAGATATATGAACCTCAGACAAATGACACTGGTGTAAAATAGATATATTGGTAGGGCAAAACGATTAATTTTGACATGTGTCTGTATAAAATATCTTGTAATAGTGAGTTAAAGAACTGAAAAAACCAAATTGACAGATTTTAAGAAATACCTTTATAAATAGCCTACAATAAAGCTGTTAAGACTTTTTTACTATCGAATACTCATAAACAGCCACTGTTCTACAATTCAATCTACGATATATTGTTTCCAGTATGTTGTTTCTAAAACAGGGTTATCTGTCATGAATAAAAAAATATGTGAGAAATGCCTAAAGTACTGTTACGTATACTATGAAAAAAAAAATTAAATTAAATAGCATTAAATTGCATTTTACAAACTAGTGTAAGTCGCACAATATATTATTCATCAGCCTGGCGTATCTTAATTTAACATGACTATGTTGTAATTGAGTGTTCTAATGTACACATACCAATGGGCCATTATTTGTATCATCTGTATTTTTGAAAAATAAATTGAATTGAATATAAGTACAAGAATTAACTAATGTAATAGCAATAATTGATTCATAGCACGCCTAACCTGCCTGATAGTGTAGAAATGAGGTTACATGAATAAATATTAAGGTTATCCTAGATTATTAAGAATAGTAGAAGTAATGCAGCCTATAATGAATATTAGTTTATTATTCACTCCCAGTAGGCTATGCCTTCGTTGAATTACTATCCTAAAGTAGGCTAATCCTTCATTGAAGTACTATCCTAAAGTAGGCTAAACCTTCGTTGAAGTACTATCCTAAAGTAGGCTATGCCTTCGTTGAAGTACTATCCTAAAGTAGGCTAATCCTTCATTGAAGTACTATCCTAAAGTAGGCTAAACCTTCGTTGAAGTACTATCCTAAAGTAGGCTATGCCTTCGTTGAATTACTATCCTAAAGTAGGCTAATCCTTCATTGAAGTACTATCCTAAAGTAGGCTAAACCTTCGTTGAAGTACTATCCTAAAGTAGGCTATGCCTTCGTTGAAGTACTATCCTAAAGTAGGCTAATCCTTCATTGAAGTACTATCCTAAAGTAGGCTAAACCTTCGTTGCAATAGTAGCCTAAAGTAGGCTAAGCCTTAATTGAAGTAGTAGCCTAAAGTAGGCTAAGCCTTCGTTGAAGTACTATCCTAAAGTAGGCTAAGCCTTCGTTGAAGTAGTTTCCTAAAGTAGGCTAAGCCTTCATTGAAGTACTATCCTAAAGTAGGCTATGCCTTCGTTGAAGTAGTTTCCTAAAGTAGGCTAAGCCTTTGTTGAAGTACTATCCTAAAGTAGGCTATGCCTTCGTTGAAGTAGTTTCCTAAAGTAGGCTATTCCTTCGTTGAAGTAGTAGCCTAAAGTAGGCTAAGCCTTCGTTGAATTAGTAGCTTAAAGTAAATAGTGAAATAAATAAAATGAAATAGTTTACTTGCGTAAAGTTTGTTACACCAACAGAGGCACCTGGTTCTACTGAAGGACATTATATAAGTGGCCAAATTAACCCCTTTGGTACAACAGTTCGCATTTTATTTTTGTTTTCCCCACTTATAAGGAAAAAATATTTTGTTACACGCCTTTTTAGGCTCTTATCATTCACGTATCACAAATGTTCTATATAATTTGCTCCACATTAAGTAAGCCATTTCTACAGGTTTTTTCTTGTTACGTCAGAAAATAAAATATTCAATAGTAAAATATATTTAATACCAATAATATATAGTTATAAAGCGATCTTTTATAAAAGGCTTAATTACAATTATTGTAGGTGGCAAGTTAATTAGCAAATCCGTCGATTGACAGCAGCACTAGTGGTTTAACCTCAAAATTATCGTAATTTTAAATTGATCCTTTTTTATGTAGGTTTAGAAACATTATTTATTTGTTCCACTATTTATATAAACACATAGGTTACAATATTTAACAGTTAGCCGTAATGTAGGAAATCGTTTGTTTTGAATGTGTACTGGATGTAATCTTAAATTAACATATGATTAATTATAACAAGTTCAAATGACCGACAAAGCCCATCCACAAATTCCAACATCCATTCTATTACCTCTTGATAATTTTCATCTTACCTTACCTCACTCTGCACCATCTGCTCCTCGGCGCTATTTTTATGAGCATTTATTTCTTGCCGAAAAAATCAATATTATAAATATATATTTCAATGCTAATACTACATACTTTTATAAAGAAAAATGTTTCATTACTTTTATTAAAAAATGAGACCTAAGTGTATTATCAGACGGTCAGATTGACAAATGTTAGAGTAACCTGCTCATGCAACAGGCTTGCTATTTTCTGGCTTTAACAGTTTAGCCAACATAAACATAACGCATCGAAAATCCTAGAATTGGTCTGATTTATTTTATAGTTATTAAATGAACTAAACATTTGGATAGATGCTTACATCAAGAAATTAAAAACTGTCCATAGGTATTGAAATAAAAGTTAATAATTATTAACAATTAGAGACAATCTAAATAAACAAGTCTTTATTAAATTATTAAATAAACAGAGATGTAAATTATTAAATAAGTGCTTGACTAACAGACTTTTTAAACGGCCACAAACTATCTTAAAAGTGAATTCAGTAAAAGTGACTTAGGTATGTTAAAAAAAAATAATAATACACATTTCATAATGTTGTCCAGTTTCATATATGTTTTACACTAAGACCAAAAAATATTATTTAGAAATAAGAAAATTGTTTTATACCTTCATTATACGACTAAACCAGATGGTGCTATCCAATTATTATGTATGATAACTTCTTAATGTATATAATAAGCGTAGGCTAATTATTCTTCATTTATTTTAAAAATTAAATATACAATATCGATGTATTTTTCTTTGCTGATGGTAAACGGAGGATTGCCATGTCGGTGGTAGTATTTGTCGGTCCTGGAAGGACTTGCGGTTTCCTGAATACGTCACACCCGGGTTTCCTGTCCTTTCTTCTTAGCCACGTTAAAATACCTGATTCACTAATCGTCAATTCAGACACTTCTTCCGGTGTCTGAAATAACGACGAGGGTCATTTCCTATGACCATTATGGGGCTAGCCGGTGGTTGTCTGCAACCCGCATTGCCGTGCTGCCTCTAGATTGCCGCCTTCGCCGTCGCATCTCCTTCCATGCATCATCATCGGTCATCTATCCACAGTATTAACTCGCGAGTAATCTATAAAAGCTGCAAACAAACACATTATGTATTAACAAAATTACAAAAACCTCATTGTACACAATATTTTGTAGTCAATGTGCTTAAATTGAATACCTAATGTATTTGTAAATGTAGGCCTAATAAAATAAACCCTTCCTCGTTATTTTTTAAGTTTTAATTTAGCATTAAATACCAGTAATAAAACCGTCATAAATGTTCATAGTTGGGCCAGGTCTAAACTTAGAATAAATCCTATAAATATTAGGTATTTATAAGTCTTCTTCCAATACATTTTTCCGACCAGTTTTATACTTTTGTTAATAGGTTTTTTAAATTGTATCTAATTTAGTAGAAATTGATCATTTAAAGCACCGATTAATTTATTTTCTAAGTATTAACACTGTAAGTAAATAACATTAGGCTAAATACAGTATTTATTGAAAATAAAATAAAATTTCATTTTTATACGTTTTAGGAGTAAAATATTTATTTTGCTTTTTATCGACAGACTTTAAAACTTAAGTTTACACGATTAAATGTTAAACTTATTTTTTGAATATTACATTTACTGAAATGGGAACGGAATATAAAATGAAGGCTTGTAAGTCTTAAATATAAGATAATAACAATGATTTGTACAGTTGAATCTTAAAAATATTTAAAAATAACAATCATCGACAACTTTAATACCAATAAAATGCTAATTGAAAATTAACAAAAAGACAATATGTTGCAAAGACTATAAAACTAATAATAATTTAACAAAACATTAGTGTTATGTAAAGACTATCCTCTCAACTTAACAAAAATGCAACATTCTGTTGGAAAATAATCATCATTTAGCAACAACGTGTCTTGCTGTAAATATTAAAAAGCTAATCCTCATTTAACAAAAAATGTAACAAGCTGCAAAGACTAGAAAACTATAATAATCATTTAACAATAGTGTAATGCACATCAAATATCATAAAACTAATAATACATTAAAAAATAACGATAATTGGAAACCAGTTATAAATCACTGCATGTATACTACATAAACCGTAATGAATAGCGTTACATCAATTAGGTCAATTTCGTTAAGTCCAATTAGTGAACTGTAAGCATTTATATTAGGAAATATACGGAGAAAAAAATGTTTTGAGTTTGCAATTAAAATTAAGGAAGATGGCTCCTTTCCAGCTGATGTCTGTCTCCACAGCTTCATACTTGCATCTACTTAGTGACTAGATCAAATTGTCTGTAGGGTGGGCAGCAAGTCCTGTCAGGATATTTACTTTAAGAATTGCTAGATACATTCATTTCCGTTAATGTAGAATACATGCAAGCGGTTGTCTTTATTACAGATGCATCAAACATGTTAAAGCCATAGATGTGATAATTTAATTTAATTTATAATTTGTGAGTTTTAATGTAAAATAGTATGTATATTATTTGCTAACTAACAAACAACTAATTGAAGCGTTATAGATTCGCATGGAGGTATTATTATTATTTAAAATGAGATTACTACTCATAAAATCACACAGTAATAAACATTCAACTCATTTATCAGTTCCTTGAAAACTTGATAATATTGAAGAAATGCGATTTCCTTAATTTGAGATTATCAAACAACAATAAATAAATATTAACGATATGTTACAATTGGCACTTACTGCTTCTTTACTTTAGAACATAATTATTTAAATATTTAACTTCCAATGGTTTAACCACTAAAAATAAAGACAATACAATAGCAAAACATTATGTAACAACAACCATTAAAAACTTTTGAGCATGTCATAAACAAATAAATAAATAATATAAATGATAAATAACTAGCAACAGTATAAATAGAGGACAGGATAATAACATAAACTACAAACTAATAACTGAATAGAATAATTTATTAATAACAGGATGTTGTGCAAGAGGTACATTAGGGAAAACCTGCAAAAGTAAGAAATAAAATCTGAAAAATCCTTAACAAGAACATCAATATGTTGAAATTTTTAGTGGTCACTTTATACTTGGATTCTCGGCAAAGAAAACTACTTTTTTATTACCAAATGTTGATTTTATTTGCTATTTAATTATCTAAATTATGAACAAGCTGTTAAATTACTTTTGTTACGTCTCTTATAAAACTAGTTTTATATACCTAAATATGAAATCTTACTGAAATAATTGTCTGATTAGAAATAGTTCACCACGCCATCGAAATAAAATGTATGCAATGTACTGTTTTGGTGAGATTGTAATATTTTACATTTTTCAAGCCACTGAAAATTGTCATAATGTGCCCATAACTACAATAGAATGGGAGGTATATTTGTTTTTTTACTCAAGCTTAATTTTATTTATTTTTTAATTCAATCTTATATTTTATAAAGTAGTTAAAAAATAATCGTTGTATTTTTTTTAATTTAATTATCATTGTTACTAATATATTGTAAATCACAGATATTCAGCCACATGTCATTGATTGAAGTCACACAATATCATTGATTGAAGTATGTCATCATGTCGATTAGTGGTCAGATAATGTTTTTATGGAATCAGAGATTTTGTTTTATTTTTTTAATGTTCCTGAACACACTAAATAACTATAAAAAATTAACGCCAATAATTAATTTATAAATAAGTATAACATACAGTTTTGAAAACTGTCCTTGTTGGAAGAAAGCTTGCTTTTATCTTTCAACTTAACCTTAATACAGTTTTACAAATTCAAATATCGTTTATTATTTTTTTTTATATTTCAGTTATATTGCAGCTGTAATTAATATCTTTAGTAGAACTGCTTTTTAAGAGACCATCTAAATTACAAAAATATATAAATAATCAACGATGAATTGCAACAGTAACAAACAATAATAACTTTTATAAATATATTCAATAAATCAAATAATGTCATAGATCAGTAAATTATCATTATTCGTAAATAAAGGGAAAACAAACTACATTTATAGTTCATTTAATAGGTAAGTTAAAAAAGATTAATCAGTTAGAGTTAGAAAAACAAATTTTTATAATTTTTTAATACTTTTTAAATTTAATATAAATTTTAATTTTCTGGACAGCTTACAGGGAAAATAGGGAAAATATTCGACATTTTACCCTATTTGGGGTTCCCTCTGGATCACGACTGGTGTGTCGGAGTTTCAGTACCATAAACATACTCCGTTGTCTAAGGTACAATCGATTGAAATACATTTAGTGAAATAATTGTTTAAAATATTGTAAATCATTAACAAATAATAAAATTATAAGAATAGTTATTTAACAAAAACGATCAGAAACTCGACAAATCAATTTTACAACTAACATGACGACAATTAATACAACGGCTAATTACAATATAGGTCTGGAATAGTTAACAAAAATTAACTAGTTTAATTTAGCTCAAAGCCCTGGCTAATATTATGAGGATTGTATTAAGGAATATCTTATTCATATTATTTGTTTTAGTCGTAACTATTAAAAATAGGTCTGCATATTTTTTAGCTAGACTTATTATTATATATCTGGAGCTGTGTCTCATTCGCGCTCAATGGCGTATTGCATGGATGAGTCATCGGAACAGAAATTTTGACTGGCTCATAAATTCACCCTAGTGTAGGTGCGCTGCGCGCCTCAAGTCGAGTCCTGGTGACTCATCTACCGAGTGTGGGGCGGCAGCCGCGCCTCTTTTGACTTTCTTATTGCCTGTGTTATGGATATCCACATTTCCATTTGAATAGCTCGGCCCTGCCCTACGTACTGGACAGGCCACTCTGGCATTTTGTTATGAACCCAAATTTGATGAAGGCGCTGGACGGAGAGGAAAAGTGTGATATATTCCTCTGAGAAAATCCTTTGGTAGATATTTAACTTTTTTTACTGTTGTTTGAAGCGGAATAAATTCTCATCGGATCTGTTCCACTGTGACCTCAAAGTTATTTCATATTATTCATATGATAAAATGAAGATTAGATTTTTATTAGTGCAGATTGTTGTCATTGTAGAATGAATTTTTACATAATTAAATTAATTAGTCCTGATAAACATTTTGTTGAGTTCGGCTGTTAGGTATATTATTTCATTTAAAATCAATTTTTTTCAATTTTCCCTCTGGCATTCCTGTAATTGTTTAAATGCTAAATTTAATAGGTATACTTGTGTCTGATTTTGCAACATTATATTGTAAATTTATTTTCTTTTGAACAACTTCGTCCTAAATAATGAAGTTATTGAAAATTATTTAGTTGTTTTTAATGTAGGTTAAATATATTACAGTGTTTGTTGCACTGTTCTTACATGCCTAAACTAAGTACTGATATGTACTAAAAATAGTATAGGCCTATTACAATACACATTAGATTAATGTATTACTACTGTATGTACATATTCTATTGGAATACAAAATTATAGCCTATATCTAAATAACTACTTCTAAATAATAGAATTCCTAAAAAAAACTACTCGAGAAAAAATACATTAAAGAAATCAATAAGGAATTCGAGAGTTTTAATAATTAGGGTTATGAAAGAGTAATACAACTAAATTTCGACTATGTGTACATATCATGTGTCATGTTTAGAATGTCATATTATAATATACGTATTTTTGTACTTGTTTCATTGAATAACTGCATTTCAGCAATCGTACTATTGTAGAATGTTGAACAACAATGCGTAATAACTACTTTTACAGTTTTCGTCTATGATTGTTCCGCTGAATTAAAATAATAATAAAAATGTATAAGTAATATAAAAATAATAAAAGACGTATTCACGATTATTCACTGCCATCGTAGGCTGACGTCATGCCAGTAGCTCTGTCGTTAACGATGTCGTTCTCTAAAATTATCGATTTCCACCCATTTCCTTGATCTTCCCTTATCAGTATCACCGAACACAATGAACTGATACGTTATCAGGGCCATCACGGCCTAGGTACCATTACAGTAATTGGCTGACGAGGCCGGAAGTTATGTAAAGTACGTTTTGAGTCACTCGGTCTCTTTCCATATTCCTATAACAGATCGTACTTGGGCCGCGTAGGCAGTACGGTCCTATACGTAATGTTGAGGTGTAATATTTAAACTATCGCCATATGAAATGTTCCCATCATAATGTATACTTTATGGCGTGTTTCCCCTCATAGGTCATACTGTATGGAGTGTTTCTCCTCATAGGTCATACTGTATGGAGTGTTTCCCCTAATAGTTCATACTGTATGGAGTGTTTCTCCTCATAGGTCATACTGTATGGCGTATTTCCCCACACAGGTCATACTGTATAGCGTATTTCCCTACATAGGTCATACTGGATGGCGTATTTCCCCACATAGGTCATACTGTATGGCGTATTTCCCCACACAGGTCATACTGTATAGCGTATTTCCCCACATAGTTCATACTGTATGGCGTATTTCCCCACATAGGTCATACTGTATGGCGTATTTCCCCACATAGGTCATACTGTATGGCGTATTTCCCCTCATAGCTCATACTGGATGGCGTATTTTGAAGTACCACCATGAATGATGAAAAGAGTGATTAGGCCAACATTAATTTTGTGTACAATGTGAAATGATAAATTTACTAAGTAACTAGTAGTGATAAATGCAATATAAAAATAATAACAAATCTGTGTTTGTTATAGGCCTAAACAAGAGTAATATCTAATAGGCCTATATGTTATTTAAATTATCTAAGCACTGAATGGAAAAGCGTCAATTTTTTAAATAAAAATATTAATACAATGAGAATGATATTGTAATGTGTTGCAATTAAATATAGGCTAATTGTATAAATATTTAACATTATTATTTTGAAAGTCAACAATGAAAACTTTAAGTCTATTATGTATAAAATAGGAATTTAATATAACACCTTATTATATCTGAGGAATATAATAGGCTATATTGATCCATTTTTATTAATTGGAATTTACTAATATATTACGCACATTTGCTATATATCTAGGTTCAATACTAATAAAAGTCTGCTATTACAATTCTTGTATTGTTGGTCAGTTAGCAATAAAACCTATTATAATTAAAAGCCGACATTATCGCCAATAGTTGGGGGTTTTAAGGCTCCAATCCAATCAATCGGCGGGTCTTCACAAGCATTGTACAGGCCGCTGGCCACACCAGCATTAATTCCAATAATAGTTGGCATTAAATCGCCTCGCTCGGAGAATTTATTAAATCTGCGAAAAACAAATGGGGCGTGCAAACAGAGGATAATGCCGTTCGCAATTAGTTTGGCAATGCGACTGTGAAATGGCAATGGCTCAGGACTCGGAGTCTTCTGTCCAGCGGATATTGTGATTATGCGATCGTTACAGGGTGTGCCACAAACCGTAAAATGACGGCCGTGCTCTAACCCCGCCACAGCCGTACTGTCTGCTGATTGCCGTGGTAAGTTGATGGTCCTATCTGCAACTTACCGTGACCTGTAGTTTGGTGTCACCTACAACTTACTGTACCCAGCACCGTCCAACCTGCAGCTTAGTGTGACCTGCACCCATCCAACCTGCATATTAGAGAAAACTGTCCGTTACCGTACCCTCCACCAACCAACCTGCAGGTTAGTGTGACCTGCACCCATCCAACCTGCAACTTAGTGTAACCAGCAACTTACCGTACCCAGTACCATCCAACCTGCAGCTTAGTTTAACCTACAACTTACCGTACCCTGCACCCTTTCTACATGTAGCTTATTGAACATTCCATCAATCCTCTGTGGAGCATATTATACCTAACACGATCGTGTCTTGAGCTTAGCACATGTCACAAACATCATACTCGGAATATCGATTTACGTGATTCCTTACGTAGGCCAAGTATTCTTGAACCTCACCTACCTTAGTCAACCTCCTGTTGATCCACTTTAATATGTTTTAAAAATACAGAATTATATAGATAATATCTTTTGCCTTAGCATGTTGCTTTAAAAATACTGTAGTTATATTTAATAAATATTCAATATTGAATTTAACAATGTTAAATTAACAATTTCTCTGTCTGTTCTTAGAATGGTTCAATCATGCCCTAATTAAAGTTTTTCGAAATCTAGTGCTTTAAAGTGATGTTAAAAATTTGAAAACAAAGGTGTTAGATGCCGATTGGCATGATGTTATTCTCTAGAAAACACCTCTTATTTAGCAAAGAACACTAATTTGAAAATTACAACATTTTATCATTGGGGACTCGAGGTTTCAAATCCAAACAAAAAATAAATAAAGAACTGTCAAAAAGAATCTCTACTAATACATTTTAGCAAAATCAATTATAAAAAGTAGTGATCGGTATTAAAAAATATAATTTATGTGTACAGTACAGTGAACTAGGAATGTTTGGTTCAGAGATCAGTCTACGTTGTTGGTTCCCCCAAGCATGCCTGATCACCTAACATGTTCATCTGGGTTTGGTTCCTTGTTTCTTACTTTTAAAAGAGTACTATTTGATGTGCGTTACTAATTTGTTCAATTTACCAGATGCTAGTGGGGTGGTGCTGATCCTATGCGGGCAGGTACGGGCAGGTATAGGGTGTCGCCGCTAGACAGGCGATAGGGCAACTGATCCCACCTAGCAAAGCACAAAGAGCAAACTGTATCACCGGACCACATACGGGCCGAGGGAAACATTAATTGGACCGTCTCCAGGTGGTCCGGCATAGACATCTCGCGACATCAGGCCAGACTCACTTGTCCAATGAGGTGGGACAGCTTCGGCTATCATGCAGTTTCTTGCTACCAAACAAAATTTAAAAACTGCATGAACTGAGACAAAAATTGGCCATATTTTTACAAGATATATTTTTTGTTCTGTGGAAATCGCGCATTTTAGCGGAAAATTTAAAAAATCCCAATTTCACAACTTTTAGTATTTTTTGACATATTTCCGTTAATTTAAACTATATTTTAATCATATTTTTTATTGTTTGATTTGTTTTTATTCGCTTAGTACGAATTTGAAAACTATTTTGGTCTATACAAATTATTTCTCAAGATATAACTGAGAAAATGCTTTTGCGGTGAATCGCAATTAGCAGCCATTACGTGATCATTAGGCTAAATACCGACTATTAACCACAAAGACCGAATTCACACATCCCCACTAGAGGGACGGCAGGAAGGCCGTCCCGGAGGTCAATCGGTCGAATTTAACGTAAATTACGAATTTTAGTTGAGTAAATAGAAAATTAGGATAATTTAAGTTATGTTTGCTTAGGTAAGTAAACAGTGAATATTTCGGGACGAAAAATTAGTTTATTGAACAACTAATTATATATTCGTGTTCAGCATAGAAACATGTAAAATGAACAACAACGTTAAAAATAACAGTTTTAAAAAAGTTTTTTTACTGTTAGATAGAACAATTAGTTTTCCGACTTTTCGGAAAAACGAATTCTCTGCGGTGGTTGAAATCACCCTCCCCAGAAGATTAAAACTCATTTTTCAACGTATTTTATCCGAAAATACGTATTTTTGAAAATACGTAATTCCGAAAATACATATTTTATCGTATTTTCGGAAGTGGCTAGAAAGTGCATAACAACCCGAACTTCTTTGCAATCGTTTGTAGTTATTGAATTAATTGACTAATAACTCATATGTCGTAGAAATAAAAGTGCATTCATTTGTCATCCACATTCAATTTGTGATTGTTCACTATTCCGAATTTTATTTTTAATTGCTTGCTTATAGTCCTTTTAATTCACTTTCCATATATTATGTAAGCCTAATTTCCTGTATTTATTTTATTATTGTTATTTATTATTAATATTTTCATTACTTTTTTTCTATTACGCTTCTATCACTGTAAGATACAAATTTCCTATTAAATGTTTAAAGTGAACTATACCTAACTATGTAAACTGTCGAAAGGTAAAATTTTTACACTCTTAAACTACAAGATGGAATTTACTTTCTTTATTTATTTATTTATTTTTTAATCTGGTCTTTTTATGTTCCGTGTTCAACTGTTATATTGAACTAGGTGAGTGAAATGTATGTAGGCCTCGTATTACTTTACTGGATTGAGACCATTCTCTTATCTGCATAAGGACCCAAATTAGAATTAACTTGATAAGAATATACCATGATAAAAAATGCTAATGAATGAGTGATTATGAATGCTCAGTTTCTCTCTTTTTCCCCAACATTTAACACAGTACTCAACCCATTTGTTGCCATATTTTTATTTATCTTAATTTTCTGTGATTTCTTTCCCTCATTGCTGATTAGATTTAATTGTTATGGATTGGATATACTTTTTTAACAAATCTCTTGTATTATAGTCTATTATATATTATTTCTTCTGTCGTACATTATTACGACATTTTAATGTGGTGAGTATTAAAATATTAATTGATTCATTATTGTATTCAATACGCTCAAACAGTATAGCCTAAGATCGCTTATATTAGGAATTGCCGTTAGATTATCGTTTTGTGTTTGTCTAAGTTATGGTTTTTGTACATACATGATCCAATGTTCAAGTAGTTACTGAATAAGTGACAATTTATACACATAACGCTTGCAGTGAGCTAGAAGCTAGAATTACGCGAAAGTCAGTGGCGTCAGTGAAAATCGGTTTGTTAGGAGATGGCAGTTTTTACATGTTTTACGTTTAGTAGTTGGGCAGTGAGCTAGAAGCTAGAACCACGTATAAGACAGTGGCGGCAGTGAACATTGGTTGTTATGGGATAGACAGTTTTATAAAGCTGTCCAAGGTATATCCGGACTTATTTCCACCCTGTGCATTTAAATATGTCGTTTTCTCGCAGATTAAACAGTATTGTTGAAAGCGTCGGGGGTTTAAAAGCGTGTATCTCAGGTCATTTGACAGCGACTGCGGTGATCGGAAGGTAAATAGAGGTGAGTCACCCTCCCCCGGGCGTTAATCCATTCAACGGCAAATGCGATTTTTACCGAGCGTGTCGAACAATGGCGAGGGCGGCGTGCGGGAGGGCAGGACGGAGGGGCACACACTGGGTCAATATCTGAGGAAGGCCGCTCAAACCCACTCGAAACGCAGCTGTCCCCGGCCCCTAGGAGCCGCTACTTTATGTGCGGGAGCAGGTAGGGTGCTGCGCTAGCCCAGGGGACACCGGTACCGCCGAGGGCTGGATCTACCGACCCTCTGTACACCGCGGATACATTGTTCGGTGGCAAGCCCAACTATCGATTAACGGTTGGTGTAATCGATCATTCAGTGCAACCGAAAGTACTGTATATCGCTTGAAAATAACAGAGAATTATTCATCCTAAAAACTAACCTTCAAAATGTTGTGCAATGTATTAAATTGACGAGTTTCTACATATTTTGAGAGTTGTCGTTAACAGTAAACCTAAGTCGAACATATCACATGATAATTAGTCCACTTTAAGTTGCAAATATGAGTTAGAAAGATCAGGATGACTTGTTATTGCGTGTCATTTTTTAATAAAAATGAAACAAAATCAAGGAGACTAAATAAGTATTGCGATTAAAAAAAATACCAGTTAGCTTTGCAATCAGTAGGCCTAAATAACACAACACAACAATAATGAACAAACAAACTAATGAAACACTAACAACATTTAGAGAGAGAATCGCTAAAACCAGTAAAAATATTTAAATAAGTTATTTGTATAGCTGTGAACTTTACAATAACAATCTTATTGGAATAGATCACATTGTTAAAATAGGACATTAAAAAAAAAAAAACCTTCATTCTGTCATTACACATTCAATATTTATTTAATTTAACAGAACAATATTCGTTATTCTTTTCCTTTTATATATTTTGTATGTATTGTTTTCAGTGTTTGATTTTTATGATTATCTTGAACAAGATATTTTTAATTTCACCTACAGGTATTATTATAACGAAACAGGTCGTGAAAAATAAAACAATGATATCAAATTTGAACTGTTTACAGATTAGTTTAAATAATTTTCAAAATCAGTATGTAAATTGTGATGTTCGCACATGAAATGAAAATTATTTATTAGGACTATGTATCTCTCCCTTCCACTATTCAAGAAGTCAAGAGTCCGCAGAGTCTGACGGCCATGTTGGTTTTATCCCGTAAGAAAATATGTTATTTTGGAACCGGACATACAATCACGCGTATCCAAATCAAACAGTTTGGATTTTTTCAAACAAACAGAATGAAAATGCACGTTTCTAATTGCTTTGCGAATTCTTAATTAGTTTTATAAAAAAATATTTCAAAAATTTAGTTTTATGTTTTTATTTTCACCCATTTTTAAAACTAGGCATATGTATTCAAAATATCAAAAGCAAACCCAATACGCAATATGATAACGTTTTAAATTACACTTCGTACATAACTTTTGGTCAATAAATAACGAAAAAATATGGATTCGCAAATAACATTGTTCTTATGGGATTAAAACCAACATGGCCGACAGGGTCTGCAGACTCAAGTGACCTATCTACAGAGGCCACCACGAACACTTTAGAGGGAAAACTACACTTTTATTTATATAAAAAGGCGTCCGTAACATGCCGTTGTATTACCTACAGCACGTCACCAACTGTATTTCACAAATAACACCAACGATACGTTTTGTTTTTAAAACCTCTTTCACGAGTAAATTCACATAAATATTTAATCTTATCCCCACACAACGATTTCAGCCTATACTGGAGTTCTCCAGTTTTTCTCCAGGTCATTGATCTTCCACCAACCAGAAGGAAATTGACAAATTATTCCGGTTTCATTTGTCTTTCCTTTCCTTTCTTGACAGACGTTGTTTAGGTCTGGTAAAACAGCTTGTTTTCGAGTCCTCTACGATTCCTGCTGTTACTAAGCTAGAAAATAATTTAATGAAATGAAAGAATTATTTATGTTATCTAATTTTTATGTGTATAAAGAATTCTATTTTTAGCCATTGTTCATGTGCGATAGTTTTTAATTTCCATCACTGTCAAGTTATTTCAAGTAGCCTACGTAACTGCTGCTTTCTGTTATTTAATTAGAGATCGTTGCATATAGCATTTCGTCTGACGAAGGATAGATGCTTGAGTTTTGTAAAATACCATTGTTATTATTAGGTGACGCAAGCAGAGAAAACAACATTGGTATTTTTATTTAAATAATTTACTTATTCGAGTGAATCGTCAAAATACTGCATTAAGATAATTAACTGCAGATCAAATGAGAAAAAAACAGTGACTAGGCAATATTTATAGATTCTTATCAGCAAATAATGCGGAACTGTTTCAAACATGTGGCAGGAAAAGAAATCAGTTAGCAGAAATATCAGTCGATAGATTATAGACAAACGCTGTCATTGAATCTATGCTGTTTTTAAACAATGTATTCAGAAATTCGTTTATAGATCAATGAAGACATTTTAATCAAACTGGGATAAAAAGGTCTCGGGCCTAACACATTAATTCGCAGTCCACATTAAGGGCAAAGTTAAAGTCGATAGCTCCCCTCCCCACCCCGCTCGTCCCCTCACCGGCCGGGACCAGATGTGTGCATATTGCTATTGCCTTATTCTTAAAATCAGATTCCGCTTATTGCACGAGAAAAGTAAACATATTGAACGCCTGATTGGTTCTTGTGAATTAATAACATTCGGTTGCCATAGCGACAGCCCTTTTTCTTCGTCTTGCACTCCTTCAGTCCCAGGTAAACATTGCTCAGCTGTACAACGATTTGCCTAAGGCTATGACAAGCTGCTACTTTGTTCTTTTATTAATTAAAAATCATTATGTCAGACATAATAAATTGTGTGTGTTTTTTTTTTCATTCCAACGAATTTAATAAAATAAGTAAATCAAGCGTCCTATCACAGACAATCAGTTATTTTGATAACTTCCTTGGTATTAATAAATAATCTTAATTTAAACAAGTTTCTTTTATGCCTTTTAAATACACTATAGGTCTATATTTATATAGCCTAAATATATAGCTAGTTGTATCTGGTTTACATTATACCTATACGATATCAAGATTAGTATATAAGGTATAAAAATGTTCTCAAACTTTTACACTATATTAATTGCAACATATAATACCATTCAATTGTTAGTGCTATGGAAATAAATTTATTTTGTGTTACTGTTTTCTTAATTTAGGCTGTTTTCCTTATTTATTCTTATATTTTAGCAATGCGATTGATTAAAAATAGTTGTTTAAAACTGATGATCTTTAACTGTTAAGTTTGCTTTGTTGTTCGATGTATGTTGTTGTTAATTATATTGTTGTTGGTGAGTTGTCTCTTATATTTATTGTTTTTGTTTTTGTTACTGTTGTTGGTGATTTGGATAGTTTATTATTGCTATTGTGCTTCTCTTGTTAATTACTTGTTATTATGATGACTGATACTGTCTGGATTTATTACTGTAGTTTGTTAATGGCTATTTCTATTTGCATTGTATAGTTGCATACTTATTTAAGTTTTCTGATTTTTAGAGATTGTATGAAATATTTGCCACCTTTTCTAATTTAATTCATTCAATTTGCATTAATTAATTCTTTATATTAATACAAACCAACTGAAAGCATCATATTAGAACAATAAGTTTATAATGTAAACTCTTGCATATGCTAAATATAATTTCTTGGTTAGTATATCATGTGTTTACAAAAATAAAAAACAAGTGAATGTCACACAAATCAAATTTCTTACAATATAGGTAACATGCTACATGTGATTCCCTCTGGTCTGTGGATGATAAAGACATTTTAAATAAATTTATGACTATAATATTTGAACTTAATGTACTTGCATTTATTTAATTTGTGTTGAGTAGTGACGTCCACTTGTACTTTATTTATATGACACACACATGTAGTTCTCCGTAAAGATAAATGTACAAATAACTATTGCAGAAAATGTGCTAAATGACCAATATTTAAATTAGAAAGAGACCCAAAACACCATGTGCTAGGGGTGACCGCTGGTCATCTGATTTTTTATCTGAAACGGTCGAGGTGGTTCTAAGACCTTTACCCTAACTCTACTAATTAGATTGTTATTTCTAGGAGCAACTACTAGCACAATCTGTCCTAATTATATATACATTTTAGAACAAATTTGCTATCAGTAGATGACGTTTCCATTTTGATAACCTGGGTAGTTTCCCACTCGCTATACTCTACCGGCTTGGAAATGAAATAGGACTTTAATATAGTTGGTGAGCACAAAAGTGTAGGTGAACCGTAAAGAGCGGGATCTGGTCCAGCGTCCAGCGGCACCTAGGACAGGAAGGGTGTGTGCCATCACTCCAGTAAACACCATTGAGCGCGAGTGACGTGGAAACCCCGCCGCTACCACATCTGCTCGGTCCCACTATTCGGTTTCCAGCATTGGTAATAACAGGTCAACAGCCATTCACTCATTCCGACCAGGGAACTACTATGTGAAACCAATAATTATAATAAGTTATTGGTGAGGGGTCGTCAAAGAATATGAAACAGTACAATAAGCAAGTAAAACATTTACTTGTGATTGTTAACTGTTCGACCTTGAATAATGTCTCCTATTGATGACGTATGTATTTTAGAATTATACGACTATAATAACATTCTGAAAATGTGGATTTTTGTCTAGACCATCTATAGATTTCATAATACAGTATTCAAAATTAAGTTCATTTGTAAAGGAAATAATTCTCAATATGTAATAGACACTTATTTCAAAGAAAGTAAAATCAATCAGATGTTTTCCCGTAATTAAAATGGTTTTTGGAACAATGCGAAATATCTCAACCTTGCACACACCTTCCTGGAAGAAACGCTTGGTTTTAGGTTTCAATTACAACTTTAATTTACTAATCACTCCACTTACGAAAAACTGGCCCAAAACGGTTCCAGGGTTGCCACTCGTCCCGATTACATCGGACAGTCCCGGTTTTGGACCCTTTTATCCCTCGTCCCGAGTGGGCCCTGGTCGGGTCGCAAACTGTCACAATACTTTGGTTTCTAAAGTAAATTTATATCTTACCAGGCTATTTTCAGAAAAGCACGACTTTAACGCACACAAGTTTATTCACGAAATAAACCCAACTAATTTGTTTATTTTAATTGTACTTATAAAAAAGTGCCTCATTTCAAATTCACTAGGCTATTTGTTTTGAGTTGAATATCAATGCGATTATGATCCTACATTGTATTTAATCCAAAATTTAACATATTTTTGTTATGGCCTTGTAAATGAAAATCAACCTCCTCTTTTTTATACTAAAATCAAACATCCTATGGTTGTGATTCCTATCATTCTTCCATATTACAATTTTGTTTTACAAAATGAACAACAATTGTTTGGGTTTTAATTATTTGGCTATGCACTTCAGTTCAGTTGTTCGAAACAAGGTGAACGACGATGCTGTTCGCGTCAATGTTATACAGGTGATTTCATTGTTTTTACATGTATTTATTTACATTGTTTGACGACTAACAGGGCGTGTGGCTTGGATTTGGCTGATGCGTAATTTTTATTTTACTTTACACAAGTTGTATTGCTGAACTACAATAAACAGGAAACGTGAGTCCTGGCCGACCCTCTACACCAATGACAGTTCGTAACGTAAATAACAGAAAGGACAATCTTCAGGTTCCACAATCCGTATAATGTGATATGCTTGTAGTACGCGTTAACTCTTGGACAAAACGTTTCTAATTGGGAAAGTACAAGAGGATAACTTCACTGTACACAGTTACTAAGCGGGCGTTTGTTTGAAGAACTAAAAATACAAACAGCAGGCTGGAGTAAACGGGCTGAAAATAACCTTAGAAATATTATTTACAACTGAACCTGCTGCAGGCATACATCAGGCGCACACAGGACCCAATGTCTTATAGGAATACATTTAAATACTGTGCTACGTTCAACATGTCATTAACACATAGTTTATTAACTGAGCTAATATAAAGTCAGCTATTATCTCACATTTTGGACTACACAAAATAATCTTCAAATTAATAATGTAACATTAATCAGTATTTTTCATAGAGAAGCTCCAACGGTTGTCAATGGTGATATTTACAATGATTTTTTTTCATTCTATCTACGCCAGGGACATTTTGACTTTGTGTACATAGTTAAGTGACAACGGTCCAAAACCATCAAGCAGATTTGTAGTGAACATCCCTGGATTTGAACCCGTGAACCTCTGCATCTGAAGCAGACGTGTCACTACTAGTCGGCGTAGAAATTATGTGCACCCGAGTTTGAAAGTTGTTCTCTAAGGAACTAAGAGCCCTACGAAAAATCTAATCACACCATTGTTTTCCTGTTTAATTGTACGTTATTACATATACATTTTTAAATTGTATTACATGTTTCAATAATTGTTATGTCAGTTTGAAAAAATAAGTACCAGCATTTTATCTAGTTTTCACTGTAGGTACATCAAATTTACACCGTTATTACTAAAAATCCTGCTAACGTGTCGCATTTATATTTTAATACATGGTTGATAAGAATCTTTTCTATAAATGTTAGAATTTATTATACTTATCGAAAAAAGGTTGTTATCAATTCCCTGAAACATTGTTTTCTTGGCTTCTAGAGGTCGTAAAATTGATTACTCGGTCTTGTTGTAATCCTTATGATTTATATAAATCAATTTAAATAAATTTAAAATAACTTTGAACTGATAAATTTAAATTGATTTAAATCAATACAAATCCACTGCATTTACTCACACATATGAAAGTAATGTATTGTAATTATACATGTAATAAGGAATACAACAAAACCAAATAATTAATTTTAAGACCTCTAGAAGCCAAGAAAACAATGTTTCAGGGAATTGATAACAACCTTTCTCGACAATTAAAAATTCTGAAATATATAAAACTTATAAAAAACATTCCTATCTACCACAAATTAAAATATAAAAGTGATGCATTAACGGGTTTTTGAGTAATAACGGTGTAAATTTGATTTAAAGTGAATACTAGTTAAACCTCTGGTATTTTTTTTGTTCCAACTAACATAAACATTATTAAAACTTGCGATAAATTTTAAAATTCATTTCATAAAGTACAACTAAATGAGGAAAACAATGGTGTGATTGGAGTTTTCATAGGCCTCTTAGTTCAAACTCGTGTGCACGTAATTTATGCGCCGACAGTAGTGTTAACTATGTTCAACAACTTTCCACGTTTCCGTTGTAAAAGGCCTCTCAGGCGATTCTGAAACTTCAACTAGTCTGCAATATATACAGTTGACAGTAAGTTTTGACACAGCCAATTTAAGAAAGCTGACTAATGTAAATATTAGACTAAAATAAGTAACTAAAAATTAGCATTATTTTGGTTTTTAAGGGGGTTTCCCAATGACTTACCGTCGGCTCAACAAGTAGGCCTACTCGAGTTGAACGCCAACTGTGTGGAAAGTATAAAGCGGAGGAAGATAAGTTACTATCAATCAAACATTTTCTCGTATTTCTACGATTATGAGTGTAAATTTTATATTATTTTTATCTTTACACAATTTTTTACAGTTTCAGATGACTTGTGATGTTTCAACATTCAGTATAGTAAAACTAATGACCAGATTATTTTGAAACGTAATTACCGTCTAGGTATTTCATATGAGACTCCATATACGAAGTTTCAGATTTTCAAAAAACATAAAAAGTCAATTTGCGAAAGTAACTTTTTTCTCGGGACTGAAAAGGTGGTTTCAGGTGTCTTATTTTTATTGTTTGAATACTGATTGTTTTTAATCGCTTTATTTAACTTTTAGGTGTCATGCGCAGTTTAATTCTCAATTTTTGAACCGGCGTTAAGTACATACATATCATATTTATCAATGATATTATTTGATTGTAAAGAAATAGTCTGGCAGTTGATAATTTCTTATTTACGTTGGAGAAGGTCTGCAGTGGTGAGTCATTGCTACCCCTTCTGACCTTTACCCTCCCCTCGCTCATCGGTCAATATATATGGTAAGTTGCTGTACAAATGTTTTCCACATAGATGAAGTAAACAGCCTCTGCCGAGATAAGAGATGTGGAAGTGTCGTACATGAACACGTCCCTCCAAAATGAGATAGATCCTACTCGAGCTCAAAGATTCATTTGTTTACCGTCGTCTAACTTGCCCGAATTACGTCGTTACATGTACAGTCCCAGTAACTTGGTAATTGCACCGATATATTACTATTAGTCTAAATATATTTTGATAGATCGATTGAAAATAAAGTAAATTTCGGCGTCAACATTTCGTTGTTGATATTGATACAGACGTTTTATGTTCTTCATTGACAAGTGTTAAAACCACTTATATATTACATCATCGGCATCCAGTTTGAACCTTTATGATCGTATGGGATCGACGGCCAGTCAATGGTCACCATTGACGTTATATCTTGTTGGTTTGTTTACACCATGCCGTCGTGCATTTTGGAACTGATGGGTGAGCTTATTAATAATTATCAATTCTAGTTTTCTGGATACAAAAATTACTGTCTCCGGGATTTATAATAGCCACTCCTGAAACATTTCAAGTAGCCAACGACATAACTTATACCCAACATTACAACCAGACTACATTCACTGGAGTGTTGATGTAACGCACAAGCTAAAAAACATGGCAAAAATAAGCACCCCATATTAATTCCAGTTAGCCTCAATTACTTGTAGTTGCGGGGTTAGGTGTGACCGAGTACGGTCGTGGGAGAGGGGCCGCTACTGAGATGCGGGCCTCGCTAGATTCTTGATCGGGGCCGGCAAGCCGAGGTCGGAGGTCGGTCCACAATTGGACCAACAGAGGAAGGTTGCCATCGCGCTTGACTCCACTTAGCCAACGGGACGCACGTGTGGGGCCAAGTCCGTAAGTAAGGTTAATTTGTTTGTATTACCACAACCGATGCTGTCATGCCGTTAGGTGTGGGAATGTCTTGTGTGCCACGCAACATCTCAGCATGGCAACCCGACTCAATTTGGTCTGGTTTATTTTTTAGCCAACCCTTTTACCACAGAACTGTTCGGTCTTTCTAGAGGTAGGCCTACAAACGAAACGGAGAGTCCTATCGTTCATTATAGTAGTACACACGAAATGATGACTCCCCCGTCCGTTCTAGTGGTACACAAGAAATGGTAACTCAATTCGTCCATTCTAGTGGTACTCAAGAAATAGTAACTCATCTCGTCCATTTTAGTGGTACACACGAGATGGTGAGTCGTATCGTACATAGGCCTACTAGTGGTACAAAGTTAGTCTATAGCCGGTTTGCCATCACAGATTCTTGGACCTTGTTGACTGTCTGCATTGGAAACTGATTCACGGTAAATCAGACTACGAAAGGAGCAGCAAAATGTCTACACTTCAGATTGAGAGTAAAATCATGAAATTTGTTTCCAGGACAAATATTTTCCCCCTTTTTTCTTGCCCACAGAAAAGTAGGCCTACTAATTAATTTTGTTCAGTCGCACTTCGAATTGTTTGAGGAATAATTTGTACACTTTCAAAAAGTGGATTTTAATCTGTGTTCCCTGCCTAATTGTCGGTCGATTGCTTAATAGAAAGATAAGAAATGTACCGGGCTGTTACAGACATGCCCTCGTGAAGGCCTGTAGTGCGACGTGCGAGTAGGCGATCTACTCCCGCGCGACTTCCCTTCATGTAAATTTCGCCTATCTCTAAAGATTGCTATCTTATTTAATAGTGCTTACTCATGTTAATAGTAGATAATTGTTAATTGATGTGCTGGCTAAGCGATAAACTCATGGCAACTAATAACAAAATTATCAGTTTAGTTTTTAAAACCAAGCTTTACATTTTGTTTAAATAAGGTTTTACAACCTAGTTATGATTGTTGAACATTGACGATATAAAGTGATGAACAATATTCGTTCGTTGTCCTTCGGGGCAAGCCAGCCTATGAACAAGTACTAGTGTAACAATGTAAATAATGTGAATCATGCAAGGTACGTCAAAATATGATATAACAAACTGTTGACAGGAAATCTGTATTCAAACACTGAGTAATTTTGAAGTAGGTCTGTAAACCCGCAGCTGATGAACTTAAACTGTGGCAAGAAAACATTATTTTTGTCTGGGTTTTGATCCAGAACATTTCTATATGGAAAAAGCTGTATCTTTTGGCCCTCAACAGCCTACACATTACAGATTGGCCCACTAGTTGATACACAATCGACTAGTGTCAGTTCTAGCAAGTGTTCCATAGTGAAACTCGTCTGGAGCAGGCGGATGTCGACATCGGTGCCCTGGCTGGATGCTGGATTCATCTCGTTCACCAGGGTAAGTGCTAATTACCTTCCCGTATAATGTGCCCCAGCCCGCATCCCCCATCGCACCATGTGGAGTCCGAAACCACCTTTCAGTCTGACCTCTAGTTGAGCCTTGTCAATCAGTTTTATGAGTCATTAAAAGGGCTAACACGTGGAAGTTCCGAACGCTCGTTTACCGAGCGAGTCGTAGGCCCGCTACATGAGTGCAGGGGATACTGGAGAACGAGGTTTTGATTATTTACATACATTACCTGGACGTGCCTTACCCATCTGACGACTGTGTTTTACCGTATTTCAAGATAAATAAATATAAAAATAGTGCTTTAGCTCAGAAAGCCTACTTTGACTCAAGTGTTTTGGAAAATGAAGGCGATAGGCTGTTCAGTCATTTTAATAGGGTCTACTCACTCACACGGTGTCCGCTGAATGGTTTCCATCGACGTGGATGCTAATATACAACAAGACTCGGATGTCCATAATAGATGGTTGTCAAGATTCAGCTGTTTTCTCAAAGGAGAGAATTGAGTATCAGGAAGGCGAAAATTAGAGAAATTCTACTTAGTTCGGATTCCCCGCTTGGCTGTAGGTCCCCCCGCTTGGCTGTAGGTCCCACCGCTTGGCTGTAGGTCCCTTGTTTTGCATGGCTTTTGGGTCATGGATAAATAGCTTTTTCTAAGGGATAGTGGACCTTATCAATGATTACCCTTGTCCATCTGCACTCATTTAAGTCATTCACCACCTTAATTTTTTCCATATCTGGTCTGATCCTTATTAATAAATAAAGTAAATTCTAAAATAAATAATCAATTATGAACATATTATAGTAGGAAAAATGCCGATATTTAACTGTCCGTGGATTATTTATCATAGGACCTCTTTCACCTTACCAAATTCAGACAGTGGATGTCTGAACCGATGTATCTGCCTTGCTGGTCGGCTGTATCGACCGAGCGGCTGCCTAGAGGTGGCCACTGTATCTGTATCCGACAGTTACCTGTGGGTGGGTGGAGGCGGGCTTACCTGCGAGGTACCACCGACCAGCCAATAGGAGCTACAGCGGCGCGCACACCTGCCGCCTTACCTGCGCACAACACGGGGCGGAGCTCCCACGCAAAATGGAGGCCGCTACTCTTTCCCGCCCTGCCCTCCTCTGACGTCACGCGGGAATTTAATTTGGTAAATGGGCTGGCTCTGCCCGCGGGAAATGGTTTGTTATTAAACTCTATGTTAAAGCCGTCCTATAATTAAATCGTATAACAGGCCCGGAAAATGTGCCAGTTACCGACCTCCCAGGCCACATAGTTAGGGCGATCAGAGGATACAGTAGCCTACGTCCAATGGCCGTTGCCCGTTGGTTTGTTTTGTATAATTGTTGCACGTTCTGTACTCCACTGACCCAGTTCCAGTCAATTCTGCGAGCCGAGTGTGTTCCACGTCATTACGCCTCACAGGATTTTGTCAATGTATTCAACTGAAACAAATGGAATAACTATTATTTAATAGACCTTTATATATTTTCAAAGAATTTACATTTTTTAAGGTAAATACTGATTTTCTCCATCTCGGAATTAAATTTTCCGACAAACTATAGACTAGCCGACACAGGACATTTTGTTATAATAATTTAGCTATACCATTTATCCTCATCCTTGATTATCTCATTTATAAGAGGGGATTTTACTAAGCTTTTTCTTCTCATACGCCTATGGCCAGCAACGTTGGTCGAATATCGTGATGATAAGATAATTTTTGTTTAATTTAGCAGGCTAAGTTATATAAATCATTTCTCAATCTATCAGACTACAGAACAAACTCGTGTTCTCTAATGCTTGGTTGGAAAAATAAAAAATTATTTAGTGGTTGCTTTTAGTTTGCAATTTTACAAACGTCCCAAATTATAGTAGTTCATATTACCTTCTTTTTTTCATTTTATTTCCAACTGTCGTGACTATTTTACAGAGATTCCGTAATTATGTTAATGCGCAGGACGCAAGTTTTATTTTAGTTTAACACTCGTAGAAATATAAATAATTAAGTTGAATAGTTGTGATAGCTATATTAAATCTGTCATCGAATATCTTACAATAAGGTCTACAATTGCTAATTGACGAATTTTGTGTTGGCTTGGTCATCTAACACCGACCCTTCGCAATCTGGAGAGTCGCTCACTATTTGTCCACATAAGTGTGGACGTTTCCAACCGTTATGTTGGTATAAACTGCACATTCCGGTGAGTAATTGCGCTGTTCATCCCCGCAAAAACTGTAACCATAAATAGCGGATATCCACGGTGTGAATCTTGGCGAATGGCATAGTTGTCATCTACCACAAACGTGAACGTAACCACCTGTCTGTATCGGAATTCGATGTGTGAGTACATCGAATGAAGAAGTCGAGATAAACGACTCCGCGGTCGAGTGGGTGTGAAGGGCGGGAGGCCCGGCACAGTTTCAGTCGATAATGCTCTGCGTTGTACAGAATCTATGTACAGCTGGCTGACTTGCTCTACTTGTCCTTCACGCACTACTTGGCCAAGTTATATTTTTGTCTTTAGTAGTCTAAATATAGTCTAAAGGCCCTATAAACAAAAAATAATTTTCAGACTAGCTGGAAAGTTAGTCACAATTATTGTAACTAAAGTTATAAATTCTGTGTAGTTGTAATGTTTAGGAATAATTCAAGTAAAATACTGCAAGCCCACATGGAAAAGGTTTTGTGATGTTGAGAAAAGAATGGTAAAAAATGTTTAAATATTTGTACGTTTCTGAAAAAATGTAGGTTCTTGCGTGACTATAATATATATATTTTGCCCTCGGGCCCACAGTGTACAGTGTAAAAAGTAACTAGACATTGTAGTTCAGTTGCTCGTTGAGAAACTTCAAACCCTAGGTCGACCGCTTTGGGGAAAAACATAGTCAGCTGCTTGTCTCATTTACTAGTGTGTGAGACTCAGGCGATGGAGGGTTTTTTCCAAGCTCTCCAACTCATTCAAACATTTTTTCAGCGCCCATGATTCACATAGACGCAATATCATTCAGAAATGTACTGCGGGTATTGCCTTAGCAAATATAGTACGGCGCTCCCCTCTAATGGACTGTATTAGTAGGACCCATAATAAGTAAGGACGCCTTTTCCTACTAAGGTACATACAACCTGAATTTACGGCTTACTGATAAACGAGATTCATTAAAGCTGTATTTGTACAACTATTTTAAATTTGCAAGCAAAAACAGATGACGGTCGATGTTAGGCAGAATGAATCGTTCAGCTGAGTCCCGGCGCACCTGGTTTTTGCTTCTATACAAATAAATGTACACAAATCACATGAAGAGTTTATGTTAGTACTATATCTAACATACTAGCAATATGACTCGATATTGAAGTCTGAAGATAAGATAAGAAATGAGCGTTTTCCTTAGTAACCGTTGTGTTTTGTTACAGTGCCTTTGCCCAAGGACCGAGCCAGTCCTGGCGACCTTCAAGACGACTGCTACATCAAGTGCTCCTTCTGTGGCCAGGGTCTGCCGTCCTTCCAGGCGCTCAAGGAGCACATGGACTCATGTCATCCTGGCGGCGCCTTCCCCTGCGTCCACTGCGCTGCCACGTTCCCCTCACGCGACCAGTTGGAGCGTCATGAACAGCTGCACTCCGCCACTCAGCAAGTGGTGAGTCTTTGACTGTCCTTCATACCTCTAATCCCTCGCCTTTCATCCTCCCCCACACTTTCTCTTGATGACATTCAACATGAAGTAGAGTTATTCGACTGAAATAGTCTCAAGTCGTCCTTCTCAGTGATGTTACGTAATAAACCTATTTATAGTAACAGGACGTAACTTACTTCTTGTACAGAAACACCGCATGTGTGTGTGTGGGAGGTTACTTACTTGTACTAGCTTTAGCTGATCGTACCTTTAATAAATCGCTCAGAATGGAACTAATGAGGATGGTAGCACAGATAACTATCTTCACCTATAAAGCTCACAGTATACGGGAAAAGCATACACGCGGTTTAAGGAGTTTGTAGGCAACACGCACTGAGTTCAATCTGGCAACGCCGCCCAGTTCACAGCCGCTCGACGTGCTTTAAAGCGGACAGTTCACACACTACGAAACATTTGTTAACACTCTTTAGCATAGTAATGAGCTATCTGGGTATAGTTAGTTATCCCTGATGGTAGACTACGTAGATTCGACCTGTTCAAATTAAATGCATGTTTTAACACTCCAATCAGGTAGACCCTTAAAAAACCTGATCTAGCGTAGAAAATATATTTTATGTACAACTTTCTGATCTAAACAGTTAGAATATCACCAAGCTTAGCAATGACCGATGTTCCCTTTTCACGCGTGTCACTAGAAGCCATAAGGCCCTTCCACCCTCTCTACACTTACGTGTGAATTTTGGTGACCTATCTACGATCAGGTGGGTGACACTTCCCAAATCTATCGGTGATGGTTGAGTTTGGGATCCGATAATGTCATAGCTTCAACCAACATCAAACCCCACTAAACATAAAGCCGTTATACCAGAGTAACTCTTGTAACCGTGGCTTGTTTATTTTCAGGCTGATTTTTACGCGTAACTAATATTAAGTGCATCATTTTTATATGTTAGCACTCCGATGATGAAGATAAGAACAGAGAATGAAATCTCTTGAACATATTCTATGTAAACCGTTCCGAGCAGGGAGATGGCGAGATAACGTGCGTTATACAATCGAGTGATTCATTGTGTTTAATGATTATTTTGTTACGGAGTGGGATCTTGAAACGTAAATTGTAGTCAATGTAAATAGATGTGATTCACCGTGATGTGATTCTTACAGTCACTTTATAGAAAATTGCTCATGGTCTGCCTTTAGATCAAGAAGATTTTACAGAGGAGTAATGAGGAGAATCAAGAAAAAAATATATCTGTCGGACACTCTTTGGGGAAAACATGTAGGCTATTTGACATTTGTTTTTTTTTATATGTTTTTCAAAAATTCTCAGTCGAAGTGACGTTGAGTTTAAACACCCAAAACGTTCCCCTCTCATACTTCACTTCTGTGTTTACCTCGAACGAACCGATATTTACAAGTAGGGGCCATTTTGTGCTGAAAGATGAACAAAAAACGACTCGCTCTTGACCTAACGAAACCTTACTCTAACATGTTAAGAGTACCGTACTCTAACTCCCTTTTCTTAGCGTGAGATTAAATGTTGCTTTCAAATATTTAACATTTGAACGAGTGTTTTTTAACATTTTGCTGAAAATTTTAAACACATTCAAACTGTGAGCTCATATTTCTTAAGTGTTTAGAAAAAAGTAGTACATTAGTAACAATACGTTTTAAGAGTCTGCAGAGGCTGTCGGAGGCTGCTGCCTATGTTGGTTTTAATCCTATAAGAACAATATTTTTTCCGAACCGGACATACGATCACGCGTATCCAAATTAAACATTTATTTTTAAACGGGTTTTCCAAAGAAATTCAATTTGATCAATAGTTAAGTTGTGCGTTGGAATTGCTTTGCAAATTCCTAATTAGTTTTATAGAAAAAAATATAAAATATTTAGTTTAACGTTTTTATTTACACATATTTTTCAAAACTAGGCGAATGTATTCAAACTATCAAAAGCAAACTAAATGCGCAATATGATAACGTTTAAAATGACACATCATACACAACTTTTCGTCAATAAATAACGAAAAAATATGGATTCGCAAATAACATTGTTCTTATGGGACTAAAACCAACATGGCCGCCAGCCTTCACAGACTCTTAAATGCTCATTATAAGACCTATTCCATTTATTTTTCAAACAATTTAAAATGAGATAAGTTTGAAAATCGTACTTGAATGTAATTGTAATTCACCAACACTTTTTAAACACTTTTTTGTTTTAACTTCACTCGTTGAATAGTGTTCACGCACAGGCCTGCAGGCCCTTATAAACTGGCGAGTGAAGTTAAACAAAAATTGAAATTAATGATCATGTTTCTTATAAGTATTATTATTAAATTAGCTTCTCATCACTAAATAATACAACTTTTTTGAAATATATTTCGATTTAATTTCTAAAATAATTTTCAATCTCTTCTTTAAAAAATCAACATTGTTATTAACAGTAAATAATACAACAAGTTGTATTATTTAGTGATGAGAAACTAATTCAATTTTAATGCTTATAGTTATCACCATCACATACCGCAATGAATCATGTTTCTTGTTTGCTTAAACTGTTAATAGTTAAATTGTTTTATTCCTTGTGTTCGAGGCTAGTAGGTCTACTCCATCCAATGACAAAACATTTCCCGCAAGACAAAAACATGCCACAATGTGAGATCTGGACTAGTGAACTAGCTTAGGCCTATCTTAGGCAACTAAACTCACAACAAACTCAGCCCAGTTGTCGCGGTTCGCTAGTGGGGAATTGTGAGGAGCACCTCACTTTATTATAGTTAAGACGTAGATCGTTAGGTGGCCATCTTTTTTGATACGGCTGGCCCCGGGAGACGGCTGGATTTGGGAGGCATGTCAACTTAATAAATGATGCAAGTGGCCGTGGCATATGGGACTTAGGTCCATACCGCTACCGCTATCCCCACATCACCTTGTTGACTGAGAACCGCGTTCAATCCCTTGACGAAATTGTTTCTTCAGTTTTTAATCTTCAGTGTGCGTCTTTATTGTGCACACTGTACCGCAGTGCACACTATGTTGCCGTAGCGTTTATTGTGCACACTGTACCGCAGTGCACACTGTGTTGCAGTAACCTTTATTGTGCACACTGTACCGCAGTGCACACTGTGTTGCAGTAACCTTTATTGTGCACACTGTACAGCAGTGCACACTGTGTTGCAGTAACCTTTATTGTGCACACTGTACCGCAGTGCACACTGTGTTGCAGTAACCTTTATTGTGCACACTGTACCGCAGTGCACACTGTGTTGCAGTAACCTTTATTGTGCACACTGTACAGCAGTGCACACTGTGTTGCAGTTACCTTTATTGTGCACACTGTACCTCAGTGCACACTGTGTTGCAGTAACCTTTATTGTGCACACTGTACCGCAGTGCACACTGTGTTGCAGTAACCTTTATTGTGCACACTGTACAGCAGTGCACACTGTGTTGCAGTAACCTTTATTGTGCACACTGTACCGCAGTGCACACTATGTTGCAGTAACCTTTATTGTGCACACTGTACCGCAGTGCACACTGTGTTGCAGTAACCTTTATTGTGCACACTGTACCGCAGTGCACACTGTGTTGCAGTAACCTTTATTGTGCACACTGTACCGCAGTGCACACTATGTTGCAGTAACCTTTATTGTGCACACTGTACCGCAGTGGACACTGTGTTGCAGTAACCTTTATTGTGCACACTGTACCGCAGTGCACACTATGTTGCAGTAACCTTTATTGTGCACACTGTACCGCAGTGCACACTGTGTTGCAGTAACCTTTATTGTGCACACTGTACCGCAGTGGACACTGTGTTGCAGTAACCTTTATTGTGCACACTGTACCGCAGTGCACACTGTGTTGCAGTAACCTTATTGTGCACACTGTACCGCAGTGGACACTGTGTTGCAGTAACCTTTATTGTGCACACTGTACCGCAGTGGACACTGTGTTGCAGTAACCTTTATTGTGCACACTGTACCGCAGTGCACACTGTGTTGCAGTAACCTTTATTGTGCACACTGTACCGCAGTGCACACTGTGTTGCAGTAACCTTTATTGTGCACACTGTACCGCAGTGCACACTGTGTTGCAGTAACCTTTATTGTGCACACTGTACCGCAGTGGACACTGTGTTGCAGTAACCTTTATTGTGCACACTGTACCGCAGTGCACACTATGTTGCAGTAACCTTTATTGTGCACACTGTACCGCAGTGCACACTATGTTGCAGTAACCTTTATTGTGCACACTGTACCGCAGTGCACACTATGTTGCAGTAACCTTTATTGTGCACACTGTACAGCAGTGCACACTGTGTTGCAGTAACCTTTATTGTGCACACTGTACCGCAGTGCACACTATGTTGCAGTAACCTTTATTGTGCACACTGTACCGCAGTGCACACTGTGTTGCAGTAACCTTTATTGTGCACACTGTACCGCAATGCACATTGTGTTGCAGTAAACGAGTCGTTATTGTGATCGCCGTACTCCAACGTGTTCAAGCTATGAACCTTGTGTACTGTAGGCTACCCAAGTAGCACATATCACCTGCGGTTACTGATAACGACCGCCTTATCAGTGACTGACCAGACATCCACAGTCTGTCAATCGTCTGAGTGACCTTTTTGGTTCCATTGTTTACTTACTTAAATCATAAATCTTACAAAAGATCGTTGTTTAAATGGTATAGGCTTCATCATCTGTGTTTTATGCATAAAATATCAACTTTATAACTATTATGAAAATAATCTTTCCATAATAGTAAAATTAATATTATTCATTAATTTAATTAATTAGTTTTCCTTTAAAATTGAAATTTAGATCCTAATAAATAATACATTGATTACAAAAGTATATTTTATTTTGTTATCAACTCTGTTAAAATCTTTATTTGTATTATTTCTTT
This sequence comes from Stictocephala bisonia, assembly GCA_035578905.1. NCBI lineage: Eukaryota > Metazoa > Arthropoda > Insecta > Hemiptera > Membracidae > Stictocephala > Stictocephala bisonia. The sequence continues at coordinate 1,150,545 of JAQJVL010000063.1, read as the reverse complement.
CATTGGCAGATAAATGCTTATTTGTTTATAAAAAATTAGGCTAGTTGTACACAGATAATGTGACGGCATGATTCACACTTGCTCGGACACATAACTAATGTACGGTAACTCCTTATTTGACAACTGGACCTCCTAATAGCGAAGATTGATTATTTTTAAAACGGGTTCAATCGTCAAACATGTTATTTAAAGCCTTCTAACAATAATTTACGTCCTGGATAACTAGTGTCTGTTTGAAAGGAAATTTAAAGACATTTTTGTGTAAAAGTAAATAAATTGCTAGCAATATTTTTTTCATGATTCTCATTAATTTAGTTGTTCAAAGTTTTAAATAACACGATAATCATGCTCTTAAAGAAAAAATCAAAAATATGCATATATGAGGAAATCCACATGAGAGACATACACTATCGTGATAAATAATGTTAATATTTAATTATGTCTACAAGTTTTAATTATTCCAAATTATCATTGGATATATAGCTAGCTATAACTATTCCAACGACAGGGTCCTAACTATATCCGGTGGGGACAGAATTTCGAATGGTATATCGATCACTTATATCGATGTAGCGTGAAATCGATCGAAGCTGATGTATTTAGTGTGATAAATGTGCGCTAGGTGACGCCGGTGACGCGGCCCGGTTATTTATCGAGTGTGACCAGGGGTAATTGCCTCGACAAAAAATGGCCGCCGTCCAAAATCCCGAGATAAATCAAAACTGGTGACAACAGGTGGACGGCTGTGGAGTCCTTCTTGTCGGCCTGTCACCGGCGTAAGTAACCAAGGGTGTATGTGTTGAAAGTGATTCATGTGTGCAGCGACGGCTACGCGTGAAACATCCCAACACGTCGCCTGCTCTAACCTCCTTAATTATAGCTCATTGTACCACACTTCAGTTACGTAATATTCACCGCTATAAACAAAACATACCTTCCTAATATTATTGTAGATAATATGGGGCTACAAATCCTACACTGCAGATTATTGGCAAACTTCCACCCACCATACAAACAAACACTCGCTTACATTATAACTCTCCTGCCCAACTATACACAGTAATTCAACACACCAACCAACGAAAGCACAAACTAACTTCTGTCCACTTTCACACAATTTCCAAACCTATCCTCTGCCTACTAACAAACACTCATACAAACTCACCTGTCCACCTTCACACAATCTTCTAACAAACACACTGACAGGAGAGTTTGTGTGTGTGTGTGTTATTGGACAGCGTAATGGTTTGAAGATTGTATGAGGGTGGACAGTTGAGTGATGATTAAAATCTATCACTCAACTGTCTTTTCTACTAAGCTAATCTTTTCCTACTAAGTATTGTTATTTCACAGTATTATTTGTTTTAATGTTTGTTTAGGCTAGTAATGCACTATTTCATACATATATCTTCATCTTGATTGGTTATGTTTTACAGTCTGTATTTATTATCATGGATATGTGGCCTAACCGTTCATGGTAGTTATAATAGATTTTATAGCCAATTTAATGTTTCTTTAATTTTTTTTTCTTTTTTTTTAAATTGTGTTTTTATTGTATATATTATTATTGACGAATTTCGCTTGTTTGAATGTACATAAAAATTAATTATGTTGTAGCCATCTCTTTGCCATAGTAGGTATAGGTGCAATTTTGTAAAAGGATGCATACCGTAAACAATGTAATAGTAATAACTAACACACACACAAACTCATCTGCCAAACATACACACCCGCTGCCCAATAACAAATACACACTACTTGATAACTCCAAGAACGCACAATAGACTATGCTTATACATTCACAAAACTTGTAGTATGCTGATGATTGCTCTAACTGATGATAACGGAAAGTATGTTTAAAAGAGCGTTCATTCTTTATAGACATTACAAATTGAATTTGTCAAATGTGTCTGGATAGATTACAGTACAATAAACACCACTTAAAAAAAGTCATCCTCTCAACAAGTAGCGAACAAATGTCATAATTTCCTTTATCCAAGCAAAATCAATAGCTTTTTTCACTGATTACAGATATTGAGATAAGTAGGCGGGCGAGCGTGCGGTGTTCCCACAGTGCAGCGCGGCCGGCAGACAGCTGTACAAGTGATCACGGCTCTGACGTCACGTGACCTGTCGCTCTGCGAGGTCATACGGAATTAATCTGCGACCATCTGTGTGCCTAGGCCTCTCAGCCTCCGGCTGAGACCCGTAATTATTGTTTTATCCAAATTATGTACACTCCACTTCACTCGTCAACACGAACGGGTAGTTAACAGATAGCTGCCGCAGGCTAACTTATTATTAATAAGTAATGCATGCACTGTTTAATATCCTCAATTTTATAATTTTTTGATCACCAAGCATAGTTTGGGCTATCAAAGATTTGTCATGCTTAGTTTGGGCAAAAAAAGACTCATCAAGCTTAGTTTGGGCTATCAAAGACTCTTTATGCTTAGTTTGGGCCATCAAAGACTCTTTATGCTTAGTTTGGGCCATCAAAGACTCGTCATGCTTAGTTTGGGCTATCGAAAACTCGCGATGCTTAGTTTGGGCCATAAAAGACTCACCAAGCATAGTTTGGGCTATCAAAGACTCGTCATGCTTAGTTTGGGCCATCAAAGACTCGTCATGCTTAGTTTGGGCCATCAGTCTCGTCATGCTTAGTTTGGGCTATCAAAGACTCGTCATGCTTAGTTTGGGCCATCAAAGACTCGTCATGCTTAGTTTGGGCCATCAAAGACTCGTCACGCTTAGTTTGGGATAACAAAGACTCGCCATGCTTAGTTTGGGCTATCAAAGACTCGCCATGCTTAGTTTGGGATAACAAAGACTCGCCATGCTTAGTTTGGGCTATCAAAGACTCGCCATGCTTAGTTTGGGATAACAAAGACCCGCCATGCTTAGTTTGGGCTATCAAAGACTCGTCACGCTTAATTTGGGCCATCAAAGACTCGTTATGCTTAGTTTGGGCTATCAAAGACTCGCCATGCTTAGTTTGGGATAACAAAGACTCGCCATGCTTAGTTTGGGCTATCAAAGACTCGTCATGCTTAGTTTGGGCTATCAAAGACTCAGCATACTTAGTTTGGTATTGAAATGACTTTAATTGCGTCCATTTTATGTAAAAAAGACTTGTTTGTTTTGCGTTACAAAAATCATGACTAGGCCTATTTAAAAATAGGCACGTAATTGTCTAACGTTTTATTTTTAATGAAGTTAGTGTATTTCTGCCAATGAGGTGCAAGATATGACATTCTCATTCCAGTGGTAGAGCTTTACATTACAGTATGCATAAAGCTTGAAATATAATGTGGGTTTATGTCTTATGAGTGACCCACCATCCCACCCAGTGTTTATTACGCGCACAGTGGTGGCAAATTAAGTGATTCGTGGGTATTCAGTATGAAAATGAAATAAATAAACATGAAACAATGAAACGAAAATGTATGGTTCCTTACGCATAAATTAAACTATTAAATGTGTTATTAAAATTAAATCTCACTACATCAATTATAACATTTTTTGTTGCTGTAAACTCTACGTTTAAAATTAAATGACAACAACTTGGATTCACAATAGAGCCAAAATAAAGGATTGTATAATATATATATGCTACAAAAATACGAAAAAAATTAACACTAAGTATTTCATTAAATTTGATGCCATTCAAAGAGCCGTTTTGCTTCTCGAAAAACGCCAAAAAATGGGTTCCTATTTCCAGGATTCGGTCCTTAATAATGATCGTATTGTGTTACTTTAAGTGTCATTTAATAGGCGAAGAACTGTTCTAGTGACCACAAGTTGGCTTTTGGAAAAGAATTAATATTTAAATACTTTTTCATGGTTAAATATGTGAAACTTTAAATACCATTCTTGATGATTTTGCATTTAAAACTCGTAATATCAACTTATGGTCCACTAGATTGGACCTTTAATAATAGACTTATTATAATAATAAATACGAACCGTTCAGTTGAAATAGCAAAGCACGTTTTGGTCCGCTGACTGTAAAATTGCATTGTTGCTATAGGGCTGGTTCGGGCTGTCGGCTTTCCAGCGTTGGCTTGGCAGTTAAGGAACAGCCTTAAGAGCAACTAAGTATGGTCTAATGTTTAACTATTTCACTCAAGACATCATTGGGATATTGTCGTGATTAGTAATGGAGGATAGTAGTCCTCACTACCGCCCGCAAACCATCTAAAAGCACAACACTGATTACTCAACGATGTAAAAAGCTTACATTAGCAACAGCTCCTTCAAATACATCGGAACGCAATTTAGGTACTTTAGAGTACCTACATTGCATTCGGTGCCGTACGATCTTGTAGGCCAACTCGTACATAGCAGCAGCCCTTATTTTCGGCGCACAAATTACGTGCACCCAAGATTGAAGGTTATTTTATTTACTAAAAACTAAGAGGCCTATAAAAACTCCAATCACACCATTGTTTTTATCGTTTAATTGTGCGTTATCAAACATGCATATTTATATTTTATTTTAAGTTTCGATAATTTTTATTCTAGTGGGAACAAAAAAATAACGGAATTTTAACTAGTTTTGTGTACATAAAATTTACACAGTTAATATTGAAAAACTGGTAAATTTATGACATTTATATTTTATTTCGTGGTTGTTAGGACTGGTTTCTATAAGTTTTATACATTGTAGAGTTTTAACTTTTCAAGAATCCCTCTTATCTTTACTTATCGATTCCCTGAAACATTGTTTTCTTGGCTTCTAGAGGTCGTAAAATTAATTACTTGGTCTTGTTGTAATCCTTATGACATTTTGACATGTATAGCTACGGTAAATTACTTTTATATGTGTAAATAAATGCAGTGATTTTAATTGGATTTAAATAAATTAAAATAACTTTAAATTGATACATTTAAATGGATTTGAATCAATATAAAATCACTGAATTTACTTACACATATGAAGGTCATGTATTTTAACTATACATATCATAAGGATTACAACAAGACCAAGTAATTAATTTTAGGAGCTCTAAAAGCCAAGAAAACAATGTTTCAGGGAATGACAAGAACTGTTTTTCTTGAAAAATTAAAATTCTAAAATTTATAAAACTAGTAGAAGACATTCATATTAACCACGTATCAAAATATAAATGCGATAAAATAACTTTTTTTAGTAATGACGGTGTACATTTGATGTACTGTACAGTGAAAACTAGTTAAATTCCGGTACTTTTTTTCCAAATAGTATAAAAATTATTGAAACTTATAATAATAAAATATAAATATGCATATGTCCTAACGCACATCGAGAAAAACAATGGTGTGATTGGAGTTTTCATAGGCCTCTTAGTTTTTAGTTACAACCTTCAAACTCGGATATACGTAATTTCTGCGCCGACAGTAGTGATTTTTGCCCCATATACACACACATCCAATCGTCCTCTAGTAACATATTTTAAAATAAAACAAAAGTTAAAGTTAAAGATCGTCTTATTTTACCAGGCGAAGTTAGGGCTAAGAAGCCCTCTCTCTAATACTTAACCTGATGACCACCACCAGTGACTGGGCAGGCGGGCTGCCACGCTCGATGTTGCTTGACTCCGTTATGTTGCGGTAACGTCGGAACCCTCCAGTCAAGACCACTGGCAATTGACACAAAATAGTAAAACAATAGTAGTCAATTGATCATGAACTGCCTATCACATATTTTGGCGTTTTCACGACTACTGTTTTAAAATGAAGAATAGATTTAAAAAAACTTACATATACGTATCTGTACGTTTATATGAAGTCTCTGCTTACCACATATCACTAATGTATCAACGAGACCACATAGGTGAAATGCCAAACTACAGGCCAAACGGTCACTTGCCTACGTAAACTATAATTCGATCTTGTTTTAGTAAGTCGAAGGCAACAGTAATTGAAATATGGAATTGGTAATTATTTTGTAAAAGCGTTGTAGTAAAATTGGAGCTATTGCTAAAACTGAACATCTAAAAAAGGTAACATGAAATAAAACGTTTGAATCATTATCATCAAACCATATCTTGTTAATAACATTTTTGGACTGGAAAAATAATGTCGAAACTTCAATATAGCCTATGCCATACATAATTTTTATATTAAGTTAAGAATTTTTCACGATTTAAATATTTCCCACTTCTTGTTTAACACTTCACCAATTATTGGGGCTTTGTAGAAATGTGCCTTTGAAAATCACAGAATAGTACCTGATCAAGCACACCGTACACGGACCTTCCTGCATGTACAGTACTCGGTTTTACGCTACTTTAGCGTGGATGAGACGATCCTTTTGAATGATAAAGCCGATTTTAAAGAACAAATCTTTCGTTTTTGCTGTTTTTATTATAATTTATCGATTAATGTTTCAATATCTTTCGGTGGTTTTGTGAGCTTCTGACGTGTCTTACTTTGTCAGGAAGGGCGCAGACAGCGTCAACTGGTTGAAGAACTTCCAACACTATCGGTAAATACCGTAATTATTGTCCTTCGTGATAGGTTCGCGGAGTTGTTTGATATCTGGCCGTCTCTCAAAGCAGCCATAACAGCCCCTTCACTTTGTCAGCGTGAAATCTTTTTTTATAACTCATCAAATTCTAAAATAACGCCGGGTCTGGGGAACGTCTTAGGGACATGTTTCGGGCTTGACGGTCCTCCGACCAATCCCAGTTACAGCCGTAAAAAGAAATCGCGCCAAAACTATAAAACAGAAAAGTAAACATTAAATTAATTCTGGGGACTCTCTGGGTGGGAATTTTAACGACACTAGGTTGGCAACAGTTGCCGCCTGGGGCTTTTGGTCTGTAGGTTGGTACAATAGCGTACTCTGTTCGTGTTCAGGTAGGCTGGCCGTCCGCCCTAAGTTCTCGGAATGGTGGTAAAATGGTCAAGGTTAATTCCCTGCAGTCAACCGGCTGCCATATATTTTCTTTGAGACCGGTTTTGAGCTGAATGAGTGGACCTGGAGGATCAGACCACCTTCAAAAGGTGCCGGGGCAGCCATGATGGAATTCCAAGACTGAGCTCGTACAAAACGCTTTGGTATTGTGGCGATTGGTTGTCAACAGCTTTTTAACAGCAATGAAGGGTTTTAAACGGTCTACTGTAAGAATGTTTTTCAATACGTATATTTCTCATATTGTAAGCAAAAGATAATATAATTAGACTGAACTTTCAATTACACGTGTTATTCTATTCTCAACAAGTGATTTTTTTTTTTTATTGTGACCATTTTGTATCCACCTTAAAATAAACCAATCCAAAATCAAAGATTTGTGTAAAGCAACTGACTTTAAGTTTCTGATCCGACAGTACAACCTATTGTAAAGTTCTACAAGTTACAACTGAAATTATAAATATTTAAAGCTGGGAAGCCGAAATAAAGTCAATTGGAATCTATATTAGGCTTGTATTAAGATCCTAAAATTAAGAAAAAGACATATATTTGTATCTCTAGCCTACTCTAAATCTTACTCTATCCGGAGTAAATTAAGGAACGGAACAGGAGAATACACGTTATTTTGGAAATAATTTATTTTAATTCACAGGTATGCATCTTTTACCAGGATCTTACATGTACGATTTTGTTTTCCGGACATTTTTGATAGTATCTTTGAGTCAGGGCGTTGGGCTCTGCCACTCCTCTGGGATGACACACTGGAGGACGGTGTACACTCCCAGATATTAATTAATCGTGGGTTGTTGCGGCACAAAAAGTCTGGTATAAACACGGCAGGCGTGCCCGGCCAAGCCTTGAAACACAAGGGTCCCTTGTTGAGCCGCATTCCTCCATCAATGGGCGCTTTCAGCCTCCAGGTCTACTGGAGTCGTTCCCACTCGACAAATTACAGACCCATTTCCTAGTTGCCTTGCTTTTGGAAATCTTGATTCTATTTTATAACCATCTAACAAGCACGACTGAAAATACCGATACTTGCAGATTAAAATACAACTGAACGATTATAGTTTATCCAAAGCATTTAAAATGCTAAAATTTATATTTTGAAATTAGCATAGACTTTTGACTTTGAGGAAATGTTTAGAGATTATTGTAGTATGACCACTATGATGAAATTATTACTTGTCATTTAAAATATGCAGAATTTCATAATTCAATTCAGATGAGATGACTAAACATAACGTTAAGTAAACTCCGTAAATAAAATCATCGTATTACATATCTGCATCGATTAAATGTTATACAGTTCGTCTCATATGGACAATATGAACTTAACAAAATATAATTTTATGGTAAAAATATTAACAATTTACTACTTAATGTTGTAGTCTAGGATAATGACATAATCCCAATGAACTTTCTTAGGCGGAGGGGGTTATGGAGTGGTCGGTTATCTTGGATTTATTCTTTATAAGACCGGATAAATCAAATCAAAAAATCTTTATTTAGAAAATCAGTTACACAATTGCATAATAGCGTCAAAATTTTCTTTGTTGTTTAGTACACAAAATGGATTTTAAACATTAGCGAACAATACAATAATTGCATAACTACTTATTATATACACTTATGCCTAACATTAGTATTAGCATAAGCTTAGCAAGACAGATAATCCGTAAGGCTGTAGTAATGCTTATCCATCAAGTAGTTCTTCACTGCGTTACCAAAAGGCCTGCAACCAATACCAGCCCTAAGCTGTGACGTCACAACATGAGCAGCGCGGCCTGGAAATCTAGGGGGCCTTGCCTGCAACCCTAAGCTCGTCCGGCAGTGTTATAGAATCTGATACCATTGTAGGCTATAAGAGATGTTTGGTGAAAAAAACTTGTTTTATGTTTGGAATCGTAAGAATATTTCTGTTATGAAAATTTTTTGGTGTTGCAGTTCAGTTGTTAAACAGAGAAAAGTTTTTTTTACAAAAAGTAGAGTGTAACGAATGTATATAGATGGAAATGTTAATATCTTATTATATTTAAACAGATTTTTACAATTATAACGATTTGGTTTCTTAAAAACGGTTCTAATTGCTTTTTTTTTTTTGTAGTTTGAACAAAAATTCAGTCTTTGTAGACTCATGACCGCAGACCACAACAGAATAAGTTAGGAATGGATAAAGTAAACCATAATATGCTGTAAGTAAAACATCTGAATTCGAGAATTTAGACAAGCAAGACAAGCAAAAATACCAGAAGACATTTTTTACAAACAGAATCTACATGGATGTTCTGTAAGCCATAAAACAATGCTGATAACCCAATGTTTTACGTATTTTTCCGATAAAATTAGGAGTTATGTGTGTCATTTTGTTAGTACTATATTGTAATGTCGAATGTTTGTTGATCAGCGCATTTAATTTTTTTAAATTTTAATGCTTATGATACACGTACTTGTTCATTTTAATTTGAACATTTATCAAATACTAGCCAACGTCACACAACACAAATTTATTACGATATAAGTACAAAATGTAAGATAAAACTATTATAGTGATAGATAAAATTGTTATGCTGACTGACAACTAATTAATTGAAACAAAATCCCTAAAATAATTTGGAAACCCCAGTAAAAGCTATCAACATTAGGCATTTATTCAATAATTTTTAAAATTTTAAATGAGCTAATAAACAAATTATTTAAAGCACCATAACTGTAGCTATTTTATGCTTGAGCTGAGAAAATTTAACACTGGTCTTATTGAAAATAAACTCATGTTGGACGGAAGTGGCCACATTTCTTATCACTACTGACTACAACCCCTTGATGTTAAAAATCAATAAGATTATAACAAGAGGATAGTCGATATAATCGATATAATGTTTGCATTCATTAGTAGGCTATATTACCCTAATATCAATTCAGATGCGTTCTTTAAGAGTCTGCAGAGGCTGTCGGAGGCGATCATGTTGGGTTTTAATCCCATAAGAATAATGTTATTCTCGAACCGGACGTACGCTCACGTATTCAAACTAAATAGTTATTTTTAAACGGATTGTTTGCAATCAAATTTCATTTGATCAAGAATGAGTTTGCAAGTTGGAATTGCATTGCAAATTCCTAATTAGTGTTGTGGAAAAAATATAGACTATTTTGAGTTTGAAGTTTGTATTTTCATCTATTTTTCAAAACCAGGTGTATTTATTCAAAATGTCAAAAGCGAACCCAATGCGCAATGAGATAACGTTTAAAATAACACCTCATTCACAACTTTTGGTCAATAAATAACGAAAAAATATGGATTCACAAATAACATTGTTCTTATGGGTTTAAAACCAACATGGCCGACAGACTCTGAAGACTGTGAATGGAGAAATCATTTTTAGTTAATAGCCTTTATGTTGAAAGAATTGTAACTATTTATGTCTCACTAGAGAATACATGTTAGCTAAACGGCACCCGGTGCTGCTAACAGTTCCTAGACTCAAAACGTTTGTGGTATTGTGCAAGTGGATGCGATTACAAAGCAAAGTTAGGTGAGTTCTGCGAGACAGCGGCAGCGGTCAGCCACACCAGCTGATAACGAACACCTCTGTCATCACTTCATCGTCCTTATCAGCTTACTCGGTCCATGAGTGCTGACTTTATCTCCGTGACTCAATTTGACCGCACATTTATAAATAAAATTGTTACACTTTCACTCGGGAGAGGTTTTGTCCTGACCTGTCACATAGTTAAGCAGCTTTTACCTAAGTGGAATGTATCGGGCGTTTTAAAAAAGTGCCTACAAATCTAAATTTTGATTATACATTCTTCTCATATAATAAAACAATAAATAAAAGAATAATGTTTTTATCCGTTTTATGAGAAGTGTTCGTTTGCGTTTTTATCCGACAATTAATTCTAACCATGGAACGGATCGTGTGTTTTATTGAATTTGAATAATTTAAAATCCTATATTTGTAGTAGGCCTATTACAGTATGTATCTAATAGGCATGTTTTAAAATTAATTTAATATAAAATTTCAACGATTACGCAAGTCCAGTCACGTACTTCCAACCGCAGATCTGCGCGTCAGACGTGTCAATCAGGCAGGTCCAGGGTCAACTTGGCAGCGTATTTTTACAAAAATATTTGACCTCTTGTTTCAAAATGGAAGTCGTCAAAATGGAAAACGTAGTATACCACGATTACAATGGTATACTGGGTTTATTATCAATTAAGAACAAACCAAAATAAATAATCTTAGGACATAGTGTAATAATGGACTTGTTGCCTATATTGAGCGAGTCATTATAAAATGATGTTCTTATATAGTCCCATGTACATTATTTTTAGCTAATATTACAACTATTCGTTTGATAACGCTGGAAACACTTCTCTAAATGACTGTCACGGTCAGTCGGTGTATCTGCCTAGACATGTTTAATTAGTTGTACTATATTTGTTTATTATTTACCTTTAGCCTATATGTTATGGTATTTTATAACTCTTACATTTGGATCTGAATCACCAGTTAAACAAATAAACGGTCCACGATTTCTAATAATCTTTTTAACTTTTTTTAGCATTTGAGTGTCATGATTCATATTTATTATCCCCACGACTATAATCGTCTTCAGCCATAGTCCATGCATAAAACTAAAAATAAACAAATATTGACGCGATAAAAAGTTAATCTGAATTTCATATTTTATTACAATTAGCATGTGTTACACAACTTAACAGTGGCAGTGCGTAGCGCTAGTCAAGCATGTATTTTGGAATTTTTACAAATTAAATCATCTAGTATATATAAAGTTTGAATGAAAATATTTTGATTTTTCGTAAGATATGATTAAAATAAATATTTTAGTTTCTTTAAACATTTGCAGCTTTGTAAATCTCCAACAAATTTACCTATCATGAACAAACCAATAAAAAAAAACAATTTTCAAACAACAGTTAATATAAATGGGCGAATTGCACAAACCGAGACACATAACATAAAAAAGTTTATTCGTTTCAAATATTATTGTTTAATCATATGCTTGTTTGATCAGATGCTTGTTTAATCAGATGCTTTTTTAATCAGATGCTTGTTTAATCAGATGCTTGTTTAATCAGATGCTTGTTTAATTAGATGCTTGTTTAATCAGATGCTTGTTTAATCAGATGCTTGTTTAATCAGATGCTTGTTTAATTAGATGCTTGTTTAATCAGATGCTTGTTTAATTAGATGATTGTTTAATCAGATGCTTGTTTAATCAGATGCTTGTGTTAATCAGATGCTTGTTTAATCAGATGCTTGTATTAATCAGATGCTTGTTTAATCAGATGCTTGTGTTAATCAGATGCTTGTTTAATCAGATGCTTGTTTAATCAGATGCTTGTTTAATCAGATGTTTGTGTTAATCAGATGCTTGTTTAATCAGATGCTTGTTTAATCAGATGCTTGTTTAATTAGATGCTTGTTTAATCAGATGCTTGTTTAATTAGATGTTTGTTTAATCAGATGCTTGTTTAATCATTGCTTGTTTAATTAGATGCTTGTTTAATCGGATGCTTGTTTAATTAGATGCTTGTTTAATCATATGCTTGTTTAATCAGATGCTTGTTTAATCAGATGCTTGTTTAATCAGATGCTTGTTTAATCAGATGCTTGTTTAATTAGATGCTTGTTTAATCAGATGCTTGTTTAATCAGATGCTTGTGTTAATCAGATGCTTGTGTAATCAGATGCTTGTTTAATCAGATGCTTGTGTTAATCAGATGCTTGTTTAATCAGATTCTTGTTCAATGAGATGCTCGTTCAATCAGATGCTTGTTCAATCAGATGCTTGTTTAATCAGATGCTTGTTCAATCAGATGCTTGTTTAATCAGATGCTTGTGTTAATCAGATGCTTGTCAGATGCTTGTGTTAATCAGATGCTTGTGTTAATCAGATGCTTGTCAGATGTTTGTGTTAATCAGATGCTTGTGTTAATCAGATGCTTGTCAGATGCTTGTGTTAATCAGATGCTTGTGTTAATCAGATGCTTGTCAGATGCTTGTGTTAATCAGATGCTTGTGTTAATCAGATGCTTGTTTAATCAGATGCTTGTGTTAATCAGATGCTTGTTTAATCAGATGCTTGTGTTAATCAGATGCTTGTGTTAATCAGATGCTTGTGTTTATCAGATGCTTGTGTTAATCAGAATGCTTGTGTTAATGAGATGCTTGTGTTAATCAGATGCTTGTCAGATGCTTGTGTTAATCAGATGCTTGTGTTAATCAGATGCTTGTGTTAATCAGATGCTTGTGTTAATTAGATGCTTGTGTTAATCAGATGCTTGTCAGATGCTTGTTTAATCAGATGCTTGTGTTAATCAGATGCTTGTTTTAAATTGAACTAGACTAGAGTATTATTTTATTTCCAAAATTCTCAGTTCAAAGAACTAAACTTGGCTCAGTGGCTAAAAGTTGAAAGTTAACTCTTAATAATCGTTTTATTTTAGGGGATTTAACTATAAATGTTAAACTAAAACTCAAACTCTTAATTGGCCAAAGTCAACAACGCAATTTACTTTACCCTAGTCACACTACAACAGTGGACATGGCTACGAATAAAAATAAATAACAAAACAACATTTACAAACCAAGTCGTTTACTGTTAAGTCTGTAATGGCACGACATGTACAAAAATTAAATAAAAGAAACATAGTTATAAAAGTAAAACAATGCGTTCCCCGCCTCGTCGTCCACACAGTTCGGGTATCGCGAATGACATTTTTTAGCCTGTGAAAGAGCGCACCCGTCGTAGCACTGGTGTTTCTCAGAGTTAAAAAGTTCCTCCCCCCCAAGAGAGCAGACGACACTTTTTCACCGCTTCTCCAGGAAATAAAGTCTTCATCAACCCTTGAAGGGGGGAGGAGGTCTACGGGCAATTAATTTCGCACAGATTCGCCTGACATAATGACGACAAATCTGCAATGCTAATTCACAGTTTTTAATTAACGGACTGTTGGCAGAACACCTACGTGCGACTGGAGAGAAGAATTATTGCTCGCCATTGGCTTTGCCGCTGCAGTTTCACGTTGAAATTGTTCATTTTATATATCTTTGTATGCTGTATTGACACTAAATTATATAAATTTTATCATAACTGCATATAAATTCAGCGTCAGATTAACATGTGACGCAAAGGATTATAAAATGGAGTGTTATTTGGGTCAGTAGTAATATCTGATATCTACATCGCACTTTACGTTACAGCGTTGACTTGCTCGTTCGCCATCTTGCACCTCGGCCGGTGCGAAGCAGATGTGCCCGACCTTCTTTTTTGCCCTCCCCCACCCATCCCCAGACACCTGTTTTCATGATAAACATCCTGGCTGCCTGGTGTTGGGTGTTTCTTTGTCTACACCCCCTCCGACCCCCTAATTTATCATTCTGGCTAACCTCGTTTTGTTTTTATCTTAGTTCACTTTTTACCTTACCTCTCTATCCTCGTCACCTGCGCCCCTTCTCCTGATCAACGTAGATCTACCGTCTCAACTTTATGGCTCTTATAAGTCTAAGTCTACACGCTGGTCATTTCGTCGTTAACACTTTAGACGAATTGTTCTGATTTTTAGTGTTTAGTGACTCGAGCTATCAAAGACCGAACAGTCAGGTTTGTTTATTAAGCCAGTCAGAGAGTTGTCGGCTACACTCAAGGTTGGGCTGCCAGCAAAGTTCCACGGCCCGGATCGTGGGCCTATCTATCACTTCCTCTCAGATACCATGGTCGCTGTCTAATTGCCAGATGTGCTGTCGGCACTTGATAGCAGGCAGCTTATCTGACGGCCTTGGCCGCAACTCACAAGGGATTTACATTCAACTGCCAGTGACTGTTCACACTGTATATCGTGTATTATTTGAAAGCCTTTTCTGTAACTCGCCAGGGATATTTAACTGCTCGTGGCTGTTTAGACTGTACATCGTACATTATCTGACGGCCTTGTCCGCAACTTGCCAGGGATATCCACTCAATTGCTCATGGCTGTTCACACTGTACATCGTACATTATCTGACGGCCTTGTCCGCACTTGTCAGGGATATCCACTCAACTGCTCATGGCTGTTCAGACTGTACATCGTACATTATCTGACGGCCTTTTCTGCAACTTGACTGACGGCCTTGTCCGCAACTTGCCAGGGATATCCACTCAACTGCTCGTGGCTGTTCAGACTGTACATCGTACATTATCTGACGGCCTTTTCTGCAACTTGACTGACGGCCTTGTCCGCAACTTGCCAGGGATATCCACTCAACTGCTCGTGGCTGTTCAGACTGTACATCGTACATTATCTGACGGCCTTGTCCGCACTTGTCAGGGATATCCACTCAACTGCTCATGGCTGTTCAGACTGTACATCGTACATTATCTGACAGCCTTGTCCGCAACTTGTCAGGGATATCCACTCAACTGCTCATGGCTGTTCAGACTGTACATCGTACATTATCTGACGGCCTTGTCCGCACTTGTCAGGGATATCCACTCAACTGCTCATGGCTGTTCAGACTGTACATCGTACATTATCTGACGGCCTTGTCCGCAACTTGCCAGGGATATCCCCACTCAACTGCTCGTGGCTGTTCAGACTGTACATCGTACATTATCTGACGGCCTTGTCCGCACTTGTCAGGGATATCTACTCAACTGCTCATGGCTGTTCAGACTGTACATCGTACATTATCTGACAGCCTTGTCCGCAACTTGCCAGGGATATCCCCACTCAACTGCTCGTGGCTGTTCAGACTGTACATCGTACATTATCTGACGGCCTTGTCCGCAACTTGCCAGGGATATCCCCACTCAACTGCTCGTGGCTGTTCAGACTGTACATCGTACATTATCTGACGGCCTTGTCCGCAACTTGCCAGAGATATCCCCACTCAACTGCTCGTGGCTGTTCAGACTGTACATCGTACATTATCTGACGGCCTTGTCCGCAACTTGCCAGGGATATCCCCACTCAACTGCTCGTGGCTGTTCAGACTGTACATCGTACATTATCTGACGGCCTTGTCCGCAACTTGCCAGGGATATCCACTCATGACCAGTAGACTGTTGTTGGACGACTTTATAAACAAGTCATACAACAAACACATTGATTCTGCCGTCAGATGACTTTTGTCTCATTACGTTAAATTATTATAAATGATTTTGTTTAGTAACTGTTATTGTTGAACCGAGATATAATGTACTTTGTTTGATTTTCACAGCTTTTGAATAAATTATACTGTAAAAATAGTTTTACCTTGAAGTTTATCATTTTAAATGGCAGCCATTTAAAAATAGAAATATTAATGTAGTGATATTTCTTCTGATACTTTAAAAGATGTACTGTACACCAAAACAAAATGTATTGCCATTTTAATCTGTTCACTAGCAATGTTTTAACAGTTTTTATTACTGTCGTTAAATTTGTTATACAACAATCATCTTATAGACGTTATAGGCTAAAGCAATAGATTCATTCAAGGCAATATTAGTAAATCAGGGAATAAGTTAAGTAAACAATAGAGCCGCGGGACCACGGATCCCAGACTAAACAGTTATACTATCTTGTACTCTACCGCTAATTTAACTGCCGATCAATTTCACGTTTAGGTTTTTTGCCAAACAGCTGTTTTATAAGTTCGTTGCCATGCCGCGCCAAGGAGCGCGTTTCTTTCCAGTTATTTTCGGAATTGTTTGGATACATGCACCGGCCGCTCGCTCCGCTGTTTACGGTGGAATTGCCGGCTCGCCAATTGTTAACCTGTTGCATTCCCCGAGACCGCGGCCTCTGAAATAGCTCCTCCACCCGCCGAACCAGCGCCACTCAGCCACCGAGCTCTTTTTCAGACACCGTAAAAATAAAATGGGCAATGTGATTTTTCAATAAGTTGAGCCAGTTTTTGAATGTACGGTACTTAAAGAGTCTGCAGAGCCTGTCGGCTATGTTGGTTCTAATCCCATAAGAAAATTATTTGTGAATCCATATTTATTGACCAAAAGGTGTGAATAAGGTCATTTTAAACGTAATCATATTTGCGCATTGTATTTGCTTTTGATATTTTGAATACATACGCCAAGTTTTGAAAAATAGGTGAAAAAAAACTAAATATTTTAAATATTTTTCTATAAAACTAACTGGGAATTCGAAAATCAATTCCAACGCACAAATTTGTTCTTTATCAAATGGAATTTGCTTTGAAAAAATCCGTTCCAATAAATAACTGTTAAGTTTGGATACGCAAGACCATATGTCCGGTTCGACAATAACATTGTTCTTATAGGATTAAAACCAAAATGGCCGACATCCTCTGCAGGCTTTTAGTAAAATCATGTACTGAATTTTAAAGACCAAGGGAAACAGTCACTTGAGATGGAAGACATATGAGTGGTAAATGCTCTTATTCACGTTTGAGTAAAATAGTTTTGATAATTCACCTGTAGAACTATTATTTAACGAAGGTAACAAATATAATTCAAAGCAAACTGCATTATTTCCTAAATGTTTAACTATGATTTAAGGAATATTATAGAATGGTTTCAAAATTCTGTATCAAGAGATTTTACAATATAAGAATATCGATTTCAAACGATTCTTAGTCAATTAATACCTAAAACTTACTAATCGAAACTTGACCATTTAAGCCATTAAAGGTATTTTGTATTTCCCCCATTAGACTACACGCATGCGTAGAGTGGGCTTGGAGAAGCCCATTGCTATTTTTAGTTTCATACGTGTTAAATATAGTTATCTTCCATTTGATAAAAAATAGTAAATTATTATAAATATAGAAACGAGTTGCCGATATTCATTGATATTGTGCAACTGTTACTTACCATGATAATAATTTCAATATGCTTTTTCTACTTATTTTTCCGCATTACTGCAAGCCTAATAGTCTATTTATTGACCCGTTTTACTAAAGTTTCTTTAACTACTTCCACTACAGGTATAAGCAGAAATGTTTGTTTGAATGTTTATTATATAAATTTTATTGCAGTTGTCTTATATTTGTTATGTCATATTCATGCAGTTCAGTAATTTATACCATTACACATGATATAAATACTCATACAAGACCAGAGTTAGTTATTTAGAACGTTTTAGAGCTTTTGTTTGACTTTTAAATATTTCTTTAGTTTTCGAATCAATTATGAGCCCATAAAAGCAGTATGTATACAGTCTATTAGTTAATTCCAGGTTACAGATGACGCCTGCACCGGACCTACAAGCAGACTTAGAACAGCATTATAAATATAGTGCCGTAGATTAATTGAAGGCACTCGGATTTACTTCAATTAATTACCACATCATGATGCACTATGTTCAGGTTACCTACAAGCAGACTTAGAACAGCATTATAAATATAGTGCCGTAGATTAATTGAAGGCACTCGGATTTACTTCAATTAATTACCACATCATGATGCACTCCGTTCAGTTTACGAACATTGAACTGTTAAACTTCCAGCTTGCACTAACTACTCTTTGGTGACTTATTTACCTATGTAAACGATTACCAACGAGTGACCCTTTTTATCAGCATTGATAATTATTATAAGAAATAAATAAGACATCGCGACAACATGGACGAGCAGTTTTGCTTCGTAGCTGAGCATTTTCCTCTCAACTGTGCATCTTAACCACAGCCAAATCCTCTTGAACAATTAGTAATTAGAACTCATTTTCGTGAATACCAAATTTAAGGAACCTTTATTGTGGTTAACGAAAATGGCAACTAGAAGTGGAATAATAAATTGAGTAAATTATTAAGATAGTAGATGTTGGATCTTAAAAGTTTGAATTGTAACACTCGGAAGGGAGTAGCAACCTGCGAACAGTAAACCTCGATTTAACGAACCCCAATTGAACAGATTTCAGATTCAAAGGACAGGAAGTTTTAACAAAAATTAAATTATAAAACGTGTAGTTTTTCTAAGGTAACTTCAAATGTTCTATATATAGTTAATATCATTCATTATTCAGTATATCCCAAAATCCTTTATCCTTTTTTCCATTTTTATATATAAATTTGTATATTTTATTGACTGTTGAATTAACAATGCTGGCAGCATCACAGTTAGTTTCAGTTAAGGTGTGTCAATCTCAAACAGCTTGGTGTGAGGTCACCCTGATTTAACGGACAATCTGCTTTAACGGACTAGAGCCTGTCCCATATAGTCCGTTAAACGGGAGTTTACTAGCTATTGCCTGTATGCGCAGGGGAACTCTTTGTCACCAATATGTTAAAGCCAAAACAATTGCTATTCAAATTAATGGAAAGTGTCCTGTCTGTTGTAGTCCTGCAAGGTGTGCAACAAGACCTTCGCGAACGTCTACCGTCTTCAACGTCACATGATCAGTCACGACGAGAGTGCCGTCCTCAGGAAGTTCAAATGCCCAGAGTGTGAAAAAGCATTCAAGTTCAAACACCACTTAAAAGTAAGTAGGCCTACATGGATTCAGTACCATAAATAAATATTTACATTGGATTTATTTTTAAACATTCAAATCAGGAATATGTATTGAAACCACAGAAGTACGGTTAGGATGACATATATGTAACGAAATCCTTAACATTCCTAGTATATAATCATGCACTCTATGATTATATACTAGGAATGTTAAGTTTGACTCCTTACTCTGTGATGTTAACTTCCTTACTCTATTAATATCAAAGTTAGACCCTCTTGATTTGCCAACTAAATAAATAAATTGAACTAATGTTGTTATTAGTTTTAAATATTTTTCAGCCATTGGATTGACTCTAAAAAGAACCATTGGAGCTTAATTCACCTACTCTCAAATTGCTTTAATTTACTTTATTTTTTAACGACTGTGTTCTATCTTTTATAGGCCATTAAAAATGAAATTAATATCCAAAATAATTTCTTCAAAATAAACATGATGAATAAATTGTACACTATTGTTATGCTTAATTATATACAAGCATACTATTAATGTTTACAATGTATTACTTCATCATAAAATTAAAAAAATTGAACTTAGTATTTAAAAATAAAAAATATATACATATACTAACACATAACACAATATTATAGAACACTAGGTAAATGCCCAAATTGGTTCAGAGTAAAGTGACTGTTTAGTAGGTATTATCATAAATAAACTGACTAAGCAAAAATACATCGGAACTTAACTAATATGCAAGTATATCGACATAATCCAAGGGTATATTTATTACGTCGGTGTGTCAATATCTGGACATACGCCATGAGTAGCCACGCTCGAACCCCAATATATGTATGCATGTCTACTTATAATGCTCGGAAGCACAGTGCTGTTTTTCCGTAGCCCTTATCCATATTCATCTGATGTTCTGCATTAATTCGACCCTTCACCAATACCAGTGTTTACATTGCAACTCGTGGACTTGGTGGGTTAGGGTGGTCAAACTTGCGAATGGCCTTTTCTCACCAATTGATACATGTGCAGCCAAATTATTTTTATTTGATAAATATTGTAATTTATTCTTAATATCTTCATAAACATTATGTATGTTTCGTAATTACCAAGAATGAAAGATATTCGGTTGGTTGTAATAACTTGTGAAAAAACTGTATGTATATATAACATTTCTGTGGCCATGAATACAGTTTTTTTGAGAGTTGCAAGCAAATTGAAATTTTCTTTGGTTTATATTCATTGAAATACTGGTATTTAATAGTTTACTTTTTGAATTAACTTTAACTAAATTAACTTCATAGAAATTTCCATAAATTCTGCAAAAGATGCTACTTTTAGTACTTTTGTGTTCTTATATTAACTGTACATAATTTTTCAAATTATTGATCTGTATAAAACATAAAAATGTTGGTAAGTTAATTATAAAGCTGATTATGTAGTGTGAAAAAGTGAAAAAAGGAATTCAAGGAATATAATAATTGAGATAATTTTTACAATTTTATTCGAGCAATATTCAAACAAAATATTAAATGTTACAAAAAACGTTCTTATCATTGGTAACTTGTAAGGTGTTTATGGACATTTCAGACGAAAATAATAATTTTAAAATCCTTAAAATGGCTTAAGTATACAACTTGTATACAGCTTCAAAAACGTAACCAGGTTAGGTTAAAGTCTGAAATACGTTTCAAAACTAGTGCCCGATTTCATATTTTAACACGATTTTACAGTAAATGGTAATTATGCACTTTCTTGCCACCTCTGAAAATACGATTTTATGTTAATAAAGTGGTGACAAATGAGTTTATATCTCTTGGGGAGTTTGATTTCATCCGCGGAAAACTCGTTTTTTACGGAAAAATCGAAAAACTAGATTTTTATCTAATAATGAAAAAACCAACTTTTTTAAAAATCGTTATTTTTCGACAAATTTTATTTTCATTTCTCGTGTTTTTTTATGCTGAACACAAATATATAACTGGTTTTGTAGTCAAATTATTTTTTTAGCTCGAAAAATGCATTTTTGCTGACATAACCTAACTTATCCTAATTGTCTATTTTTTCAACAAAAATTCGTAATTTGCGTTAAATTCGGGCGTTTGGCCTCCGTGACGGCCTGCCGGCCGTCACTCCGGCGGGAATATAGGTGAATTCGGTTTTTGTGATTAATAGTTGTTGTTTATAATGATCGCGTAATGGCCGCTAATCGCGATCCGGCGCGACAGTAGTTTTTCCGTTATTTCTCGAGAAATATTTGTAATAGACCAAAATAGTTTTCAAATTTGTATTCAGCGCAAAAAAACACATCAAAATAAAAAAAATTATTAAAATACCATTTAAATTAACGGAAATATGACAAAAATACTATAAGTTGTTACATTGGTTTTTTCGATTTTTTCGGTAAAATACGTTATTTCCGCGGAATAAAAAGCATATCTCGTGAAAATACAGCCAATTCTAGACCCATTTCAAGCAAAATGTTCCAAATTTGTTTGGTGGCAAGAAAGTGCATAATTACCCAGTAAATTACTTTAATATAGATTTACTTTAAAGTTATGTTCAAAAATACAACTCAGACAGTATTAGAAAGATAGAATTTAATCTCGATTCCAAGGATTAAATGTTTCATGTCTAATAAAACAACATTAGTTTAGCTTAGATAGACATCTTAAATTGTACTTTTTCTTGGTTTCTTTATTTTCAAGTGTTCACACGAAGACTATAAATAAGGCAGCGAGGATCTATCTTTCAAAGGGCCACGTCATCACTAATGTCATTAATTGTCTTTTACACCGAGGTCTATTGTGTTTACATTTGTTTACCTTTTATCTGCAAAACAGTTGTTATGATTTAAATGATTTTTACATTAACATCCTTAATTCATAATAAAGGACTCAGTCAAAGTGTGATTGCTTCATTTCAAAATAAGAATTCACTTTTCTCTTTCTTTGTTTTCATAACTAACACAAGCAATTCATCTTGACCGAAAGTATAATCAACAAATTTCGCCCCATGCACCTTACAAACAGTTAGTAGTACAGATAAATGTGAATAATTCTAGAATACAAACAAATGTAAACAGATTGATGGGTGTACATCAACGGTGGGAGTACATGAATATAATCATCCATTGGAAGGAGGATGAAGTACATGGCTAGTCATCCATTGGAAGGGGGTGGCAGTACATGACTAGTACTGCCATGACTAGGTGGCAGTACTAGTCATGTACTGCCACCCCCTTCCAATAGATGACTAATCATGTACTGCCACCCCATGTACACAAGAAGGTTGTGTAGTATGCATCTAACCTTCTAAACGTATACAGCTGAGCTTAATGCCAGTTCATTGCCACGTTGTCTCAAATTTAGCTTGTTCTGTTCATCTGAGTGATTTTTTGGCTAGTATTTTTTGTTCTCTTTTTGTTTTTTATGAAGGGAGATTTGAATGAACATTATGCAGTCATAAAATACCGTACTAATGAATTTATTGATAAATGACAAGAGATGACTAAAAGACAAACTCATGTTAGAGATTTGTTTAAGATAGCTTACAATAAAAACAACTCTTCCTTAGTTCCAATGATGGAATACATTGGAAGGGGTTGGGAGTACATGATTAGCCATCTATTGGAAGGGGTTGTGAGTACATGATTAGTCATCTATTGGAAGGGGTTGTGAGTACATGATTAGTCATCTATTGGAAGGGGGTGGGAGTACATGACTTGTCATCCATTGGAAGGAGGTGGGAGTACATGACTAATCATCCATTGGAATGGGGTGGCAGTACATGACTAATCATCCATTGGAACGGGGTGGGAGTACATGATTAGCCATCTATTGGAAGGGGTTGTGAGTACATGATTAGTCATCCATTTGGGGGGAGGGGGTGGGAGTATATGACTAGTCATCCATTGGAAGGGGGATGGGAGTATATGACTAGTCATACATTGGAAGGGGGTGGGAGTACATGACTAGTCATCCATTGGAAGGGGGTGGGAGTATATGACTAGTCATACATTGGAAGAGGATGGGAGTACATGACTAGTCATCCATTGGTAGGGGGATGGGAGTACATGACTAGTCATCCATTGGAGGAGGATGGTGTTGCATGACTAGTCATCCATTGGAGGAGGATGGTGTTGCATGACTAGTCATCCATTGGAAGGGGGATGGGAGTACATGACTAGTCATCCATTGGTGGAGGATGGTGTTACATGACTAGTCATCCATTGGACGGGGGTGGGAGTACATGACTAGTCATCCATTGGAAGGAGGATGGAATACATGACTAGTCATCCATTGGAAGGGGGATGGGAGTACATGACTAGTCATCCATTGGAGGAGGATGGTGTTGCATGACTAGTCATCCATTGGACGGGGGTGGGAGTACATGACTAGTCATCCATTGGAAGGAGGATGGAATACATGACTAGTCATCCATTGGAAGGGGATGGGAGTACATGACTAGTCATCCATTGGAAGGGGGATGGGAGTACATGACTAGTCATCCATTGGTAGAGGATGGTGTTACATGACTAGTCATCCATTGGACGGGGTGGGAGTACATGACTAGTCATCCATTGGAAGGAGGATGGAATACATGACTAGTCATCCATTGGACGGGGGTGGGAGTACATGACTAGTCCTCCATTGGAAGGAGGATAGAATACATGACTAGTCATCCATTGGAAGGGGGATGGGAGTACATGACTAGTCATCCATTGGAAGGGGATGGGAGTACATGACTAGTCATCCATTGGAGGAGGATGGTGTTGCATGACTAGTCATCCATTGGAGGAGGATGGTGTTGCATGACTAGTCATCCATTGGAGGAGGATGGTGTTGCATGACTAGTCATCCATTGGACGGGGGTGGGAGTACATGACTAGTCATCCATTGGAAGGAGGATGGAATACATGACTAGTCATCCATTGGAAGGGGGATGGTAGTACATGACTAGTCATCCATTGGTGGAGGATGGTGTTACATGACTAGTCATCCATTGGACGGGGGTGGGAGTACATGACTAGTCATCCATTGGAAGGGGGATGGGAGTACATGACTAGTCATCCATTGGAAGGGGGATGGGAGTTCATGACTAGTCATCCATTGGAAGGGGGATGGGAGTACATGACTAGTCATCCATTGGAAGGGGGATGGGATTACTTGACTAGTCATCCATTGGAAGGGGGATGGGAGTACATGACTAGTCATCCATTGGAAGGGGGATGGGAGTACATGACTAGTCATCCATTGGAAGGGGGATGGGAGTAAATGACTAGTCATCCATTGTTGGAGGATGGTGTTACATGACTAGTCATCCATTGGACGGGGGTGGGAGTACATGACTAGTCATCCATTGGAAGGAGGATGTAATACATGACTAGTCATCCATTGAAAGTGGGTGGGTGTACTTGACTAGTCAGTCTTCTATTGTAATGGTGGGAGACTAACCATCCATTAGAGGAGTGGCAGTACATAACCAAAGAGTATTTATTATTTAAAGTACTATATTATATGAGTTTAGTTTCTTAACAGTTTTACAAGTACATTACAGTAATAAGTAACCAGGATTTCATTTTTCGCTTAATCTTATCTTACCTAATTGTGTTAGATCCTCCAATAAACTGCTTTTTCCCCTTAATCAAAATATGTAAGTGTGTATTGAGTTTCTTCTAGACAAAAATGTGGCTAGTATTTCACAGTACTAACTATAAGGGATTTAATTTCTAATTTGATTTTATCTCTTTTATTTGATAAGATTCTTTTAAAGTTCCTTTTTCAGATTTATTTTTCTTCTCCAAAAATATATAATCACTTGTTAAGTATCCTTTGGACAAAAGTGTGTTAATAGTTTGATATTTTTTAATTAAAATTAAAGTGATCTTTAGACTCAATTATCATTTTTTTTCTTTTAGGAACACATTCGTATCCATAGTGGAGAGAAGCCATTTAGGTGCAACAACTGTGGCAAGCGATTTTCACACTCAGGATCATATTCAAGTCATATGACCTCCAAGAAGTGTTTGATAATGAACCTCAAAGTGAACCAACGAGGACTGAATAGAGCAATGGAGTTGAAACATCCTTCAGCGTTCCGTAGCCAGACTTCTGTGCCAGTGATGAAGCAGTCTCCAACCCATAACAACAACAATTTCCCTCCAATATTACCCAAGTACAATGAAGCAACTGCAGCATTTTTGTCCAATTTCCCGCAGCAGAGTCCAAGTGGAGGGATACATCCATTTTTCTTCCCTGCTTTTAACCCATCACAAAATACACCATACAGCTTACATTCGTCATTAAATAATTTAATAGAACACTTCAATAAAAATGCATCACCCCCATTAAACCATAATGAAGTGAAAATAACAGAAGTTAGAGATCACGAGGGAGATAACAAGCAAAATATTATCATCAAAGAAGAAATCAAAGATGAAATAAAAGAAGGAGAAGATGACCATAAACCTCAAATTTTCCCCAAAAGAGAAGAATCAGGATTGACCTGTAAAGGGAGTGATTTTGAGGAAGTGAACAGAATTTTAGAGACAGTGAGTGCGAGGGTGACAAAGCAATTTCTTCAAGAAAATATGCAGAAGCTATCCCCTGCAAGTTGTAGTTCAGGCTGTCCCAGTGAAGAAAGCCGAGGAGTGACCCCTCCAGAGGGGGACAGGTCAGACTCACTTTCATGTAGGTACTGTCGAAAGGTATTCATCTCAGGAATAGAACTACATCAACATGAGCGATATCTTTGCAATGGAAATGAGGAGAAAAGTGAAGGTCTTGCGGCAAAACTAGAAGATGTAGCAACAAAAACTGATACTAATGGGATTAGTTGTAGTGGAAGTGAAGATGAGACAAGAGGTTCAAGAGACCTTATGACAGAAGATGAGGATGGTGATACCGTGGATCAAGATGGAAGAAAAGTTAGAGTACGATCTCAAATATCTGAAGACCAATTAATAATTCTGAAACAAAATTATACTTTAAATCCTCGGCCAAAACGAGAAGAGTTGTCAAGAATTGCTGATCACGTTGGTTTAGCTGTAAGAGTGGTGCAAGTTTGGTTTCAAAATAACCGAGCAAGAGATCGACGAGAAGGAAGGCTAGTTCATGTCCCTTATGTTCCACATACAACTTGGATTCCTCCAGATTCTCCCCTAGTATCATCGGAACAACCTCTTGATCTTTCTACTAAAAAATCTCAGGGGTCTTCTCCTTCTCGTTCTCCTCCCAGGTCAGACTCAGAGGAGGCTGTCAATCTAATCCAGAAGCCACAACTGTTTATAAGACCTCTTTTCCACCAACGATCACCATCACCTCTTGACTCTAGTAGATTGGCCAGGATGTTGACACTTCCTCCAGGAGGAAGGTAAGACAAAGCTAGGATTATGTTTTATAACTTTTATACTTATAAATGTTATTTTATAAAACCTTTCGTACAATGTTTTTTTTGTTGAAACAACTGTAAAAAGGACCAATAATATTTTTCAGTAGTCTTTTTATGTCTCTTATGGTGAGATAAATTAAATTTCTAAAACTGAGCTAGCAGAAAATACTGAAGCTGATATTCAAGGATAAAATACACAGAAACTACAAGTCCTCTGCTATCAAAGCAAAAATGTTGAATATATCTTTGGTAGTCTATTGGTCTAAAAGCTATTAAACGCTTAAATAACTCTCTCTCCTATTTCTTATGTCAAAAATAATTGCTTATAAATGGACTTATCCAGGTCAAAATATCAGCAGCCCAGCCGTGGTAGACGTGCAGGCCACTGACCAGGCAGTTGTCCTTTATCAAACATAATGGAGGAACTCAAATGAATTAATGTATTCAGGAATGTGTAACTTATCTTACTAAAAACAAAAAGTGACTAAATTTTATTTTAATGCATGTACAATTAAAAAATTTGATGTTGAAAAATAGCTTGAAAATGCATTTCTGGGTAAAAAATCTCAAAATTTATAACAGGGAGATCCATAGACCCCCTTCTCTTGAGTGCATTCCCGCTCAACCCCCCCGTATCTTAACCCCCTTCCTGTAGCTACATGAGTTATATATTTGAGGAAATGAGGATACACTTGACTACACTACTGTATATAAATATACTGTATATATTCTTAATCTATAATTATATTTGTAATAAATTTTATATGGAAATCTTCTTACAATTAAAAAATTGTAAATAGGGTGTTCCATATGTAAAATAATGAAGTGAAATTCGGAATACCCTTACATAAGAATGTTAGTACAGAGAGGGTTAATTTAACTGAACTAGCAATGTATAAATAAAGAAATAAAACGATTATCTTAAGAACAGATAAAATATTTATATTTTGTTCTGTAGCATTTTATTAATCGCAGGTTTCCCTCAAATGGCAGTTCTCTTGGCTCATCACCAATGTTCTATGCTAGTCCAGAACAGTCTGCTTCTCGGTCCCCTCTCCCAGCCATTGCCCTCTACAACGGCAGTACCAGCCCGAATCCTGGATCTGAGATCTGGTGGAAGCGGGTAAGAGAGTTTACATTCAATATAGACTGAAAAACCTACAGCTGTTGAATTATTGATGGCACATTTTTAAGAATGAAAAACCTAATATTAAAATAAATATTTAAGTTTATAAACTAAATATCGACTTTATTTTCATCCATTCATCCATTGAAATATGAAATTAAAAGTAACTTATATTTTTCTGTGAACATTTTTGAGAATCGTCTAATGATGAAAAATAAACAAATGGAGTCAGAATGCTAAAAATTATGAGCTTATTATTTCTTAGTTTAATCACTGATTGATAATCTACAAATTATTAAAAAGTTCTTCATATGATATGTGATAAGTTTATAGAAAACTTTATATCTTGGCTAACAATCTTTATCAGTTTATTAAATATAAGTCCTGACCACTAGCTCTAAGAACTCAAAACCATTATAAATCAGTGACAAAATACCACTCCACAATATAGACAAAACATGATTTAGGTTCGGTTATACGACACTTGGACAGGAGTTAATTTAGTATGATAGAAGAGATAGAGCTCCAGTAGTCTTATTTGAGAGGATAGGTCCATTAAACCACATAAAAAAATAACAAAACAAACACAGGTTTTCGAAGCAACTCATGTTCCTTAAGAGCTTAAAATTAATAGAGGTAGACAGAAAGTTACTTACTGATATTAAGAGTCTGCAGAGGCTGTCGGCCATGTTGGTTTTAATCCCATAACATCCATTTTATTTGCGAATCCATATTTTTTCCATTATTTATTGACCAAAAGTTGTGTGTGGGATGTCATTTTAAACTTTATCATATTGCAGATTGGGTTTGCTTTTGATATTTTGAATATATAAGCCTAGTTTTGAAAAATAGGTGAGAATAAAAACTTCAAAACTTAATTTTTTTTATATATTTTTCTATAAAACTAATTGGGAATTGGCAAAGCAATTCCAATGTGTAATTTCATTCTTGATTAAATACAAAATGTTTGGGAAAAATCCTGTTTAGTTTAAATATGCGTGATCGTATGTCCGGTCCGTGAAAAACATTGTTCTTATGGTATTAAAACTAACATGGTTGACAGCCTCTGCAGACTCGTAAGGAGGGGGAGGGTTAGTATTCAGCCATTTTGAAACAAGACATATGTTAAAAACAGATGATATTTTACGGCTCAACAGTTGAAAAAAATAGTTTAAATGAAAACAGAAGAAAATTGGTAAGCAAAAAAAAAAAAAAAAGCAATCGACACTAAGCAATTATTCAAGATTTCTCGATTTCTCAATAAATCGTAAAAATCGGCAAATGAACATATGTTTTAAAGAATCAGTGGAACTGTTTGTGCTTGATTTGAGAAGACATGTTTCTTATGGAGAACAGATTCATCTTGACTGGAGTCACCCACATTTCAGATCACTCCAACCCCCTTCCTTAAAACTTTAATGTTTTAAATGTTTTCCAATGGTAAATTTAGTTGAAAATGACTTTTTGTTCAGAACCTGATGGAGACCCAAGAGGCAGATGAGTTTGTGAATGCAGACGACGCCAGCAAGCGGTTCAAGATGGCTGCTGAACCAGACTCTGACGGTCAGTTGATGTACAACTGTGACCAGTGCGAAAAAGCGTTCTCTAAGCAGAGTTCTTTAGCCAGGCACAGATATGAACACTCAGGTGACCCTATGATCAAAATTTGGGTTTGAATTGGTCGGGAGTTCGAAATTTGTTTTGACAACATGGGACATTGCATGTTTAAAATGACAAAAATATACCTCTATGGAGATTTATCATTCATTGCATGTAAAGACAAATGGGATCTAATTATAAAATCATAATCATAATTCTTCCTTCGTCATTATTTTGGTGCATGGTTTATTATTTTGGTCTTTATAGTTTATTGAAAATTATTTTTATTGAGGTTTTTCTGTAAGTGTTTTTGTTCTTTAGTTTATTATGATACATTTTTCTTATTTCACCATTTCCATTTATATTTATTTGCAATTGTAAATCCATATTTGTTATTGCTAAACAATTTCTTTTCTTGAAATTTTTAACAAAAAGGACTTTTGTTCCTGTTTATCAAGGCTAATTTTTATTCTTACTTTTGGAAAGTATCTTCTATTGCTGTACTTAAAATCAATATCATGGGCAAAGTGTTGTTAATTGCATCACCGAGTGTAAGCAAAAGAACTCTGTGCAATGTATTTTTCTTTTAGCATAGAATTAACATTATTTTCTTTATCTTTAGGTGTAAAATATTACATAATATGTTAAGAAATGTTTTAGAAAGTAATGTTTATGATATCTTTTATTATGATTTTAATATAATAACTATACACTATTTAACTATTTTTCTTACTGTTATTATATTACATAGAAGAAATACAGAGAATATGAATATTAATTGATTTAAGAAAATCGTTGGTTTAGTTCTTAGAATTGTATTTAATAAAATAAAAAAAATAAAATAAAATTAGGTAGAAAACTATTCAAATTAACATTAAAAGTATTAATTTAAACTTGTAATACAAATCTCGATCCTTAAAAGAAAACAATGTTTAATTTGACCTGTGTTAACTTCAGTTGGTACAAGAACAATTTGTCCCTCTCAAGACAAGTTGTAACTTATGCATGTCTCCCCTCTAAAGGAAGGTATGCAGTCGTTTATTGGGTATGCTTTGTATTGAAACAGTGTCTGTCCGTGTGCGAATTAAAAACAACGTCACTGACTCGCCAAGGAGTTTAATTTAAACATTCTTCTCTCCCAAGGAGATTCGATTTACAGCTGTGAATTTGTGAATTGGAAGTAATGTGTCTTGAATCTGGTCCTTTGTAAGAGGGCCAATGTAATCTATATATGGACCAAACACTACTGTCAGTAGCTTTCTTCGCTGATTTGACAGAGCAATTGACTATGCAATTCTTGGAGTTATTAGATACGATTAACTTAAGCTTCAAAATTTAAATTAAGTTATTACAGTCGGTCATCTGATCCAAAGTCTCAGTTCCAGTCTGAATATTAATTAGTTGGTTATGTTCTTAATTACGAAGAGCACATTGAAATATTGATAACTTTGAAAACAATGCAGTTATATGTCATAAGGAATTTTTGTATGTAATGCATCGAATATCTTTAAAATTGAGATTATAGAGAAAATATATTTTTATTCCAACTAGGACAGAAAACTTATTTAACCCAAGAATTTAAGGAAGTTTGTGAAAACAGTTAGGTGCAAGGGTACTGTGGTGGATACAATAATGACAGTTAGGTGCAAGGGTACTGTGGTGGATACAATAATGACAGTTAGGTGCAAGGATGCTGTGGTGGATACAATAATGACAGTTAGGTGCAAGGGTACTGTGGTGGATACAACAATGACAGTTGGGTGCAAGGATGCTGTGGTGGATACAATAATGACAGTTAGGTGCAAGGGTACTGTGGTGGATACAATAATGACAGTTAGGTGCAAGGGTACTGTGGTGGATACAATAATGACAGTTGGGTGCAAGGATGCTGTGGTGGATACAATAATGACAGTTGGGTGCAAGGGTACTGGGGTGGATACAATAATAACAGTTAGGTGCAAGGATGCTGTGGTGGATACAATAATGACAGTTAGGTGCAACGGTACTGTGGTGGATACAATAATGACAGTTGGGTGCAAGGGTACTGTGGTGGATACAATAATAACAGTTAGGTGCAAGGGTACTGTGGTGGATACAATAATGACAGTTGGGTGCAAGGGTACTGGGGTGGATACAATAATGACATTTGGGTGCAAGGGTACTGGGGTAGATACAATAATGACAGTTAGGTGCAAGGGTACTGTGGTGGATACAATAATGACAGTTAGGTGCAAGGGTACTGTGGTGGATACAATAATGACAGTTAGGTGCAAGGGTACTGTGGTGGATACAATAATGACAGTTAGGTGCAAGGGTACTGTGGTGGATACAATAATGACAGTTAGGTGCAAGGGTACTGTGGTGGATACAATAATGACAGTTGGGTACAAGGGTACTGGGGTGGATACAATAATAACAGTTAGGTGCAACGGTACTGTGGTGGATACAATAATGACAGTTGGGTGCAAGGGTACTGTGGTGGATACAATAATAACAGTTAGGTGCTGAGACCCATCCCCCCCACCAAAGCTGGAAAGCGTGCCAACTGGGGGATGGGTCTCAATTGGTAGCAGAGCGTGGTTGCCTAAAAAAAAAAAAAAAAAAAAAAAATCTTGGTTGTTGACGGTGGGTGCTTGCGAGTTAGTAGGCCATGGTTGGCCGACCTACCGTCAAGGTGTCTTGGTAATACATAGAGAAAAAAAAAAAAAGAAACAAATAAATAATTATTTAAAAAGAAAAACAATTAAAAACCAAATAAATCATTTAACTTTGTATTAAAAAAAAAAAAAAAAAAAAAAAAAAAAAAAAAAAAAAAAAAAAAAAAAACCTAGGCAATCCGCTTGGTTACTTTGTGGAATGGGTTTCATGGATGGATTGGAGTGGTCGGCAGTGGCTCGGTAGGCTGAGGGTTTAGTTCGTCTTGGACCCTGGAGTTGTCGTTTTTTGTGTACGGTTGAGAATTTTGTTTTGCGAGATGGCCTATCTGCAGAATGTTGCGCTCCTGGTCAAGGAGGAGTTGATTTTCGAATTGAGGTCGCGGGGTGTGACTCCGGAAGGGGATGTTTTGAATCTCCGGAGGTTGCTGCGGGAGCAGTTGTCCGCGGGTACGGCGGTGGATTGGTCTGACCTGCTGGAGGTTGGTGATGAGTTGGGGATTTGTAAATGGAAGCGTGCTGGGCCCATAACCCAGAGGTCCGTGGATCGGAACCACGCTCTGCTACCAATTGAGACCCATCCCCCCACCAAAGCTGGAAAGCGTGCCAACTGGGGGATGGCTCAAAACAAGTCGAGCGATGGGATCACGGGCGGCAGTTGGAGGGTCCAAAATAAAACTCGGCAGCTGAGCGAAACTAATTTATTACCAAAATCAAAATAATTAATTAATCAAAACGGCAGAAGGCCACAATAGAATTTTCACTTAAATAAATAATAACAAACACTAAAATTACCAAGATACTACACAATAATAACAAACGCTATAAATACCACAAACTCTACAAATACCCAAAATTTAACAATTAATCAACTGTATGGCCTATCTGCAGCCTAGCCTGAGACACCCCAAAACGTAAGAAAAATTTAATAGGCCCCGACTAAAAGTGAAGAAAATTATAAAATTTTTGGTATCACCAATACACCGGCAATTTGGCCCGCATCCCTTGATTCCACCGGGCCAGGGAGTAAGCCGGAATCCCTGGGCAGCTCCGAATTGAAAGTTAACAATAATCCCCTTTTGGTGAAGAATTTAAAAATTAAACAATTTAAAAGAAAAGATAACACGGTACCGTTCGAGTAAAAATTCACTTCAAAAACCCCCCCTAATACACTTAACAAAAAATAAATAACAATCACTAGGCCTAAACATATAAATAAAGAATACTATAGTTTAACAGTAGGGCCTAACAAAATATAAAAATTTGAATAACTATAACAATAAAATAAACTAAAGATTAACAACAATAAATATTAACACAAATTTTTTGTTTATTTTAAAAACCCTTCTTTTTTCTTAAACTTGCAAAATCTATAACAATGTCCCCCATGGCTGTGTTTCCTAAAATCACTGTTCGAGTGTTAGGCCTAGGCCGCATACAGTTCCATAAACTTTTTTTCTTTTTATATAGCACTTGTTTTTTTTCTTTCTTTTAATCGATGCATCAACCAAAACCCCCAGCTCAGCCGCCGGGAAACCCAACATGGAATACACTGACCTGAGGACAGAAGACTTATGTATGTACCCAAGATGTAG
Organism: Stictocephala bisonia; assembly: GCA_035578905.1. Lineage (NCBI taxonomy): Eukaryota > Metazoa > Arthropoda > Insecta > Hemiptera > Membracidae > Stictocephala > Stictocephala bisonia. The sequence goes on along the minus strand of JAQJVL010000063.1, from coordinate 1,116,855 downwards.
AGCGGGTAGCTAGCGACTCCAGGCTTCAACATGGTCCTCAGGCCAGGCTAGCAGTGCAGATGGTAGAACTTTGCCCGGACGACCGGCTGAGGGTTGAAACGTCCTACTCAAGGACCCTGGAGTTTTAGTTTGTCTAGCCAAACATAACTAGATTCTGCAGGCAGCACAAGACAACTGACCAGACAGGTCAACCGGACAGAAGCTGCTGGAACCCGGAACGAAACGGAACTGGGCCAACGGCTACCAAAGTACGCAAATCGCCGGGCAAAAGCGAATCTCAGGCAGCCTGGCAGACAACAACGAAAAAACGAAACTGTACCGGTCCAAGACCCGGTACAGTGCAAGGGTACTGTGGTGGATACAATAATGACAGTTGGGTGCAAGGGTACTGGGGTGGATACAATAATGACATTTGGGTGCAAGGGTACTGGGGTAGATACAATAATGACAGTTGGGTGCAAGGGTACTGGCGTGGATACAATAATGCAAACTGTAAGCAAGACTAATTATGACTAATTATCTAGAGGAATATTTGAAAAATCTTAAATTAACTTGGTATTGATTTGTGTGTACTTAAAAGAGTACTAAATTTGCATAATTCTAAGACATACATTCTATTTGTAGCATGGTAAATGTTGTGCATGGTCATTTTAATTGGGCCAGGTATATGAACACTGTTTTTGATAATTATTTAAAATAATCAGTTTAAATGAACCGTATAAAAATATTAAATGAAAAATGTATGAAACATTTTGAACGTCTAACAAATGTAGTCAACTTAATAAAGTTGTGATAAATATCTTGGTATAAAAGGGCAAAAAAGTAAAAACAAAATTCAAGGATGGACTTAGACGTAGAAAAGTTTATTGGAATGTTCTACGTAGAGAGATGCTTTCGAAATATTGGAACAATAGAGTTTTATAACATTAAACTAGCCAGTCTAAAATCAACAAAAAAAGAACACCACATGATTAAACATTTGAAAAGTACAAAAGTAAGTTGGAATCATATATTTTAATCAATAATAAAAGATCCAACAATATTTTACATGTAAATCATATTGAAGCTTTTTGTCCAATGAAGTAGTTGGTCAATATTGACAGACTTATCTCAAGACCAATGCACCAACATTTATGTACCAACCAGGTCTTTTCTTTGAGTGTTATGGGAAATGTGTGTAATAACTGATCTACTATATTAGTTATTTAACAAAAAAGTAAAGTCCGGTTGTAACATTTTCATTGTGGTCATTTATAGAATGCTTCAAATTAAAAAAAACATAAAAGAAAATTAGTTTTATTGAAGAATAAATTGGATTTTAAGTATTTTAAATATGTTTTACAGCATCTTTTTGGCTGATCCGAGTGCCTTGGTGTGATAAATAATGTCGGATCATTCCTTTCGGTGAAGGTTTTGTGATTCCTTGAAGCACTTTCCCTCTCTGTTTGTTTATAAATTACAACAGTTAGAATTAATGTAACATAGAAAAATAAAATGTTTTCTTAAAGTATGAATGGTTAAAGCCAAAGGCTTGATGTTATTTCATGTTAATTGTAGTGATGAGTGTTGCCTAATCTTCATTAATCTGTACACTCTATCTCACCTGCCGTTTTTCTTTGCTTTTGTCATTTCAACTTCCTCAAACTGAATGCTTCTCAAAAACATAATCATCCTAAATTTTTTAAATTGTAAATCTATTTATTGCTTCAATACACCAATCTTCATATTTTCAATTCTTATTTGTTTTTAACTCTTTTCAAATGTCTTAGTTTTTAAACTTTTCATTCAGTTTTATATGAGTCTGAAGATTAGTACAACTGGATTGATATAATTTTAATCTTGCAACAATATCGTAAACATTTGATTAAACTTGTTTTACATTGTAATTAATTAATTTTTAAAATTCTCATATATTCCAATAAAATTAGAATTTTGTTGGTGTCTGAAGATGCCTACATCGTAGGCGAAAGGCCTCACAGAATAAATAATGTAATACCCACCCGCCCCCCATACACGTATGGTGGTATTGACTCACCCGCCGACTCATAAACGTACAGTGGTATTGACCCACCCGCCCAACCATAAACGTACAGTGGTATTGACCCACCCACCCACCTATACATGTACAGTGGTATTGACCCACCCGCCCACCTATACAAGTACTGTGATATTCCATCCTTAAACCAACAGTGGTTTTAAGGATGGGATACCTTATCAGTTGTAGAATTGGTACATACGTACACCCATACACACTCAGTACCACTGTATCTGTATGGGTGGGTGGGTGGGTCGATAGCACTGTACTTGTAAAGTTGGGTGGGTGGATCACTGCCACTGTACGAGTATTGGTGGTCACTATCATTTTACGTGTATGGGTAGGCTTTTGGGTTACTGCCACTGTACGTGTATGGGTGGGTGGATTACTACCATTGTACGTGTGTACGTGTTTCACATTTTATTGGAATATATGAAAATTAAAAAAATTATTTACAATTTAAAAACTTCTAATAAAGAACTTGAAGAAGAAATTGGTTTACATTGTTGTACATTGTGTGCAATCTAACAGCAATTCTTGTTCAGCCAGGTATCTCATTAAGAATATTAATCAACAAGGGACTTCATCTTTTATATTCTGCACATTATACTGTATAATGGGTATATATTTTAAACTAATTATTATTATAACTTCATACGAAAAAAATGACAAATGAATCAAATGGCAAAAAAAGATCCAGTGCAAAAAATACCTTATTTACATAATTTTTCTTTTTTGTCTTGTTAAAAATGTGTTTTGTTTCAAATGAATCTGGGTTTACAGGTCAGCGACCTCACAAGTGTGAAATGTGTGGCAAAGCCTTCAAGCATAAGCACCATCTAACGGAACACAAGCGGTTGCACTCGGGTGAGAAACCCTTCCAGTGTCCTAAGTGCCTGAAGCGCTTTTCCCATAGTGGGTCCTACAGTCAACACATGAACCACCGCTTCTCATACTGCAAGCCATACAGAGAGTGAGGACTCTTCCCTCCTCCGCTCCATACCACCCTTATTCATACCTTTTACACTCAGTGATTCTTGAGAGTATGTTAGGTAACATTATAGTCGTTTAAAATGTTTGGATCCCCTTCGTAGATGAGGCAAGGCCAGGTTTAACAAAGAGAATATCATTCTGGATGAAGATCTTGATAATAGTCCAAGCTTTTGTTCAACGTTTGATTGGAACAAGAGTGTTAAGGTTTTCCTCCGTCAAAAACGCTAAAAACATGGGTTTCTATTTCAATGATTTGGTCCGTAATAATGATTGTTTTATAACACTTATTGTGTCATTTGATAAGCGAAGACCTATTATAGTACATAAGTTGGTTTTTGTAAAAATTTGAATATCTTTACATATTTTGTCACAGTTAAATAGGTGAAATTTTAAATGCCTTTCTTGAAGATTTTACATTGAAAAACTCATAATATCGACTTAAGGTCCACTAGAATGGGCCTTAAATAACCATAAAGCTTTCACTAATTGTAATAATAAACAAACCGTACATTTGAAATAGAAAAGCATGTCTTGGTCCACTGATGGTAAAATTGCATTGGTACTTTAGGGCTCTCTAAGTCTAAGCAGTGACTTGGAGAGTTGGGAAACAGCCACTTTCAGCACTGTAGCAACGAGGTTCCATACCTGCCTCCGTAGCAAATCACAAGAGGTCTGATTCACAAAGCAGGTCTGAATCAACATGAGTTTGCCTGAGGCAATGTTTTCATATTTATTTCTTTTAAAACCTTCAATCTGGGCCAACAATGGCCAGTCCACCATTGGGTAGTGGCTGATTGTATAATATTTTCTGTGGAATGTTCCATCAATCATAAAAACAAACTTCCTGTCATGAGTTCTGAGGAAGTCAAAGTCTATAGAAACTAATCTCTAAAACAGCAAAAAAAAAAAAAAAAAAAAAAAAATAATAATAATAAAATTGCCTTTAGATCTTGTAAATTCTGCTGCAGTACTATTTGTATTTGCTGTTAACTAACACATTCAGTGCTAAAGTCGTATTTTCGTTTCCACCAATATATAAATTGAAAACTTATGGAAAAGGCTGAACATTTTTTTCCAAAACATGTTTTCATTGGGTATTGTCAATTTATGTCTGTTAGAAGTAGTCTTCATGCATGGTCTTCTTGTCGGCCGTCAGCCCTGGTGAACGACTGCCAAAAAATTATTGACCAAAGGTGTGTACTACACACTATTCTATAATAACTACTTTGTAATATAAGGATTTAAGTAAAACACAAGAAAAAGAATAACTATTATTTGGTCCATTTATTATATTTTTTCACATTTAGTCTAATCTGAGAAATTTTTTTATACATGCTACAGAACACAATTCAGGTTGCCCAGACCGTTCATATAACATACAGTCTTTTTAATTTTTCCTTCTTTGCTAAGCAAAATACATTCTACATCTTTTTTTCTTATATTTATTCCTATTTCCTTTAAAAAAAAATTAAAAACAGCGATAGAAATACAAAAATAATCTTAATCGGAAACTGAAAACCACATCTTACTCGTGAGACACCGTAGAAGTCTGGCAAAAAGCTGGGCATAGACTGATTCATTGATGTGAGTGAGGCTGGGTGGCTGACTAGACGGACGCAGCCACAACCAGTGACAACTGCTTGGCCGACTAGATAGCCACACAGCCACTAGCGGTCAGCCGCCAGACTGACTTTACGGCCACGTAGCACTGAATGTGATAAGTAATGCTAAGAGAAATTCAATACATATCCTTTTGAAGGATTGTTAACTAAAAAGTAACGATTTAGATTTTGGAAGAGGTGAAATAAATGAGCTCTAGCCAATCTGGTTCCAGACCGAGTTTCCTGTACTGTGATTACCCACCAACCGGAGATGATGTAGATCAATCAATCTATGAAATATAATTAATAAAAAAAGAATATGTTACTTCAGACTATTTTAAAGGCTGATTATTGCACCATCTTTACTATATTTTTGTATTTTAAAAATAAATAAAAATTAGGTTTTCTCAAAACATTAAAAATGATGAATCCTATTTCAGAAACCGTTGGTCAGTAATCTTGGAACTGTATTTGAGCTGCCAGTAATTCTATATACATCCAGGGGATTAATTACCTTTTAAGGGAACTGATTTTGTGACTGTTACTTAAATTTTTAGTGAAATCATTTTGAACATTTATTTATTGTCATATGTTTTGTATCCAATTTGTTGTATTTATTTAATTGTTTAACAATATTGCTATGTTGATTTTGTAAGATTTGGAGCCTGAGTTCTCTGTCAGTAGAAGAATAGATAATCTGTAAAGTTTTCTATAGATTTTATGATGAATAACATAGTAAGTTCATAATTAAAATATAAATATTTTTGTTATGACTATAATTAGTGAAAACATAGTTAATTATGAGAATCACTGATCTAATCTATTTCTAAAATATTGCAACTCCTTTTATCTCTTAACTCTCTACAGTTCATATCCTCTTGCTTACCTTATAACCCGCCCTTTACAAAAATATTCAACTTTCTATATACTCTAGCTTTTGTGTCGCTTAGTGTTACTACCTGTGAGAAACAGCGAAGAATATTTTTTGGAGGTTTACCTGTAAATAAATAAAATTGTACCTGTTCTGGTAGAGATTATTACGGTATCTAATATTGTATAGCTAAAGCTCTGTATCTGTTTACGTTAAGGCTGGTTGTTGGACATGGATGAGTTGATCTCTGTCAATTTTCATTGCATTTCTAATCTACATTTTAGAACAATATATTTATTTATTTATCACTAATATTGCAGTCCAATTCTTCTGGTATCACAAAACTATTTAAGATATGTACATGGTTTAGCCTGAACACAAGCAATGGTGACACTGGTCAGGAAACTGTACACATATGTGTAAATAGATCTATGAAACTGGAACCACTAGTTTGTATATTCAAATGAAGCAAAATTATTTTTATATATGCAAAATTATAATTGATCAAGTATTATTTTCAAAACTTCAAATCCACAGTCTTCCACGTGACAGTAGGTTTTGTTTATTTTACCCAGTCCCATGCTCTCTAAGTTGATCTCATTTAGAACAATGGGTTAATTGACTAATACAGTGTGGTATAGAATGTTCCTTTGTAAAAAGTATTGTCCTTTAACTTTATAATATATAATGTGTAGCACTAAAGAACCTCTAATGTTGTGCATTCTGATTTACGTTTTACTAAAGAGTTATATTAGCAATGAAGTAAAATATGCATTGTAAATTAAACTTAAAATATTATATCTTCAAATTTAAGGTTGTATCTCTAAGTATGTTCTATAAAGTGTAAATAACAATTCCAATTCGACAATACATTACAGTTGAATTCGTTTCAACACAGAGGTTTATTTTTGCTTTTCACAAAGTTTTTGGAGCTAGTTGTTTTGTTTTAGAGTCCTTTATAAATTGTTCACCAAACATGTGTGTGTATTTATAAAAATATATTTACTGTTGCAACAATACTCTGTTCTAGTCAACAATATGTACTAGAACAGTTAACAATACACTGTTCTAGTCGTTTTGGTGCCCTTTATTGTACTGTTAGCCCCCGTAATTGAATCCCAAAGAGCCTTTCCAACATGTTCTGTATGTGCCGACATTTTCAGTACTTGTGTAAAATGTTTCAAGTGTTCTTCAAATGATTTCCACTTGTTTCTTGCCATTCCTTTCATAGGTTAAGCTGTGGTAAGTTAGTCATAAGTATACAAGCAGAGTATGACAATAAGGTAACCAATATTTTTAAATGCTGTTACTAATATAAATTAAAATGTGTCATTTTATTATAACGAAGTAAGTTATACATAATTGGAGTGGTCAGTTTCCAACAGATTTTTTTTCATTAAAAATCCTTTTTCTATGTCTTGTTTATGCAGGGATTTTATGTTTATTACACTCCTATATTTTACCCAGCATTAAATTGCAATAATATGTTAATTTGTCTTGAAAATATAAATTTGTTAACGATTTCACTATTGTATAGAATATTTGATCTCTAATGCTGGTTTTACGCAATGCGTTTAGTGTCTCCCGACATACACATATTTCTAGTTCAATTTAATCAAGTGGCAGCATTTATGCATTAACAAGCCACAAGTGCTACGAGAGGAACACATGTTCTCTAGATACTTGCGACAGTCTTTAAGAGTCTGCAGAGGCTGTCAGCCATGTTGGTTTTAACCCTATAAGAACAATGTTATTTACAAATCCATATTTTTTCATTATATATTGACCAAAAGTTGTGTATGAGGTGTCATATTTTAAACTTTTATCATATTGCGCATTGGATTTGCTTTTGGTATTTTCGAATACATACACCTAGTTTTGAAAAATAGGTGAAATAAAAACTTCAAACTATATATATTTTTAGTTTTTTCTACAAAATTATTTCTACAATTTTACATTAGTTCCTTGTATGAAATCTTTTTCTATGAGATGTACTGACCAGCGCCTTCGTTTACAGGGTTTCTTGCACACTAAATTATATAACATATATCACGATAGGGTCCATATTTCAAATTGTCAACTAGCAGTCAGCTCTACACGAACACAACTTCACAAAGAATTATATACTAGCTCCCCCACCAAATAAGTTTAGAAATGCAGCAATAAAAATTGACAAAAATGTTATACGCATGTCCTGAGCGAACATGCAGTTGCCAATGCTGTGAAAACGTGTGACAAACACAGGATGTGCCAAGTTCCAGGTTCTAGAACACTTGCCTAAAACCAGCATAAGTGTATGGCTGCTCCTTATCTTTCTCTGACAACATGAAAGAGATCTGATAAGATATAATTGCTCTAAATTGACTAGTTCTTTCAGATATAACTAAATAGATGAACATAACACAAATCATATAAGATTATTTTTAACTTCAAGTGAAAATGGCCACTTAAATTTTAGTGATATTTATTTGATATTGAATGTTAAAATTAATATTTTGTAATATAACATAGATACTTTGTTTTTTTTTTTTTTTTTTTTTATGTGGACCACACAATTCAATAGTTGACATAAAAATAATTCAGAATATTATCAGATTCTATTGTTGTATATACTTCAAGCCATTTATTGTCTCATTCCTGAATTATTAGGGTTGCTAGTTTAAATCATATTTTAGTATTACACTCACATTTTATTTTCATAACTTGATGCTTTATAATTTTTCTACCAAATATACTTTCTTGACTAATAATGAACAGAAATAGTATTATGATTAGTAAATATAATTTTATAAAAGTGAGTTCTATTGCTTGTTTAATTGATTTGGCCAAAAGCACTTTAATGAACAACATTTGCTTGGATAAAATTTGATTGTACTTAATCTTTCAAATGATAAATTAAAATAATTTTTAAACTTATAAAATAAATTAAAATTCAGCCACATGACTCGCTGAAAAGTGCAATAATAAAAATGATCTCAAAATCAAGATGCTATATTTCTGTTCATTTATTAGTTTGTCTCCTGAGTATTTTTATGTGCTTCCGATACCCCTTTGCAATTGTTATACAGATCTATAAATTATAATATATGTATATACTTTATGTGTATATTTATATATTTGGGGGAGAGATTATTGAAAACCTTGTATGAGAGATTTTTATTGTATTTTGTGCAGTTTGCAATTTTTGTATGTAAGTTTTATTGTATGTTTTATGTTTTTAGAAAGATTTATGGCTCATTTGTAATATTATGTTTTATATATTTTTAATAATACCATTTATTTTTCGATGGAATTATAATATTTTAATAGTTTTTAAGGTCTGTTTGTTTTTTCATAGAAGCTTTAATTGTCTGTGAAGAAAGAAAAAGTGAATGGACCTTTTAAACGCAAACAGAGCTAGTTCCACCAAAGAACAATGTACATGAGAATTATTTTTGTGCAATATTTAATTGCAATTATTTTAAGTTTATTATGATTTTCCATTCGTTTTATTTTTTAATACTAATAAGAAATTAGTTGTATATTTGATATAAATTAAATGCATAATTAAATGCATAAAATTTGCTTTCATATTATACTTTATATTATAACGTTGCTTATATGAAATTTTAATATTAAATTGGGCATTTACATGTTCTCTAAATTCTTTTGTAATTTATCTATAACAATGTATAAATTAAAAAAAATTGTGATTAAATCTGATATTTTAATTTCTGAAACCTCTAGCAGGAAGGCTTCTTCCTTTATACATTTTTTCTATGGAGCATAATATAAGATTTGGTCAAGGGTAATGTAGTATAAACTTGATAAAGAGGAAGTACCTTTACCACTGTAGATTTATGGGTGGGTGGGCGGTCCTTTACCACCATAAGTGTATGGGTGGGTAGGAGGGCCATTACCAAAGTACTTGTATCGGTGGGTAGGATGGCCTTACCACTGTAAGTGAATGGGTGGGTGGGAAAGCCTCTAACCATTGTACTTATGTAATTGGGTAGGAGGGCCTTTACCACTTTAGATGTATGGGTGGGTAGGAGGGCCTTTATCACCATATGTGTATGGGTGGGTGGGCCTTTAGCAATTTTACTTGTGTGATTGAGTAGGAGGGCCATTACCATAGTACAGTATGGTCGTGGTAATCCGAATATTTGTTTGCAAGGGCCTGTTCGGACTATAAAATAGTTTGGACAGTAAATGTTTGTGAAAATAACGCTAATTATTCCATGAACCACCATAATCATCATTTACACTAAACTAATTTTTATAATCATTAATTTTTATAAAATATACGAACAGTGGTATTGACCCACCCTCCTACCCATACACGTACAGTGGTACTGACCCACCCGCTCGTCCATACATGTACAGTGGTATTAACATTTTTGTAAACATTTTTATAATTTTTATAAACATAATAATAATCTAGAAAAGTACAGTAAGTACTTGTCAAAACTTCTCAGTTCACTTATAAGAAAATTGTATATCTTTTTAAACTGTTTGCATACAGCAAGTAAAAAACTAACCATTTCAACTTTAAAGTAATCTGTAAATTTAAAGTTGTTTGTGTACATTTATTTGACTTTTTGATTAGTAATTGAAAAAAAGTACTGTCAGTGTTTCCAAAACTACGTATCCAAAACTAACAAGTTGAGACATGCAATAAAAACAACAGTTTGTAAGTGGCTGAGAGGGTTGTTCAGATTACCGCATGATTCAGACTACCGTGGGTTTGGATTTCTATGACCTTATTGTATGTGTATCATTGGGTAGGGAGGCCTTTACCACCGTACGTGTAATTTCCATAGCATGGTTGACTTTTTCATGGGTTTTTAATGTAATCTGAATTAAATTAATTTAATATCAAATTAATGGTGGCAAGAACAGGGAATTTTAGAAATATGACCAAACTGGCATATCCAGAATTTAGCTGTCATTGTATGACCTGTGGTCTCCATCCTGGCTGTTATAGGCTGGTAGCCACTATAATGTTTGGACCTGTCCAGTCGGACCAAACACCCTACCTATGACTCCAGAGGAACTATATATTAATCATCAATTGTCTAATTAGTAAAGTACACAATATTTAATATTCTATAATGAATAATCTGAAGTATTTTCAGCATTATGAATAACAACAAACAATTAATTGTTTATAGTAACTTAAACATCTACATTTGACTAATTAAAGATGCTACAAACACTTGAGTTACAAACAAATTATGAGTCAAGAGTCTGAACCAAAAATTGCCAAAATAAGTGATTCTGCTATTCACCAGTGGGGTGGAAACCAGGTTTTTTACATTGTTTTATATCCATCCCACCGTCATTGGCCAGTAAGCTGTTTTGGAACAGGGGACGTTTCATCGTTCTGTTTCCTTCTAAAACTAGTTGGGACGTGAAACTAATAGTTTTACTACATCAGAAGTGGAAAGTTTATTAACATTAAGAACAAGTACTTGTATAATACATATGTGTACAGTACGCGTGCTGAAGGTCTGGCCTCCTGGCCGGCCTACTAGTCATATAAAAACATCGACTCTGAGCAAGGCTGTCACAGACAGATCGTAAAGGGTGATTGATTACGCGTTTGCGGAGTATTTGTATTTTGGTATCTCTTATAATTAGACCAGTATTTAAAATGAAAACATCAAATAAGTTAAGAGTTTGTAAGTTAACAATTTAAAACATCAATAACAACAATTAAACATATCATAAAAAATTATAAATCAGATAATAACTTTAATTGAAATTAAGTAACTAAGAAATATATACTTCTTACTGTCACTAAGAAAAATATTTCTGTGATTTCCCGTACCGTTAAAATACATATAATTTTTATTTAAATTGGTTTAGAATAAAAATGACGAGTTGGGAGTGACTCGTCAGTTTTATAAAACTCGTGGATGGTTCTTCTAACGACACATCTGTCGAAACCGTCTAGTTCTGTTGCTGTTCTTTTTCTCTTGTATTTTTTGGGAGTAGTGAACGAACACTCCTTCCGCTGAAGTGTCCAATAAACACTTTTCACGCCGAATTTCGTTTATAAGAGTTTTTGAGTTTTTGTAAAACGATTTTTTACGGGGATTCGTTGTTCATCTCTTAATTTGGCCTCATTCGCCATGAACTCACTTACTCTCCAAATAATTTCCCTAGCCTGACTTCTAGTAGTTTTTCCTTGGGCTACTTTAGGAATAAAGCGAGCCATAGTTGAGGCAGGAACCACTAAAGCAATAAACTATTTAGGATTTACGTTAACTAATTTTACAACGAGTCTGCAGAGGCTGTCGGCCATGTTTGTTTTAATCTCATTAGAACGATGTTTTTTCGAACCGGACAAATGATCACGCGTGTCCAAATTTAACAGTTATTTTTAAACGGTCTTTTCCAAACAAATTGCATTTGATCAAGAGTGAAATTACTCGTTGAACTGCTTTGTGGATTCATAATTAGTTTAATAGAATAAATACAAAAATTATTTAGTTTTTATTTTCACCTATTTTTCAAAACTAGGCATATGTATTCATAATATCAAAAGCAAACCCAATGCGCAATATGATAGCATTTTAATGACACCTCATACACAACTTTTGGTAAATAAATAATGATAAAAATATGGATTCAAAATAACGTTGTTTTTATGAGAATTAAACCAGTATGACCGACAGACTCTGCAGACTCTTAACACTCTTAAGGGACATAAAAAAAACACAAACTGACTTATTACACTACAGTAGTTAGATAAAAACAAACATAATCAACTAAATAATTGTTAATCGTACACTTTAGTAAAAATTCTTAACACGCTAAACCACAAGCAAATATATCGCACGCAGTCTGGAAACGTACTGAATGTGCATCCGTAGGTAACAATTAACGTTACTTATTTTAGAAGCAAGCGTGGGAAAGTCGAGAGAGAGAGAGAGAGAGAGAGAGAAGCGAATGTTTCCAGGACTGCAGGCATTTTGGGCCCTCCACCCGTCTCCTCACTATCACCGCTCGCCGGGCTCGAGGCCGGACCTTCGCCGTGCGGTCTATACTTAATTCAAATGTAAGAATTGTTTTTCTAAATACTGCTTAAAAATACTTAAGCACTGTGACCTTATGGATCCAGACCAAACATTTGGAATATATTTTTTATATTTATTTGTGAGGCTGAGTTCATGTTTTATAAACTTTCAATGCAGTAAATGCTGCATAAATATTGATGGCTATTCCCAGAGTGTTCTTTTGCCTTATATGCTACAATATAAAACAACCTCCTTTTTTATCAATGACAGAACAATTGCAATTAAAATTGACAGCAACAAATCCTAAACTTCAAAAACTTTAATTCTATTCTCTTGTTCGCCTTGATTTCCGTTTGTTTTTCCTCTGGAACACTTGTTTCCAGAAACATCAAGATCAATATGGTTGGAATTGTGATGTACTGTTGAACACTTTCATCATTTTGGGCGGTTTTTTGTATTTGATGTTTACGATGTTTAGCTTGTTCATATCTACTGGTCTGTTTGATACAGTAATGAAGAATTTGGCCCAAAGCCTTCAATAAGGAAGTTTTATCTCAAGAAGTCTTGGTTGTTTTTTACCACCACGGCCGTAGTATGGTTTCATGAAATATTCATTACCACGCTTTTCTATTCTTTTGATTTCTTGACTAATTGATATATATATTGTATTTAACCTTTTCCACATTTTATTGGTAGTTTATACAATGTCCCTATAGTGCAGTCACTCAGTTTTATTAAGTTTGTTAGCTTCATCATTATTCAAATTGTGTTACTTTTGGAGGTTACGAATTTAGATTATGTTACCATCGAATGGTGTATCGTTTATCAGTTATTGCTTTCTTATTTCAGCGGTCTTTTGTATCTGAAAAATAAACAAACATGCTATTTAGTAGTTGAGTTATCTGGTGTCAATTTACACTTTGCGCTTAAGGGTCTGCAGAGGCTGTCGGCCATGTTGTTTTTAATCCCATAAGAACAATGTTATTTGCAAATCCATATTTTTCTGTTATTTATTGATCAAAATTTGTGTATGAGGTGTCATTTTAAAAGTTATCATATTGCGCATTGGGTTTGCTTTTGCTATTTTGAATCAAATGCCTAGTTTTGAAAAATAGGTGAAAATGGAAACTTTGAACTAAATTTTTAAAATATTTTTTTTAATAAAACTAATTAGAAATTCACATAGCAATTCCAACGCGCAATTTCATTCTTGATCAAATGCAATTTGTTTGGAAAAAATCCGTTTAAAAATAACAGTTTAGTTTGGATATGCGTGATCATATGTTCGGTTCGAAAATAGCATTGTTCTTATGGGATTAAAACCAACATGGCCGACAGCCTCAGCAGACTCTTAAGAATTAGTTGTTTTATATTGTTATTTGGCAGTATTTTCTGTCTATACTTGTAGTATTTAAATGAGCAAAAATACATGTTAGTGGAAATATTTATTTTGGACAGTTTAGTTTTGTGTTATGACGATGAATTTAGTGATAGTTTTTCTCAAAACAATACAAATTTTAGACAGTAACAATTCTTAAATTTTTAATCTCGTATATTGTTTTACTCGTAATTATTCTAAATATTCAGATTTTATCATGTGTTATCAAATGAAAGTGACATTTTAGTTTTATTTTTTAATATTTGTTTACTTATAACTAATATCAGTGTAAGCTTGCAATAAATGAGGAGAATGGACTTTGTTAAAAATTTTGAATTTGGCCATAATTGCACTAATATAAAAAGTAAGATAATATTTTTGTTTGTACACTGAGGATTAAACGTTTATTATTATGATTGACTTTACTTTGAGTACAGCATTTTAAAGCCTGTTATATGTATGCAAAGTAAAAAATATCTTTGAAAATCTATTTTATACATTTTTGTAAATAAAATAGAAAATATATTTTTTAAATATCTTCAAACAATCATATTTTATGAAAGAAAATTTATTTTTAATTACATGAAAGCAAATATTAAAGCAAATCTTGAAAAATAAAGAAGTTCTAGATTTGAACTAAAAGCTTGCATTTTGTACAAAAACGCCTGACATATCCAGCTGAAAAATGCCCAGCATGGGAAGGGTTAAATTAAAAATTATATTTTGTAGCTTGGCTACAAATACTGGTAAATGTGAACAGTGAATATTCCTAAGTTTTCTTGTTGTAAATAAAATCCAATATCATGAAGGAAATAAATTATTATGTTGCAGACAATAACTCCCTATCCTTGGTTCTTTTCCTCATTTAGATTCAATTTTCTTGTCTCTCTTTTTAACAAAACCACTTAATTATGCTTTAGAACTCATCACAGTTACTAACCTTTCAAGTGTCCCCTAGTTCTCCTTCGAAAACTTCTGAAGCTTTTACTCTGGCCCAAATTCCATCGGCCAATTCTTATCCACCTGGATTCGATTTTGATTAAAAATGCTTTCAATTATTATTTTTTATATTTATATTATATTTATTTATTTTTTATTTTCAATTATTAATTATATGCCTCACACTACTTTTTGATACCGGGCTTACCACAAGGTAACCTATCCTATAATCTCATACCTGGTCCTGCGGAGGAGTATCTCTACCCACTTAGCACTTGAAGTTCCTTCGAAAGTTTAGTTATTTGATCAGAGTCGCAGAAGCAATTATTAACTTTCTAAATTGATTAGACCACAACATGCCTGAGGTCCATTCTTACTTTTTCTATAAGTATTAATGTTATTTTAATAGAGAATAATAAATTTTGTTGTCTAATTTTCTTTTCACAGCAAAATTAGACGAAGATATGCTGCTTTCACATTCTTTGTAGGACCCTCTCTTTACCATGGATATTGACCTTGTGTATATATTATTCAGTGGATAGAAATAACTTCTTACAGCTTATTTAATATAAATACGAAATTTAATACCTGCCTTAATCCTTACCAACATTGTCTGTTTTATTAGAAATAACCTGGACACCTTATCCAACATTCTAGACCATATCTAAGCACACAACAAATTGTTTTTACTGATGGGTGACATACACATTGACAGTCTTGAAAGTAACAGTCCTGACACCTTAATGTTTAATGATGAACTGACTATGCATAATATGAGAAGACTTGCACTCTCTGCAACTCGTGTCACAGCTGAAACAAACACCTCTATAAACTGTATATGTACCAGTATCTCACAGGAAAAAGTCGCTGCAAACATCTTACAAACTGGACTCTCTGATCATAAATGACAGCTTTGTAGTATTGACTTTAGTCAAGACAAAAATATGCCCTTCAGTCTTAAGCGCAAACTAGGCAAACAAAATCTTGAAAATCTCAAATGTTTACTATCTAATAAGAACTGGGGTATTGTCAACAATGCTGAGGATGTAGAAACAGCTTACAACAACTTTGACAAGATACCATGTATTGCCCTAGACATCACCTGCCCAAAGAAGAAAAAGCAAAAACGGAGGTGGCAATAAGCCATCACACAACTATGACTTAGAGTCTGCAGAGATGAAAGCCTCCAACATAAGAGATCTTAATATTTATGAAACATCAGGAGATGCTAGAGACAAAGAAGTAATGGTGAGTAGAAAGAAACTCTTTGGTTAAAAGGTAAAATTGCTGCACCAACAAATTAACCTGCAATATTTACAAAACTCTGACAACAAGACAAAGGCACTATGGAATATTATAAATACTGAGAGGCTTGGCATTAAGACGAGTTAAACATGTCCTAAGTTTAATATTAACAACATAATTATGGACAACCCTGTGGATGTAGCTGAAAACCTCAACACCTATTTCACCCAGATAGCAGACATCAAAATAAAAACAGAACAATTTACTACCAGCTGACATATATGTCACTACTCAACCATGTCAAATTTCTGGGCCTAACATTCAACAGTGGATTTTGTGGACTGAACATGTAAACACAATCCACAATAAGATATGCACTGGAATTCTTTGTGCATCCAGTCATCATCGCTGCCTTCGTCAACAGGTCTGTGAGGGAGGACTGGTTGACTGCCACCAAACGCAAGAGGCTGGATGCGACGGACATCTCCCCTCGGCTTACTACTAGACCCGTCTACATCAACAGCCACCTGACGGCTCACAATAAGCAGCTTTAAGGGTCGAGCCAAGCAGATGGTGCGGGACCGTAATCTAGCCAATGCCTGGGCTGTTGACAGGAAGGTGATGGTCCGCAAGATGGAGGGAGGCTCCGGTATTCGAATCAGAGTGGTGGAGGACTTGATTAAAATTGATGGGTAAGGTGATTGAATTTTTATCTTCTTAATTGGCAGAAAATAGTAATTTATTCTCTTCTCATTATTTAAACTGATACAGGCTGTTTTTGTTATAGTTTATATCAATGCCCTCGATTTCATTATTTACATTCATTTTCTCCATATACTGCTTGTTATCATGTTGTTATTAATAATTACACAGCAAAGTAATTTACTTTAATAAAATTATATTTTATAGTAGGGGAGGACGGGGTACTTTGTCACACGGGTACTTTGTCACAAGGTCCACTGTGGGAAATTTGGATGGAGGAGGGAAATTTGACTACCATCCCAAGCTGCCCAAGGCTGCCACCCCCCCGTACAGATAGTCTCAAACACGTGGTGTGTCAGTGAACGGAACAGAGAGAATTTTATTGTTTTTAGCCTCTCCAAGTAAAGTTTTTTGTTGGTGTTTGACATTTTATTACTTTGCCAAAGTCAATTCAAGGTATGTCAATATTATATTATCTTATTCTTACGATTATTAGCTATACATTAATGTATATTTGTTAAAGTTAGGTTAGTTTTAAGTTGGTAAAACCGTCACGGAAGCAAAACAAATACACGCGGGGCACTTTGTCACAAACCATTTGGGGCACTTTGTCACATTAGATAAATGAGAATAACGCCTTGCAACCAAAAAGAAAGGAAATGCTAAAAAGAGGCTGTATGAAGATAGTAAGAAGTGTACTAAAACATTTGTGCCTAGTAAAAAAATAAAAATTGAAGGACAGCGCAACAAAAAGTCCGCTGTCCTCTGTTTGGAGTCATCAGATGAAGAGGATGCCTTATGTTTGGTCTGTGGAGACAAATATGATGAAAGTGCTCCTAATGAAGTATGGATACAATGTACAAAGTGCAAAGACTGGGCCCACGAGAAATGTGGACGTGGCTCCATCTTCTATGTTTGTGAAAATTGTGACGCAGACAAGATGATTAAAATTTCAAAGTAAATAAGCCTGTATAACTAGGTTACTAAGTAATATTGTTTCTTCATTGTATGATCGCAATTCACTAGTTTATATTCTGTTGTTTGATTTATATGATTAATTATTATAACTTCTTCTTTTCTTGGATTTACATTAGTGATAATCACACGTTCTCATTTCTATGAATAGCTTGTTCACATCATTAGAATGTAAATCTTCTAATACTTTATACCTATACAGTATACAGTAGTCTATTAGTCATTATGTAATGAATTACAAATGAATCCTATAAAATAAATAAGGTAATAAAAAAAACTTTAAAACTTTGGTGGCTAAAGTTCTTCCCCTTTAAAATACATGTGACAAAGTACCCCATACCTTGTGACAAAGTACCCTGCCATGGGGCACTTTGTCACACTTGAAGTGCTTAGGAAAAAAAAATATTATCAAATACTTAGATACTTACTAGAAATCTGATAATTTCTCATAACTTGTAAAAAGGTATGGACTATTTATTAACATATTTGATTTGGCTAAAAAACAAACCAAAACTTGGTGAAAAAATCAAAAGTAAAAATTGTGACAAAGTACCCCGCCCTCCCCTATTTACTATTATTTTTTCGTTTTAAATTGTCATGATTAAACTATACAGTAAGTAGTAATAAGACAACATTTACCAACACATCTCCATTTGTTAATATAAAATAGTTGCAAAGAAATGTGTTGGTGTGGAGACAAATTAAGTTTCTTATACAGTACTTGTTTTTGCGTAAAATGGTAACAGTAACAATATAAGATACATGATTTAAAATTTAAATTATTCCCGTTTATGAATATACGCGTTTTTCCATTATATTTGTGTTCCTTTGCTTTTGAATTTTTCATTTTTTTGTGGGCAACAATAATTTTATATTCATCCATAATTTATTTTACGATATGCCAATATGACATTTATCTCAACAGTAAACTTTTATTATGTAATTACTATTATGAAAACACATTATCATTTTCATTATTTTTTAGAAATGTTGTGTATGTTTTAGTTTATATAGTTACTTTTTTTAAAACATGCCAATTTTTGAAAAGATATAATGTTTATTAGTTGCTATAGTAGATGTTATGTCATCAGGTGGATGAAATACTGAGACTGGTAAAACAGTTCACAGTATCCAATTTATTATTATTATTGTTTTTCACACAAAATATCATATGTGCTATTTTTAGTCTTATTTTTCAGATGTATTTCTTCTTAAAGTGCTTTCAAACTAGAATCTATAAAACATGTTTGTCTAACTTACCGCTTGATTTCATACTTTCAAAAATATTTTTTAGATAGTTTATTAATCTGTTTAAATTTATACCGAATTATGAATGGAAGAATGAATGTTTGATGAAGTCTTTGATGAGTGTCTGTAATGGAGGTAAGTTTATTTTTCAGATATATTGTGTGTGCACGGTCACAATGCAATTTGCTCTTAACTCATTAAGCCTACTAACTCATTAAGTATATTATTTTGTTAAAGGAGTGTAGTGTATGGACGAATGGATGGAATTAAGCTTATTGTGTGTATGTTTGGTATGGACGGGCGGGTGTATGTGGGATTTCTTTTTTTTTCTTATTGTGTGTGTGTGTGTGTGTGTGTGTGTGTGTGTGTGTGTGTGTGTGTGTGTGTGTGTGTGTGTGTGCGTGCGTGCGTGCGTGCGTGCGTGCGTGCGTGTGCGCGCGTGTGTGTGTACGTGTGTATGTGTTGTGCCAGACCTGTGTATTAAGCGGTGCATTGACAGCTCCTATTTTTTAATTTTTAATTTTTATTCTTTATTTCCCCCACTTGATAGGGTTATACTTTATTTAATCACTTTTTACATTTGTACTTTTTTCCTATTTGTCCTTTGAGCTGTAAGTATGTATATTTTATTCCGCTATAATGTGTCGTTTTGTAAAAGTTATATACGTATAATTATTTTGTAATATGTTCACTATAAATTATTGTATTTTTTTCTTCAATTTTAGTTTCTTATACATTTTTACATACAGTGTTTAAGTTATTCAAAAGTCTCTGTGAGACTGTAGAACTTGGTATCCACACACAGGTCTATTACTCATGTGGGGACCTTTTCCATGTTTAAAAATGTATAAGTGTAATTGTATTTTTTGAAATAAATAAACTATTATTATTATTAATTTACGCTATGAAATGTATAAAATCACTTTGTAATCAAGCAGCAGCCAAGTTTGCCTACTATGCACTTGTTGAGTCTCACATAAGATACCGCCTTATCATCTTAGGGTAATTCTATTGGAAATCTGAATAGAATTCTTATATTGCAAAAAAGAGCAATTAGATCCCTTGCCAATCTTGAGCCTCAACAAAGCTACAGAGAAGCATACCAAGCACTGAGAATACTCACTGTACCAGCCCTATATATGTCTACATTACATGTCACCTGACTCAATCCGCAAACCCTTGAAGATGTCCACAACTACCACACCGGCAGGGCCAGATTTCTAAATAGGCTGAAAAGGCTGCAGCCTAGAGCGGCAAATTTTAAGGGGCGGCACTTTGGCAATTTACTAAAAAATTGAAAATATACATTTAGATTATTTTAAAAACAGAAACTTCATTAGAAATTATTTTTACGGAAATGGAAATATGTTTATTCTATTATTCTTTTCTTTTCATAGCATAATTTGAATTTACTCCTGACAGATAATGTTGTAGCACAAATTTTCATATCGTGTTATTTGGTCTGACAACACTGCAAGGCGCAAGCACAGTGGTTCGATCTGACATCACTGTAAGCCAGTCTCGGTACGCTATCGTTACTACAAACTTTCCTAACCTCTCTTGCTCTCTTGTTTACGTTTTGGTGAAACATTGTTAGTCGATGTCATTGGTGATAAATACAGTAATATTTTTGTTTTTTCCTGTCCTGCTCCTGTGTAGTTATGATTGTGTTGTGATTACTGGCTTAAATTATTCAATTAAAGAAGATACAGTTCATTATGAGTGACAATAGGAAGAGACTCAGTGGTGCCGAGTACAAAAAACTATCAAAATTGAAACTTCAAGAAGAAGAACGTGTTCTGAAACAAACAAAAAAACTAGATTTGTTTTTTAAAACGAATGTTTTGCCAGTGGAGGAGAAGAATGATAATGAAAAGGAAGGGAAATCAGAAAGTGCTAATGTTTGTGTTGATTCAGTAGGGGACGACTATGCTTTTACTGGACCAAGTTGTTCCAAAATAGGCGTGTTACCAAAACCTACTGAAATAGAAGGAACTTCGCAAACATTTGTTAACACATTAGATAAGGATCCAGCCTCGTGGATCCTAAACGATGTTACTAGAGATTTAATAGCAAAAAATGGCTTTGACCAAAACATAGATTTGGATTTCACTAACAGCTTAAGAGAGTACAAAGATGAAAAGAGATATTTGACTAAATCTCTCTTTAAACGAAAGTTAAAAAATGGAGAAGTCCATGAAAGGAAATGGATGATTTTCTCCAAAAGTAAGGGATCAGTTTTTTGTGGACCTTGTTTAGCAGCAAAGAACTTGCTTGTTTAGCATTTAACAGCAAAGAAAGGTAACAATTTGATGGTAAAGATGGCTTCAAAGATTGGAAAAATGGAGAATATCGGGCAAATCACCATGAAAATTCACCAATACACAAATCCGCAATAATAACTCTAAAATCGAGAGGAATTGCTCTTAACCGTGTTGACAGTATGCTTACACAACAACTAGACAAAGAAATACACTATTGGAGAAATGTTTTTACAAGAGTTGTAGCGGCCGTTAAGGCTCTCACATCAAGAGGCCTCGCTTTAAGAGGTGACAATGAGGTAATTGGTTCTAATAGGAATGGCAATTTTTTGATGGATTTAGAGCTGATATCCGAGTTTGACCCATTCTTAGCAACTCACATCGAAAAATACGGTAATTGTGGTAGTGGCAACACAAATTATCTCTCTTCCAAGACTTGCGAAGTTATTGAGTTAATGGCTCAAAATGTTAGGCAAGTAATTTGTGAAGAGTTGAAACAATCTAAATACTTTGCTCTCATCATAGACTCGACCCCAGACTTGTCACATGTAGACCAGTTAGTCCTTGCTGTTAGATATGTTACAAGTGATGGTGCGCCATGTGAAAGATTTCTTACTTTCATTCCATCAGCGGGCCATAAATCAGTAGAAATGTTTAAGAGTGTGATGAATGAGCTCGAAAATCTGAAAATAAACATTGATGACTGCAGGGGACAATCGTTTGATAATGCTTCAAATATGGCCGGTGTTTACAATGGTCTGCAAGCAAAAATAAAAGACAAAGCTCCTTTAGCTTTATTTATCCCATGTGCGGCACATTCCCTAAACCTTGTTGGATCGTCTGCTGCAGAATCTTGTGGAGAAGCATGCAAATTTGTCATGTTGCTTCAGGAAATATATGTATTTTTTACGTGCTCTACAAAGCGATGGGAATGTTTAACAAGCGTTATGAGTAGACTACATCGTATCAGAAGAAGACAATTAAAAAGTGTGTCCTACTCGATGGTCAGCTAGAGATGATGCATGCCAGAGTTTACGAGAGTCTTGGGAAGAAGTACACATTGCTTTGACAGAAATAGCCAATGACTCAACAGAAAAAGTAACGACTAGATGTGAATCCCAAGGAATTCTTCGAAGATTAGAAAGGTTTGAAACCGCTTTCATGGTATGTTTCTGGAGCACCGTACTTCATAGAATTCATAAAGTTAGTAAAGCAATACAGAGTGAAACTGTAGATGTTTTATCAGTGACAAATTTGTATGGTTCTCTAGAAGAATATTTCATGGAACAGAGAAACAATTTTGATGACTTCGAGAAATTGGCTATGGATATAGATATAGCCAAAACTACATATTCTTATGAGAAAGACAACCAAAAAGAAAAGTTTGGGCTGACGAAGACCAAAGTGGTGAAGTAAACTTTACCGGCAGGGATGATCTTAGAACAAATATGTTTTTACCAGTTATAGACTCTTTCGTTTGTGAATTTAAGAAAAGAAAAATGGCCTATAATGTGTTTTAAGACAGATTTTACTTCTTAACTCAGTTGTGTGAGTGTGATAACAAGACTGATCAGATGGACATGGAAGAGACATTGAGAAAGAAGGCGACCAATCTAAACTACATCTACACAAATGATTTGGATTCTGATTTTACTGAAGAGTGCATACACTTCCAAAAGCACTGTGCTGTGGGGAATGATCAAGCACCAGGAAAATCGTTAAAAGAAATTTTGAAATTTCTAAGATTTAACTCCCTAGAAGGTGTGTACCCTAATTTGGACATCGCTTTAAGGATAAGTTTGTGCATACCTGCTACAAATTGTGCTGGAGAACGTAGTTTTTCCTGCCTTAGAAGAGTTAAGAACTACCTAAGAACTAGTACTTCTCAACAAAGGTTAAAATCCCTTTCTTTACTGTGTATTGAGGCAAATACAACAAAAACATTGTCATATGAGGACATTATTAATGAGTTTGCCATTAAGAAATCTCATAAGAAAACTATGTTGCTTTGAACATATACAAACGTATAGAATGTACTTAAGCCTTAAGCCAAACATTCAACTGTATTGCGTTTGTACAGTTATTCATGTTTGTATTATGTAAGCCTGTATAACATATATATTTAATGTCAATAAATAAACCAGTAATGAACTATTTTTTATGTTTTTTTAGTTTTACACCTGAGCACAATTTAATTTGAATAAATGTATATATTATTTTTTTTTAATAACTGTTTGTTGTATAAAACAAATGGGTATAATAAATAACAAATGAGTATATTAACTGTTAAGTCTAAAATTGGGGGGGGGGGCAATTGGATTTAGCCTACAGGCGGCATCCTCCTAAATCCGGCTCTGCACACCGGTCATGCCTGAAGATATGTACTGCCCCAACACCGAACAGCTCTATGAGAACAGCTCTTTTTGAGAATAAACCATTCTATGCAAGAAGAAAACTTAGAAACCTACTACCTGAGAGTTTACAAAACCTATCTGGAAATGCACTAAAGGAATCGCTTAAAGTAATCCTTCTTAAGAAGACAATTTATAATATAGAAGAATTCATGGAAGCTGTATAAACTCTTTCTGTATGTATATGCTTATAGATCTCTATATTGTAAAACTTGATGAAATTACTGTACTTAATATTCATTTAATACAGATCTTTGACTTTATGATGTATCCTTAAGAGTCTGCGGAAGCTGTCGACCATGTTGGTTTTAATCTTATAAGAACAATGTTATTTTTGAACCAGACATACGATCACACAAAAATATCCAAATTAAAGTTATTTTTAACACTTCAGTGGTCGCATAGGATAGGAATTTTATTTGTTGTGCCAGTTAAGGGTTTTTCAGCATTTTAGCTGTCGTCTACCTTCCAACCGTCTACAGTCATCCATATTAGTGCAAAGTTGGTTGTTGTTGTTGTTGTTGGTGTATTCTCTATATTAAAGGCATCAAACTACTAATATTAATTTTCTATAAGTCGTTGGCCTTCACTTGCTTGAAATGTTTTGGTATTTTTCTGTTGTCTTGTCCTTTGCTAGTCCTAAAACATGATTTTATCAATTTTTAAAATGTTGTTTATAATACTGCCTCCATGGTTTATTTTCTGTTGCTGCTTAGGATTTTTTGCATATAATTTTGGTTGACATCCTATATCCCTTTTCTCCCTCTTATATTGTGTTAGAGTTTAGTTTTCCAAATTTAAATTTATTATTTAAATGAACATCCATATATAATTTAATGCATGATGGATTTTTAGAGATTACATTGAGGGTATGTAACAGGTCCACCAAATTGACGAGTAAATTAATTAAATAAAATAAATGATAAATGATTTTATTGAAGAAATAAATATATTTAATTAAAATAATCAACGAACGTTCAAATTATATTCGGAATTCATTGTGAATTAATAACCAACAAATATAGAAAAGTGGGCAAGAATATTTGTCCCAGGCAGTCGTTCAAAACCGTAAACAACATTCTTTTCATTATTGTCTAGACGGGTGGGGCTGGCCTGTTTCAGTGTGATTTCGCAGAAGACGAATCCATCTGGCAACCAAAAGGGGAGTCACTGTGACATGCACCAGTTGAGTCCAAGAGACGTGTCTAGTTAAGGAAACAAACAGTAGGAGCAGCACCTACTGGGGTAAGAACCGCATGGCATGGGCGGAAGTTTAAGCCTCTAACCCAATATCATTGGTTTTAACGGACAAAAACGTAGGAGGGGGAACCCACGCCAGCGTCTTGGAGGCATCGAGCACTCTTCATCAATCTATTAAAGAAACCACACACAGGAACATAGTGTTCCTCCCGGTAGACCATATGTATTACCGCGTGTGACCGTTTTAAATTAAAACAAAATTCTTTAAAGTAGGAATACGTGTTTGTTTTATCAAAATCATTTAAATAGTTTTGATCTTTTTTGTGTAGTTTTAAAAGGTTAAACAATCTCGAGTTCATAAAACATGAAGACCACGAGGACCCACCAACAACTAAGTTTAAAAAAGATAAGTTTAGTTATAATTTAGATTAAATCATGTTTTAGAAATCAGTTTTTTAGATAATTAATTGAATTCAATTTTATTGTAATGAAATTTTAAAAGAAAGTAAAGTAAAAAATGATGTAATAAAGTAACTTTTTTCAAACAAGTCTTAATTCATTGTAATTTACAGCCTCATCAATTTACCCACATTTAACCCTGAGATTTAAGAGAAACAATTTTAATTTGAATAATATTTTATCAAACTAACCAAAGAATTTGAATTAATGTATCACATCAGAAAGAGTAATATTTGCAGGTAATAGCAGTTTTAATCATGATTTTCATATAATGGAACAAAAACTATATCGGGCTATCTAGAAATTCTAACAACAATGCCTTGTGGTGGTAAGAGGACAGGTCATTTTAAAAATAATCTTATATCTATTTTAGAAAAAATTTCTAAGGAGAACATGAGCCTTAATTAACACAAAATGAAAATATGATATAAATGTTTATATCATTTCATTTAAAACTAAGCATTCATACTGCTTATTTGTATTAAAGTTTTGTTCATTTATTAATTCCTGTGACAAATGGTCATTACATGCTGTGCCGTGGCACAAATTACAATTCGTCTATGGAATAGTCCACCTTCCTCTATGTTTGTTTTCGTATTCGTGTATCTTGGTTTGTTCTATGTTTCCTGTTCTTCTTCTTTCTCATTTCCCTTCATTGGACTGCTGCCTGTCGTCGTCGGCGGTATTATGATTGGCTAACTTCTTTTGGTATTGGGCTACAGGGTTCCGGAGGGAGACGGATGGTCACCTGCACTCTCTGCCTGATGGTGCCTGGAGGCATGGTTGCGGGACCTGCGAGCTGAGCCACTCTTTCTTCTGTGCGGCCCAGAGGGGGCTGCCACCTATACCCTTCCCCACTGTGAGAGAGCTTTCTTCAGGACAAGTCGTTAGAATGCAGGTGGCCTAGCGTGCCGATGATTTTTTCTAAATTGGCCTAACATCAGTGTTAATTGTTGCGTTCCTGAGGCCCCGGCGATTCATACTGCCTGTACATTTTCATTTTGTTGTTTATTTATTTGTAGTTATTGTTAAGTACGGTTTTCTTGTTGTTGTTTATTCAATTATGTATTTTTGTTATTTATTTATTCTTGTATGTGTTCATTGTTATTATTTATTTACTGTTGTTACATATATTTGTCAAAAATGCCTATCTTTGTTGGTTCTTATATATTTTACTGTCCTATTTTTATCGTACTTTTTCTGAATATTTATGCATTTTGTTTTGTTAGGCATACAGAAAATGCTATGCAGCCTAAAACGGGCAATAAGCTATTTTCCAATTTTTAAAAAGTTTATTCAATTTAAATTAATCATTTTAAAGCTTTCTTTTCCTTATTAATAAAACTGCGTTTTGGCTGTAATTTGTGTTTTTCTTCTGAGTCCGGTGCCTTCGCACCCACCCTTGATGGGCCTAGTAAATGATTTTACGAGGATGGGCTGCAACGCATATACATGAAACTAGAGCCTCTGACCCTCTTTATTTAGTTGACTTGGAACTACTTTTAACTCTGACTATCAAAAGACCAGTTGTTATCTATCTGTCTGTCCCCAAACCTCAGTGAGATGAAGAATGTTGGCAGTTTACTCTTCCTTTGCTGCTTGCCCACCAGGCAGCATGTTTATCAGTAGGCCTACCTAACGCCCGTGTACGATGTCTCCACAAGTACGATGTGCTCGTACTTGTGGAGACAAACATTACACATTCTATCACCGATCATGAACCTAAACTAGAACATTTGTCTACTTCAGGTGTGGCCTATCTACTGAAACCAGTATCACGGCCGGTTTAAGGGGTAAGCGAAAGCAAAGTACGCGGCTGCGTAAGGCGCTAGGAAAAGGTGGCGCCTAAAAGCTCAGTATTAAACAAGGAGACTAACAAAATATCGTAATCTGAAGTAGGAGAAAGTGATTAAAAAATATCATATGGTGAAAATATATCATAGGTTAGTGGTTCAGATCGTGGCTGATCTAAAGTTTGAGTGCCCACCCGCCCACCCATATACGTACGGTGGTATTGACCCACCCGCCCACACATACATGTTCGCTGGTATTAACCCACCCGCCCACACATACAGTACACGTTCGCTGGTATTGACCCACCCGCCCACACATACACGTTCGGTGGTATTGACCCACACATACACGTTCACTGGTATTGACACACACACCCACACATACACGTTTGGTGGTATTGACCCAACCGCCCACACATACACGTTCGCTGGTATTGACCCACCCGCCCACACATACACGTTCGCTGGTATTAACCCACCCGTCCTCCCATATACATACGGTGGTATTGACCCACCCGCCCACACATACACGTTCGGTGGTATTGAACTACCCACCCACACATATACGTACGGTAGTATTGACACACCCGCCCACACATACACGTTCGGTGGTATTGACCAACCCACCCACACATATACGTTCGGTGGTATTGTCCCACCCACCCTCCCATATACATACGGTGGTATTGACCACTCGCCCTTCCTATACATACGGAAATATTGACCCACCCGCCCTCCCATACACATAGCCTACTATGGGTATTGACCCACCAGCCCTCCCAAACACGTACGGTGGTATTGACCCACCCACCCACCCCTACACGTACGGTAGTAGTAGTAGGATGCACACGTAAAGTGGCATTGACCCGCCCGCCCACCCGTACACGTACAGTGGCATTGACCCACCCATACACGTACAGTGGTATTGAAAAAACCCGCCCGCCCATACACCTACTACAGTGGTATTGTACTACTAGGTAGTGGGGCATACATTCGAATTATGTCAATACATACAGTGGTACCCACTCGGTCACCCATCCATACCCGTACAGTAGTTTCGATCCACGTACAGTGGTAATGACCCACTCACCCACCCATACACGTACTATTATACTGGCCCACCCACCCGCCCATTCACGTACAGTGGTATTGACCCGCCCGCCCACTCATACAATTACAGTGGTATTGACCAGCCCGACCACCAAGCACGTACAGTGATATTGACCCACCCGACCACCCATAAAAGTACAGTGTTATTGACCCACCCGCCCACCCCTACACGTGCAGTGATACTGACCCACACGCCCACTCCTACACGTGCAGTGATACTAACCCATCTACCCACCCCTACACGTGCAGTGATACTAGAAAAATATATCCCTACACGTACAGTGGTATTGACCAACCTACACATACAGTGGTAATGGCAAAACAACCCCTACACTTAAAGTAGTATTGATCCACCTAATTACCCCTAAATGTAAATCCTAACATAGACAACCCAGATTTCTCAAGTGGTGTCCACGTCGATACCAACCTATTCACCTGCCCATACACGTACAGTGGTATAGACCCGCCCACACACATACAGTGGTATTGAGCCACCCACCCACTCATACACATACAGTGGTATTGAACCACCCGCCCACCCATACACATACGGTGGTACTAATCCACCTGTCAACTCATACACGTACGGTGGTACACACCCTCCTGCCTGCCCATACAAGTACATTGGTACACTTGTATGGGCCCTCAATACCACTGTACGTGTATGGGAGGGTGGGTGGGTCAATACCACTGTACGTGTATGGGTGGGCGGGTGGGTCAATACTATTGTACGTGTATGGGTGGGTGGGTGGGTCAGTACTACTGTACGTGTATGGGTGGGCGGGTGGGTCAGTAGTACTAGACGCGCCTGCTTATGAGTCACTATAAGTACTGTACCACGATGAGTCTACTTATGACTTGCGAGTGGCAACTCTATTTTTAGTTGAACAAAACCGAGTGGCCACTCACAAAATGGAGTGTCCACTCGTGAAAAAGCGAGGCTGCTCCCTACCAGACTCACCGCTGCCGAGTGTCTACTTAAGTTTATTATGGCATCATTATCACAGTACTTGTATGGAATGGCGGGTGGGTCAGTACCACAGTACTTGTATGGATGGGTGGGTGGGTGTACCTTTGTACGTATATGGGTGGGCTGGTGGGTCAGTAGCACTGTATTTGTATTTGTCTTCCGGTAGCACTATACATGTCAGGGAGGGCGGGTAGGCCAGTACCATTGTATTTGTCGTCCAGTAGCACTGTACATGTCAGAGGGGGCGGGTGGGCCAGTAGCACTGTATTTGTCTTCCAGTAGCACTGTACATGTATGGGTGGGTAGGTGGGTCAATACCACTGTACGTGTATGGGTGGGTGGGTTGGTCAATATGACTGTACGTGTATGGGTGGGTGGGTTGGTCAATACCTCTCTACGTGTATGGGTGGGCAGGTGGGACTTTATTTTTTATACTATCCTCTGAAATAAATATTCTTGGCATACCTTCCTTGGTATACCAAATCACTCTGCCAAATTCATATTGTAGGAGGAAGGTTAAGTCCCAGAGTGGAACTCCGTGAGCATACGTAGCATATACCACACTACTCAAGTTACTGTTATTCTCAAATTGACGTGAAATCTTACAGAAAGATTTAAGTCCCACATTACTGGCTGATATTAGATCACTTATGCATCGTAGAGTAACGCAGCTACGTTCTTTTTGTAAATAACGTTCGACAATACGTCGTCTGCACCGTTTATTAATTTCCAATCGCTCAGGCCAATTTGTAGCAAATACAATTCAATCACACATTCAAAATGTTTATTGAAATCTATAAACCCCCATACAAGAAGAGACTCAGTCAATCACCATGCATTAATTAATGGGTACAGTAATTTATCTAGAGGAATTATTGTCAACAGGAAATTGCCAACAACCATAATCATGTTTGGTTTACTTAATACTTAAAAAAAAAACATAAATTTTGCTTTTGTGTTGCGCATATTTATATCAGATTAGTTTGTTGAAACCATTTCTTGTAATCACTTCTGAAGTGTTATAAATGGTGGATTGATAAAAAAAACATTTTTACTGCATGAATTATTAGGCCTAATAGTTTAAAATTTTAAAACAAAATTGTGAATTTTTACTAAACTTGCTTTGAATAAAGATTGAGCCAAGAAAGTGGCACTATCATAATATAATAATATGCAAACCGAAGCATAATGGTAAATTATATTCGCAGTGCAGTGTTTGTAAATATAAGTCGCCTATTTATTAAGCCTACATTATTTATTTATTCGTCAATGGACATTGGACATTTAATTGTACAAAGGTGTTTTCAGACCACCTTTGCAGTGTCTATTGCATCTAAACGAACTGAGCTGCATAATTTGTTTCAACTGAAACCCCCAATTTTTACCCCAAAGAATTAAGTAAAAATAATTGTATCCCGGAAGCCCCGAAAAGGGCATTGGGGAGGAAGGGTAATTTTTGGAAAATGTTCAAATACGAACATTGGTTGTATTAGACCTCATTTTAAAGGTCTTTAAAGCCTCATATAAAAATGTTCAAATTATTCTAATACTCCTATGGACAGGATGGCCCAAAACATAAAAAAATGTTGTTTCTTTTTTTAAGTTGATGTTACTGTAACTCTTCTATACATCATAAGGATCAGTACTAAGGAGTTATTATAGCGGCCAAACTCCTCAATTTATTCTTACCGTTATTGTGTGCTGAGTTATGCCTGGTTGGCTGTGGAGTGAAGTGATCTTAAGTTACATCAGGACTAAACTGGGCTTGATGGAAAGACTGTGTGCCGTGTGGTAAATTTGCGGGAAGGCTGGTGGAGGGAAGTAGCTTGATGTTTTGTAGCTAACCAGAGCCGTTTGTTTATATCACATAATCATCGTACGATATGACTAATATGAATATCGATTATGTTAGTATTACATTAAACAAACTTTAATTAACAAATTAATGATTTTTACCATAACCTCCGTGTTATCCGAGTTTTTGCGTATCCGAAGTGGTCCCGGTCTCAATTACCTTGGATAACAGAGAGTCTACTGTACTGATAAATCAATGAATAGCTTCCTGTAACATACGTGTTCATACCTTTCTATGAAGGTTATTTTTATTTTGTTAAGTTTATTTTGTACCATATAAACAAAGATTAGTTA
This sequence comes from Stictocephala bisonia, assembly GCA_035578905.1. Lineage (NCBI taxonomy): Eukaryota > Metazoa > Arthropoda > Insecta > Hemiptera > Membracidae > Stictocephala > Stictocephala bisonia. The sequence goes on along the minus strand of JAQJVL010000063.1, from coordinate 1,085,512 downwards.
AATAAAATTAAAATCACAACAGCGCCAAATTTAGGCAGTCCTGTTGGTTGGACATCATTATTGTTCTCCAAATTATATGAACCCACCCGTCCACCCATACATGTACAGTGGTATTGACCCACCCGCCCACCCATACACGTACAGTGGTATTTACCCACCCGCCCACCCATACATGTACAGTGGTATGGACCCACCCGCCCACCCATACATGTACAGTGGTATTGACCCACCCGCCCACCCATACACGTACAGTGGTATTGTATGGAATCAATACAATATTTATATCAATACAATAAAAGTGGTATTGTATGGAATGGTATGATATGGAATCAATGTACTCGTACTACAAACAGTTGCCTTAAATAAATGCATAGTGGTAACGGAGAAAGTAGTGGTAGTGAATTAATGGAAAAGGTCCTTATATTTTTATGAAGAGTTTAGAGCGCTGAGAGGCTGATGGAAGATTTTTGCTGTGGAATGTTACAAAAACTATACCGGCTCCGAGGAATAAGCAATACACAATAACATCTAGGCATTATGGTTCCAAACCAAGAATATGAAGAAAACTCCAACGTCATTTAAGTTATACTACAGCGGCTATAACGCTAGCCGACGTGAGCTACTTGCGCAGATTTTCATATGTTTAAAAGCCCAAACATCTTCTTTTTAACTTTTGATGTTGGAACAGGTCCTAACCAATGTGACTGTAACTGTCATACAAGTGGAAACGAAGTTTAAATATCTTGACCCCTTTAAAGGAGTCGGACTTGACCTCATGGCACCAGTGATATTAAGGCATTGCATCTCTGTTTTAGCTCCGAACCATGCAATTAATTTTAATTTGTTGTATTTCCCTCGATCTTAAAAATTAGTTACATAATCTTATTTGTAAATCTGGAGATAGATAGATGTGTCCAACAACCAACTGCTGTTCAATCTACTCTTGCCAAAATCCTTGATAGATGGTACTAGACTTATTGGCCTGTTATTGCCCAAGAACAGCATGGTCATATGAGTGGGAGATCAACTTTTACAAATCTTACTTTGCTTCTGAATTACATAGTCTCCACCTTTTACAGAGAGCACCAATTAGATTGCATTCTCCTAAATTTCTCGAAGGCATTCGACAGAGTAGACCACAACTTCCTCCTGAGCACGTTTAAGGACTATGGACCACTGTTAAAGTGTTAAAGTTAATTTTAGCTCACTGTTAAAGTGGCTTCAAAATTACCTGGAAAATTGTGGCTTGATTCAAGAATATTTCCTGTACTATCGGGTATCCCTGAAGTCTCCTACTTAGCACTTTTATATTTATTCTGTTTTAAATGATATTCCAGTGTAATAATCTCCAAATGCCTTAAGTTTGCAGATGACACACGCACGCACGCACGCACGCACGCACGCACGCACGCACGCACGCACGCACGCACACACACACACACACACACACACACACACACACACACACACACACACACACACACACACACACACACTTATTTTTTTTTTAGTAATTTTACTGACGTTTTGTGCATTTGTGAAAATTTGTTGCATATTACAATTAATTATAAGCTTCTCTAATTGCTTGACGATTTAGAGATTTAGTTGGTTAACTTCACGTGTGCTTGACAGGTCACAGCATTAAGAAAGCACTTAGCATTTACGTAAAGTTTATCACACGTGCAGTACGGGTATGGGCGGGTGGGTTAATACCACTGTAAGTGTATGGCTGGGTGGGTTGGTCAATACCACTGTACGTATATGGGTAGGCGGGTGGGTCAATACCACTGTACGTGTCTAACCCACCTAGATTAGGTGGGATTGTTGTTATCTACCCATACACCCACCCTACAAAGTGGTATTAACTTAAGTGGCTTAGGTTAGGTTAGGTTATTTTAGTCGTGTTTTCAGGTAAAAACACATAAGATACAACCAAATTTGCCAATTTACCTTTTCAAAATTTCAGAATGGCATTTTTTCACTCTTTGCCCAGGAATCATGTTGAAATATTTTGCAGCTCAAACTCGGCGTGTTTTTGGACCTGTGTTTGTACAACATTGTTTCATGATTTTTACTATTGTAATATGCTGTAGAGGTAAGAGGATAACTTCATAAATCACCCTGTATAGTAATTAGATATCACTGCAATACATCTCTAACACATTTATTACTTTGTAGAAATAACTACCAATTTAGTAAACATCGATTGATAATAAACTACCTAATTTATAGCTTCGCCTTAATTATAACAACGTGTTAAGTAATGTCAATTTATCTTTCTTGTCTCAATTAATATAATTAATACTGCAATGACAACGAGAACAAAAATATGTAAAATCACATATCTTGAAAAAAAAACAACTTATCAACTTTATTTCAAGTTTTAACTAAACTTGTTTTATCTTCATAAGAATCACACATTTACTGTCGTCCAGCAACAAGTACATGCATTGACAATGTCACTTTATATAAATTGAACTCTTATGGCTGGATAAGTTGAATATTTTGTCTATTTAATAACCTGCTCTATGCTTTGTTGAATGTTGTCAAATTTTTGCATTTATTTCGTGTCATTTAATATTTGGGTCTTTAGCAGAAGAGGGCCACCAGTCTTGAAATATGTTCTATAGCAACGGCATATTGTTTGAAGGGTCTTATTCTGATTGTTAATGTTAGAGACACTTAATTGAAACACGGAAGGCCTGTAGTAGGCAAGATTCACTATTGTAGCCTACAGTGGTGACCTCACCCATCTACGTACGGTGTTATTGACTGGGCTCACCAAACCACCCGCCCACACATACACGTGCGGTGGTATTGACCCACCCACTCACCCATAAACGTACGGTGGTATTGACCCACCCGCCATCCCATACACGTGCGGTGGTAGTGACCCACCCACCCATATACGTACGGTGGTATTGACCAAACCACTCATACACGTACGTTGATATTGAGGGTTAGGTTAGGTTAGATTAGGTTTTTTCTTTAAAATGTGTTCAAATTGTGTCCAATACATATATACTGAGTGTACAATGTGTTTTTGTTGGTTCTGTATCCATAGAAAATATTTCAAGACTGGTGGCACTCTTCTACAAAAGACCCGAATATTTTGTCTGTTTAATAACCTATTCTCTGTTGCTTTTTTCATATTTTGCATTTATTTTTGTACGTCGTTGAGTATTTAGTCTATTTAATAACTTGCTCTGTGTTTCTTTGACTGATTTCATAGTTTGCATTTCTTTTGTATTTCATATTGTGTATTTGTGTATTATATTTGATATAATTATGTTATGTGTGATAGTTTTTAAAGAACTTTTGACTTCCAACAGTAATCTTTAGTATCTAGCATGTATTAATAAGTCTTTTCTGATTTAGAATGTGTTAGGGATAAAAAAAATGTTTTAGATGTAGGCTATGATACACCTGAAGACGGCAGGAGTTTGTTATACCTGTCGAAACATTGTGTTTGTTTCTTAAACACTCAAAGCATTGGAAATCTCCAAATTGTATCTACATGTCATGAACTCTTATGTTGAAAAACGTGTAATTTCTAATATTACAAACAAAATCGCTAGAAGTAAAGATCTCTGAGGTCTTGTAAGTACATTTAATCTATGGAGTAAAAGGTTTTACTTTTTAATCATTTCCTTAAAACATGTTGTAACATTTGTTATACTGTTCTAGTTTGGTAGGTATCAAACCTTGTAACTAAACAAAGATTATAAATAATAGGGACCTGAATCCTATAATAATACGGATAATTTTCCTTTGGGACAGGCCAAAGTAAGCCTTAATGAGTACATTAAGACTAATTCACAATCCTAATTTTCTGAGACAAAATTCAACTATTGACAGATGAGAGCTAACTGAGTTAGTGTGAGCTTTTCAATTGCGCCCTGTATCCTGAGTAATTTCTAGCAATTTAACAAAATTTCCGAGGACAGGAAGCATACTTAAACTAAAATTAATGTAATCTGTTATATTAATAACAACGTAATAATTGGCATCAAACCATAGGACAGGTCTTTTTTTGTTGATATAATTAATAATGGCCTCATTTAGTCCATAATTTTAGTTTGAAGTCAGTAAAGTTGTATATCAGCATATAGGGTAATTATGTTAGGCACAAAGTTAGGAAAGTCATTTATAAAAACTGTGAACAAAAAGAGACTAAGGACACAACCCTGAGAAAACCCCACCGGTCACATCTAGAAAGCTTGATCCTATGATTTTTTAGCTTTACAAATTGATAGCGGTCAGACAAGTAGGAAGACACAAGTGATAATGCATTACATTGAACGCCATGATAATGTAATTTTTCGACTAACCGTTCTCAACATGTACTACTATTTTATTTTATTGTCCTAAGAGTAATAAATATTCTTTAAGTTTTCTTTATTATTTAATATTATTGTGATATGATTACTCAGATGATAAAAAAAAAAAAAAAAAAAAAAAAAAAAAAAAAAAAAAAAAAACACTTCTTATATTTTTAAAATATCAATACCATATGTTATTTGTTTTTATTTTTAATTTACTTATTTAAAATTGTAGGCGAAATATAGACGAAAAACATTCACTCTAATAAAAAAATTACTGACAGAATTTGTTCTATACATATTCTTTTCTCATGAAATTATATACATTTGACAAAGTTTTTTTGACTTTGACTGTGTAGTATTTAATCACAAAATTTATATTTTAATTTTTCATCAATCATTTAGCTACTTTCGTAAATAATACATAATATTGTAACAAAATACAACAAAAAAATAAAAATTAAAAATGATACAGCAAACTTATAAGAGTAGGTAATCGATACTCACAAATGAATTAGATGCATATTAATTAAACAATTTTTAAATGTTACTCTTGGTTAACAATCAGTAACGTTTATTCGTAATGTTTCAAGGCCAAATCAATTTAAATTAGGCTAAAAAGGCCTAATTTTGAATTTTAATTCGAAATTCATGAACCTCAGTCATTTTAATAGCTCTTCCAGAGACAAGACGTCATGGGGCACTACTTAAAGAATTCAATAAAATCTGGAATGCTCCGCACCTACCCATTATACAGGATCTCCCACGTTCGAACGGTCGCTTAAAATCTCGAAACTCACCTCTACATACTGCTTTCCAATTGAGCAGATCAAACTTCTCGCCCAATATCAGCTGGGTCGTAGCGTGGAATAGTTTTGATGGACGTAATAAGTTCCTTATTACCGATCCGTTAGTACCTGTAGGTGGGATTAACTTCTTTAGTAGGGAATGGACACTGTTGAGTCGCTCCCGAACTGGAGTGGGCAGTTGTAACTAATGGTAATATGAATGGCGATCAGTTACATGATTGCGGGGAGTCTATCCAAAACAATAGATAAGATAGTTACAAAGTGCCTTCTGCGCTCTTTTACGGAGGGATTAGCTAGCATAAATAGAATCAGTGATATAGGTATTAAATGGCTCGATGGATTGGATTTAGCTTATTGACATGAGATCACTTTATATTTTTATCAATATAACATGACTTTTGAACATTTTCCCTTATATATTACAGGTTTTTAATTTTTCAAGATTGATAAAACGTAGCTGAAAACAAACGAAACGCTGTATATTCTATTTTCTGAGAACTATTTGAAAACCCCTATGAGAAAAGAACGAGATCTTGTAAACGTAGCTGAAAACAAACGAAACGCTGTATATTCTATTTTCTGAGAACTATTTGAAAACCCCTATGAGAAAAGAACGAGATCTTGTAAAAAATAAGGAAGTTCTTTTTTTATTTTTTCTCAGAAAAAGAACATTCAAAATTGATTATGTGATCAATGGCGTGGAACGCCAATCATCCATTACAATTTTTTGAGTAATGTCTATCCATAGTTGCCAAATAATTCAACTGGAACGATGGAACTCTCAAGTTGAATTAAAACTACTGGTACTAAATATGTTTCCATGTTTCACACACATAATATATATATATATATATATATATATATTTGAAAGTATAGCAGCTTGCCATGTCCACGCACTGTTATTTCCAAGCTGTTATTCAAGCTATACTCAGTTGTGATCATGGGCGAAACACAAGACGTGGCATTGGCCTGCTTGCTTTATCTGTTTACTTATTGAATACAATTATTGAAACAAATAAAACTCATGTAGAAGGGTCTGGATTCCTCTTTTATTTTTACCGAGAGGAAATAAATGAAAGTTTCTTGCCATATTTGGAAGACTTCGATATGCCTTTAGAAGTTTTTGAATTTTTTAGTAGTTGAATGTTTCCGCTGACAGCCGATCTTCCCTAATAGTGAGTATGATCACAGTATAAAACACCTAGTAGCAACACTTCGTTAACAAATTGGTGCCAAGAACGACAGTAGCGTTCGTAGTGACGGTAGTAGAGAAGTGCGTATTTCTGAAATATTTACATCAACAGCTGTTATTATTAAATATCAAATAACCTATCATGGCCTTTTTGTAATGTTATTATTTCACTGATTTGCAAGACATAATGTAAAACAACGGTATTGGGGTGTAGTTTATGCTCCTGCTATAAGAATTGCTAGCGTCACACTAGTGCCACAGCAATGTAATGGGAGTATCGCTACTGGGTGTTTTATCCTGTGGTATGATTCCAACGGGGCATAAAACTAACGAATTTCATGTCACCCATCGGGTCCCTTCCATACTGCTATCACGCTACGGTTGGAAGTTGGAAGTCGCGAATCACCCTCGGAGGCAACCGCTTCTAAAATGGCTCCGGCACAGCATTATTAGTGAAAATCATAGTCTTGTCTTGAATATAAAACAATTTAGAAATCACAAACTGTTATTGAAAGATAAACAGCACAGTAGCGGCGTGGCATAGACATGACACGGTATGTGTAAACAGTAAACTCACCTTTGTGCTTTGTGTGTGTGCCTCAAGATATTTGTTTTTAAAATATTTTTTGAGCATTTGAGAGCAATCAACCAAGTTATATCAGTACAAAGCAGTACATCAGTCTAACAAGCAGAATAATATATAAATACTTAATGGATGGACAAGTTAAAAAAGTACAACAATTATTTATTCTTAATACTTAAATAAAAATAAAAATTATTAAATAGAAATAAATAAAAAGAGTATTCAAGAAAATAAGGATAAATTCATAAAAATTACCTACAGGCTAGATGTAGATTAAATATATAAATAATTAAAAGTACAAGCCGAATAGGTGGTGGAAAAGCACAATTTTATTGAGTTGAATATTGAGTTATAATAAACTACTAACAATTCAACATTTTAAAATTCGAAAACTTTGACACTTTAGTTTTACTTGAACGTTTATAACATTTCATATAGAATATGATTCATAAGTATGAATTATTTATTTTGAAAAGCTAATTTAACAATGTATCTATTTAGAAGTGTAACTAGTAAATTGAGTTTGGTTATAATATTTTTTTCTTTGGGTAGATTAGTTTTGTTGTCATTGACGTTATTTCAGACCAAAGTGTAATTTCCGTAATGTAGCAAGCAAAGGTGATCTTCCACTTTAACTGTCCGTGATTTAAACAACACTGTTACCTAACTTTCAAAGTAGGAAGCTAATCTATTTCGTAATAAACTTTAATTATTAGTTAATAATAATTACTTTTCATGATGTTTTCTGTTGTTAATGCTTTAATTAGAAGTGTAGGACAGTTCAACATATTTGTTTGGTTCTTCATGTCTTCTCTAACTTGGTTAATTCTGTACACCATCTACATAAGTTTTATGAGGGTAAGCTTCCTCTATGCTATTTCATATAAATAGGTTTAGCTAGGCCTAGTTATATTTCAGCTAGCTTGATTATTATAAAATATTTAGCAATGCATGTAAGTTCTGGATAGGCCTAACAATACAAAACATTGGTATCAAGGGGGTGTCTTCCCACCAAATAAAATCTGAATTTTTCTTCTGAAATAAGTAGAATTGGCTCTATTTTAACTCTAGACGTGGCAAAGAATACCAATTTGGTATCGTTTTAAAGTGTTCTCTAGTGGTAAACGATAGCAGTTGTATCGAATTTACAAGCCTATTTTTAGTGGCTGTTATGTCACACAGATTACCTCAAAAACCTATAGGCTAATTTTATATATCAATCGACTCAGTATATTCTCAAGAGTGAAATATTATATGCTCAACGAAACTTTTGCAAAATAAGAAATAAGAGTAAGTACAAAACTTGTACTCAACAATTTTCCCTGTGCCTGAGCGTTTACGGCAAAATAACACAATTTCCCCCTAATATTTATGGTAGGTAATTTTTCTGTGAGAAAGAAGAGAGCTACATCCTTGAATTGGTAATCTTTTTAACAAAGCAAACAGTTTGTATTCTTTCTAAATGGTCAATATCAATGTCATGTAAATTTTATTTGAATCTAAGTTTTTTTTATTTTCTGTTCTGGCAAACAATACCAAATTGGTATCGGATTGTTTTTGACCTTTTACTAAGTAACAGTATTGTTTATATACTCGATTCTTATTGTTTCGATTTATTATAAAATTGTCAACAAGGAATACTGATTTTGGGCGCCTAGCCTATGTATATCTTGGCCTAGTTTATTTCAGCTGTTGAAAAGATGAATATTCCGTGGCGTGCCAGGCTGTCTGGCCATCCTGGTTATTTCACTCGGCCGCAACGGTTTGCATTTGTTGAAATTGCTTGTAATATATTATTATTTTCTTGATTTATGTTTGATTTTGTATTATTGTTAATTTACAGTCATACTATTAGGCCTACTCAAAAATTTAGTTTTTAGATCACCGGGACATAATTGTTCAACTCTTTGACAAAATATTTTTTTCTCAAACTTCATAAATAGTATTTCTTTTAGTATAATAAAATAGTTATAACGATTATACCACTTTTAGAAATGAAAATTATGTTTTCTGAAAGGTAATTTTATATTGTACAAAATAAACTAGATTTTATGAAATAAATGTATAGTTGTTATTTTTTCTCCTACAGATTTGCATATAACCACAATTTCACAAAATTTACAAATTTTCGAAACATTTCTAACAGTGAAATAGATATAAAAATTTGAACCAAACTTACTATATCTTGAAAAGAACCCTTTTTTTAAAATTTTCGAAACATTTCTAACAGTGAAACAGATATAAAAATTTGAACCAAACTTACTATATCTTGAAAAGAACCCTTTTTAAAATATTTTAATTTTGCCAGTAAAAATTTTGTTGTATTTTATTATTACGGCTACTTTTAAATTTCATATCTCAAGTTTTATAAACTTTCATATACTGTATATAGTGGAAAAGCATAAGAAAATGTTATTTAGCTATTTCTGGACAAAACAATGAAAAAAATTGTATAGTTTAGAGAAAGAAAATATTTTTCACAGATTTTTAAAGTATTAAGCTCAAAACAGTGAAAACTGGCTTGCCACTATAGAGTTTCTTAGTTGGAATTGTAATTGTAAGGCCTACATACCTAATACGCTGCGATCAAGTTTCGAGAATGGGTAAATTATGTAGAACTGTGACCTTGTTGATTTTCGGCTGACATTTTTTTTCATAGTAGGTATATAGCTAAGAAACAAGAATATGAAAAATTATGAAATGAGGAAAAACAGAACAATTTCTTTTTTTCGTAAATAGAATGACGTGGGTACTTAACTTTCAAATGGGTGATGTTCAACAGATGTTCTGTTAATAAAACTTCTGCCAAACTGGCAATCAACGGACGGTCTGTTGATGTGTAGAAATCGCTTTTGGGACTTATTAAAGTACGTAAAATTCAGAATAGCGACATGATTCATATACCACTGGAGATCTAAAGAAATACCAAACCACATTATGTATTTCATTTGTTACTGTGACAACCGTGTCATCATTTATAGAAAACATAAAGTTGGTATTGAATGAAAGTGAACGCTCACTGTCCGCCATCTGTTGTTTACGGTAGTAATGAATTTTAGGTTTGTGGGACCTTACAGTTTATGTAATGCAAGTAAGCTGTTTCTCAACTAATTTTAGTAAAACTGTACATTTTCTGAAACTAGACTAAATTTAGAAGCTTTTGGATATCTTGGAAATTTGAATTGATGTATATAACACTTTTTCTCAAACATGGTCCTCCAATTTTTCTCTACAAATGGTTTTTGAAAGTTTTATTAAACATTAAATATTTCTTTTAATTTATTTATCCATATTATACCAAATGATGGATCATGTGAACAAAATAATACCAAATAAAGATAACTTTGAAATAATTTACAAATATTTTTTAACATTTCGTAAAAAAACTTAGCAAAACGCCCAAAAATAGCCTCTCGATTTCAGACATTTAATGCGCTGGTTCTACAGTTAAATTGTAGGGAATTTTGTCTTGATTAGGAATATGACAAGGTCTTTGCAAATTACTACTAAATTTGTATTAAAAAACTACTACTACAAATTTGTTTTTTAAAGGAGAGGCCGATCTTCTTCTTACCCCTACTTCTGCCCATTCCTCATTGACTATTGATCTGTGCAAGGAACTTAATCAGACAGAGTAAGGGGGTGAACTAGTACAGTAGAAGGTGAACATTACGGATAAATCTTCCAGTCCAAGCCCGATTCGAACCAGCGCTATCTCTAACCCAAGCTCAAAGTCCTGACGCCTTAGACCGTTCGCCCAAATTACTGTTAGTAAGCATGATAGCAAAAATTAAAAAAAATTGAAATTCTTTATTGTGTAGCATGATAATTTAAAATTAATTGTATTACTCTCGGTACAAGTATAATTTAAATTGTAGAGTAGACTTAAATATAAAAATAAACGGGGCAGAACAAAGTGCCAGGAGCCAATTACACTTTTACTTTATTAATGTGATAAATACTCACCAACACAGTAAAAAGTTTTCTGTATAAGATAATTATGGAGTAATTTTTTGAATTTTTAGTCAGGTTATTTTCCAATTTAATATTTTGTGGTAATTTGTTATGTAGTTTTGGTCCCATATTTGAGGGGGGGGGGAGAGGGTTGAAGCACTAAGCTGGAGACGGTGGGGAACTTGCCTATGTTGGTCACGGGATCTTGTATTATACTGCAGCACCAGAAATGTAATGGTTTCAGAAAGGTTATGTTTAGTTCTAAGCTAAATCCTAGGTTGGGTATTGATATGTTAGGTTTGGGTTTGTAAGATTGGATATGTTAAATAGGTTAACGTTAACCTAACCAAACCTAACATAACCTAAATAAGCCTTATCAAACATAACCTAACCAAACCTAACATATTATAACCAAACTTAACCTAACCAAACCTTATCTAATATAATCTAACTATACTTAACCTAACAAACCAAACCTATCAATACCCTACCTAGCGTTATCCTAACAGAAAGTAACCTTACTGAAATTGGCACGTTTCTGGAGCTAATGTGTCTAATAATGGTTCGATTGTAAAAACCTTGCCATATTAGTAATCAGGGGAAAATTCTGCACAGTTTAAGTACCGACATTGCTATGTTTACGAAAAAAGTATTTTTTCGTTTTTTTGTATTTTACAAATTTTTCCGGCTTTTCTGCTTAATATTAGATCATATTCTTGTTTCTTAGGTATATATCTATTATGAAAAAAATCGACAAGGCCTCTGTTTTATATAATTATCCGAGTATCTATGGATTCAACGTTAGAAACTGGTTACAGTGATATGCATAAATTATCAATAGTTCAATTCAACATAGTGAGTTTGAAAGTAAGTTGAAAGTCAATATAAATTTGACTCACGAAGATATCATTCTTCGCCTTATTTGCTCTGTAACCCACAGTATTCTGGTTATTATTTTGCAATAAATTATTCCATTATAGTTTCAGCATGTTTACTTATTGATATATTTATCTAATAGATCATGTTTTTATCCAAATTGTAATGTATATAATATTGTGTATGAATTATGTAGTGTTTATACAACATTTTTGAATAATATTCTTTCCATGGCAACCAATTGTTAGTTTTTTGTATTGTTTACAATTATCGTAGTACAGTTCTTTTATTTTTTCCTATATGATAATATGTGTAGGCTACATTTCCTGAAACTAGATACAATTTAGAATATTTTAGCTGTCTCAAATTTCTTATTTTAATATCGAAACATTGTGTCCATGGGCCCACCTCCCTGATTTCTGAAAACAAATTTCATAGTTTACATTTCACAAAAATCAAAACATTCCTTTTGGTCATGTTTTATATGCTCTTTGATAGCCTTCTTTGCGAACATAATGATACCAAATATAGGCAGGTTCACTGTAAATAACTATTTTGAAACATTATATAACAAACGCATGCAAATTAGCCAAATTTTAAGAAAAAGTAATTGCCGGCTTGAGGGTTAAGCCTAAAAGAACTGAACTTGTGATCTATAGCTACTGAAAATAAGATTTTTTATTGAAAAAGTGGTAAAATATGAGTTTGTATTTATTGAGTAGGTTTATTAGGATTGTGAGACATTTTTTTCCCAAAAATTATAAAAACTCATTTTTTATCTGATATTGAAAAAAATCCACTTTAAAAAATCGTTACTTTAGCTCATTTGTCAATAATGTTTTTTCTTTTATTATAATGGTTTTATTTATGCTAAACACAAATATATAATGAAAATCGTATTAAAATTATTCTTGGTCCGAAAAACTCACCTTTTACTTGCCCAACCAAACCTGATTGGTAGATAATATTTGGAGATTTCCAATGCTTCAACATTGTTTGTTCCTTAAAACACTTAAAGCACAGGGAAATCTACAAATGTTATCTTCCAATCATGTTCAATCGAATGCTAACTAATTGGTTAACTTTCAAACAACAGTTAACACAACCTAACTTGAATCTATATTTTTTGGTGATAACCGCGCCACGTTACTATCTACATTATGTACAAGGTAACCTGACGTTTCGCCCATGCTGTGATGTGGCATCCTCAGTGGTATTGCAGAGACTGAGGACTGAAACAGCAGTCTCAGGGATACCACTTAGGATGCCACATCACAGCATGGGCGTTTCGTCTGGTAACAAAATGTAGATAGTATTTATTTATTCTTAAGACGCAGATCGTCAAGATATGGGCGATTAAGGATTTCAAATGAGCGTGATGAGTGTAGATGAAAGAGTGTAGTCATTGTTACTATCTGAGTTCGACTTACCTCGACTTAATAGCCCAATAACCAGGGAAACTATGGGACCTACAGCTTTACGTTGAATTCTAGTTATGACACTGGCCGCTTAAGCCTAAGTTCTAAGAGTATTTTGTTTTAAAATTGGATGTCAGGTTTTCGGCAGAAATATATGCACATTTTTTGATGTTAGTTTTATTATCAGTGTGTCTATTGGTTATTTGTCGTGAAATTAGTTTTTCTGCAATATCTTGCACAGTAATTGTCGTAGACCAAAACATTTCCAAATTCATGTTCAGATTCAAATAACACAAAATAACATAGATATAACAAAAAATAAGGTTTTTAATAATTTATATTCTTTTTGTAAGAAACAAGTTTTCCGCAGAATACAGAGTATTTTCCAGAAAATATAGACACAATTTAACCTAATGGTGATAAAAATGTCAAGCTTTGTAAAGCATCTAGAAAGTGCCTAAATGCCCACAAAACATAATCTACAACAGTTTTCCTATTAAGTTATTTAACACAATTTGATAGTATTGTCTTATGAAATTAGGCGACAGATTAAATTTTTTGTTACCAGCAGTTTATGACATTTGACTCAGACTGTCAAATGTCATGAACTTATGTCAGACTTAAGTTAGATGCTACATTATGGTTGTCGCAGTAACTTAAAAAAGTAATAGGATATGCTAATAAAAATGACCTAAAAATAAATATTAAAAAGACAATTTAGTTAAACTCCACCAGCTTAAGCAGAACAAAACTTGTACCACTTGTACCTAATATAAAAGTTGAAAATGAAGCAAAAATATTAGGAATGACAACAGATTGCCATCTCTGCTGGACAAGTCACATAAACAAACTATGCAGTAAAATTGGAACCAGAGTATACTTGGTCAGACGGAGGAAAATGTTGGGAGACTTAAACACAGCTAAATCAGCCTACTTTCCATTAGTAGAATCCCGTATCCGATATGGTCTTGTCATATGGAGTGGTGCATCCAAAGGACATTTTAACAGAGTCCTAGTAATGAAAAAAACGGACATACGACTCCTTGCAAATCTACAGCCAAAGGATAACTGCCGTGAAGGTTTCAAAGCTTTGAAAATTCGGACAGTGGTGGCCTTGTACATTGAAGCTGCCTTACTCCAAATTAACCAACATGAGCTGCCTAGATACAACAACCTCCAAGGCTACAATACCCGACAAGCAAGGCGCTATTACCTACCTACTCACAAGACTACTCTCTTCACAAAAAAAATCATTCACAGGATGTCAACTATATAACTCCCTGCCACAACAATTTGATGGACTGAGAGGAAAGATCCTAAAACACAATCTTCAAGAGTGACTTGAAAAGTACCCTTTCTACGATCTTGATGAGTTCTCTGTGTATTAAGCTGCAAGAAGATAAAATGATTGTAAATTAATATACAAAACATTATACTTAAAACATATTTTCATTTGTTTTTTAACGCACATTCTGTTCTTGACGTACATGAATAAAGTATATCTGTATATGTGGATACGCAGAATATTAAAATAAGAAAATATTTTTTTTCATTTATTTTTTTATTTTGTTATGTAACTTAATGAAAATTATTACTTTTATAAAACAAAGCATTGTCAACAGAAATAACAGGTTTCCTACTAGTAAAATATTTATAGTTGTGTCATTCTATTAGAAACCAAAACTGAATATTTAGATAATTGTGTTAAGTATATTTTATATTTTATTTTAATATATTTTTAATAACTTAAAAAAACATGTACATAAACACAGTTTTTATTTTCTCCTAATAGTACTGTTATGTACAGTAAAAAACATATAACCTTGTGGATATCTTTATATTTAGAGAATTTATGATTTTTTTCGTGAAAGCTTATAAAAACCTGCATTTTGAACCAGTCTTTTTCAGTAGTCCAAAACTACGGTTAAATCACTTATTTTAACCCTAGACGTGATAGTGATGTTCACTCTGCACTGACAGGCACTTTTAGCATTTGACATGCATACAATTTTTTTTTCAACACCATACAACATTTTTTTCAACACCATTTATTTTATAAACCCTTATGTAATGCATGTTGTTATATTTAGGAATGAATGTTCTATAATAAACATATTTTCAATCTTGATTTATTTAGTTTCAATACACCTTTAATTTAAAATATAAAAATATTTTTTGATAAATATAAATATGAAGTTTACTTACCTTGGGAAGAATAGGAAAACATTTTTATACAAGTTTCATGACAGAGAAAACGTTTAGAATTTAATTTTCTTTAAGAAAACAAGTTATGAAACTCACCAAAAAATTTTTAATCTTCCAGAAGTAAAATTGTAATTTTGAAAAATCCAATAAAATTTTTATTGACGGTAATATCAAAGTAGTAATATTTTTGTACCCTCAATACAGAATGAAAACAATTATTAAATTTTTTTTGTAACTACACCTATAAATTTGCTTTGTAAAAATATTAACATATATTTGTTTCTCAAAATAATTATATTTTTGTCATTACTAGAAATATGAAGTACACAAATTTCAATTCATTACTATCAAATAAATTCATGAAATAAGATGTATAAAAGTGTTTTTTAAATTATGAAACCTGTATAAAAAGAAATGGTCATTGTAAGTTTTCATAACGTAACAAATTTTATTTCTATTTATTTATTTTATATTTTTTATAAAATTACAAAATGAACAAAATATTACAAGATAGATTTGTAATATTTTTAATGTATTGAAATTATTACGTTGTATTGAATGTAATAGAAAATTTTTACATTTATTTATTATTGGTGTAGTATATTGGTAACATGTATACTAGAAATACATTTTGTAATATAAAAATATTTATAAAATATATATTTTACAAAATATATAAACATACAACACAGTGTTTATGGAAATAAACAGATTATATTTACAACATTAGTTATAAAATCCCTGTAAACTAACTGTGATCACAGTATTTCATGAAATACACAAAAACTGCACATAAAAATAAAACAAAAACAAAACAAAAGGCGTATCGGAGCTGTACATGTAATGTCAGAAGAACGACTGATGATTGAAATGGCGACTTGCATTGACATTTTCAACAAAATACTAAAATTGTCTACATTCATAACTGATAAATACCAATAACACTAATATTTTAAAAATTTCATCTAGAATCAGAATATAACATTATCTTTTCAAAAAAACTCATTGAAAATTAAATATGAGCCTTAATCTGATCATTTTGTTGTACTGTTGTTTTTATAGGAAATTCCTAATCAAGTAAAAGAAAAAAATTCAGTATAACGAAACAAAAGTGAAATCAGAATGAAACTATATGTTTCATTACTCTGCAAAAAATCATTTTAAAATTACCTACAGCTTTTAGTTCTTATAAAACAAATACCAGAAAGTACCGAATTTCTGTTTCGTTTCACTAAGTGGCAACGCTGAGTTATATCAATCAGAAAAACTGCAAACAAACATTTTATTCACAGAGTTATTTGTAACGTTAGATTGAAATATAACTACATATTGTAATGAATACATCAATATGAAATATTAATGGATCATTAAATATTCTTATGATATTACAGCTATTTAAAAAGTACCTTTTAAACTGCCATGATGGTACAGTTGCCACGATTGTCATACATAAAAATACCATCATGGTATGGCTGTCATGTCTAGGGTTAAGAAAATGGTACACTCAAAAATTCCAAAATTTTAAATGGTTCTAAAAAGATTAAGATTCAAACGTATTTAGATAATAATAAACTTTCTAGAAGCTTCAGAAAATATGATTCCTTGTATAAAGATTTGTTTAAAGGAGTATACGTCTATATAGAGGAAGTTGTTTTTTTAACTGGGAAAAGCTTAGTTTTTCTACTATAATTTCGGGAAACCTGTTTTTAATAGTTTTATTTTACTGATAGTGTATAAAAAACAAAATAATTGTTAGGCCTATTTTTCATCGATTAAGAAAAAATACATTGTAAGGCTTTATTTATGCTGATCATGATATAAAATTAGTTTTGCACTAAAATAAATTTTTCAGACTTGCTTTTTTCTCACCTAATCTATCCTATTGGCCATCCCTCTGGCAGAAGTATATGAAATTTGTTTTTTGCTTTTGCGGTTTGTCTGCTGGACTTCCTTTTCATTATCATTTTGCATATGGCCACTATGCATGATTCGCTGCAAAAGTAGTTTTTTCACGATATCCCGAGAAATAATTCATCTAGACCAAAATAGTTTTAAAATTTCTGTTTAGCTTTAAAAAAAGACATCAAATTTAAGATAATGTAAAAAATTACGGAGCTAATTAATGGAGATATAACAAAATGTAAAATTTGTCTAAGCCTTAAACCGGCACAGTATCTGTGCTGCCAAACTGGCAAGGTGCGGATTTACACATCAACATGCAGTGGCGGCAAATAAAATTTATTATGATGAGAGGCTCCACAAACCGGCATGATTCCAATACCACTAGGCGCTATATCAGTTGCAGTGTTATGCGAATTATTGTTTGAGGAGCCTCAGATGAGAGGATAAGAAGAAGTAAATATACATGTAAACAACTCATAAAGGAGCCGGTCACTTCACCATTACTGTTGTTTGTAAACAATGTTTGTTGTTAAGTGTGTTACAGTAAAATGTTTATTTATATTATTGAAATATATGCTGTATAGTATATATATGTATTATAAAATATATGTTTATAATATATATATATATATATATATATTATAAACATCTTATATGCTTATAAGTAACTTTTTTTAAACAATCAAGAAATTTATTTATTTTGTTGAGCACGTTATAAGCTAAATTTTAGTAAATGTATGAACTCTTTAGTCTGAACTGTGTGGATACAACATTTCTCCAGTGAATTTTTGAATATCACTGACCATGGAAACAGTTATATTCAAATACATTTTAGATTTGTGTATTGTTTGCAGTTTTTGAGGTAAATTATTTAAATTTACACCTATATCATACATTATGTGCATGTTTCCTAATACTAGATCAAATTTAGGATACTATGGCTATCTTTAATTTTTCATTTTATTATTACAACATTGTTTTTATGGTATACTCCCACCCAAATTTAATTTTTAGAAAACAATTTTTCTAAATTTAAGTTGGGTTATTGACACATCATTTTTTTTTGTAATTTGAGCTTTATCATATGTTTTATATGGTAATTGTGTTTTATATGTTATATGAACGCCTATATAAAACTGATCACAATGATACCAAATATAAGTGGATTTAGAGTAAGTAAATAGATAGTTATTTTTTACACATTTCCCTAAAATGGCAGGCCAGTTTTGGAAAAGTTAGTCGCCGGTTTGAGAATTAAAAGTAGATTTCCCTAATTTTTTTAGTAGAGAAAGTGTTTTCTGACAAATGAAAACTATGATCCTGGAAATTGTAGACTTGATTCTTCCCACACTGATAAAAATGTCAAGTTTTGCGAACCGTCTAAAAAGTAAATAAATACTGTTCCAGAGGTCAGGCTCCCAATTTTAATGGAAATAAAAAATTTCTCCTGAGTATTCAAAAGGTTAGGTTAAGTTTTGTTCGGTAAGTAAATGTGTGTTTTTTGGTTAAAAGTAATAATGGCTGAAAAACATCATCTTAAGTTTACGTTAGGTCAGATTTTATAATTGTCAAGATAGTTTTAGTTTAGTAAGTAATGTATATTGTTTTTTATTTATAAATTTAGAATAGGTGCAATTTTGAAGAAGCTCCAGCCATTGGAGTTTTTTTCAGATTGTCTAATGCAATTACATTATAAATATAACTAGTGCCGGCTATCGTTACTAGTTTAGATGGCCAATTTTATTCCAGTTGTTTATCGTAACAAAATTTTTTAGTATGTTTTGATGGAAATAAACATTTTTTATTATTATTCAAGAACTATCTTGTATTATATTTTACAACTTTTTTCAAAACTTATCCCCTGATATTCTAAACTTTCAATACTATAATTTTAATTTATCTAACATAAAATCACCGTATGATAAGTGGCTATAGTGTGAGAAATGGCAGAAAATAACAATGTGTCCAAGTACAATGTCATTGTTGATCAGTCTGAGCCAGTCCCTTGCTTTAGAGCTCATGTTCTATTACTTTGTTGTTCTCTTCTGATATATTTATAAATCATCACGCTAAACATAATCCTGATCTCAGTCATAAACAGGAATTGTTTATTGATTTTCCATTAAAGTAAATTTGTATTATTTCCATTAATGACATTTTTTATGTTTTAGACTCATGGCCATGCATATAGGCCTAGGCCCATGTGGGCATTATTTCTCTGTATATATGTATTGAGACTCAATACCACTGTACTTGTATGGGCGGATAGGTGGGTCAATACCACATATGTGTATGGGTGGACGCAGGGTCAAGAATAGTGTATGTGTATATGGGTGGTTGGATCAATACCACATATGTGTATGAGTGGATTGCAGGGTCAAGACTAGTGTACATGTATAAGGGTGGGTGGATCAATACCACATATGTGTATGAGTGGATTGCAGGGTCAAGACTAGTGTACATGTATAAGGGTGGGTGGATCAATACCACATATGTGTATGAGTGGATTGCAGGGTCAAGACTAGTGTACATGTATAAGGGTGGGTGGATCAATACCACATATGTGTATGAGTGGATTGCAGGGTCAAGACTAGTGTACATGTATAAGGGTGGGTGGATCAATACCACATATGTGTATGAGTGGATTGCAGGGTCAAGACTAGTGTACATGTATAAGGGTGGGTGGATCAATACCACATATGTGTATGAGTGGATTGCAGGGTCAAGACTAGTGTACATGTATAAGGGTGGGTGGATCAATACCACATATGTGTATGAGTGGATTGCAGGGTTAAGACTAGTGTACATGTATAAGGGTGGGTGGATCAATACCACATATGTGTATGAGTGGATTGCAGGGTCAAGACTAGTGTACATGTATAAGGGTGGGTGGATCAATACCACATATGTATTACACATAATGTTTATGTTTTGGTACTGATACAATTGTCAAGTAAAAGTTGAATTGTAGTTGCGTAATGTACTATGAAAATAAAAGTAATTGTATTATATTTATCCTTGCTAAACCACTTTGTGTCATAGTCAACAGGACAGAGGGAAAGTTTCCAGATGTCCTGAAAAGTATGTGCATCATTCCCATTTACAAGTATAGAATGTTAGGTTGTGCAACTAATTACTAATCTACAGCTATCCAGTCACTTTAAGCAAGGTTTTTGAAAAAAAAAAAAAAACTGGTGTTCTAAAAAATATCATCTCTGTCAATTATTATCATGCATCTTCAGCATGTTCTGGAACGGTATTCCGATAACTAATCTTTTCACTTATGAACATTTTGTCATGAACTCTTTGAACCGTCGGGAACAAGTTGATGCAGTTTATCTTCATTTTTCCAGTCACGTTTGATAAAGTTAGCCATGTCCATTCTTAGCCAAACTGGAGGCTTGTGGTGTTGGCAACATATTTATGAACTGGTTTGAGAGTTACCTCCACAATAGAACCCTCTAAGTTAGATACTGTGGCCGCCTCTCATGAAGTTTCATGGCAATATCAGGAGTGCCACAGGGTTTTCATCTGGGACCTGTTTTATTCAATATATTTACTAATAAACTAGTCAAGAAATTCCTTCTGTTTGCCAATGATAATTAGCTGTTTATTTATTTACATGCTTGAATACAGTATGAAACCAGTTACACTGAAGCAGTTCATCCATCAATAAAGAGTCATTCATGTGGGTATCATAACTTCTCCACTAAGTTCACTTCACTTCATTTTATAAAGAAAAATAATAAAAATACTAAACAATAATATAATATAATAAGGAACAGTACATGCTGAATGATGATGATGAATAGCTGAATAAAAATAATATATGCAGTTAAATAAACATTTGAGCAATAATATGTATATAAATTAATATTGAACAACATTAACAATAATAATAATAAATATATTAAAAAAATTAACAACAATATATAATCTACAACAACTTAGAACAGTAAACCAATCCATAATAGAAGGTAGACTTAAACTAGTGAAACAAGTTATTTAAAATATTTTAAAAGAATAAAAAATATATCAATATTCGCATGATTAGATAGCAACAAATTATTTTGTACAATCCCTTAAGGCGGTGGAGGGGGAAGAAGTGTGTGCTGTCGTACGACAGTAGAGGACAGAGAACAGGAGTTTATTACGACTATGAGATGTAGGCACAGGGAAATATTTGTTGGCCTGCCAAGCTAGCAACATCGTCCATCCCACCATGCACCAGTTTATACAGGAATAGAAGGCCCATTAGTGTGGCCCATTTATGAACATAGTTACGTTAAAGTATTGCAAAAGCTTGCAAGAAAGCTTTTCTTCCATTTAGGATGAGTCAATAATGATAAATACGGTAAAATATCATGTTTGATATTGTTGGTGTTATTAGTTGTTTTCATAAATAAATTAATAAAAGAAATTGCTTTTTGTTCTGTTAATTATTTGTATATGTTGCTAAGATATCAATTCCATGTTATATAAGTTGAACTACAATTGGTTTGTGGGATTCCATTTATAAATAAATTAAAACACATTTTCTTATCAATAGTTTTATAACACTTCTTGAAGTTTAGCCTTTTAGATCTGGCGGCAGTTATTTGATGAAAACTTTTGCTATTATAAAAAGAAAACGTTTGGCAATCAAGTTTTAGGTCTAGCTATTAATTGGGAATCTACTATTTGGAGTAATAAATCAACTATAAAATACCAAAGTTAGTGAAAATTGAATTAGATTTTAAGTAGTAAAAAAACTGAATTAACATTCTTTATTGTTTGTTTCAGAGCTTTCTACAGAAGATGCAAATAAGTAAAGAAAAACACACATGCCTTATCGAAGTCATTTGGCGCATCTGTTTCAATGCCATAAGTGTACTTGTCATCATGAGTTCTGTGAATAGCATGTCAATTGATATGCTGATTGTTTCTAAAAAGTGGAAGAAAGATCTTGAGACACAATTGGATATTTGCAAAATTGATGATGATATGAACCACCCAGGGATAAAAACCATCTTTGTTCTTCACAGCTCTTACCATGTTCTCAGTGCTGTCCATACATGGTATTACAAAGGGTTAAAGAACACAGAATTTTTTCAAACACAGTCAATTTTTGCTGCCTACGTTCTTACTTATGTTTCAAAGTAAGTTTACAATATCAGCACACCGTCTTTTGATTGCATATTTTGTTAAGTGTTTATAAAGACTAAAATGCTTATCATGCATCTTGTCATCAGAGTGAAAATATTCTCTGTCTGAACGTATGTAGAGCAGAAAGGCCAATTTTTTTCAGCAATTGTCAATTTTCCAGTCAGTACCTACCGGTTAGGTTAGGTTAGGTTAGGTTAGGTTAGGTTGCTGCTGCGGTAACAAATCAATTAAAACAATAGAACTATATAAAATTAAAACAATAGAACTATATAAAATGGCAGCTTTAATGGCCGGGGCATTGGAAACGTAAAAAAGTAATACCGATATTAGCCTATTGTGAAAACTACAAAATTATTATTTAATTTAATAATTCCACCGATTCTTGCTGGGTAATAGAAATTGGAAGTTAAAGAAAGAAGCCCCCTAGAACACCGTTAACAAAAAAAGACCCTATGACAATCAACAAAAATTAAATAAAAAAATTAAAAAAAAAATAAAATCTAACTGTTCTCTCCTCTAAAGCCCAGAAAACCCCACCCTTAAACAATAAGTCCAACCAGAAAAACTGTCGCACCCAAACACGCAACAAAACCCAACTGCAGCACTTTACAATGTTTTTACATTCTTCTTCTTGGTGCCCAGTAGGTATCAGAACAGTGGTTTTCATACCTTTTCTAAATTATCTTCAAAATCGTTCGATCCTTTTCTTTCAACAGCTGGTTCGTTGTCTTGATTTTCTTCTTCTTCTGGTCCATCAAACAGTTGTCTCCGTAAACGCTCTCTGTCTGCTAAAGCTTGATTCTCCTCTTCAAGATCCTCTTTTTCTACTCTGTTGTATAATTTCAACAGTCTCATTTCCTCATTTTCATCCATTATAAAGAAATAAAGATGGCACAAAAAATATCAGTCAAGTCAATTATTTATTTACATATAGGTAATAAAAAAAAAAAAAAATAAATAAATAAATAAATAAAAAAATAAAAAACACTAGAATTGAGTTAATTTAAGTTATTTAAAAATTTGTACAAAAGGTTTTAAACTAAAACTTGCATGTAGAATTAGCTGATATTCATACACAACTGGGCACGTGGTGTGTAAAAGACCGCAAACAATATAACACAAGTAGGCGTTTGGAGTCTAAATGACTGAAGCTTGTACACTATTGTCAATACTGACTTAATGCTTGAGCGGAACATCGTACTCTTTGGCGAGCAGACAGGAGAGGTAGTGGGGATAAATTTCATATGCGTTGAGCGTCATGGAAGCCATGCTGCCAAAACTACAATAAATAATTTGTTAACTGCGGTCATTTTGACGCTACACGCCCCCTAAAGGGTTAAATGTATGACTGTGTGCTTAACTCCAATGTTATGAGATTTTAAACTTTTAATGCTTTTACTTATTTGAGTGATATGTTTATTCATTATTGTTTTAAATATTTTGACTTACTTAAAATGTCCATTATTTTGTATTTTATTCATCTATACTATACTAAAGTTTTAAAATGTTTGATCTTACTTTTCACCCTTTTATAACATAACATACTCCTCCTAAGGCATGTTTTAAATATTGTTTTATTATACTACATAGATTAATGACGCACTCACTGTTTTTGATGATCATACGAATAAAGAATTATTGTCTATTTTCTAGCCGCTCCAAGTCAAACAGACATTGCCAAGCTACTGGCTTGTCTTTCTTGAACGCTGCAAATGAGGCTTTGTGGTCTTGCTGTTCGGTCTATCGTATGAACTTGTTCAAACAGTTTGAATTGTACTGAATGTTATTTGGCCATTGTCAATTGCTTTTATGACCATGGGAATTGATGTAACTAATGTACACATATCAGATGCGTAACAAGTGGCAAAGAGGTTTATTAAGTCTTTAATTTAGCCTAGATAAAGTAAAGTTTTTATTGAATCATTATTTAAGAATGTTAGGTATTGATTTATTGCTCACTGTACATAGAACTGGCTTACTTGTTGCAGGTGTTCTTTGTTTGGAATGACATTGCTACTACTGGCTAGCCGTACTGCCTTGACAGAGCTGATTGCCAAGTTCATTTATTGCTCACTGTACATAGAACTGGCTTACTTGTTGCAGGTGTTCTTTGTTTGGAATGACATTGCTACTACTGGCTAGCCGTACTGCCTTGACAGAGCTGATTGCCAAGTTCATTTATTGCTCACTGTACATAGAACTGGCTTACTTGTTGCAGGTGTTCTTTGTTTGGAATGACATTGCTACTACTGACTAGCCGTACTGCCTTGACAGAGCTGATTGCCAAGTTCATTTATTGCTCACTGTACATAGAACTTGCTTACTTGTTGCAGGTGTTCTTTGTTTGGAATGACATTGCTACTACTGGCTAGCCGTACTGCCTTGACAGAGCTGATTGCCAAGTTCATTTATTGCTCACTGTACATAGAACTTGCTTACTTGTTGCAGGTGTTCTTTGTTTGGAATGACATTGCTACTACTGGCTAGCCGTACTGCCTTGACAGAGCTGATTGCCAAGTTCATTTATTGCTCACTGTACATAGAACTTGCTTACTTGTTGCAGGTGTTCTTTGTTTGGAATGACATTGCTACTACTGGCTAGCCGTACTGCCTTGACAGAGCTGATTGCCAAGTTCATTTATTGCTCACTGTACATAGAACTTGCTTACTTGTTGCAGGTGTTCTTTGTTTGGAATGACATTGCTACTACTGGCTAGCCGTACTGCCTTGACAGAGCTGATTGCCAAGTTCATTTATTGCTCACTGTACATAGAACTTGCTTACTTGTTGCAGGTGTTCTTTGTTTGGAATGACATTGCTACTACTGGCTAGCCGTACTGCCTTGACAGAGCTGATTGCCAAGTTCATTTATTGCTCACTGTACATAGAACTTGCTTACTTGTTGCAGGTGTTCTTTGTTTGGAATGACATTGCTACTACTGGCTAGCCGTACTGCCTTGACAGAGCTGATTGCCAAGTTCATTTATTGCTCACTGTACATAGAACTGGCTTACTTGTTGCAGGTGTTCTTTGTTTGGAATGACATTGCTACTACTGGCTAGCCGTACTGCCTTGACAGAGCTGATTGCCAAGTTCATTTATTGCTCACTGTACATAGAACTGGCTTACTTGTTGCAGGTGTTCTTTGTTTGGAATGACATTGCTACTACTGGCTAGCCGTACTGCCTTGACAGAGCTGATTGCCAAGTTCATTTATTGCTCACTGTACATAGAACTGGCTTACTTGTTGCAGGTGTTCTTTGTTTGGAATGACATTGCTACTACTGGCTAGCCGTACTGCCTTGACAGAGCTGATTGCCAAGTTCATTTATTGCTCACTGTACATAGAACTTGCTTACTTGTTGCAGGTGTTCTTTGTTTGGAATGACATTGCTACTACTGGCTAGCCGTACTGCCTTGACAGAGCTGATTGCCAAGTTCATTTTCCTAGTTGGTTACATCACAGACTCCAAAAATCTAAGAATAGTTGCCAAAGTGATATGCTTTTACCATATTTGTCTCTGGTAAGTTTTTCTATATGTTACGAATCAGTAAAACTTATTTGAATGAATGAATAAACGTCTGTATTGAAAGGCTAAGTTAGAACTATTAAGTCCTACTTTCCACTCAACCTTATATAAGTATATACAAACAATATAATATATAGTCAAATCACATTCATACAGACTCATTCACTCAAATAGCCCGCCATAAAAACAGTGCCCCTCAACACTCCCGGTATGCCCGCGAGCCGTGCAAAAGCAGGTCTTTCAAACCAACCCTAAAACAGCTTTATCGTCCAAGCTGTCAGGAAGGGAATTTCATAAACAGCAAACTGATACTGTGAAAGATTTATTGAGAAAAATTGATTTATGATGGGGTATAGACAGCTGAGAAGATCCATATCAAGTGGAATGAGAATTGATCTGGGAAAGAAATTTAAAACAATCAGCTATCTACCTAGGTGAATCAGTTTTTAGTACAGCGTGCAAGAAATTAAAAACGTGATATTGTCGAAGTTCCTCAAGATTAAGGAGAGATGGATGATTAAAGAAGGGTGTGATATGAAATTCACGCCTTAAATTGAAGATGAAACGAATGCAATAATTATGTGTGCGCTGTAATTTATCAGAGAGTTCAACAGTCATATCATCTATCACAATTTCACAGTACTTAAAGATGGGAAAATTAGAGTGCTAACCAAAATAACTTTCATATCATGAGGTAAATAAGGAGATTAGAAAAACATTTACGACTGTGAAAGAACTTTGTTACAAGTCTCAGTGGTTTGATCTTTCCACCCCAAGGTTCTGTTGGTAACCAATCTTAAATTCTTCACTTGATTATTATAATCAAGATAATGGTCCATATCTTCAACTTAGAGGCAGTAGTTAAGTCAATGTTAGGTTTAAGTCTAGAAGATCCAATACGATATTTTTTGTCTTGCTTTCATTTAGTTTTTAACCATGTCTGTGAGGCCAAGAAATATTAGAAGTAATGTCAATGTTAGTATTATTTACTGTATTGTGAAAGTTGGAAATAGGGAAGTGTTGATAAATCTGTAGATTGTTGGTGTACAAGTGGCAACGTGAGTGTCAAATTGTAATTCAACAACACTTTCTACTGTAGTACAGTAGTCCCTCTATAATCCGGCCCTGCGCCAGTCCGGCCCCCCCAGTAATCCGGCCGGTTCTATCGTATTGATAAAAGAACCAGAACCAGTTCTGGTTCCAGAAAACCAAAGGGGGAGATAGCTTTCATATCAGGAATGTTTCAGGAGTGAAAAGTGCTGATAAACAGAACAATGAAACGACAAATTCTGATCAAAAGATAAACGAAATAACTTTTTCAGACCGTAATATAAATAAACTAACTTCGTCAGAAAATATCTGCCCACAGTCGGCCTTTTCCTTATCAGTACTATCAGCACTTGAAAGAACAGATAACATTAGAATTCCAAATGCAGGAAATTCCAAAAGAGGAAGATCACTCCTGAGCTCCACACTTGTTTATCCTGACCCTTTCTTATCACTTCCTGCCCGATAAAAACACCTGATGGCAACATTCCATTCTGTTTACAATTCATATCTCATGAAAATGATTATGCTTCTAGTTTTATAGTGTATAATAATTGAAAGGTTTTTGTAGTGAGGTAAATATATTAGAGTTTCTTTGTTTAGACATGTTATTAATAATGCAAAACATTGCATTAAAAAATGATAGGCAATATAATTGAAAAATACATTTTTATGATAATATTCTGTCAGCACAAGACAACTCTTAATAATGTTACTATTTTTTTAATCTTATCAATAGTTACATTTTATTTTAACTATTTTTTCTTTTTTGCAAAGTTTTAAAGGATTAATGTTTTCAATTGTTGTAAGCTTTTTAACTTGTTTTTGATTCATATGCAACAGTGTTATGTAACACATTTCAACTGGTGTACCATACTTTTCTTACTTTGAAACTATTGTACATCTTTATTGTAAAAATTGACTTTTTTAGTTACAATATACATTCTATTATGTAATTTAATCATGTTTTACAATTGAACTCCAGTAATCCGGCTTTTTCACTAATCCAACACATACCTGGTCTGAATTGTGTCGGATTAATGAGGGACTACTGTAGTTTGATCCTTAATGTACAGTGAAAATCTTAATAGATCAAATACAGAGCTCTGGGACACCCTTGGGTGTCATGCCTCCAGCAGGACTCATTGTTGTACATCTTCACACACTGACGGTGATTTGACAAATAAGACTTAACTCAATTAATGCAACTCTCTGAGAAACCAACAGCCTTGAGTTTAAAAAGAAGAGGGTGATATACGTAATCAAATGCCTTTTATCCGTTGCAGATTGAATGTCCTCAGTTATTAAGAAAAGGGCACTTGTGGTGCTGTGCTGAGATTGAATATTTGACAGTATATTGTTATGCTAAATGTTAGAAAACATTTTACTATTAATAATTCTTTCAAGGCATTTAGACATGGTGGTAATCAGAACCATTCTCCTATATTCAGTATTCTCCTATAGGGAATACTGATAGGTCTGTAATCAGAAAGTGTTGTGGATGAAATATTTTTCTGCAATGGATGTACAATGGCGTTTTTCTAAGCACCTGGAAAACTGATAGGCTTAAAGAATTCTTTAAAATTTGTGTAATTACTGGAAGCATAACTGAAAGCTTATCTTTGATATATCTAATTAGAATGTAATCTGCACCCACTGAGTTGCTGGCAAGTCTCAAGACAGCCCTCAGAACATCAGAATCTGCTGTCACTTGTGGGTAGACATGAGACTATCAACGTGTATGTTTATGTTCCATAAATGTTGTTTCATTGTATATGGACAGGAGGAGTGTCAAAGCTTCCCCATGTGGTTGGATGCACTTGTATTTTTCAATTGTATTGTTAGCTTGAATTGTTTATACAATTAACCACATTTTAATATAATTAAATTAAGCTTAATTATTGACAATAATTACAAATATTACAAAAAAAGGTTCTTACAAAAATCATATAATTTATGCCATCCTATCAAGATCCTATAGAGCAGTGTTTCCCAACCATTTTTACAGGTGTACCACTTGACTAGATTAAAATATTTCACGTACCACCTAGTCACTTGAAGTATGAATTGGACCTATGGACAAATGTTTAATAGTGTGCAAGCCTAACTAACCTATACAACAAAAAGGATGAAAAATGAAGTTCTGTGTAGTGTTGTCACATTTAATAATGAATTAATTGAAATGAACAAGAAACACAAAAAGCTCAAGATATGACACACATAAAAAAAAAATAAATAAAAATAAAAAAATAAAAAAAATTGAAAAGACAACACAATACAAAACATTATGTCAATGAGAAGGTTGCGCATGAATTTTTGAAGCTAGATTTGGAATGTCTGGTCTAAGATTGCTTAGCCTTAAACGGAGATCATTTTCCACATTTAGAAGTCTGTTTCGATATTTGTTCTTGAGGTACACAAGAGATGAAAAGGCTGTCTCACGCAGGTATGAAGTTGAAAACGGAAGCAAAAATTTAATTGCTTTGTCAGCTACTTGTCCGTAATCAACACGCCTTTCACCCCAGAAGTCCACAAGCATCATTCTTGAAAATTGTTGCCGAAGTTCCGAATCACAGTTTAGTTCAAACAACTTTTCTTTTTCTGATGCAGTAAAGTTGTCTGGTGCCATTTCTATCTCTGCAAACTGGTTTTGCATCCAGGAATATTCATTCAGGTCCTCAGGAAAGTAAAGGTTGTAATTAAGCTGAGACAATGGTTTTTAATGTAAGCCAGAAATTCAGGACTAAGTTGGATGTCATTTTCGTCAGCAAAATTCTCACGAGTAGGAAACAGTAAAATCTTTTTTTTTTCTGCATCTATTTCTGCTTGGTTCAGCTTCTTTTTCATTGCAGATACCTTATCATTAACTCGAAAAGGTGTGTTGTTATTTCCTTGCAAACTTTGGTTGAGTTCGTTGAGCTTTGAAAATATCTCTCTGCCAGATACACCAACCTACAGATCCACAGTTCATCTGAGAAGCAGTCTTTGAATTCAAAGTTTTTGTCGGACAAAAACACGAAAATCTCATGGTGTAGCTCAAACAGACGAGTAAAAACCTTTCCTCTCGATAGCCATCTGACCTCGGTGTGTAGCAATAGCTGTCTGTGCAAACTACCCATATCATCACACAGTATTGCAAACAAACGAGAATGTAAAGCACGCGCCTTGATAAAATTTACAGTTTTAAAGGCGGCAGAGTGGCGGGCGACCTACCATTACGGCGGCTCTGTCAGTACAAAGTCCCACGAACTTGTTCCAATCCAGATCATGCTCATTTATAAAACCATTTAATTTAACAAAAATGTCTTCACCAGTCGTATGTGTCGGTAATACTTCACAAAATAACATGTCTTCATTTACCCTGTTACCGTCTTCATATCTAACATAACACAGCAAATTTGGCATATTTGTAATGTCTGTTGTTTCGTCAATTTGCAGTGAAAAATATGGACTCTTCTTTATTTTCTCGATTAACATGCGTTTGACATCCAACGTCATGTCTTTTACTCTTCGTGTAACCGTGTTGTTAGATAACGACACAACATCAAGCAGCTTTGCTTCTTTTTCTCCTAAAATTGAAGAAACTATATCTTTGGCAGCAGGTAAGATTAAGGATTCACCAATCGTATGTGGTTTAGCTTCTTGAGCAATTCTTAAGCTTACTTTGTACGATGATTCAACTGCTCGAGTGTTAAGAGATGAAAATGAGCTCATTGTCTTTTTGCTACCTTTAAGCTCACTTTCTTTATTTTTAAAATAAGCCACAGGTTTCCCTTTCAAATTATGGTGTTTTGTATTGAAATGCCTCATGAGAAGGGAAGGTTTCATGCTGTGTTTGGATAATGTTTCCATACAAATAACACACTGTGGAGTAGGCTCATTTAAATCCCCAGTGTAAGTAAACCCAAAAGCTAAATAACTAGGGTCGTACTTTCATATGATCTCTTTTTTAATTAACTTAGCTGTACTTTTGGATGACTGAGTACTAGTCGGGGCTACATCACCTTCAGTAGCCGTGCCCGTACCCTCGGAACTACTGCCAACAGTTTTCACATCACTTGCACTGCTTTGAATAGTTTTAGATCCAGGAATACTGGTTGAAGGGCCACTAATAGTGTTCAATTCACTCTCA